>JASWHV010000009.1:55918128-56518128 GCA_030760725.1 Neostapfia colusana
TTCTGATGCATGAGGACCACTAAAATGGCTGCTATAAGAATCTTAATATAAGATCAAGTATAGCCAAGCTTCATTTTGCGAACTCATATTCCTATCTTCCCATAACTCCTGCATGTAGAGTTACATGTTTAGGATTGACGGTTAAGACTTGATGAGCCTTAGTGCTCACGGTTGCTTCGTAGTTATTGTTGCAGGTATCAGGATGCCTGCTATGAAGAAGGTTATTCGGTGAGACATTGGACCTCACGGTTTGTATAAGTCACCGGAAACCTAGCCGCTGCCTTACTTCTTGTGAAGCTAGTAGGAAGCGTCCACGGGCTGGATGTCTTCTCTTCAGCTTAGTTAGGGCCGAGAGTGAGTACATGTCCAATTTTATTTTCCGTTGTGTGTGTACATTATTTTGTAAAGGAGTTTATCTTGAGAAACAAAGTGTTTCCTATGTTTTACCGTCTTTTCGTGCCTGCTGTTGGGTGCCACATCGCACGACACCACCCAGTGCGATTCCTGGAGCGGGGACCCTGGAGGGGTGCCCTACAGCATGGTATCTGAGCCGCATTGGGAATAGCATGCATGAAAAGAGTATTTTTTGAAAACTTAGAAGTATACGAGTGAGGAACCTATAGTATGCCTATACAAGGACTATAATAGCATAGTTACTTGAGGTGGCAAGTTGACTTGTGTTATTCTTTCGTATTTCAATTCTGTAACAACGCACCTACATGGAGGTAAGCATGGTAAGGAATGACACCAAAAGAAAATCAATTTCGGTTAGCTCCCCCATACGAGGAAAGTAGTGTGGGATGTTTCGTTCAAAAATGGATGGGAATGAATATGTTTTCTAAGACTCTTCATGTCTTAGAGACATATGAAATGCACTAGCCTCTAGTGCGCAAACCCAGGGGCAAGAGGAGGAGACCCCATCGTGTGGTTTGTAACACGTAGTATGTTCTCTAGGGCTCTTCATATTCTATGAGGCATATGAAAGCGCTGTTCCACCGGTGTGCTTAATTGCAAAGGTGTGGAGCCCTCTGTTGGGTGGTGAATAACCCGATCAAGTATCTTGAGACGTGGCCTGACTCAAGGACGAACCGTATGGCAATGATACGGAGTTGTATGCTTTTACTATGATATGGATATGCCTGAGATGATAAACCTTTGTGTGCTTCACTATTGGGTGGTTTTATGCAGGTACCTTGACCACGTTAGCACATTCCATTTAGTAAACCGTTTGTGAGTGACCGTTTTTAGTGCCACCCTTTGAGACGTATGTGCCGGTATAACGCCGGTTAGGAGTTTTGACTTGGTGAGGAAATGTAGTATCGAGATGTGTTATTAACTGCATAAAAAGGAATTTTTCAAATAAGAGTAAATTTGAAGTTTAGGATTCGAATAAGGGTTATTGAATTCCCATATTGAACTAAGAGTCAATTGGGAGTATAGATTCATTCTAAAAGACTTAGGAACAACCTCCCCTATTTTTTGCAGAATTTTTGCTGAAATTGAACAGGACATACCATTTGATGGGTTGAACTAATAGAGGTGAGTGATACAGTTTTGCAAAGATTTTGATGTCTTCAACAACTTTTCTGTAGAATTCCAGAACAGAATCTGATGTGGACATCACTCCTGCAGATATACACAACACTCACATGGTTGACATGCAAGGTCCAATTATTAGAGCTCGAGCACGAAAATTGAATTTAGAGGTGAGCTCGTTCCTGAACAATTCTTTATATGTGAATTTTGAGAGTATGTTGCTACCTAATGGATTAATTATGATTAGGAACCATGGAGAGGACATGGAGATACATGGAGAGGGGTTTGGAGGCATGGAGGACCAGAAAATACGCCAACAAGAAGTTAGAGACCGAGCCAAACTCAAACTCAAGTCCAACTCGGGCCCAGGAGCAGTACACCTTAAAATGGATGCACAGGAGCCATACAGACTCCATTTTTGACGTTCTACATATGCACGGAAAGCTTAGAGGATAAAATTTCCAATGGAATAGGCCCCATGTCAAAATTCCCTCGGAGTCAACGGGAAACATCGAAACAATATAAAGTTTAGAGTCTGTCAGGGTGTTCCATCACCTAGTTGGGCCATTGGGCCTTGTATCGAGTCCAAGTCCATTATGTACGTGTCTTAGGGTTAGGTCACGACCCCAGAACCCCCATGGTCATCCTCCACCTTTTTTATACCCCCTAGCGGCCGTCACAAACAGCTGGGTTTTTCTTAGTTACAATCTGCCATTGAACAGTGTCGCCGATCATCGGTTGTGAGACCCCAAATTCGTGATCAATTCAGTTTTGATTGCAACTTCTCTGTTCTTGCTTGTGTTCTTGATTGCGCTTGCAGGGATAAGCCTTCATGGCGAGGTCATTTGTGTGACACGGGCGATAACCAACGGAGCAGTGGTGTAGTGATTGCGGGGTTTCGTTCGTTCGGAGCCTTGGATCATCAACGTCGAGATCTCCACCCAATCAAGTTTACCCTACCTCTCGGAAGATCGGGACTCATTCTCCTATCAATTGGTATCAGAGCTCCAGGTTCACCGTGAGTTATACTTGTGTGCCCTTTAGATTTATTTTGTTTCAGTCCTATCGTCCACAAAAAGCCACAAAAATTTTTTTTGTTTCCCTGACCTACAGCCCCCGCTCAACCTTTTGCACAATTTAGTTTCGGAGTCCGTAGTTCTGAGTTTGTGTCTTAGGTTGAGTCTGGTTGCTGGTTTAGATTTGTTTTGGTTCAGTTTTGTTTCTTCCATCCGCTGCCATCTACAAAAAAACCAATCTACAAAAAAATTCCATCCACCGATTCGTTTCTGTTGCATTTTCCACCACCACCAAAACCTAATTCGGGGTATCCTCCTTAAAACGGGCATAACTTTTCGCTCGTATCTCGTTCGAAAAAGTCCACATACGACGTTTTCAAAAAAAAATTAAGAAGGCCCTCGTTTCTGAAGTTCCAGTACCAGTTTTTCCAATCGCTCCTGAATTTGTGCCGATCTCATCTTTCATCGGTTTGAGCTAATACTTGGTGCTGTTTCTATTCTTGTGCCCCTGGTTGAGAAAAGTATAAAAAAAGAGAAAAAAAAGATTTTGTTTTCTACTAGTGCTTCAAGACAAAAACAGGAGGCTAAGGGGTGTGCTATTTCTGTGCGAGTGCTGGATACTTGCTCATATTATCCTTGTTGTTCATCATCATTCATCCTTGTCCTTGCTTGTTGCCAAAAATGTTCTAATACATTCTTAGGCCAGCAACTAGGTGAAATTCTTTGGACACTTATTCAACATTGCTATCTATTACTAACTTGTGTGCCACATACATATACTGCATTTGAGCCTTCCAAGCTTCACCTTCTCTCGAGGAGAACAGGTAACCTTTGCAATCACAGCCACTCTCTGCTTGCTTCACAGCGGTCACCGTTGGCCACCTGCAGTGCTGGTAAGAAACTTGTAAGAGCGGGGTAAGACGCATCTTACTGATCGATTTTCCACCCACTTCGGAGAGCGTAGTAATAGGGTTCTTCACGATCTTTTTGTCTTCATTTCTGTTTTGTACTAACAATGACAGGAAAGAAGCCTATGGATAAGACCTCTGGTTCTACACCTCCGGATGATGATGAGTGCGTGTCCCATATGGAACTAAAGGACATGATGCGGGCAATGACCGAAGCTTTCAACAATTACCAGACCACTACAACAGCCACCTTTCAGAGGCTCCATACAAGTGTTGCTGGTCTGACCACACGGTTGGACGAGATGGAGACTCGTCTTCCCCAACAAGCTACACCCTCTATCATCCTTGATGGTGATGCACATGCTCACTACGACACAGAGGATGACTTCAATAACGATGAGGTTGATGCACAGCAGCGCCGTCACCCTCGACGAAATCATCAAGAAAAAGAAGTGCAGGGTCGCCAACAGCAGCGGCGGAACAACACCTTCACGCCATGACAATTTCCGGTGCCATCCAAAGCAGCGCCCTCCTCGAGCGTACGTGCTTCTACACCACCCTCCACGGGTGTTGTACGCAGCAGCATCACACCTTCTACATCACGGGGACAAGATAATAGCAAGTCCCAGATGCCTCCAGGTGTTGCAGCAAAGGCGGCTGCACCCAACACTTCGACAAGTCGCAGCTCCGACATCAAGTGCCACCACTGCCAGGGACTTGGCCATATGCAACGATATTGCCCCAGCAAACGGGCGATCATTGCCACTGCTGATGGTGGGTATGTTAGTGCTTCTGATATTGAAGATGAAAATATTATTGCAACTAACATTTCAGGTTCGGATGATGGTGCTGAGGAGGTTCTTGGTACATCTGCGACAAACAACTATAGGACTTTGATTGTGCAGCGAGCTTTGAGTGCCACGGTTCGAGAGGACGACAACTGCCAACGTCACAACCTTTTTAACATGTTTCTCGTCGTCAAGGACTGCCGTGTACATACCATCATTGATGGTGATAGCTGCAACAATTTGGTGAATGTTGAGGTGGTCAAGAAGCTTGGCTTGACCACACGGGAGCATCCCCACCCTTATCACATTCAATGGTTTAACAACTATGGTAAGGTTAAGGTAACACAAACAGCAAGGATACATTTTTCCATTGGTTCTTATCATAATTTTGCTGATTTTGATGTGGTACCTATGGATGCTTGTTCTCTTTTGTTGGGACGTCCTTGGGAGTTTGATACTGATGCTATTCACCATGGTCGATCTAATAAGTATACTCTCATGCATAAGGGCAAGAAAATTGTGTTGCTTCCTATGAGTCCCACTGAAATTGTACAATTTGAGCAGGAGAAAAAGAATAATGCTAAGCAAAAGGGTGTTTTCAATTCTGAAATTCAGAAACCTATTAAGTTGAAAAATCCTATTTTGCTTGCAACTAAATCTGATCTTGATGATTTATATGCCTCTAATGGAACTTGCTATGCTTTAGTGTGCAAGCATGCTTTATATTCCATTGAGGATACATCCATTGTCTTGCCACCTGCTGTTGCTAACCTTTTGCAGGAATATATGGATGTTTTTCCATCAGAGATACCTCCTGGATTACCACCTGTGCGAGGCATTGAGCACAAGATTGATTTGGTTCCAGGGGCGAGCTTGCCAAACCGTGCTGCCTACAGGACCAACCCCGACGAGACTAAGGAAATTCAGCGACAAGTCCAAGATCTTCTGGACAGCGGGTACATTCGTGAGAGTCTTAGTCCTTGTTCTGTTCCTGTTCTTTTGGTTCCAAAAAAAGATGGCACTTGGCGCATGTGTGTTGATTGTAGAGCCATCAATAACATTACCATTCGTTATCGCTATCCTATTCCTAGATTGGATGACATGCTTGATGAGTTGTGTGGTTCTGTTATTTTCTCCAAGATTGATTTGCGTAGTGGGTATCATCAGATTCGTATGGCTTTAGGTGATGAATGGAAAACTGCTTTTAAAACTAAATTCAGACTTTATGAATGGTTAGTCATGCCATTTGGTTTAACTAATGCGCCCAGCACTTTCGTGAGGTTGATGAATGAGGTTTTACGTGCTTTCATTGGTAAATTTGTGGTGGTTTACTTTGATGATATCCTTATTTACAGCAAGTCATATGATGAGCATCTTGAACATTTGCGTGCTGTTTTTAATGTCTTGCGCGATGCACGTTTATATGGTAACCTTGAGAAGTGCACCTTTTGCACCGATCGTGTGTCTTTTCTTGAGTATGTTGTTACTTCGCAGGGCATTGAGGTGGACGAGGCAAAGATTGTTGCCATCACGAGCTGGCCACTTCCGACTACGGTCACACAGGTTCGAAGTTTTCTTGGTCTCGCAGGTTTCTACCGGCGTTTCGTGCGGGATTTCAGCACCATTGCGGCACCTCTCCACGAGTTGACAAAGCATGGAGTGTCGTTTCGATGGGGACCAGCACAACAACAAGCTTTTGATGTTCTCAAGTCGAAGCACACACAAGCACCATTGCTGCAACTTCCTGATTTTGAGAAGACCTTCGAGCTTGAATGTGACGCGAGCGGCATTGGCATTGGAGGAGTGCTAATTCAAGGAGGTAAATCTGTTGCCTTCTTTAGTGAAAAATTGCATGGGTCTTCGCTGAATTATTCTACATATGACAAAGAACTTTATTCTTTGGTGCGTGTCTTGCAAACTTGGCAACATTACCTATGGTCTAAAGAATTTGTCATACATTCAGATCATGAGTCTTTGAAGTATCTTAAAGGACAAGCTAATCTGAACAAACGTCATGCTAAATGGATTGAGTTCATAGAATCATTTCCTTACATCATTAAACATAAGAATGGGAAAGACAATGTGATTGCCGATGCTTTATCTAGACGTTATACCAAACTATCCCAACTTTCTCATAAAATCTTTGGTTTGGAAACAATAAAGAGGTTATATGCTACTGATTTGGACTTCAAAGATGCCTTTGAAAATTGTAGAGAGGGAAGAACATGGCAAAAGTTCCTGCTGCGTGAAGGCCTTCTCTACCGTGCTAACAAGCTGTGTGTTCCAGCTAGCTCCGTTCGTCTTTTGTTGTTGCAGGAAGCGCATGGAGGTGGTTTGATGGGACATTTTGGTGTTAAAAAGACAGAGGATGTGCTGACCGCTCACTTCTTTTGGCCACGAATGAGGCGTGATGTGGAGCGCTACGTTTCACGTTGCACGACATGCAACAAAGCTAAGTCTCGACTTAACCCACATGGTCTTTATATGCCTCTTCCGGTTCCTAGTGCACCTTGGGAGGATATTTCTATTGACTTTGTTTTAGGATTGCCTAGAACAAAGAGGGGGAGGGATAGTGTCTTTGTGGTTGTTGATCGTTTGTCTAAAATGGCTCATTTTATACCCTGCCACAAGACCGATAATGCTTCACATGTTGCTGATTTGTTCTTTAATGAGGTTGTGCGTTTGCATGGTGTTCCCAATACTATTGTTTCTGATAGGGATGCTAAGTTTTTGAGTCACTTTTGGAGAACTTTATGGTATAAATTGGGAACAAAGTTGCTGTTTTCTACTACTTGTCATCCACAAACTTATGGGCAAACGGAGGTAGTTAATTGTACCTTATCTACTATGTTGCGGGCTGTTTTGAAAGACAAATTGAGGTTGTGGGAGGAGTGTTTGCCACATATTGAGTTTGCTTATAACAGGTCTGTTCACTCCACAACCAAGTTAAGTCCGTTTATTGTAGTCTATGGTTTCAATCCTCGTGCTCCAATTGATTTGCTACCTTTACCACATACTGAAATTGTGAACTTAGATGCTACACAACGTTCTGAATTTATTCTTAAGTTGCATGAAACTACTAAGTTACAAATTGAAAAAATGAATGAAAAGTATCGCATTGCTGCTAGTAAAGGTAGGAAGGAGGTAAAATTGGAACCCGGTGATTTGGTGTGGGTTCATTTGAGAAAAGATAGGTTCCTGGATTTGAGAAAGTCCAAACTCATGCCACGTGCTGCTGGACCTTTTAAGGTTCTTGAGAAGATAAATGACAATGCATATAAACTTGAGTTGCCTCCTGAGTTTGGGGTTAGTCCCACATTTAATATTTCAGATTTGAAGCCATACTTGGGAGAAGATGATGAGCTTGAGTCGAGGACGACTCCAATGCAAGAGGGGGATGATGATGTGGACATCACTCCTGCAGATATACACAACACTCACATGGTAGACATGCAAGGTCCAATTACTAGAGCTCGAGCACGAAAATTGAATTTAGAAGTGAGCTCGTTCCTAAACAATTCTTTATATGTGAATTTTGAGAGTATGTTGCTACCTAATGGATTAAATATGATTAGGAACCATGGAGAGGACATGGAGATACATGGAGAGGGGTTTGGAGGTGTGGAGGACCAGAAAATACGCCAACAAGAAGTTAGAGACCGAGCCCAATTCAAACTCGAGTCCAACTCGGGCCCAGGAGCAGTCCACCTTAAAATGGATGCATAGGAGGCATACGGACTCCGTTTTTGACGTTCTACATATGCACGGAAAGCTGAGAGGATAAACTTTCCAATGGAGCTGGCCCCACGTCAAATTCCCTCGGAGTCGAAGGGAAAATTTGATACAATATAAAGTTTAGAGTCTGTCAGGGTGTTGCATCACCTAGTTGGGCCATTGGGCCTTGTATCGAGTCCAAGTTCATTATTGTCACACCCGGTTTCTCCGAAAAACAACCGAGTGAATATCACATGTATTCCAGGATCATTTTCTCATACATGTGATGACAAATAGTGAAGCATCATTTATTACAAGCCAGGTGTCGAATATAAATAAGTCTTACATAGCATACGTCTCGATTGACGATAATAAGTTCAAGACATATAAATAAAACAGCAGCGGAATATAAATCTTGTGGGCTCTGTCACAGGCGTTGCCCGGGGGACTCCATGAACCTAGAATCCTTCTTCGGGTCCGAAGTCTTGGTCATTGAACACCACATCATCCCCTTGACCTGAGCAGCAATTTAAACCAACAAATATGCAAGTTTGAGTACCGTTGGTACTCAGCAAGTGTGGGAAAGTTATATCATGCATGGCTAGAGCAAGAAAAGGTTGAACTCATGGTTAAAGCACTACGCAATCAATACCTATCACCTTAGCTTATTAAGCACCTACATTACTACACAGGTGAAATAGTCCCAATCCCTCAACCCATCATCAATATCAAGTAAGCATAGTCTCATTTCCAATGTTAAGCTTCCCGCTTAACATCCTCAACTTCCATATTCATCATCCTCTAATCATGAATAAGTCCAAGCCGCTCTTGACCGTGAGCACGGCTGTCATGACAGTTTTGACTCTGCAGAGTTTGCACCACTGTACCCACATGTAGTGATTTCATCCCCCGTTGTCGGTTGGACTAAAAGAACATCCATTATGCCAGTGGCCGCAAACCACATTCACACTTCCCAGGTGTGTAGCCAGGAGATCACTACAAGGCCTTTACAAAGGGATTCCCGACGAGCGTGGGCCCACTGAGGTTTCACCCCTAACAGCATACAAGAGGCTCCAACCCCGCTGCAGTGGCCCCCTCTTGAGCCTTGCGGTTCATATGGTAGTCCAGCTGACACCTATTCCCCGCATCATCCAACACACCCATACTACGCCGGGGATACACCTAATTAATTGGCCAAGCTGCCCCATCTCAGCATGTGGTTGGCACGGTAAAGCCAGGTTACATGCTTCATGAACCGGTCCTTAGGATCCAGGCAAGTACTAAACACAAACCCGAGTCTCGTGCACCCAGCACCAACCAAATCATCCAACTTGCCTCGATCCCTACCTCTACATAACTCATAATGTCTCATTCAAGAGTAAGGTAAATAAAATTGATAACCTCATATCCCAATTATCCCATTCTAAGCATGGCTAAGCATAAGCATATAAATAAATGTCACAATAAAATAAATCCCAACCCAAGCTACAAGGAAACAAGGTAATGCAATTCTAGGGAAACTTCCTAGAATGGGTTTCATATTTCAATTGACAATGCAATAAATTCTATCTACACATCCTAGTATAGGATCAAAGTGGTCAAGGACACTTGCCTTCTTCCTGCTGCTCTGGGAATGGAAAGTCTTGGTCTTGGAAGGGAAGAATATTCTCTGGGGCAGGTTCTACTCATGCCAATACACATAGCAAAAGAAAACAACAATCCATAAGCCATAGTTCACACTTTCACTCATGCAAACCATACATATATACATATGAAAGTCATTCACATTTCTAAGTGTTGTGGTTACCCTAGATGTGTTGATTTTAGGCCTACATGTACTTTTAAACATATATTATATATATATTATTCCTAACTTTTGTATTCAGATTTCTATTTGCACACTATATATGAATTTCCAATTTGAACAAATTCTTTATATTCAATTAATACACTTCTTAGCTAACAAGTTTGCATGAAAGGTAATTTCCTACTCCAACTAGGTTTTCAGATCTTCTACCAAATCTTAAATTGAAGTTTTTGGATTTGGAGACTTCATTTATCATTTTCTAATTATGCATACTTATTTTCCTATATTTTTCAGATTTATTTTCTATGCCTAAAAGTGAGTTTTTATATTAAATAGTAGGACATATCTTCTAAACAGAATAGGTTCTGATCTAAAATATTAAATAATATATTGTTGAACTTCTCCTCTGATGTGAACTAATTTAAATTTCTTTTATCAGTTTTCAGAATTATTTCCTAGACTAAAAATGTGTTTCTATAACTAATAAATATGAACAGCAATTAGATAGATTCATTTCAGCCTAAAATCTATTTCTAACTCATTCTAAAGTTTTCCAAGCACTATGAGAGTTTAAATTTGAATTTGCAATGTGTTTGCCTTACCTTTTTAAATTTAAGTCCTAGTCACATATTCAATTTTCTGATTTTAATCTCATATAGGGTCAAAAAGGTAAATCCACTACTGCAGGTTCTAATTTATTATTTGTTAAATTTCCAGGGGTCTAACTACACATAACAGAGGGGTTTTCCTAATTTTTATTAGGTCCAGGGGCTAAAACCGAATTTTAAATGAATTTACACGAATTTCTGAAGTTCCAGAGGCTAGATCAGAAGTTTCTGGGGTTAGCTCATGTTTTCCGAGATCCCCAGGGGGTAGCGCGTAAGAATCCCGGCCTTTATAACGCGGATCTGATGTGGACCGTCCGATTTAAAATAGACGGCTGAGATTATAACGCGAAGCGGTACGGGTTAGATCTAATGGGAACCACACGATTTAAAATGGACGGGCCTCAGTGTAGCGGACCGGAATCCGCTCATCCAGGATCGCAGAGGGTGGTGCCGCGCGATGCGACACCCGACAGCACACGTCATAAGAACACAATATATTACATGGGAAAAACAGCTGAAACTGTACAAACAAGTACAAACTTCAGTTACAATTATTGTTCTATTACACAGCGGAAGACTACACTATACAACTCACGCCCGCCTATTTAGCAAAAGTCGGTTGCCCAGCCCTAGGGCAACCCACACTAGCTGCACGTCTCAGCTCAGCGCGGCGTGTACGGCTCCCACTCAGCCGTGGTCCCCGACGGAGGGTAACCCTCGCCGGTGGACTCGTACTCCGAGTCCATGGGTGGCTCCTCACCTGAAAAACACTTATGCAGCAACCGTGAGCACGAAGGCTCAGCAAGGCTTAACCGACTCACCTAAGCATGAAACTCTACATGAGGGGTACAAGGGACATAGGGTAGTAACTTTTCAGCAAAACGACACGCCTACAAGTTCATCCTTAGTTCATCTTTTAGCAACAAGTTAACAGTTCATGAAATCTGAAATTTAGTAAGCAGTATTTGGTGGCACACATGTAGCAATACAATTATATCAATCAGCATCATTGAATCAACATATTTCATCCATTAGTCTACGTTACGACGCAGTGAACAAGCAGTACTCGTCACCGCGATGGACGGCGAATCGACTCGATATACACCTGCAGGGAAAACCCAAAGAGCACGTCACGTACGCCCACCCGTGGAGCTGCACAGCACGCTCACTCGATGTCGTACGGGACAACCTTTCACCCAACAGCCCAAACGTCGAACCGGTCGCACCGAAACGAGCAGGAGGTTCCCCACACGGAGCATCTCTCTATGCCCGTTGGCAGATTTCCACCTTGCTGCCCTCAACCTACACCTATAAATCGGTGTGCTATGCCTCGACGCCCGGAGGTTTAGGCTACATCGGTTTATCGGGGCCCATATATCCGATATGCCTTCGGTACGTTCAATACTTGTTCAGCAGGGCCGCACACGGATCGGTCCTCAATCGACACGGGCAGGGCTGCGCACACAAGACTCTCTCTTGCTGCGCCCTAGCCCCTGCCTAGTCTCATTTTCATTACTAAAGTGATCTCACATCACTCAACCGAACCCGTGTGTCCCAAGCCTATCTCGCGAGTAGATTCCAACTACTCGACTTGTACCGAAGTCCTATGACTCATTAAGCATAGCCTGTCTACTCGAGGTCCTTGACACTACCCTCACTCTTTTAGGAACCTTTGGTTATGCAAGTGGGGTTTCATTCACCCTATACCTAATGCACAATCATACTTCACATGACACATGTAACAAAGTAAAACTTATAAAAGGGTTAATGCAAACCGGGGCTTGCCTTGTTGCTGCTGGTCAGGAGTTAGTTCTTCGTCCGGAAGGAGGAAGTCCAGCACTTCCGGAGTCTCTTCTTCAACGGCTACACGTTAATGAAATACTATATGTTAATTTAGATGCAAAAGTGAGTCTAGAGTAAGACTTCTACTATTAGTTCTAATAACCAGCCTCTAATACCTGGAACTTTGTTTAAGAATTTAAATATGAACTGGTGTTGGTGGTTTGGCTTGGACTTAATCACATGGTTAAATGCTAAGTGGTTTTCCCCTTTTCCATTTTAATCCCTTAAGTGGGTAAACAGGACAGGGGTGATCTAGAGCTCCAATGGAGCTGAGAATTTTTGTGTGAGTTCCTTGTCACAAGCAAACTCTCTGGACCAAACCTTAGCACTTTTCATGGAATGGTTTGCTCAGAATAATTCTCTTGGCAAATCAGCAAGGAAGAATTAATTCTGAGGTAATACCCCTGTTCATGCTCAACTTAATGAACTACAATTTATATTATAGCTCATAGAGTTTGCATGAATTTTCCTAGCATTTTTGGAGTCAGGGTTTGCCCAGAATTGAATTTCCAAGTTTTGGAAATTCTCTGAAAATGTTTCTGCATTCAAATGAACACAGCACCTTCAAATTTGAATTGCTCTGACCAAATCAACTCCAAATGGTCTGAAACTTTTACAGGGGTTTACTAATGTCCTAAAGAACATTCTGCCAAAATTTGGGAATTTTTGGATGAACCAAACTCCCTCTAAAATTCTTTTGCTGAAAAGCTTTAAAGAATTTTCCAGAATTAATTAATGGGTTTCATACAAATTGGGTTGTATCTCTGGACAGAGCTAGGCAAGATGAATCCAACCCAATTTGAATCACTAAATTTGGAGCTTCCTAGCAAAAGTTATGGGGTTCTAAAGTTTGCACTAAAACTGGAAATTCCAGAAATGTTTAAATCCTGCGGGTGGGTCCACGTACACGTGTCGACCGCTGGATCCGAGCCACACGGGGCCACAGACTCCTTCCCGCGCGGCCGCACTGGATCCCGGACCACAGAGAATCCCACCCCTTTATTTCCAGCCGCTGACGCGTGGGGCCTACCCCTTCGTCCTCCTCCGGCCACCCGCGCGACCCCGCCGCCAAGCTCGCCGGAGCTCTCGCCGGAGACGGGTTCCGGTCCTCGGAGCTTGCTGAATCTCGCCGCCAGTGCCTATCTCGGCCTGAGGAACACGGTGGTGCACTCCCCAGAACTTGACAACCACCGGAACAGTGCTCCCAACGGCAACAGCGGCCGGGAGCTCACCGACGACGTCTAACTCGGCATCCCACGCACCTTTTTCGATGCGGTTTGCTCGGGGAGCTCCGCTGACACCTGCTGGTCACGGACATGGACACCGATCCTCGTGAAAACGGCGGTAACTATGACCTCACCGGCGACCTAGGCCGGATATCGGCTGTGCTTCAGAAAACTTCAAAGAACCGTCAACCTAGCCCACGGTTTTTACTGGTTTTTGATCCTAGGTGGTCGTGGCCGTGTATAGAGCGTGTGCATGACTCGGTTTGCCCAGTGATGAGCTAACCCCCACGAATTTTGGGATTTTGTGGGAGCTCGGTCTCAAGACACCCGAAGCTTTCCCGGCGAAATACTCCCTCGACAGCCCATGAAATGAAGAACGGTAGGGACTAGAAGAGTCAGCACCTTAAGGCGGTCCTTTCTTGTATGGCTCGTCGGGCATGAGCGCGCCTGTGCTGGCCGGACGCCGGCGATCAGAAAGGGCGGCGTTTCTGTGCTCGCGCGGAAACGAGGAAGGAACTCGGTAGGGGGGGGTTCTCGTTTGGAAAGCAGGAGGAAGGCGGCGTGGGCTGTGCGCTGGCCTTTAAGCCGCGGTTTGGCACTGTGAGGTGGCCGATCGCTGCCTCGGTGGCTCGCCGCCGTTCACTGTCTTGCGCGCGAAGTCGGGGTCGGCTGCAGCAACCGACTGCCCCTCCAGTGTGCCACTGACCTGTGGGCCTCCCCCTTTCTCCTTTTCCCCTAATATTTCTTTTCTGTTTTTGTTAATTATCCCACCAGCTACTCACAATTTAATGTGAGACTTAGCTCCCAAGTCTTTGTTTGAATTTGAATTCTCAAATTCAAACTTTGTTTGGTCAAGTTTGCTTCATATTCAAACTGAAATTCAAATTCAGTTTTGAATTCTAGCAAATTTAACTCTTGACAAGATGAGCTCCAATGGGGCTGGAAATTGGTGGGTTTACTCAGAAAAATGTGCTGAGTGTAGATATGGAGCTAACTTTTGAATTTGGATGATGAAAGTTGCTGCAATTTGAATTTACACTCAAATTGGCCTCTTTTTGAAATAACTCAAAAGTGCCTCAAAAAGTGTTGAATTTGCATGAGCTTTGGACTGAACCTTCCCAAGACTTTTTTTTAAATTCTAGGGGTGAGCTCAACCTCTCATGTTTAAGTGTAGAAACCATACATTGTGAAAGTGAAGGCTTTCCCTTCTAATCACTCCTTTGATAGAGGCCACTTGCTCTTCACAATATGTCACAATCTACACACAACAAAACTGTTGTGTTGTGAGGTGCATAAAAGTTTTTGCAAGTCCCTTTTCTTGGGCTTTTACATCCCTCCCCCCTTAAAAGAATCTCGTCCCGAGATTATAAAAGAAGAGATAGCAATGTAATAGGGACTTACCCGTGTTGAGAAGTCATGAACTCCGGGTAATTTGAGCGAAGGAACTCCTCGCTCTCCCACGTCGCTTCTTCGGCGGTGTGGTTGCTCCAGAGTATTTTGTAGAACCACAACGTTTTGCTGCGTGTGGTTCTGGCTTTCTCATCAAGAATTCCCACCGGATATTCATTATATGTTAGATCCGGCTTCAGCTCGCCGATGTCTTCGGTAGGAACAGCAGTTGTATGCTTCAAGCATTTCCGCAGTTGCGAAACATGGAAAATATCATGGACACTAGTCAGAGATGCCGGTAGCTCCAATCGGTACGCTGCTGGTCCACACTTCTCGGTGATAGCGTAGGGTCCAATGAAACGGGGAGCGAGCTTCCCCTTCACACCGAATCGGTGCACGCCCTTCATTGGAGACACGCGGAGGTACACGTGTTCCCCAACGTCAAAGTGCAACGGTCTACGCCTCTTATCAGCGTAGCTCTTTTGTCGGGATTGAGCGGCCTTCAAATTGGCTTGAATTGTCCGAACGCGCTCTTCGGCGTCGTTCACCACATCAACTCCGAATGTGACCCTTTCACCGGACTCGCACCAATTTAATGGGGTGCGGCATTTACGACCGTAGAGAGCTTCATAGGGTGCCATTTTGATACTCGCCTGATAACCGTTGTTGTACGAGAATTCCTCCAATGGTAGGTGATCATCCCAATTTCTACCATGGTGGATGGCACATGCTCTCAACATGTCTTCCAGGACTTGATTCACCCTTTCTGTCTGACCATCGGTCTGAGGGTGATAGGCGGAGCTCCTGATCAACTTAGTACCCAATGCAGCGTGTAGCTGCTCCCAAAAGCGAGATACAAATAATGCACCTCGATCTGAGACAATGGTCTGGGGTACCCCGTATAGGCATAGAATCTTTGCTATGTATAGCTCCGCATATTTGCCGGCATTGTAACGTGTATTCACCGGAATGAAGTGAGCCGTCTTGGTTAACCGATCAACGATTACCCATATGGAATCATGCTTGTTGGCGGTTAGGGGTAATCCCACAATAAAATCCATGCTCACATCTTCCCATTTCCATGCCGGAATCTTCAGGGGTTGCAGCAGCCCTGATTTCTTCATATGATCAGCTTTCACTCGTCTACACGTATCACACTCGGATACGTACTTAGCTACCTCCCGCTTCATCCGTGTCCACCAAAATTTCTTTTTCAAATCTTGGTACATTTTGTTGCTGCCCGGATGAATGGAGTATTTAGACAAGTGAGCTTCATCGAGGATCTTTTTCCTCAACCCCATATCCCGGGGTACGACTATGCGGTCATTGAACCACAGAGTCCCCTCATCATCTTTCCGGAAACATTTAATTTCTCCATTGTCTATCCGTCTCCGGAGATGTGCCATGCCTTTATCCGTTTTCTGAGCTGCAATGATGTCCTCCCTAATAGTAGGGATGAGGGCAAGGTTGTACAGCGATCCATAAGGAACCAAGTATAAACTTGGCTCTTCCTCCTCCACCGGTGTAATGGTGAGGTGATGGACATGCGATTTCCGACTCAGCGCGTCGGCAACCACATTCGCCTTGCCGGGGTGGTAATGGATCTCAATCTCATAATCTTTGATCAGTTCTAACCACCTCCTCTGCCTCATGTTCAGCTCCTTCTGGGTGAAAATGTATTTCAAGCTCTTGTGGTCGGTGTAGAGATGCACCAAGTTCCCCAGGAGATAGTGCCTCCACATTTTCAGCGCCAACACCACGGCAGCAAGTTCAAGATCGTGAGTCGGGTAGTGCTGCTCATGGTTCCGAAGTTGGCGTGAGCCATAAGCGACCACACGTCCTTCCTGCATCAACACGCAGCCAAGCCCAATACTGGACGCGTCACAATACACGTCGAAGGGCTTTGTTGTATCCGGCTGAGCTAACACCGGGGCTGTGGTGAGATGCTTCACCAATGTTCGGAACGCTCCTTCACACGCGGTGTTCCAAACATATTTTGTCCCTTTTTTCAGCAACTCTGTCATCGGCTTAGCGAGCTTGGAGAAGCTTGGAATGAATCTCCGGTAGTATCCCGCTAACCCGAGGAAGCTTCTGACTTCATGGACTGAAGTGGGAGCTTTCCATTTCAACACTTGCTCGATTTTACTTGGGTCAACCGCAATGCCTTCAGCTGAGATGATATGTCCCAAAAATGGCACTTGGCTGATCCAAAATTCGCATTTGCTGAACTTGGCGTAGAGCTTGTGGTCTCGCAATCGTTGAAGAACGATCCGCAAGTGTTCGGCATGTTCAGCTTCGGTCTTGGAGTAAACCAAGATGTCGTCGATGAACACTACCACGAACTTGTCCAGCTCCGGCATGAACACCGAGTTCATGAGATACATGAAATGGGCTGGAGCATTTGTGAGACCAAAGGACATGACGAGATATTCGTATAAGCCGTATCTCGTCGAGAATGCCGTCTTCGGGATATCCTCCGCCCGGATCTTGATCTGGTGATATCCAGAGCGAAGGTCCATCTTTGAGAATACACTTGCCCCCACAAGTTGATCAAACAAGATGTCAATACGGGGCAGTGGGTACTTATTCTTGATGGTGACGGCGTTGAGTGGCCGGTAATCCACACACAGCCTCAGGGTCTCATCCTTCTTCTTCACGAATAGCGCCGAGCATCCCCAAGGCGAGGAACTCGGCCTAATGAAACCCTTGCTCAACAGATCATTGAGCTGTTCTTTCAGTTCCGCCAGCTCATTTGGAGCCATCTTGTATGGTCTCCGTGATATGGGCGTAGTCCCGGGTGCAAGTTCAATCTTGAACTCGACATCCCGCTCAGGTGGCATGCCCGGAAGATCATCCGGGAACACATCAGGATACTCCCGGACTACGGGGATGTCTTCTAACTTGAGAACTTCAGCATTATTAATTGCTAAAACTTCCCGGACTGGCGTGTCTAACATCATGGAATGCGGACGGTGGAATGGAGAATTTAAGTGGACCGTCCGTGTCCGAGTCTCTAGGACAGCGCCATGGTATTGCAGCCATGACATCCCTAAGATTGCATCAATCTTTTGTCCCATAAGGATTATCAAGGTGGTGGGATATAGTTTCCCACCTAAGCACAGAGGTGCCTTTGGAATCATCATATTAGCTGAAATCTTCCCTCCCGGTGAGCATATCATATAAGTGCAGTCGGTTGGGAAGACTTGCAATTGATGTTTAGCCACATAGGATGCACTTATAAAGCTGTGGGTTGCACCCGAATCAAATAATATGACTATGGCTTGATGGTTGAGAGTAAACGTACCCGCCAGCACGTTGTCTCCCTCTGGGGCGTCCTCATTGTCGAGGTTGCGGACGCCTCCAGTCCGCTGACCAACCTTCTTCACCGGAGGTCGGCCTCGAGCACCGCCCTGGAGCTGGGCTTGCCCGCTGCTCTGCTGCCCCTGGGGACAGTCCTTCGCAAAGTGGCCCGCTTGGCCACACGTGAAGCAGGTGAAACGGGGCGGTCCCCCGCTGATCGGTGGACGGAAACCTGGGGCGCGTTGTGGCGGTGGAAACGCCCGGGGTACCGTCTGCTGCTGCTGCTGTCTTGGTGGTGGCATCGGCGGACGGAACGGAGGTGCTTGAAAGGGACGTCCCCCGAACCGTTGCGGTCGCGCCGGTGGTTGCCACTGCTGCCCGGATGGTGTCCGATACACCATACGGTACTTCTGGGGAGCGCCACTCCCACCGCTGCTAGGTGGAGCGCTACGCTTCCTCTGCTCAGCTGCTAACTCCCGCTGAGCGTCCTCTTGCATGATGGCGGCATTGACTAGATCGTTGAATGTGCCGCGGTTCCATTGTACGAGGTGGGTCTTCATTTCGGGATGTAACCCCCGATAGAAGTGCTCCCTCTTCTTCTCCTCCGTGGAGATGTAGTCTGACGCATACTGCGCCAGATGGTTGAAGGCACGGGAGTAGTCGTGGGCACTCCTCCCGCCCTGCTTCAGTTCCAAAAATTCTTGGAACTTTCTCTTCATGATCCCGGGAGGAATGTGATAGGCGCGGAACGCCTCCCGGAACTCTTGCCATTCCACGGCATGACCAGCCGGACGTGAGGCGACATAATTCGCCCACCACGCACCAGCAGCACCGTGGAGCTGCTGTGCTGCGAACAGCGTCTTCTGCCGCTCCGTACACTGGAGCAGCCCGAACTTGGACTCGATAGTCCGCAGCCAGTTGTCCGCCTCCAGTGGTTCTTCAGCTTCGGTGAACACTGGAGGGTGCGTACTCATGAAATCCGAGTACGACACTTCGCGGGGCTCACGAGGCCCTCGCTCTTGACGTCCTCCCGCCTGGGACGTATTCTGCACGATCGTGCGGAGCAGGTCGGTCTGCTCCTCACGACCTCCCACCAATGCCGCTATCACATCCGCTAGAGTAAGCGGAGGCGGCGGTGGTGGCTGCTGCTGCGGGGTGCTGTCGTAGGCCGGTGGCTGGGAGTCATCGCCTCCACCTTGGTTAGAGCCACCAACCTCGTGCGTGGTCCTAGTACGAACCATCTGCAACCATACGACATTAACCATCAGTTCCGCAACATTTTGCATGCAGTCCAATAGCACTGGGCGTAAAAACATTATGACAACCAAACGTGCGAAATATCTCGTAAGTAGATAATGTAATAACTTTGCACAAGCTACACCATTACCAGACCAAACACAAGTTAGTTTAATCCAACTTGATGAACCCCCTCTTTGGAAGCTCACCATAACTGGGTTTGGTCTCTACGAGACATTAGTATCGCCCTTAGGGTACAACACCCTCTCCAATGAGTTCAACTGTCATTCTTCCGTCAGAATGACCAGTTGCTACCTATTCCAAGTTTTGATCTGGTTCTGGGCATTTTCATGACTCAAGTTGAATAACAAAGTTAAAGTTAACTTTAGTATCTTTCCAACGAGTATGCATTTGCCCCCAGATCAGATTTGGCTAAAAAGTTATGTTTATTCAAAGTCAGCAGAATTTCTGGAAGGATTTTTTTTTAACAGCACCTCCCTTGGAAGTGGCTGTTTCCAATCCTGATTTCCACTAAATTCTGTGCTGAAACTTCAGAAACTTTGAATTGCAAAGATGTCAAACATCTTCTACTCTTTCTAAGGATGGATTATATGACAATTTTAGATTTTTCTACTGGGAGTTATATTTGAAAAACAGATCAGTTCAGAGGATGTTTTACTCTGCCCTGGTTCTGGACAGTTTACATTCCTCTGGGATTTCAGCCATCTTAAGGCGAGTTTCAGCTCTGGAAGTCTACAACAAAGTTGTAGAGGGCTTGAATACCTTTCCAAAACTATATAGCACACCTCCCTGGGCTAAAAGACCTGTGAGTTATGCCCTGTTGAGGATCAGCAAACGTGCTGCCCAAAACAGAGCACTCTGCTTTTCATACTTTTGGCTATACTGCTCCACTATCCCATTCTTATACCCAACCAGGGTCCTAAATGTTGAACCTATAGATTTTAATTCTTTGTTATCATTATTCTCATGCATATGCCTACCATATCTCGGTACTACGTTCCTCACAAAAGAAAATCCTACCCGGATCATACCGGCATATACGTCTCAAATGTGGCACTAAACGGTCTCTCGCACACGTTTTCTACACGGATACATACGTGGTTAGTACCTGCAGAAAACCACACAATAATGGTGCACTCAATGGTTATTCATTTCAGGCAGTTCCATATTTGAAAGTAAATACAAACGCCCGTATCATTGTCATACGGCCGTCCTTGAGTTAGGTCACGTCTCAAGGTACGTGATCGTGTTTCAACACCACACGACGGGGAACCCGAGTATGTCATGAACGGGTCGTCACGGTTGGGAATGTTATCAACCCAACAGATACCACCTACTGCCCTGCAGGGCACGCCGATGGCAAGCGCTGCGTATGTCCTCCTGGGCTATTTCCAGACGAACACACTCTCGCGTTACTGACCACGCGATGGGGTCTCCGCTTACTTGCCTAATGCACGCTAGGGATCAGCGTTTCATATGAATTCAGGGACATGAAGAGTCCAAGAGCTTCATATTGACATCTCACACCGAGCTGTGAGATCAATCCCTGAACCACGTTCCTCGTCAGGGAGAGCTAACCGAAATTGAACCGCTTTCGGTGGCGTTCCTTACCATACTTACCAGAGCGTAGGTGCGTCGTTACATAATTGAAATTCAGAATTATAACATATAAGTTAGTCTTTGCCACTTTAAGTAACTAGTCTAATATAGTCCTTACTTGGGCAACTACCGATTCCTCACCGTACACCTAAGTTTTTTTTTCCCATAATGCAGTCCTTTAGTACTGTGCTATCCCCACTGCAGCTCTGATACCAGGCTGTAGCGGACCGGAATCCGCTCATCCAGGATCGCAGAGGGTGGTGCCGCGCGATGCGACACCCGACAGCACACGTCATAAGAACACAATATATTACATGGGAAAAACAGCTGAAACTGTACAAACAAGTACAAACTTCAGTTACAATTATTGTTCTATTACACAGCGGAAGACTACACTATACAACTCACGCCCGCCTATTTAGCAAAAGTCGGTTGCCCAGCCCTAGGGCAACCCACACTAGCTGCACGTCTCAGCTCAGCGCGGCGTGTACGGCTCCCACTCAGCCGTGGTCCCCGACGGAGGGTAACCCTCGCCGGTGGACTCGTACTCCGAGTCCATGGGTGGCTCCTCACCTGAAAAACACTTATGCAGCAACCGTGAGCACGAAGGCTCAGCAAGGCTTAACCGACTCACCTAAGCATGAAACTCTACATGAGGGGTACAAGGGACATAGGGTAGTAACTTTTCAGCAAAACGACACGCCTACAAGTTCATCCTTAGTTCATCTTTTAGCAACAAGTTAACAGTTCATGAAATCTGAAATTTAGTAAGCAGTATTTGGTGGCACACATGTAGCAATACAATTATATCAATCAGCATCATTGAATCAACATATTTCATCCATTAGTCTACGTTACGACGCAGTGAACAAGCAGTACTCGTCACCGCGATGGACGGCGAATCGACTCGATATACACCTGCAGGGAAAACCCAAAGAGCACGTCACGTACGCCCACCCGTGGAGCTGCACAGCACGCTCACTCGATGTCGTACGGGACAACCTTTCACCCAACAGCCCAAACGTCGAACCGGTCGCACCGAAACGAGCAGGAGGTTCCCCACACGGAGCATCTCTCTATGCCCGTTGGCAGATTTCCACCTTGCTGCCCTCAACCTACACCTATAAATCGGTGTGCTATGCCTCGACGCCCGGAGGTTTAGGCTACATCGGTTTATCGGGGCCCATATATCCGATATGCCTTCGGTACGTTCAATACTTGTTCAGCAGGGCCGCACACGGATCGGTCCTCAATCGACACGGGCAGGGCTGCGCACACAAGACTCTCTCTTGCTGCGCCCTAGCCCCTGCCTAGTCTCATTTTCATTACTAAAGTGATCTCACATCACTCAACCGAACCCGTGTGTCCCAAGCCTATCTCGCGAGTAGATTCCAACTACTCGACTTGTACCGAAGTCCTATGACTCATTAAGCATAGCCTGTCTACTCGAGGTCCTTGACACTACCCTCACTCTTTTAGGAACCTTTGGTTATGCAAGTGGGGTTTCATTCACCCTATACCTAATGCACAATCATACTTCACATGACACATGTAACAAAGTAAAACTTATAAAAGGGTTAATGCAAACCGGGGCTTGCCTTGTTGCTGCTGGTCAGGAGTTAGTTCTTCGTCCGGAAGGAGGAAGTCCAGCACTTCCGGAGTCTCTTCTTCAACGGCTACACGTTAATGAAATACTATATGTTAATTTAGATGCAAAAGTGAGTCTAGAGTAAGACTTCTACTATTAGTTCTAATAACCAGCCTCTAATACCTGGAACTTTGTTTAAGAATTTAAATATGAACTGGTGTTGGTGGTTTGGCTTGGACTTAATCACATGGTTAAATGCTAAGTGGTTTTCCCCTTTTCCATTTTAATCCCTTAAGTGGGTAAACAGGACAGGGGTGATCTAGAGCTCCAATGGAGCTGAGAATTTTTGTGTGAGTTCCTTGTCACAAGCAAACTCTCTGGACCAAACCTTAGCACTTTTCATGGAATGGTTTGCTCAGAATAATTCTCTTGGCAAATCAGCAAGGAAGAATTAATTCTGAGGTAATACCCCTGTTCATGCTCAACTTAATGAACTACAATTTATATTATAGCTCATAGAGTTTGCATGAATTTTCCTAGCATTTTTGGAGTCAGGGTTTGCCCAGAATTGAATTTCCAAGTTTTGGAAATTCTCTGAAAATGTTTCTGCATTCAAATGAACACAGCACCTTCAAATTTGAATTGCTCTGACCAAATCAACTCCAAATGGTCTGAAACTTTTACAGGGGTTTACTAATGTCCTAAAGAACATTCTGCCAAAATTTGGGAATTTTTGGATGAACCAAACTCCCTCTAAAATTCTTTTGCTGAAAAGCTTTAAAGAATTTTCCAGAATTAATTAATGGGTTTCATACAAATTGGGTTGTATCTCTGGACAGAGCTAGGCAAGATGAATCCAACCCAATTTGAATCACTAAATTTGGAGCTTCCTAGCAAAAGTTATGGGGTTCTAAAGTTTGCACTAAAACTGGAAATTCCAGAAATGTTTAAATCCTGCGGGTGGGTCCACGTACACGTGTCGACCGCTGGATCCGAGCCACACGGGGCCACAGACTCCTTCCCGCGCGGCCGCACTGGATCCCGGACCACAGAGAATCCCACCCCTTTATTTCCAGCCGCTGACGCGTGGGGCCTACCCCTTCGTCCTCCTCCGGCCACCCGCGCGACCCCGCCGCCAAGCTCGCCGGAGCTCTCGCCGGAGACGGGTTCCGGTCCTCGGAGCTTGCTGAATCTCGCCGCCAGTGCCTATCTCGGCCTGAGGAACACGGTGGTGCACTCCCCAGAACTTGACAACCACCGGAACAGTGCTCCCAACGGCAACAGCGGCCGGGAGCTCACCGGCGACGTCTAACTCGGCATCCCACGCACCTTTTTCGATGCGGTTTGCTCGGGGAGCTCCGCTGACACCTGCTGGTCACGGACATGGACACCGATCCTCGTGAAAACGGCGGTAACTATGACCTCACCGGCGACCTAGGCCGGATATCGGCTGTGCTTCAGAAAACTTCAAAGAACCGTCAACCTAGCCCACGGTTTTTACTGGTTTTTGATCCTAGGTGGTCGTGGCCGTGTATAGAGCGTGTGCATGACTCGGTTTGCCCAGTGATGAGCTAACCCCCACGAATTTTGGGATTTTGTGGGAGCTCGGTCTCAAGACACCCGAAGCTTTCCCGGCGAAATACTCCCTCGACAGCCCATGAAATGAAGAACGGTAGGGACTAGAAGAGTCAGCACCTTAAGGCGGTCCTTTCTTGTATGGCTCGTCGGGCACGAGCGCGCCTGTGCTGGCCGGACGCCGGCGATCAGAAAGGGCGGCGTTTCTGTGCTCGCGCGGAAACGAGGAAGGAACTCGGTAGGGGGGGGTTCTCGTTTGGAAAGCAGGAGGAAGGCGGCGTGGGCTGTGCGCTGGCCTTTAAGCCGCGGTTTGGCACTGTGAGGTGGCCGATCGCTGCCTCGGTGGCTCGCCGCCGTTCACTGTCTTGCGCGCGAAGTCGGGGTCGGCTGCAGCAACCGACTGCCCCTCCAGTGTGCCACTGACCTGTGGGCCTCCCCCTTTCTCCTTTTCCCCTAATATTTCTTTTCTGTTTTTGTTAATTATCCCACCAGCTACTCACAATTTAATGTGAGACTTAGCTCCCAAGTCTTTGTTTGAATTTGAATTCTCAAATTCAAACTTTGTTTGGTCAAGTTTGCTTCATATTCAAACTGAAATTCAAATTCAGTTTTGAATTCTAGCAAATTTAACTCTTGACAAGATGAGCTCCAATGGGGCTGGAAATTGGTGGGTTTACTCAGAAAAATGTGCTGAGTGTAGATATGGAGCTAACTTTTGAATTTGGATGATGAAAGTTGCTGCAATTTGAATTTACACTCAAATTGGCCTCTTTTTGAAATAACTCAAAAGTGCCTCAAAAAGTGTTGAATTTGCATGAGCTTTGGACTGAACCTTCCCAAGACTTTTTTTTAAATTCTAGGGGTGAGCTCAACCTCTCATGTTTAAGTGTAGAAACCATACATTGTGAAAGTGAAGGCTTTCCCTTCTAATCACTCCTTTGATAGAGGCCACTTGCTCTTCACAATATGTCACAATCTACACACAACAAAACTGTTGTGTTGTGAGGTGCATAAAAGTTTTTGCAAGTCCCTTTTCTTGGGCTTTTACACTCAGGGGGCCACATCGCCCTGGCCATGCGCGGGCGGCACTGCAAGGCGGCGCGCGGCTGAGGCAGGCGGCGATCTCGTCGGAAAACTATGGGTTTTCGTCTGTACTTCCTAAAACTTGGATTTCTTGGCATGGAACGGAAGAGGGGAGGTAGGGGATCTCACCTCGGGGCTTTTCTTGAGCTCGGAGGCCCTGGAAGGCTGTCGGCGACGAGGTCCGAGGTGAAAACGCGGCGGTGCTCGTCGGAGCTGTGTCTAGAGCGCAAAACACCGGGTTTCCTTCACCTGCGAGATTCCCCGGAGGCGGTGGAACATGACCAGCGTGTTAGATCAGGAAATCCGAGCGAGGATCGAAGGAAAACGGCGGTAGGAGCTTTGGTTCTCACTGGGAGGAAGAAGATCCTATCGGGGGGGGGGGGTGTGGGGAAACAGGGCGATGCCGGCATTTATATAGATGAGGGAGGGCGGCGGTCTGTAGGGATCGAGTTGGAGACGTCCCAGACCGAAATTCGGGCTGAGGCGCGGGTTTCCGGAGGTGGTTTGGATTCGGGTGCGAGAAGAGTCCCGGGGTCGGCCAAGCGCGCGAGAGGTAAGGGATGACACGTGGGCCCCGCATGTCAGTGAGAGGAAGAGAGGGGCGCGGGTTTGGGGCTGGCGCGGGGAGATTGGGCCGGCTGGTGGGTTTCGGCCCACTGGCCGGTGGGGTTTTTCTTTTTCTTTTTCATTTTCCTTTTCTTTTATATTTTTATTTGAATTTGAACTCCAATTTGAATTTGAATTTCTGCACCACATGCAATACGTCCAAAATTTTTAAATTCCCCTCTTAACAGGTTTTGGGGTGTTACAGCTCTACCCCCCTTAAAAGAAATCTCGTCCTCGAGATTGGTGGTTCTAGGAAAACAATTCTGGAAACTGTGCCTTAAGCTCGTCTTCTTGCTCCCATGTGGCTTCCTCTTCTGAGTGATGCTTCCACTGCACATTGCACATCCGGATTCTTTTATTTCTTATGAGGCATTCCATTGTCTCCAAAACCTTGACCAGTTGCTCGGCATAAGACAGATCCTCTGCTACGTCAACCTCATTCATAGGTAACATCTCTTCAGGCGTCCTTAGACATTTCTTGAGCTGTGACACATGGAATACATCATGCACATCCGATAGGCGAGCTGGTAGTTCTAGTTGATATGCCACTTCGCCTTTCCTCTCTAGAACCTGAAAGGGTCCGATATATCGAGGTGATAACTTCCTTTTCACCTTGAACCGACGAAGTCCTCGGATAGGGGACACCTTGAGGTAGACATAGTCCCCCACGTTGAAAACGAGCTCTCTTCTCCGTACATCGGCATAGATCTTTTGTCGTGTCTGTGCTATCCTCAAGTTGTTGCGGATTTCCCTCACTTTCGCATCGGCTTCTTGTAGTACTTCGGGCCCAAACACTTTACCTTCCCCGGTTTGGTTCCAAAATAGTGGAGTTTTGCACTTCCTCCCATAGAAAGCCTCAAATGGTGACATCTTCATACTAGCCTGATAGCTGTTGTTATAGGAGAACTCCGCATACGGTAAGTTCTTATCCCAACTCCTATTGTTCTTGAGCGCACACGCTCTCAGCATATCTTCAAGGATCTGATTGGTTCTTTCCGTCTGTCCGTCAGTCTAGGGATGATAGGCAGAACTAAAATTCAGATGAGTTCCCATGGTTTCATGTAACTTCTGCCAGAACCTTGAGGTGAACTGTGTCCCTCGATCTAACACTATCTTCTTTGGCACTCCATGGAAACACACGATCCTTGACATGTACAATTCTGCCAATTTGGATCCTCCGTAGCTTTCTTTCACGGGGATGAAATGAGCTACCTTTGTTAGCCTGTCAATGAT
Source organism: Neostapfia colusana (assembly GCA_030760725.1). Taxonomy (NCBI): domain Eukaryota; kingdom Viridiplantae; phylum Streptophyta; class Magnoliopsida; order Poales; family Poaceae; genus Neostapfia; species Neostapfia colusana. The sequence continues at coordinate 55,945,204 of JASWHV010000009.1, forward strand.
GACCCATATTGAATCATATCCCGATTGGGTCCTGGATAGTCCCACTATGAAGTCCATACCTATTTCTTCCAATTTCCATTCAGGCACCTTGAGTGGTTGCAATAATCCCGCGGGTCGTTGATGTTCTTCTTTCACCAACTGAGATGTGTCACATAGGGCAACATGTTCCGCGACATCCCGCTTCATGCCATACCACCAATACCTGCTCTTGAGGTCATGATACATCTTCGTACTCCCAGGATGAATGGAACAGTCGGAATCATGAGCCTCCTTCAAAATCAATTCACCGATCTCCTTTACATCAGGCACACAGATTCTTTTCCCGTGCCACACCGTACCTTGTTCATCCTCTCTGAACCCAGGGGCTTTATTATCCTTGATGAGTTCTCTGATTTCTTGTATCTTCTCATCATTCTTCTGACCATTGCGTATGTCTTGCTCTAATGTGGAGTCCACTTCCATGGCGATGGCGTCACCACTATTTACCAGACATAGATTGAGTTTTACCACCTCTTCCTTCAATTCTGTAGGCATGTCCTTTAAGCTCAACCTATTGACCTGCACCTTCTGGCTTAAAGCATCTGCTACGACGTTCGCTTTCCCAGGATGATAGTTGATGCCCACATCAAAGTCGTTGATCAGCTCTAACCATCTCCTTTGTCTGAGGTTGAGATCTGGCTGTGTGAAAATATACTTTAAGCTCTTAAGATCCGTATATATCTCTGTCCTCTTCCCCATCAAGTAATGCCGCCAAATCTTCAACGCGTGTACCACTGTGGCTAGCTCTAGGTCATGTGTAGGATAGTTCTTCTCGTGTTTTCGGAGCTGTCGGGACGCATACGCCAAGACATGCCCCTCTTGCATGAGAACACATCCTAACCCATTTCCAGAGGCATCGCAGTACACCGAAAAGTTCTTCTGCATATCTGGCATAACTAGCACTGGGGCTGTTGTCAATCTTTTCTTCAGTTCTTGAAAACTTGTCTCGCACTGCGGTGTCCATGTGAATGTGATTCCCTTCTCTAACAATTTGGTGAGGGGTCTCGAAATCTTGGTGAAACCCTCGATAAACCGTCGATAATACCCAGCCAATCCTAAGAAGCTTCGAACTTCCCCGACATTTTCAGGGGTCTTCCACTTCTGTACATCCTTGATCTTGGCGGGATCTATGGAGATTCCTCCCTCCGAGATTATATGTCCCAAGAAGGGAACTCTCTTCAACCAAAATTCACACTTGCTGAGCTTGGCATATAGTTGGTGTTCTCTCAGCTTTTGCAACACCAACCTTAAATGCCTCTCATGTTCTTATTCATCTTTGGAAAAGACGAGAATGTCGTCAATGAAAACCACCACAAACTTGTCCAGATATTCCATGAATACCTTGTTCATGAGATACATGAAGTATGCCGGGGCATTAGTTAGCCCGAAAGGCATGACGGTGTATTCATACAGTCCGTACCGAGATACGAAAGTTGTCTTTGGAATATCAGTTTGCCTTATCTAAAGTTGGTGGTATCCCGACCTGAGATCAATTTTCCAGAACACACAAGCTCCCCTCAACTGATCAAACAAGTCTTCAATGCGGGGTAATGGGTACTTGTTCTTGATGGTTACTTCATTCAACGCACGGTAGTCTACGCATAACCTTTGGGTCCCGTCCTTCTTGGGCACAAATATCACTGGAGCTCCCCATGGTGAGGAACTAGGACGAATGTACCCCTTCTCTGTCAATTCTATCAAATGTTCCTTGAGTTCTCCTAGCTGTTTGCAGTCCATCCGATAGGGTCTCTTGTATATCAAAGCTTTTCCAGGCACTAGCTCAATCACGAATTCCACTTCACGATCGGGGGGCATACCTGGCAACTCCTCCGGAATAACATCTAGATATTCCCTGATGATCCTGATCTCCTCCACTTCCACCTCAACTTGATTGAGTTTAATGTCCCTCCTAGGCTCTTGTATGGTTATGAACTTTACTCTTGTGCCACTAGGGTGAGTTAGTTCCACCGTTCTTGTCGAACAATGGATGATTCCTTTATGTTTGGTCAACCAATCCATACCCAAAATAATATCTATCCCTTGTGAATCTATCACTATGAGGTTGGCAGTAAATACTACCCCATTAATGTCTAGATTCACCTTGGGACACAATTGTCTTGTCCTTATTTCTCCCTCTGGAGAGTTTACTTCTAGCATATGGTCCATTTGAGTTGTTGCTAGATCATGCTTCTTAACAAACCCTTGATCAATGAACGAGTGGGTAGCACCAGAATCAAACAACAAGGTTGCAATGTGTAAATTGGCAGGAAACTTACCAATCACCACGTCAGGTGCCTCTTGCGCTTCATGGTCACGTGGTTCACCCGTCCTCGCATCACATTCTGTTGTTGTGGCTGCATGGGCTTCTTCTTTGGGCACTTATGGGCGTAGTGCCCCACTTCACCACAGTTGAAGCATTGCACCCCAACCTTAGGTGCCTGGCCTTTGTTGTCTTGGGGTTCGTTCGGGGGTCCTTGTACTGCTGGTCGAGGTTGATATGTGTGGCGAGGCTGCTGTACAAACTGACGTTGTGGCTGTGCCGGTGCTGAGGGAGGCCTGAAATTTGGGTTGTACCCTCTCGGTGCTGAGTAGGGTACCACAGCACGGCTCGTCTGCCCTGCGGGTGGCTGCATCAGTCGTGGGCGTGTGTTGCTACTCGAGGCTTGGTGTGACCATCCCGCCTTCCTCTTGTTTTCATTTTCCAAAGCCTTCAGCTCCCTCTCCACAACAAATGCTCTGTCTACCATCTTTTGGAAGCTTTCATACTCGTTGGAGGACATTGCACATTGCATCTCCGCAGTAAGTCCTTCCACAAAGCAGTCTTGTTTCTGCTCATCAATTTCGATGTCCCGTGGTGCATAACGGGATAGTTGGGTGAACTTAGTGAGGTATTCCCTCACAGTCATGTTTCCTTGCTGCAGTACCAAGAACTCCTTCCTCTTGTTTTTGAGTTCACCCCTTGGTATGTAATGGTTGTGGAAACTGCGCTTGAACTCTTCCCAAATAATGTTCTCGGGGTCATGGTGGGCTGCCACGTAGGCGGTCCACGAATTAGCAGCGGGTCCATGCAATTGGTGAGAGGCAAACAGCACCCTCTCATACCGTTGGCATTGTATAATCCTCATCTTACTCTTGATGGTCTTTAGCCAGTCATCTGCCTCCAGAGGTTCAACAGCACTTGCAAACTTTGGAGGTTGAGTCCCAAGAAACTCACTCAACCTTGGTTGGCGTGGTGCAGCTTGTGGGGGTGGAGCTTGGTGCAAGTTGGCCACCACTTGAGTTAGGCTCTGGATGAGCTGATTCTTATTTTCAAGCATTTGGTGAATGGGATCAGCTCCTTCACGGCGACCACCCCTGTCTTGTCCTCCAGAAAGATGAGGGTTGCCGGCCTCATCGTTGTTATTGGTGGGGTTGGCACCACGACCCTTTCCTCTTCCGGCCATCTATCATGATCAACCAAATGTTAATTTAAAGCATTATGCATTAACTTCCCGAATTTTCTTGTTTAAACTTAAACTTTTGAGGCCTTATTATATTAACACTTTTTGAGGGTTTCACGTCTCACGCAAAAATAAATGCACCCTTAATTCGTAGGGGTTCACACATCAAAGCAAAACATCCTAAAGACGAGGTTGTGGACAAATGCCCATGGCTTCCACAACCCACGTCACACACCAAACATTAGCACACCATTAACTAAGGTATTGACTCGACTACTCGGTAACCTGTTGAACTAAGGGAAAGGACTCTACATGACTCATATCACTGAGCTGGCTCCTCGGGGTCTTCCTCATTATTGTGGCTGCCCTCTGACTCCGCTTTGGGTGGGGAAGCTGCTGGTGGAGAAGTGCGGCGACGCCTGCTCGCCCGGCGGTCCGGGGAGTCAGGAGTCCATGTGTCATTCACGGTGACGCACAGTCCATTCCCATCTCCTCTTTCTCTCGCCATCAAGCTGGCGCGAAGCAATGCCTCAGTCTCCTTCAGGGTGTCATGAACATCCTGAAGCTCCTGCTGACACTCCTGCAGTCGGGTACTGAGCATAGCAGCATCCTCCAAGCACAGGTTCATGTGTTCATGAAAAGTCCCCTGCTGTACTGGCGGGTACTTGTACTCCGTGGTACCACTCTCACGCTGGAGGACATACATGTACTCAGTCCTATCCAGGTGGCGATGGTAGATGTAACTCTGGCAGGTGATGGCCTCCCAGGTGACATCCTTCTCGGCATCGACCTGTGTCGCTCGACAAGCTAGAGAGCGGTGGATCTTGAGTAGCTGATTTTCATGGATAATCCTCATTTCTGAACTCCATTCTTCCCGCTTCTCACGGATGGTCCGGGTGGAGCTGTAGTGTATGGTTAGCTTGCCCGTATTGCCGGCGGCTTGGAGCATACGCCGAAGATGGCGCAACAAGCCTCCTACTGCCAACCGTAGGAGTGGTACGTTACCGGATGGTTCTCCTCTCTCAGGGCAAGGGCAACTATAAGAACTCTCCCTCTGGTGGACTTGCGAGCGGTGCAGATCATACGAACCATCTAAAACATAAAGCATTTAAAATTAAGTTAGATAAGAGTTAAACAAAAATTGTATTTTGAATAAAAGTTGGGGTGAGATGAATAAAGTGACCCCATTAAATAACATCTTCAACCCACCCTATTGTAAAATAGCTTTTAAGAAAATAGGGTCCTTAAATACGTCCATTTCTACCTAGGTCCACGTTCCTACGGGCAACCTTGGCTCTGATACCACTTTTGTCACACCCGGTTTCTCCGAAGAACAACCGAGTGAATATCATATGTATGCCAGGATCATTTTCTCATACATGTGATGACAAATAGTGAAGCATCATTTATTACAAGCTAGGTGTCGAATATAAATAAGTCTTACATAGCATACGTCTCGATGGATGATAATAAGTTCATGACATATAAATAAAACGGCAGCGGAATATAAATCTTGTGGGCTCCGTCATAGGCATTGCCCGAGGGACTCCATGAACCTAGAATCCTTCTTCGGGTCCGAAGTCTTGGTCAATGAACACCACATCATCCCCTTGACCTGAGCAGCAATTTAAACCAACAAATATGCAAGTTTGAGTACCGTTGGTACTCAGCAAGTGTGGGAAAGTTATGTCATGCATGGCTAGAGCAAGGAAAGGTTGAACTCATGGTTAAAGCACTACGCAATTAATACCTATCACCTTAGCTTATTAAGAACCTACATTGCTACACAGGTGAAATAGTCCCAATCCCTCAACCCATCATCAATATCAAGTAAACATAGTCTCATTTCCAATGTTAAGCTTCCCGCTTAACATCCTCAACTTCCAAATTCATCATCCTCTAATCATGAATAAGTCCAAGCCGCTCTTGACCGTGAGCACGGCTGTCATGACAGTTTTGACTCTATAGAGTTTGCACCACTGTACCCACATGTAGTGATTTCATCCCCTGTTGCCGGGTGGACTAAAAGAACCTCCATCATGCCAGTGGCCGGGAACCACATTCACACTTCCCAGGTGTGTAGCCAGGAGATCACTACGAAGCCTTTACAAAGGGATTCCCGACGAGCATGGGCCCACTGTCACCCCAAACAGCATACAAGAGGCTCCAACCCCGCCGCAGTGGCCCCCTCTTGAGCCTTGCGGTTCATATAGTAGTCCAGCTGACACCTATTCCCCGCACCATCCAACACACCCATACTACGTTGGGGATACACCTAATTAATTGGCCAAGCTGCCCCATCTCAGCATGTGGTTGGCACGGTAAAGCGAGGTTACATGCTCCATGAACCGGTCCTTAGGATCCAGGCAAGTACTAAACACAAGCCCGAGTCTCGTGCACCCAGCACCAACCAAATCATCCAACTTGCCTCGATCCCTACCTCTACATAACTCATAATGTCTCATTCAAGAGTAAGGTAAATAAAATTGATGATCTCATATCCCAATTATCCCATTCTGAGTATGGCTAAGCATAAGCATATAAATAAATGTCACGATAAAATAAATCCCAACCCAAGCTACAAGGAAACAAGGTAATGCAATTCTAGGGAAACTTCCTAGCATAGGTTTCATATTCCAATTGACAATGCAATAAATTCTATCTACACATCCTAGTATATGATCAAAGTGGTCAAGGACACTTGCCTTCTTCCTGCTGCTCTAGGAATGGAAAGTCTTGGTCTTGGATGGGGAGAACTTGCTCTGGGGCAGGTTCTACTCATGCCAATACACATAGCAAAAGAAAACAACAATCCATAAGCCATAGTTCACACTTTCACTCATGCAAACCATACATACATACATATGAAAGTCATTCACATTTCTAAGTGTTGTGGTTACCCTAGATGTGTTGATTTTAGGCCTACATGTACTTTTAAACATATATATATATATATATTATTTCTAACTTTTGTATTCAGATTTATATTTGCACACTATATATGAATTTCCAATTTGAACAAATTATTTATATTCAATTAATACACTTCTTAGCTACCAAGTTTGCATGAAAGGTAATTTCCTACTCCAACTAGGTTTTCAGATCTTCTACCAAATCTTAAACTGAAGTTTTTGGATTTGGAGACTTCATTTATCATTTTGTAATTATGCATACTTATTTTCCTATATTTTTCATATTTATTTTCTATGCCTAAAAGTGAGTTTTAATATTAAATAGTAGGACATATCTTCTAAACAGAATAGGTTCTGATCTAAAATATTAAATAATATATTGTTGAACTTCTCCTCTGATGTGAACTAATTTAAATTTATTTTATCTGTTTTCAGAATTATTTCCTAGCCTAAAAATGTGTTTCTATAACTAATAAATATGAACAGCAATTAGATAGATTCATTTCAGCCTAAAATCTATTTCTAACTCATTCTAAAGTTTTCCAAGCACTAGGAGAGTTTAAATTTGAATTTGCAATGTGTTTGCCTTACCTTTTTAAATTTAAGTCCTAGTAACATATTCAATTTTCTGATTTTAATCTCATATAGGGTCAAAAAGGTAAATCCACACTACTGCAGGGTCTAATTTATTATTTGTTAAATTTCCAGGGGTCTAACTACACATAACAGAGGGGTTTTCCTAATTTTTATTAAGTCCAGGGGCTAAAACCGATTTTTAAATGAATTTACACGAATTTCTGAAGTTCCAGGGGCTAGATCAGAAGTTTCCGGGGCTAGCTCGTGTTTTTCAAGATCCCCAGGGGGTAGCGTGTAAGAATCCCGGCCTTTATAACGCGGGGCTGATGTGGACCGTCCGATTTAAAATAGACGGCTGAGATTATAACGAGAAGCGGTACGGGTTAGATCTAATGGGAACCGCACGATTCAAAATGGACGGGCCTCAGGGGGCCACGTTGCCCTGGCCGTGCGCGGGCGGCGCTGCCCAGCGGCGCGCGGTGGCGGGAGGCGGCGATCTCGCCGGAAAACTCCGGGTTTTCGTCTGTACTTCCTAAAACTTGGATTTCTTGGCATGGAACGGAAGAGGAGAGGTAGGGGATCTCAGCTCGGGGCTTTTCTTGAGCTCGGAGGCCCTGGAAGGCAGTCGGCGACGAGGTCCGATGTGAAAACGCCGCGGTGCTCGTCGGAGCTGTGTCTAGAGAGCAAAACACCGGGTTTTCTTCACCTGCGAGATTCCCCGGAGGCGGTGGAACATGACCAGCACGTTAGATCAGGAAATCCGAGCGAGGATCGAAGGAAAACGGCGGTAGGAGCTTCGGTTCTCACCGGGAGGAAAAACAGCCGATCGGGGGGGGGGGGGGGGAACAGGGCGATGCCGTCGTTTATATAGACGAGGGAGGGCAGCGGTCTGTTGGGATCGAGTTGGAGATGTCCCGGACCGAAATTCGGGCTGTAGCGCGGGTTTCCGGAGGTGGTTTGGATTCGGGTGCGAGAAGAGTCCCGGGGTCGACCGAGTGCGTGGGAGGTGAGGGATGACACGCGGGCCCCACGTGTCAGTGAGAGGAAGAGAGGGGCGCGGGTTTGGGGCTGGCGCGGGGAGATTGGGCCGGCTGGTGGGTTTCGGCCCACTGGCTGGTGGGGTTTTTCTTTTTTTTTTCATTTTCCTTTTCTTTTCTGTTTTAATTTGAATTTGAACTCCAATTTGAATTTGAATTTCTGCACCACATGCAATACGTCCAAAAATTTTTAACTTCCCCTCTTAACAGATTTTGGGGTGTTACAATTATGTACGTGTCTTAGGGTTAGGTCACGACCCCAGCACCCCCCTGGTCGTCCTCCACCTCCTTTATACCCTCTAGCCGCCGTCACAAACTTCTGGGTTTTGCTTAGTTACAATCTGTCATTGAACAGTGTCGCCGATCATCGGTTGTGAGACCCCAAATTCGTGATCAATTCAGTTTTGATTGCAACTTCTCTGTTCTTGCTTGTGTTCTTGATTGCGCTTGCAGGTATAAGCCTTCGTGGCGAGATCATTCGTGTGACACGGGTGATAACCAACGGAGCAGTGGTGTAGTGATTGCGGGGTTTCGTTCGTTCGGAGCCTTGGATCATCAACGTCGAGATCTCCACCCAATCAAGTTTACCCTACCTCTCAGAAGATCGGGACTCATCCTCCTATCAAGTAATACATACCATTTGATGGGTTGAACTAATAGAGGTGAGTGATACAGTTCTGGAAAGATTTTGATGTCTTCAACAACTTTTCTGTAGAATTCCAGAACAGAATCCCCTTCCAAGTGGAGGAAAATCTCAGATGAGTGTGAACTGTCCAAAACAGGGCAGACACAAAATACTCTCTGGAACTTTCTGTATTTCGACCATAACTTCTTGTAGAAAAATTTCTAAGGATCAAGTAATACACCGTTGGAAAATGTATGATATGTGCTATGACTTTGTAGTTCAAAGTTTTTCCCAGATTTGGGGCAGAACTATCTGAAATCTTGCGGACAAAACAGTCACTTCAAAAGGAGGTGCTGTCAAAATTGTTCCAGAATTCTGTCAACTTTGAAATATCATAACTTTTGATCCAGAACTGATATGAAGGCAAATAAATACTCGATGGAAAGATATTGAAGTTATATATAACTCTAATGTTCAACTTGAGACATGAAACTGAAATTTCCATATTCAAATCCTGGTATTAATGCCAACTGGTCATTCTGAACAGAGTATTGCTTATTGCCCATGTAACTTAGGACTGGTTGTGGACAGGAGTGTTTTATACTGCTCTAGATCCATAACATTTTCTTGAGTTACCTTTCATTTTTCCCTCTATTGGGATTAAGGGTTGGACAAACCTGCGTAAGTTGGGTAGATATAAGAATTTGCAAAACCTTATTAGCTTGTGTAGTGATGCATTATCTATGCGATGTTTTTACGGTTAATGTTTTCAATTCAAGTTGAGTTTAACTTTGAATTTTAACTATAAATTACTCACTCTTGCAGTATGGATTGCACTCATTCCAAAGGTGAGGTTGATGAGTCGAGTCATGGCGGGAATAATTCGCCACCACATCAAGTGCTGACATCATCAACTGGATTGGCGGAAATCTTGGAAAAGATGGCTGAGTCTCTTGATCTGCTTGTGCGACAAAGCATACGACAAAAGACACTACAGCAAAATCCCCTGCCAAGCACTTATTTGGATTTTCTAGAAAGACAACCAATGGTTTTCTCGGAAGTGAAAGAACCGTTGGAGTCGGCTCATTGGCTCCAATGTATTGAAGCCATGTTCGATATGCTTGAGTGCGATGAATTTCAAAAGAATATTTGCCACTCAACAACTTCATAGAGCCGCTGGAGCTTGGTGGGCGGAATATATTGCTACTCTTCCTTAAGGTCATTGTGCTATGTGGGAGGAATTCCAGAATGTTTTCTAGGCACGTCACATTTGTTCAGGCATTCTTCGAACTAAGTATCAAGACTTTCTGGAATTAAAGCAAGGAGAAAGGAGTGTGTACAAGTATTTCAAGGAGTCTGAATACTTGATGCAGTACGCCACTCATATTGTAGACTCGGAAGCTATGAAGTGTGACTACTCCTTCCGAGGTCCGAATGTCGATCTTAAAGAACAAGTGGTTTTGTTCAATAATGGTATTTACAATGAATTGGTAAATGCTGCTATTATTAAAGAAGACATGCATCTCCATTGCCAAGCGGAGCTGAAAAGGAGTATACTGCTGGACAGTGATAGTGAGATTCCTCGGAACTATTGAGTGCGGTATTACTTGCCAGTTGCTCAAGAAAATCAGCCTGTGGTGAAACTATCACAACCACAGCTGAAGTTAATCACTTATGAGCCTCCACCTCAACAGCAGAATCAGAAATTATTTGTGCAACCCTACCACAACCAGTTGTGCTTGTATTATCTCCACCCCATGTTAGTAGAGAGCTGAGGATTTCTCTAGCACGAGACCGTGATGGAGCTGAGCAGAGCCACAATCATGTCCTGTCTCACAAATGCTCAGATAAGCACCTTGAATATTCAAAGAAAGTTGTTTCAAAAGATGGCAGGGTTAACTATACTGCTATTGATGACATTTCATAAGGCGAACCAGTTTTAGCAGGAATGTTCACCATACATGAACAACCCACTTTCATTTTCTTTGATTCCGGTGCCACCCACAATTTTATTAGTAGAGACTTTGTGCTGAATGTCACACCCGGTTTGTCCCAAAGAACAACCGAGTGAATATCACATGTATGCCAGGATCATTCTCTCATACATGTGATGACAAATAGTGACACATCATTTATTACAAGCCAAGTGTTCGAATATAAATAAGTCTTACATAGCATACGTCTCGATGGACGATAAAATGTTCATAACATGTAAATAAAGCAGCAGCGGAATATAAATCTTGTGGGTTTCGTCACAAGCGTTTCCTAGGGGACTCCGTGAACCTAGAAGCCTTCTTCGGGTCCAAAGTCTTGGTCATTGAACACTACATCATCCCTCTGACCTGAGCAGCAATTTAAAGGAACAGAAATGCAAGTTTGAGTACCGTTGGTACTCAGCAAGTATGGGAAAGTTATGTCATGCATGTCTAGAGCAAGGAGAGGTTGGACTCATGGTTAAGCACTACGCAATTAATACCTATCACCTCAGCTTATTAAGCACCTACATTACTACACAGGTGAAATGGTCCCAATCTCCCAACCCATTATCAAAATCAAGTAAACATAGTCTCATATCCAATGTTAAGCTCCCCGCTTAACATCCTCAACTTCACAATCCATCATCCTCTAATCATGAATAAGTCCAAGCCGCTCTTGACAGTGAGCACGACTGTCATGACAGTTTTGACTCTGCAGAGTTTGCACCACTGTACCCACATGTAGTGATTTCATCCCCCGTTGCCGGTTGGACTAAAAGAACCTCCATTATGACAGTGGCCGCAAACCACATTCACACTTCCCAGGTGTATAGCCAGGAGATCACTACGAGGCCTTTACAAAGGGATTCCCGACGAGCGTGGGCCCACTGAGGTTTCACCCCTAACAGCATACAAGAGGCTCGAACCCCGCTGCAGTGGCTCCCTCTTGAGCCTTGCGGTTCATATGGTAGTCCAGCTGACACCTATTCCCCGCACCATCCAAACACCCATACTACGCCGGAGATACACCTAATTAATTGGCCAAGCTGCCCCATCTCAGCATGTGGTTGGCACGGTAAAGCCAGGTTACATGCTCCATGAACCGGTCCTTAGGATCCAGGCAAGTGCTAAACACAAACCCGAGTCTCGTGCACCCAGCACCAACCAATTCATCCAACTTGCCTCGATCCCTACCTCTACATAACTCATAATATCTCATTCAAGAGGAAGGTAAATAAGTTGATGATCTCATATCCCACTTATCCCATTCTAAGCATGGCTAAGCATAAGTATATAAATGACATAATAAAATAAATCCCAACCCAAGCTACAAGGAAACAAGATAATGCAATTCTAGGGAAACTTCCTAGCATGGGTATCATATTCCAATTTGACCATGCAATTAAAATTCTAACTACACATCCTAGTATAGGATCAAAGTGGTCAAGGACACTTGCCTTCTTTCTGCTGCTCTGGGAATGGAAAGTCTTGGTCTTGGAAGGGGAGAACTTGCTATGGGGCAGGTTCTACTCATGCCAATACACATAGCAAAAGAAAACAACAATCCATAAGCCATAGTTCACACTTTTACTCATGCAAACTACACATACATACATACTAAAGTCATTCACATGTTTAGGTGTTGTGGTTACCCTAGATGTGTTTATTTTAGTCCTACATACACTTTTAAACCTATATATATTATTTCTAACTTTTGTATTCAGATTTCTAGTTGCACACTATATATCAATTTCCTATTTGAACAAATTCTCTATATTCAATTAATACACTCATTAGCCACCAAATTTGCATGAAAGAAAGTTTCCTACTTCAAATAGGTTTTCAGATCTTCTTCAAAATCTTAATTTGAAGTTTTTGAAAATAAAGACATCATTTAATATTTTCAAATTTTTGCATACTTATTTTCTTATATTTTCAGATTTATTTTCTATGCCTAAAAGTAAATTTCAATATTAAAATAGTAAGACATATCATCTAAACAGAATAGGTTCTGATCTAAAATGTTCAATAAAATATTTTTGAACTTCCTCTCTGATGTGAAACAATATAAATTTATTTTACCTGGTTTTAGAATTAATTCCTATCCTAAAATGTGTCTCTAGAGATAATAAAAATGAGCAACACTTAGGCAGATTTCATTTCAGCCTAAAATCTACTTTTAACAAATTCTAAAGGTTTTCCAAGTGCTAGGAGAGTTTAAATTTATATTTGCACATGTGCTTGCATCACCATTTAAATTTAAGTCCTAGTCACATGTTCAAATTTCTGAATTTAATATCTTATAGGGTCTAAAAGGCAAATCTACCCTACTGCAGGGTTTAATTTACTATTTCCTAAATTTTCAGAGGCCTAATTACACATAACTGAGGGGTTTTCCTAATTTTTATTAAGTCCAGAGGCTAAAACTGATTTTTAAATGAATTTACATGAATTTCTGAAGGTCCAGGGGCTAGATCAGAAGTTTCCGGGGCTAGCTCGTGTTTTCCGAGATCCCCAGGGGTAGCGCGTAAGATTCCCGGCCTTTATAATGTGGGGCTGACGTGGGCCGTTGGATTTAAAACAGACGGCTCAGATTAGATCGCCGAAACGGTACGGGTAGATCTAATAGGAACCGCACGATTTAAAATGGACGGGCCTCAGGGGGCCACGTCGCCCTGGCCGGAGCCAGCCCGCGCGCGCGGCGGCGGGGGCGGCGATCTCGCCGGTGCAGCCTCGGTTTTTGCCGCTACACGCTAGAACTCGCATCTTTTTGCACGGATCGGCTGCGGAGGGGTAGGGGATGCTCACCTAGGGATTTTCCTGCTCTAGGAGGCCCTGGAAGTCGGTCGGCGGCGTCAAAGTCCGGCAATGGCACTCGGTGCTCGTCGGAGCGACTGTTGGACTGCAAGACACATCGTTTCCTTCAGCTGCAGGGTTCCCTGGCGGCGGTGGAACATGACAAGCCCGTTAGATCAGAGAAATCGGGCGAAGGTTGGGAGAAAACAGCAGAGAGGGTCTCGGTCTCACCGGCACTGAAGCGAGTCGATCGGGGAGGAAACAAGGGTGGATCTCAGCGTTTAAATGGGCTAAGGAGGGCGGCGGGTCTGTTGAGATCGCGCTGGGGTGCCCGGGACCAAGAATCGGGGCTGGAAGCGCGGGTTCCGGAGGGTCGGTTGTGATCGGACGCGAGAGAGGGCCGGGGTCGGTTGGGGCGCGCGGGGGGAAGAAAATGACGGGCGGGCCCCGCGTGTCAGAGAGAGGGAGAGAGGGAGAGGGGCGCGCTTGGGATCTGGGCCAGCTGGCGGGTTTCGGCCCACTGGCCGGTTTTTTCTTCCTTTTTCTTTTTCTTTTTTCCTTTTCCTTTTTCTGGTTTTATTCAAATCTAAATTCCAGTTTGAATTTGAATTTCTGCACCACATGCAATATGTCCAAAATTTTTTAAATTCCCCTCTTTAGCAATTCCCCTCTTTAGCATGTTTTGGGGTGTTACACTGAAGAATCATCTTCAATTTAGCATGGTCAAACATCCGTTTCATATCAGCTCACCCAGAGGCAAGATATCAACAGATGAAATGGTCTCTCAAGCACCTTTGTGTTTGGGTGGAAACATCTATCCTGCAAGCCTTATCATACTCAAAGGCCAAAGGATTAATGTTATTTTGGGGATGTCATAGTTAAAACATTATGGAGCTATCTTTGACATCAGCTCTCGGACTGTTCAACTGAATTCCCCAAAACACGGTTGCAAAACATTGAATCTTGTGGATCCATCACGACATGTTGCAGCAGTGTATCAGATTGAGGCTCCTATGCTTGAGGATATTCCAGTGGTATGTGAATATCCAGACGCGTTTCCCGACGACTTACCGGGCATGCCGTCCGAACGTGATGTAGAGTTCAAGATAGAACTAGCACCGGGAACCACACCTATTTCTCAGTGACCATACAAAATGGCACCGAAGGAGCTAGCAGAATTGATGGAGCAGATGAATGACCTCATGGACAAAGGTTTTATACGCCCAAGTTCATCACCTTGGGGTTGTTCCCATCTCTTTGTCAAGAAGAAGGACGAGACATTGAGACTGTGCGTAGATTATCATCTACTGAATGATGTCACTATCAAGAATAATATCCACTACCGCGCATCGATATTTTGTTCGATCAACTAGTGGGTGATAAGGTATTCTCCAAGATGGATCTTCGGTCTGGATATCACTAGATAAAAATCCGGGCAGAAGATGTACCTAAGACGGCGTTCTTGACAAGATATGGGCTTTATGAATATCTTGTCATGTCTTTTGGACTGACCAATGATCCGGCTCATTTTTTGTATCTCATGAACTCTGTGTTCATGCTGGAGTTAGGCAAATTCGACGTGGTTTTCATCGATGATATATTGGTCTATTCTAAATCAGAATAAGAACACGCTGAATATTTGCGTATTGTACTCCAACACTTGAGAGATCACAAGCTATATGAAAAGTTCAGTAAATGTGAGTTTGGATCAGCAAAGTGCCGTTTCTTAGACATATTATTTCAGCGGAAGGCATCGCTGTGGATCCAAGTAAAATTGAGCAAGTGCTGAATTGGAAATCTCCAACCTCTGTTCATGAAGTGAGGAGTTTCCTAGGTTTAGTAGGTTATTACCAGAGATTCATTCCAAACTTATCCAAAGTTGCTAAACCTATGAAGGAGCTGTTGAAGAAAAGCACCAAATATGATTGGAGCCACTCATGTGAACAAGCTTTTCAAACATCAGTGAAGTATCTCACTACAGCTCCAGTTTTAGCCCAGCCGGACACAACAAAACCCTTTGACGTTGATTGTGATGCATCCAGCATTGGCCTTGGTTGTGTGCTGATGCAAGAAGGACGCATGGTCGCGTATGGATCCCGACAATTGAGGGGTCATGAGCAGAATTACCCGACGCACAACCTTGAACTTGCTGCAGTGGTCCTTGCTTTGAAAATGTGGAGACATTATTTACTAGGCAATCTAGTACATCTCTACACTGGCCACAAAAGATTAAAGTACATCTTCACACAAAAAGAACTCAATATGAGGCAGCGAAGATGGCTAGAATTAATCGAGGATTATAAACTTGAGATTCATTACCATCCGGGTAAGCGAATGTTTTTACCGACGCGCTTACTCGAAAAGCCCACGTTCACCATTTAGCCATGGCTGCAAATGAAGAAGAAGAACCAAGCCTGCGCTTAGTTCCCTAAGCATCGCTGTTCAATCTCGCTCTCCTTCCTACAACCCGAGATGAGATTGTAGAGGCTCAGAAGAGAGACAGGGGTACGTCTCATATCCAGAGAAGACTGGACAGCGGTGAATTAAAGATGTTCCTCAAGGATGAAGAGAGAATGCTCTGGCTAAACAACCGAATAGTTGTACCTCGGAATATGAAATTGCTGTGGAAAATATTTGATGAAGCGCATTTATCCAAGTACTATATTCATCCAGGAAGCACTAAGATGTACCAGGATTTAAAATCTGAATTCTGATGGACACGGATGAAAAGAGAGATTGCAAAATGCGTATCCGAGTGTGATACGTGTTGGCGAGTTAAAGCCGAGCATATGCAGAAAGCCGGACCACTTCAACCGCTGAAGGTTCCAGCAAGGAAGTGGGAAGATATAAGCATGGACTTTATCGTCGGATTACCATTGACCGGCAACAAACATGATTCTGTTTGGGTAATCGTCGATCCTTTGACCAAGATAGCTCAATTTATTCCAGTCCATACTAAATATTTGGCAAAGAAATATGCGGAGTTGTTCATCTCCAGAATCATGTGTTTACACGGGGTTCCCCGCAGCATCGTCTCTGACCATGGTGCATTATTCGTATCCATATTTTGGGAGCAACTGTATGCTTCATTGGGAACCAAGTCAATTCGAAGTTCAGCGTATCATCCGCAAACTGACGGTCAAACAGAAATGGTGAATCAGATTCTGGAGGATATGCTAACGGCATGTGTCATCAACCATGGGAAGAATTGGGATGATCACCTACCGTTAGCAGAATTCTCATATAATAAAGGTTATCAATCCAGTATGAAAATGGCTCCGTATGAAGCTCTTTATGGCCGGAAGTGCCGCACACCGCTGAATTGGTGTGAGTCCAGAGAGAGTGGCCTACGAGACTGATCTTGTAAATGAAGTCTAGGAACGAGTGCGAGTAATTCAAGCCAACTTAAAGGATGCTCAATCTCGGCAGAAGAGTTATGCAGACAAAAGATGTCGACCTCTCCACTTCGAGGTTGGAGACCATGTTTATCTTCATGTCTCTCCGATGAAAAGGATTCATCGCTTCGGAGTGAAGGGAAAAAAAGCTCCGCGATTCATTTTGCCGTTTGCCGTTGTCGAAATATGCGGACCTATTGCCTATCGTCTGGAGTTACCAATGTCGCTTTTCAGGGACTCATAATGTTTTCCACGTTTCTCAACTGCGAAAATGTCTTAAGTACCCAGCTGCAGTTCGTATGGAGAGCATCGAGGATCTTCAACCGGATCTCACTTTTTCTGAGTATCTGATCAAGATTATCGACGTTAAGACTCGCACTACAAGAAGTCGGACATTGCGATTTTACAATGTCTTGTGGAGCAACCACACCGCTGATGAAGCAACGTGGAAAAGTGATGATTTTCTCCGTTTAATTTTTCCCAACTTGTTATTGTCATATTCCACTAGTCATTCTCCATTCCTCTTTCTTTTTGTAATCTCGGGACGAGATTCTTTTAAGGGGGAGGAATGTAACTGCCCTGACTTTTGTAAAGTTCTATCTCAACTTATGAAGCAAAGTTAAGGGTGAAGAAAGCTTGATTTTGTGTTACATAAAATGATAAGCATACAATGGACATGTGAGGGAGTGAAAAATTTTATTCAACTCCTGATTAGCACGTGTTAACATGAGGACTGAATCTTCGCTCCCTAAATTACACTGATGTGCACATCCTCTATGAGTAGACTGGAGGGAAATTTAAACACAAATTTGAATCATTTAAAAGGATTCATGTTCAGATTTTCCAAATGCATACAAGTGAATTCAACAATGCATTTCCCATGTATCAAAGATCTTCTGGTCCAAATTTGGATATTTTTGGAGTTCATCTACCATTTATTTAATGGATAAATTGAGAGCACATTCAAATTCAAATTTGAATTTGAAATCTGAAGCAAACTGGTTCAATTTCAAGATCTGAGTTCAGAATTGAATTTCCAATATTTTGTTTGGCCCACCCTCCACTTTTGGTGTAATTTGGACAAAGGTGGTGCGGGAATCTTAAAGCACAGAGGGGAGAAGGTTTTAGGGGCTGTGGACCCACATGTCATCCACACTCAAAACAACAGACTCTGTTTCCTCCCTTTGCACATGCGTGCGACAGCTCCCAGCGTCTGACCCCCGCCCGATGCCTCGCCGATGCCAGCTCCTGCTTCTCGATATTTTGCTTGGCCTAATCTTCCACGCAGAGAGTGCACCGAAGCAATTTCTCTTCTCTCACTCGCTCGCCACTCCCTCTGTTTCCTCTCTCGCAAGAACACCAGCGCCCGTTTCTCTGTTTCAGGATCGCCAGCCACCCTCGAGCTCTGGTTGATCGAGCTTCAGGACACCGTGCACAGCACGCCACGGCCGTCGTCTCCTCCAACTCCCTACACAGGAAAGGTGCATTGTCATGCCTAGAAGGTGTAGCCGAAAGCCGTTTGGAAAATGATCAACCGTGTAGCTATAATTTCCCAAATTCCCAAACCCTAGTGTAAACTAACCGAGGTCGGTTGAGTCCCGAATTCAGGTTACATGATCAACCAACGCTCGATCTGGTTTGCAAGTAGTTTCTACACTCCCTAGTGCCCCTTCTCGAAGAAGAACCGAGGAGAACCATCAAGAATTGATGAAGTTCAATCCGTTTTCCTAGCCGCTGGTGCAAAAGCGTCTCGGGTCATCGTGGAGCCTTTGTTTGCCAGCAAATTCATCGGAAGGGGCGTCCATTTATAGGTTCCTCACACCCCACTGATGCTCTAGGGCCAAAGAACTGAAGCTTTATGTAAGGGCCTAAGTTTTTGGCACATATTCAAAGTGTTCATCACCACACACACTTCATTTGAAGAAACTTGATGAATACATTTGAAGAGCAAGTAAACACCATCAACATGCTCATTAGAGAATAAACTCACACAATGCAAAAGTGGAATTTTCCACATGCATTATCTAGGGGCTGAGCTTGTGAGAAACTCCAACACCTTGCTAGGAATGCTCATGCCAAATTTCACCCAAATTCAAAACCTTTTTAAAGTCCTTTTGGGTATAACTAGAAAGAGGGTGGTTTGAACCCAAATTCAAATTGAAACTATTTCCATCCCATGAATTCAAAAGTGGGAGACATATTCTTACTCAGCACATTTTTGTGAGCTCACACACCAATTTTCACTCCATTTGGAGTTGATCTTGACATGAGCTAAGTTTAGCAAATTCAACATTTATTTGAGTTTCAAACTGCATATGTGCTGAAAATATATTCAAACAAACCCCAATTTGAATTCTATCCAATTCAAATGGCCAGAGGATAGATAATTCAAATGACCAAGGTTATTTGGGTCTCTACTGTTTAGAGCAGTGGGGAAAATTCAATTTCAGAGGTTAAAACTGGGGGTGGGACCCACATGTCAGCATCACCAGTGTTTTAACCGACTGAAGGCGCCGCAGCTCGGGTCTTGCGCGTGACCGCGCGAGCGCCACGGCGAATTCCCACCGTTGCCACCTCCTGGTCGCTGATCAGCGCCCCAAACCAAAGTCCTCAGCTATATATCTTCGAGCTGCCGCCGGCAGCGAACCATTTTCCCACTGCCTCGACGTTTCCAGCGCTGAAAACACCGAGCTGATCGCCGCACAGCCCAACCACATCACCTCGCTGTCGACCAGCCAAAGCAGTGCCTTCAACCGCGAGCTGAGGCCACAAACGGCACCGCCGATCCTTGCTCGACGTGTTACAGCCCTCAGCTGCTCGTGATCAGCTTCGGTGTAGCTTGTCCGAGCCGATCTTATGGTGCTCTGTCAACCCGAAAGCTCCTCCGACTCGACGCCGTCGTCCGAGCAGCCCTAAGCTTCTCCAGCGCAACAAACGTGCCTCTGAGGTTAGCATAGTGGTCTAGTAGCTCTCCCCGAACTCCCTAACTCCCTCTTAGCGCCGGTTAGCCGGAATTTCAATTCTTCCGATGATCACTGTACAGACAACCGAGAACCAAAACTCAAAATTCAGCTCAATCACTTGATCACTGGGAATCCTGGTCGAGCTGAAGATAGGGTAGCACCTCACGGTTACCTCAGCCGAGTCTTAGCGATGATGATCAACCCAGTGAGCAGAGCACCTGAGTTTGGCCACCGCCGGTGAAAACGGCTCGGGTCGCCGGTGAAGTCTACTTTCCCGACGATCACCGGCCAAGAGGAGGGCAGGGTTAGCTTCCCCATGCCCCAGTGGTGTTTTGAGACCCATTGGTTGATCGTGTTCACCGCCGAGACGAGCTAGCACCGTCGGACCCGAGCTCATATTCCGCCTCCACCGTCGCCGACTAGGTTTCCGGCGATGTCGAGGTCCGAGAAGTTGCCCGGCGTGTGGGCCGCACTCCAAGGATCACGTAGGAAGAAACCGTGTCGAAAATTAGGCAGTAGCGGCTGAGAACGAACCGTGCCACCGTCGCTGGACGTTACGCGCTCGGGCGCTGGCGGGAGGTAGACGATGACACTGTGTGTGGGACCCATGTGCAGTGTTTTAAACATTTCCCCGATTTTCAGTTTTAGCTCAAACTTAAAACCCACATAACTTTGGCTAGGAAACTCCAAATCGAGCAAATTTTGTTGGATTCAGCTCTCTGACTACTTTCCAGAAAATCAAGTTTCACTTCATGAAAATCCTTAGTTCTCCAGAATTAATTCTTTAAATTTTAAAATGTTTAGAATTTTAGCTGGAGAACCCTTTGGAGGAAATTTTTGAAATTTTGCTGGGACGTTCACCAAAATATCCCTAAGCTACATAAAAATTTCAGATCCATTTGAGCTCATTTGAACCACCTAATGGTGTGATTAATAAAACTGTTCCAGAGAAAATAGAAAATGTCCAGAAACATTTTCAGAATTTCTCTGAAATTGTTTAGCTCATATATTTAGCTAGGAATCTTCAAATTAAGTGAAACCAACTCCATTAGAACCCTCTGAAAATCTAATTTTCAGAAGTCATGGCTTGCTCCATGAAAATCCCTAGAACACCCTAGGAGCTCTAATGAAGACCAAGTACATAATTATTTGTGGAGAGCTCAAATGAGCTTTGCTGCAAATAAAACTTGGCCAAATCTCTTTTTAGGTTGTATCCAAACCACAGTAAAATTAATGGTCATTGGGTCTGTCTAGTAAGACTTATAGTACTCACAAGTTTAAACTTCAATTTAAATGCATTCAAATTGATACATGTATATATTCTCTCATGTAGTCGCTATGGTTGAGGAGGAACCCGAAGTTTTAGACTTCGTCACTCCGGAAGAGAAGCTAGCCTACGACCAAGAGCAGCAAGGCAAGCTCCAGTTTGCATTAACCTTTTTACAAATTTTTTCTGTTTTGAAAACTTACTTTGAGCACCCACTTACTTCTTGCATTAGAGTCTTGTTTGAAACCCAAATGCATAGCCAAGAAAATCATGGGTTGGGATTAGGATTGAAAACCCCGTTTAGCTACTGCAATGCTAAGATAGTGTAGGATTCGGTACAAGTCGAGTAGTTAGAACTACTCGCGAGAATAGGCTAGAGGCACATCGCTCGGGTAAAGATAGCAAATAAAACACATGGCAAGAAAAATGAGACCGAGCGGAGAGTATGGACAGTAGGACTTTGGGGCCTGGCCGTGTGTCGATTGAGGGCCGAGCCGTGTGCGGGCCTGTTGAACAAGCTAGAACAGTACCAAAGACCTACCGGCTATATGGGAACCGGGAAACCGATGTAACTCGGGTAGCTGGGTGTTGAGGCATAGCTGGTCGTTCAGAGGGTAGGTTGAGAGCTCGAGGTGTAACTCGGCTGGCGGCACTGAGATGCGCGTGCAGAGACCTCTTGCTCGGGACGATTGGACCGGTTCAACATTTGGCTAACGGGTGAAAGGTAGTTGCATACGACGTCAGTGATGGTTGTTGTAGGCAACATCGAGTACGGGCGTACGTGACGGGTTGTTCAGGTAACCCTGCAGGTGTAAATCGATTATAATCGCTGTCCCTCGTGGTCAGTGAGTACCACTTGTTCACTGTACCGTGACGTAGAAAGAACAGGCTAGATACATGTTAAAATGTTGCTGATTGAAAGATGAAATTTGATTGTTAATGATTGGCTGTAGTCTAGAGCTAACTAAAGTTCTTTTCAACTTTGGGCAAAGTACATGAGAGAAATGCGTTTCTTGTTTGATTGCAGCTCTCTCATGTGCCTTAGCGTAAGGTTCTCAACAACCTGCAGCTAAAACTTGAAAGTAAGGTTCCACTAATTAGGCGAGTCCTTTGCAACTTATTTTACCTCATGTACCCTATCACCCTTCATGTAGAAGTTTCATGTATAGGAGAGATGGGTCAGTCTTGCTGAGCCATCGTGCTCACTGCTTGTGTTTGAAGCTTTTGCAGGGGTTTATGAGGAAGGGACCCCCGAGTAGGAGACGGAACCCCAGGAAGGGAACCCCGTCGAGTGGGAGTCGTGCACGCCGCCGTGTTAGTGTGTGTGCGTGCTAGCGGGGACACATTCACGGGCTGAACATGAACTCGATGCGTAGTCTACGCTCGTGAGTGTAGATGGAACATATTTTGTTATAAAAATGTTCATAAACCTGTTTATATCATAAAATTTTGCTTCCACTTTGTATCTTTGATGTGCGTTATCCGGTGCTGTGCAACGCAACACCCCTCAGCGTGATCCTGGCTCGACAAGTCCGTGGGGCCGCGTCAGTGTGGTATCAGAGCTCGCTTGAGGTTTAACGCACTGAAAAGGTCATCTTTTTCAAAAATTCAGTGAGGAACGAGATAGTAGCCCATATAAGGATGTTATTAGTATATAGAAAGTGGCATACTAACCTATTTGCTTATGTCGGGAAATCATGCATCTCGGGACACTTTATGTCTTGGGGGGTGCATGTAAGCGCTGTCCACCAGTGTGCACAAGCTGAAGGGTGGAGCCCCACGGGTGGCAGGTAACCCGACACGCTTTAATATCCTCTACGACTCTTTATGTCGTTTGGGGTATTCGAGCAACGTCTGTCCCTGGCGTGCTTTGGGCAATTTGGGAGATCCTGTCATGTGGTCAGTAACGTGAACACGTAGGTCAAGGCGTGTTTGGCTTGAGAACATCCGGGCGACTGATGACGGTCGGGTGTATGAACTGTATGGATACCGGGCTCAGTGTGCAGCCGAGTCTGACAATTGTTTGAGTTATCTGCAGGTAGTGTAACCAAGAAACAGTAGACGTGTAGTATCCGTATGTGAGTGACGTTTAGTGCCACTGAACTAACGAAGCCGGCTAAGTCCGGTATAGGTTTTTCTTTGTGAGGACGTAGTACCGGCATGATCTGGTGACACATCAACGTCACACCCTACTAAATGAGCAACTGAATTGTAAAACTTGAAAGTTTTAATCCATAGCACTAAAAATTGATGTAACTCCTTCCCTTAATCAGGATATTCAAAGTTAATAAGATTTTAACTTATAGGATACTAAGGAGAGAGTCCCCTATTTTCAGCTGAATTAAGGCTGAAGTTAATCAGAGATTAGAGGTTGAGTTCTTTCGAGGATGGGTCATATGATACATTTCTGGAAAACTTTGGAAGAGCTTTACAACTTTTCTGTATAGGTCCAGAGGTGTTTCATCCCTTAACCAATCGCAAAATGCAGTAGAGTTGAAACTGTCCAGAAAATAGGGCAGAGCAAACACTCTCTGTAACTCTCTCTAAATTGAGCATAACTTACTGCATAAAAATCCAAAAATAGAAAATGAGGTAGTTCTGAAAATTTCATGAGATGGGTTACAACTTTGTAACAGAAAGTTTTTTCAAATTTGGTATAGAAATAACTGGAATTCTTGGATCAAATCAGTACCTCAAGCAGGGAGGTGCTGTCCAATTTTCTCCAGAAATTCTGTTAATTTGACATGTCATAACTTTTGAACCAGGACAGATCTTAGGACAAGCAAATACTTTCTGGAAAGCTATTGAAGTTAGCTTTAACTTTGATGTTGAGCTCCAGAATTGGTTTTGCTTTAGCATGGTCTAGATCAGGTTGAAATATTAACTGGTCAGGGCTGTCATATTGGACAGCAGATCAGCAGTCAAATTTGTTTAAGTTTGAACTATGCTTCCAAGTTTTATGAGTTCAATGACATGTTTTATGTTATAACTCAATGGTTTATTGTTCAAATAAATATTTGACATTTCTCAAATATGTTTCTACAGATAACAGCGGATAGACAGATGGAGAACGGGTGGGTGGAATCCCATTGTTCTCACCACGGCGGCTATCCGGAGGCGTTGAGGCAAATGCTTCAATATTTCGGGTACAGCAAGATGCTGCAGTACTTTGCCAAGGAAGAAGGAGAGGAGGGGAACAAGACGTGGATGATCCATGTCGAAGTTCCTGCAGTACCTACGCCACCCGGTTGGGAGCCGTTCACCGTTACGGTGAGAGGTAGACAGCCAGAGGGAATGTGGCAAGTGGCAGCCCGGGACACCATGTCGCGTTTCTGCCAACTACACGTGAGAGCTATGGAGGGCACTCCATACGTGCTCGTTCCTGTGGAGGGACGGGCTAATCATGTGTGGGAAGGGAGGTACATGGAGGCAACAGATCCGGGTTGCCGAAGGTACAACCCCGCGGAGGCGAACCTCAGCCTCTAGATAAGGGCGGGAAAGGCCGTGATGGACAGCCAAGCTGTTCATACGGAATGTCTCGCCGTGAAGATCAAGGAGAGAAACAGCCGTGGAGATCATTTCGAGTGTGCTCACAGCGCACTCTGCAATGTTCTCCTTCCGACGATTAAGCGACTGAACAAACAATATAATCAGTTTCATCGTTTGAAGAAGGCGAAGTGGAAAAGCCGTATCGACATCGTGGCTTTGCAACAACAGGTGCAGGCTCTGACCCAGCAGAATGAGGTCCTTACTCAAGAGCGGGACGACGCTATTGAGGAGGGGCAAGGCTGGGAAGAGGACTACAACCAAGCCATGGATGAGGTGCACGCGTTGCAGGACCTCGTACCTCCGGTAATGGGCATACTGGTGGTAGGTGCTGTACCTGTGGTTTTGGGTCTTCAGGCAATGGGAGAACCCGAGCCGGAAGAGGGGGTCGTGGACCCAGAGCCACCAGAAGAGGTACCATAGGAGGACGACCCGTAGGAGGTCAAGTTCTACTCCGAGTAGTAGGTTACCGTTGCCAAGTAGGGCGAGGAGGATGGTAGAAGAAAAACTTTTATAATCGGTGACATGTCGTGTAGACAGTAGGGTACGTATGGGTAGTGACGACATGAGCACGACTTCTCGGAGACCCGAGACTAATGTATCTTGTATAAAGTTTATGATTTATCAATATATGTGAATGTTGTGCAAATTATTCATGCGTCACTTCAATACCTGCTGTTTCATATGGAATTTTAAGTATGACATGTGCTGATCGCTGCTGTTTTAAATTTCAGAATGACTCGCACTCGTGCCAACCCGGACGTTGGGGGTTCTAGTCAGGGGGGAGAGACCTCCCAACAACCTCCCGAGGATTCCTCGGGACAGCAACAGAAGCAGCAACAACCGCCACCTTCACCGCCAATGGTTACTTTGGCTGATATAGTGGCAGTGATGGCGGGCTCTCATCAGAAGCACACGGAGTTGCTGCAAACTCTCATTGCAAATACGTCTCGACCAGAGAGACGACAAGATCGTGAGCAGCGCCAACAGAGCTCCTACTCCGATTTTCTGGCTACTCATCCCCCGGTATTCTCAAGGGCGGATGAACCACTCGATGTGGACAACTGGCTCCGCACGATGGAGATGAAGTTCGGGCTGCTCCAAGTGAGTGAGCAGCGCAAGACTCAGTTCGCGGTCCAACAGATCCAAGGATCCGCGAGCGCTTGGTGGGCGAACTACTGTGCTTCGCAACCCACCGAGCGAGTTATGACCTAGGCGGAATTCCGGACGGCCTTCAGGGCCTATCACATACCGCCGGGTCTCATGAAGAGGAAGACGCTGGAGTTCTTACGCCTGCAGAAAGGGAGCCGGAACGCGCTGGAATACTCCAGGGCGTTCAATGATCTTGTGCTCTACGCTTCGTATCACGCTGATACCGACGAGAAGCGGCGGGATCATTTCTACCAGGGGCTTAACCCGCTCCTGAAGGACAAGCTGGCGATGTTCAATCGCGGCAGCCTCAATGACATTATTGATGCTGCGATTGTTCAGGAGGACTCCAGCAAGGAGTTAGTGGCGGTGGAAAGGAAGCTAAGCGCACCGCAAAGCAGCGGAGAAGGAGGTGGTCCTTCTCAGAAATACCGGATGGTGAATCGCCCACCATCGGGTCCACGCTGGCAACCACCACAGAGGCCGATGCCATTCCGCAGTCGGCCCTATTCTACACCGACATTCAGGCCGGCACTGCCAGTACCACCTCCGCAGCAACAACAACAACAACAGCGGGCGATGCCGCGTGCGTATGCACCCCAGCAGCGCATGCAGGGATTTCGTCCCCCGAGCACTGGTCAAGCAGCAGCCACATGCTACAAGTGTGGTCGTCCAGGACACTTCGCCAACAATTGTCCTGAGAGGCAAGGCGGCAGAGTCGCACCACAACTTCCGGGGAGGAATCAACACCGGAACCCCACTAATGCGCGGCAGGCAAACCCTAGGCCTGGCACCGTCCACCAACTTGCCATATAGGATGTGTCGTAGGGTGAACCAATCCTTACGGGTATGTTCCAACTCCACCAGCATCCCACTATAGTGTTATTTGATTCAGGCGCCATGCATAGCTTTAGCCAAGCTTTTATTGCTAAATACAGCTTGCAAATACTACCCACCGATAGTCCATACTTGATTTGTTCACCGGGTGGGAAGATTTCAGCAAACATGATTGTCCCAAAAGCGCCATTATGCTTAGAGGGTAGATTATACCCTACGTCTCTCATAGTTTTAGAGGGACAAAAGGTCAATGTCATCTTAGGGATGTCGTGGTTAACCCGCCACGGTGCTGTTTTAGACACCATCCTTCGAATTGTGCACTTGAACTCAGAAGTGCACAAATCTCATTCCTTATTTCTGGACAGTCCAGAAATAAAACTTCTAAGTGTGTATAAATCCACAATCATCAGATTGGAAGACATTCCAGTAGTCCGTGAGTTCCCTGACGTGTTCCCGGATGATTTACCGGGGATGCCCCCCGACAGAGAGGTGGAGTTGAAGATTGAACTTGCGCCGGGAACCATGCAAATATCCCGAAGACCGTACAAGATGGCGCCCAAGGAGTTGGCTGAACTGAAGACCCAATTAACTAACCTGCTGGAGAAGGGTTTTATTAGGTCGACTTCCTCGCCATGGGGCTGTTCGGCATTATTTGTGAAGAAGAAAGACGAGACGTTGCAGTTTTGTGTGGACTATCGTCCACTAAATGCCGTAACCATCAAGAACAAGTACCCGTTGCCACGGATCGACATGTTGTTTGATCAGTTGGTCGAAGCAAAGATCTTTTTCAAGATGGACTTAAGATCCAGGTACCACCAGATTAAAATACGGGCTGAGGATATTCCAAAGTTGGCTTCCTCGACGAGGTACGGACTTTATGAGTATCTGGTCATGTCCTTCGGCCTCACCAAAGCTCCAGCTCACTTCATGTATTTGATGAACTCGGTATTCATGCCAGAGCTGTACAAGTTTGTCGTGGTCTTCATCGGCGACATATTGGTATATTCCAAGTCAGAGGAAGAACACAAGAAGCATCTGCGTATAGTCTTGTAACGGCTGCGGGATCACAAGCTATACGCGAAATTCAGCAAGTGCAAATTCTGGATATCGCAAGTGCCTTTTCTCGGGCATGTTATCTCAGCGGAGGCATCGCTGTAGACCCGAGTAAGATCATACAAGTGCTGAATTGGAAGTCCCCGAGAACTGTTCACAAGGTACGGAGTTTCCTCGGACTCGAGGGATATTCTCGGAGGTTCATTCCAAACTTCTCGAAGATTGCCAAGCCTATGACAGAGCTGCTGAAGAAGGCTACCAAATATGTTTGGAGTCCAGCATGTGAAGCAGCACTCAAGGCATTAGTGAGACACCTAACATCAGCACCAGTTTTGGCGCAGCCAGACACAACAAAACCGTTTGGTGTGTACTGCGATGCATCCGGCATTGGGCTCGGATGTGTGCTGATGCAAGACCGAAGAGTGGTCGCGTATGGATCAAGGCAGCTCAGAAACCATGAGCAGAATTATCCAACTCATGACTTGGAGCTCGCTGCCGTGGTGCTCGCACATAAAATGTGGAGGCACTACCTACTCGGTAACCTCGTACATTTATATACCGACCACAAAAGCCTCAAGTACATATTCACTCAGAAAGAGCTAAACATGAGGCAGCGAAGATGGTTAGAATTGATAAAGGATTACTAAATAGAGATCCAATATCACCCCGGCAAGGCAAACGTAGTGGCGGATGCGCTGAGCTGCAAGTCACACGTCAACAATCTGACCATCACACCGTTGGAAGAGAGCGAGCCACCATTGCATGTGATTCCACATGGAGTTCTCTACAACTTAGCTTTGATCCCCACCATCCATGAAGAGATAGCGGCAGCTCACAAACATGACCAGGGCATGTCACATTTGTGGAGACATATAGACAGTGGGGAGCTGAAATGTTTCCGGGAAGACGGAGACGGCGTCCTATGGTTCAAGGACTGGATCATCGTACCCCGTAACCCGTAGTTACGGAAGAAAATCTTTGATCAGGCTCACTTGTCAAAGTTTTCTACTCACCCCGATAGTCAAGAACTCAGAAGCAAGTTTTGGTGGACACGGATGAAACGGGAGATCACAAAGTACGTGTCCGGGTGTGATACATGTCGAAGGGTGAAGGCAGATCACATGAGGAAACCGGGATTGCTACAACCACTGGGCGTTCCTACCTGGAAGTAGGAGGATGTGAGCATGGACTTCATCATCAGTTTACCCACCACTTCTCAGAAGCATGATTCTGTGTGGGTGATCATCGACCGATTCACCAAAGTTGCCCATTTCATCCCGGTCAATACCAACTACAACGCCAAGAAGTATGCTGAACTGTACATCTCACGGATCCTATGCTTGTACGGCGTACCCCGTACCATCATGTCGGATCGGGGCACTTTATTTGTGTCCCATTTTTGGGAGAAGCTACACGCTGCGTTGGGGACGAAGCTGATCCGTAGTTCAGCATACCACACTCATATGGATGGGCAAACCGAGCGGGTAAATCAAATTTTAGAAGATATGCTACGAGCTTGCGCTATCAACCACGGCAAGAATTGGGATGATCACTTGCAATTGGCCGAGTTCTCGTACAACAATGGGTACCAAGCCAGCATCAAGATGGCACCTTACGAGGCGCTATACGGGAGGAAATGCCGCACACCACTGAATTGGTGTGAGTCTGGCGAGAGGGTTACCTTCGGGATTGATCTTGTCAACAACGTGGAGGAAAAGGTTCGGCTGATTCAAGCGAACCTAAAAGCCGCCCAATCCTGACAAAAACAGTATGCGGACCAGAGAAGACGACCATTACAATTCGAAGTCGGGGATCACGTATACCTACGTGTGTCTCTAATGAAGGGCGTAAACAGATTCGGGGTGAGAGAAAGTTGGCACCCCGATTCATCGGTCCATTTCAGATTACCGAAAGATGTGGATCAGTAGCATACCGGCTGAATTTACCAGAAGCACTTTCCAGTGTGCACGAAGTCTTTCACATCTCCCAGCTGAGGAAGTGTCTCAAGCTATCAACTAGCATTCAGCTGGAGGATATAGAAGAACTGAAACCGGATCTCACGTATCAGGAAGAACCGGATCAGATTATTGATGAAAAGGCCCGAACTACACGCAACCGTATGTTGTTGTTCTATAAGGTTCTATGGAGTAATCACTCCATAGACGAAGCGACATGGGAAAGCGAAGGATTTCTTCATGCTAACTACCCCGACTTTTTCACGTCGCAGATACGGTAATTTTCCACCGTCCTCTCTCTCATTTTTATCTTATAATCTCAGGACGAGATTCTTTTAAGGGGGGAGGAATGTAAGGGCCTAAGTTTTTGACACATATTCAAAGTGTTCATCACGACACACACACTTCATTTGAAGAAACTTGATGAATACATTTGAAGAGCAAGTAAACACCATCAACATGCTCATTAGAGAATAAAGTCACAAAATGCAAAAGTGGCATTTCCCACATGCATCATCTAGGGGCTGAGCTTGTGAGAAAATCCAACACCTTGCTAGGAATGCTCATGCCAAATTTCACCAAAATTCAAAACCTTTTTGAAGTCCTTTTGGGTATAACTAGAAAGAGGGTGGTTTGAGCCCAAATTCAAATTCAAACTATTTCCATCCCATGAATTCAAAAGTGGGAGGTATATTCTTACTCAGCACATTTTTGTGAGCTCAGACACAATTTTCACTCCATTTGGAGTTGATCTTGACATGAGCTAAGTTTAGCAAATTCAAACTTTATTTGAGTTTCAAACTGCATATGTGCTGAAAATATATTCAAACAAACCCCAATTTGAATTCTATCTAATTCAAATGTCCAGAGGGTAGATAATTCAAATGACCAAGGTTATTTGGATTTCTACTGTTTAGAGCAGTGGGGAAAATTCAATTTCAGAGGTTAAAACTGGGGTGGGACCTACATGTCAGTGTCACCAGTGTTTTAACCGACTGAAGGCGCCACAGCTCGGGTCTTCCACGTGACCGCGCGAGCGCCACGGCGAATTCCCACCTCTGCCACCTCCTGGTCGCCGATCAGCGCCCCAAACTGACGTCCTCAGCTATATATCTTCGAGCTGCCGCCGGCAGCGAACCATTTTCCCACTGCCTCGACGTTTCCAGCGCTGAAAACACCGAGCTGATCGCCGCACAGCCCCACCGCATCACCTCGCCGTCGACCGGCTAAAGCAGTGCCTTCCACCGCGAGCTGAGGCCACAAACGGCACCGCTGATCCTTGCTCGACGTGTTACAGTCCTCAGCTGCTCGTGATCAGCTTCGGTGTAGCTTGTCTGAGCTGATCTTCCGGTGCTCTGTCAACCCGAAAGCTCCTCTGACTCGACGCCATCGTCTGAGCAGCCCTAAGCTTCTCCAGCGCGACAAATGTGTCTCTGAGGTTAGCATCGAGGTATAGTAGCTCTCCCCGAACTCCCTAGCTCCCTCTTAGCGCCGGTTAGCCAGAATTTCAATTCTTCCGATGATCACCGTATAGACCACCGAGACGAGCTAGCACCGTCGGACCCGAGCTCATCTTCCGCCTCCACCATCGCCGACTAGGTTTCCGGCGATGTCGAGGTCCGAGAAGTTGCCCGGCGTGTGCGCCGCGCTCCAAGGATCACGTAGGAAGAAACCGTGTCGAAAATTAGGCAGTAGCGGCCGAGAACGAACCACACCACCGTCGCTGGACGTCGCACGCTCCGTCGCTGGCAGGAGGTAGACGATGACACTGTGCATGGGACCCACGTGCAGTGTTTTAAACATTAGATTTTCAGTTTTAGTTCAAACTTTAAACCCAAATAACTTTGGCTAGGAAACTCCAAATTGAGTGAACCAAATTTTGTTGGATTCAGCTCTATGAGTACTTTCCAGCAAATCAAGTTTCACTTCATTAAAATCCTTAGTTCTCCAGAATTAATTATTTAAAATTTAAAATGTTTAGAATTTTAACTGGGGAACCCATTGGAGGAAATTTCTGAAATTTTGCTGGGGTTTTCACTAAAATATCCCTAAGCTACCATAAAATTTCAGATCCATTTGAGCTCATTTGATCTACCTAATGGTGTGATTAATAAAACTGTTCCAGAGAAAATAGAAAATGTCCAGAAACATTTTTTGAATTTCTCTGAAATTGTTTAGCTCATATCTTTAGCTAGGAACCTTAAAATTAAGTGAAACAAACTCCATTAGAATCCTATGAAAATCTAGCTTTCAGAAAGTCATGGCTTGCTCCATGAAAATCCCTAGGACACCCTAGGAGCTCTAATGAAGACCAAGTATATAATTATTTTTGGAGAGCTCAAATTAGCTTTGCTGCAAATAAAACTTGGCCGAATCTCTGTTTAGGTTGTATCCAAACCACAGTAAAAATTTCAGAGTCATTGGGTCTGTCTAGTAAGACTTATAGTCCTCACAAGTTTAAACTTAAATTTAAATTCATTCAAATTGATACATGTATATATTCTCTCATGTAGTCGCTAAGGTTGAGGAGGAACCCGAAGTCTTAGACTTTGTCACTCCATTAGAGCAGCTAGCCTACGACCAAGAGCAGCAAGGCAAGCTAGGTTTGCATTAACCTTTTAACAAATTTTTACTGTTTTGAGAACTTACTTTGAGCACCCACTTACTTCTTGCATTAGAGTCTTGTTTGAAACCCAAATGCATAGCCAAGAAAACCATGGGTTGGGATTAGGATTGAAAACCTCATTTAGCTACTGCAATGCTAAGATAGTGTAGGATTCGGTACAAGTCGATTAGTTGGAACTACTCGCGAGAATAGGCTAGAGGCACATCGCTCGGGTAAAGATAGCAAATGAAACACATGGCAAGAAAAATGAGACCGAGCGGAAAGTAAGGGCAGTAGGACTTTGGGGCCAGGGTGCTATAGCTCCCCTTGTGTCGATTGAGGACCGAGCCGTGTGCGGGCCTGTTGAACAAGCTAGAACAGTACCGAAGACCTACCGGCTATATGGGAACCGGGAAACAGATGTAACTCAGGTAGCTGGGTGTTGAGGCATAGCTGGTCGTTCAGAGGGTAGGTTGAGAGCTCGAGGTGTAAATCGGCTGGCGGCACTGTGGATGCACGCGCAGAGACCTCTTGCTCGGGACGATTGACCGGTTCAACATTTGGCTGACGGGTGAAAGGTGGTTGCGTACAACGTCCGTGATGGTTGCTGTAGGCAACATCGAGTACGGGTGTACGTGACGGGTTATTCGGGTAACCCTGCATGTGTCGATTATAATCGCCGTCCCTCGCGGTCAGTGAGTACCACTTGTTCACTGTACCGTGACATGGCAATAACAGGCTAGATACATGTTAAAAGTTTGCTGATTTGAAAGATATATTTTGCTTGTTAACGTCTTGTTGTAGTTTAGAGCTAATTAAAGTTCCTTTCAACTTTGGGCAAAGTACATGAGAGAAATGTGTTTCTTGTTTGATTGCGGCTCTCTCATGTGCCTTAGCGTAAGGTTCTCCACAACCTGCTGCTAAAACCTGAAAGTAAGGCTCCAAAAATTAGGCGAGTCCTTTGCAACTTATTTTACATCATGTACCCTATCACCCTTCATGTAGAAGTTTCATGTATAGGAGAGACGGGTCAGTCTTGCTGAGCCATCGTGCTCACTTCTTGTGTTTGAAGCTTTTGCAGGGGTTTATGAGGAAGGGACTCTCGAGGAGAAGACGGAACCCCAGGAAGGAAACCACGTCGAGTGGGAGTCGTGCACGTTGCCGTGTTAGTGTGTGTGCGTGCTAGCGGGGACACGTTCATGGGCTGAACGTGAACTTGATGCGTAGTCTACGCCCGTGAGTGTAGACGGAACACATTTTTTTTGTAAAAATGTTCATAAACCTGTTTATGTAATAAAATTTTGCTTCCACTTTGTATCTTTGATGTGCGTCATCCGGTGCTATGCAACGCAGCATCCCTCAGCGTGATCCTGGCTCGACAAGGCCGTGGGGCCGCGTCACATTAGTGGAGAAATGAGCTCGCCCGAGGTCGCTGGAACCCTAATCAGCGCTGTCACCGTCGTGCGCCTATTTCTGGTTCTCGCCGGTGGCCGGCGACTCTTCAAACAAGTTCAGCGGGCAGGAATAAGGGTAGGCGGTAAGTTTTGGCCGCTGGGGCGGCCGGGAACTCTGTTTCAGTGAAGCTCGCTGGAGGGCACCACCACCCGAGCACGCTGGCGCGAGGAAGGAGAAGGAACTGTGGGTGGGACCCATGGCGCGAGGAAGGAGAAGGAACTGGGTGGGACCCATAACTGTGAATGACTGAAATCCGTACATTCCCAGATCACAGAGGGTGGTGCCGCACGATACAACACCTGACAGCACACACAATAAGGAAACATAGTATTATATTCAAACTTACTGAATTTGTACAAAAGTAGTACAAACCTTCAGTTTACCTCTACTTTACAGAGTACTGCAGCAGAAATTATTTATACAACTCACGCCTACTCCTAACTAGCAAAAGTTGGTTGTCCCACCCTACGGACAACCCACACTAGCTACATCCAGCTTCACTGCGGCGTGTACGGCTCCCAAACAGCCATAGTCCTCGACGGAGGATAGCCCTCGCCGGTGAACCTGCACTCTGAGTCCGGTGGGGTACTCCTCACCAGCAAACACTCATAACAGCAACCATGAGCACGATGGCTCAGCAAGTCTTAACCGACTGTCCTACACAAGAAACTCTACATGTAGGTCATATGCATAAATAGGATGTCAATTTGCAGCAAAGGACACGCCTACAAGTTCATCCTTAATTCATCTTTTAGCCACAAGTTGACGGTTCACAAATCTGAAATTTAGTGAGCAAAATTTGGTGGCTCACATGTAGCAATACATGTTATTCATAACAGCAGTAATGCATCACAACCATTCCATATATTTACTACGTCATGACTCAGTGAACAAGTGGTACTCGTTACCATGAGGGATGGTGAATCGACTCGATATACACCTGCAGGGATACCTGAATAGCAAGGCACGTACGTCCATACTCGGAGCTGCACATAGCACTCTCAACCGATGTCGTATGGGACAACCTTTCATCAAACAGCCCAAACGTCGAACCGGTCACTCGAAACGAGCAGGAGGTTCCCTACATGGAGCATCTCTCTATGCCTGTTAGTGGATTTCCACCTTGCTTCCCTCAACCTACACATATAAATCAGTGCGTTATGCCTCGACGCCCGGAGGTATAGGTTACATCAGTTTATCGGACCCCATATATCCGATATGCCTTCGGTACATTCAAACTTGTTCCGCAGGGCTGCACATGGATCGGTTCTCAATCGACACGGGCATGGATACATGCACAAGACTTCCTCTTGCTGCGTCCTACGCCCCTTCCTGTCTCAGTTTTCTTACTAAGATTATCTCACGTCTCGAACCAATCCCATATGTGGCGATTCCTATACTCGCGAGTAGATTCCAACTACTCGACTTGTACCGAAGCCTATAATACATTAAGCACGGCATATGCTACGTGAGGACTTAGAAACTACCCTCACTCTCTTTAGGAGAATCTGGCTATGCAATTAGAGTTTCAATCATCCTATACCTAATGCACATACATACCTCAAGCTAAGTGAATATAAAGAAAACTTGATAAAATTTGTTAAATGCAAACCGGCGCTTGCCTTGTTGCTGATGGTCAGTGGTTAGATGCTCCTCTGGAGGAATGAAATCCAATAGCTACGGGGCTTCCTCGCCTTCAGTGACTACACGTAATTAAATCAACAATATGTGTCAAATTTAATGCAAATTTGTGGAATTGTCAAATATGAAGACCATAACTCTAGCTAGACACCCCTTTCGGCTGTGAAATTTTTTACTGTGGCTTGGTGAGAACCTAACCAGAGACTTGGCCAAATTTCATTTGAAACAAAGCTCATTTGAGCCCTGCACAAATAAATGTCTAAATTGCCATTACTAGAGCTTCTAAGGATTTCCCGGAATTTTCATGGAGCAAGCCATTACTTTCTGGAAACTAGAGTTTGAGAGGGTTCTAATTGAGTTGGTCTCATGTAATTTATAGAATCCTAGAGATAGTTATGAGCTAATCAAGATTGAGAAAGTTCTGAAAAACGTTTCTCTATATTTTTCTATTTTCTCAGGACAGCTCATTTAATCACACCATTAGGGGGACTAAATGAACTCGGATGGATCTGATTTTTTTCATGTGACTCAAAGATATTGATGCGAACATCCTAGCCAAATTTCAGAATTTTCTATAACGGAATTCTCTAGAGAAAATTCCCAACAGTTTATATTTGGGAAATTAATTATGGAAAAATAATGAGTTTCATGGACAGAAACTTGTATTGCTGGAAGGTACTCGGAGAGCTAAATCCAACAAAATTTGGGTCCATAATTTTGGACAATCCTAGTGAAAGTTATGGGCATTTGAAGTTTGAAATAAAATCTGAAAACATTGGAAATATTTAAAACCCTTACAGCGGGCCCCCACCCCCTCAGTCGTCTTCCACCTCGCGCCAGAACACTCAGGCGGCGGCGCGCGCCGGCGAGGTCCGCCGGAACAGCGTTCCCGGCCATCTCCAGGGCTGATACTCGCCGCCCCTAGGTTTTAGACCACGGGGAACTCGTTGGTGGGGGCAGCTAGGGCTCTCGGCAGCCGGAACCTAGTCGGCGACGATGACAGCGGCAGCATGAACTCCGGCGAGGTTGTCCGAGCTCTACCAATCCTTATTTTGGAAACAGTTTCCTCCTATAACTCCGTGGTGACATGCTAAGCACGAATATGGAGACGGTTTGCCATGAAAACGACCTGAGGTAGGAGCTCACCGTCGACCTAGGTCAAAAATCGGCGGTGATCTGAAAAAACTTGAAGAGCGGAGCCTATACTCGATGTTTTTTGGTGCTTGTTGATCCTATTTGATCGTAGGGATTTATAGAACGTGTGGTGCACTAAAGAGAAGCTAGGATCAACTACCCGTCAAGAATTTTGGCAGTTTGAGCACCTCGGTTCTATGAACGTGCATGCGGTAAACCGGAAAATTCTCCATCGGTGGTGCACGGAAGGAGATGAGATTTTCACCGTGAGTTCGAGCAGTGTAGGGTGGTCCTCTTTTCTATTGATCTTTCCAACAATATGGCTCAGAACAGCGGAACGACGGGGAGCAGAGAGGGTGGCCGGTGGTGGCAAAACGCGGGAGAAGAACAGCGCACGTGGGAGCTCAGCTCAGGTCTGAAGCGATGAGAACAGAGGAGTAGCTCGGTGTGCTGGCAATTGAGGTGGCGTTTCCACCGTGAGGTGGAGGGTTGGGTCGAGCGCCGGCTGAACGTGGCTGAGCTGCGCTCACCGAGAGAACATCGGCTCTGTTGAGTCGGTTCCTTCTGTTTTCAGTCACTGACAGTGGGCCCTCCTCCCCTCTCATTTCTTTTCCTTTGTTTTTACTGATAATATCTCAACTACTTAGAATTAAATGGTAGACTTCATCACCAAGTCATGATATAAATTTAAATTCCTAAAATTGGAAGTGGTTTGGCTAAATTTGATCCACACTTGAATTTGAATTTCAAATTCAGTTTTGAATTAGTTCAAATATAGCTCCCGACAAGATCAACTCCAATGGGGATGAAAATTGGTGGAGTTACTCAGAAAAATGTGCTGAGTATGAATATGAATCCACCTTTTGAATTCAAGTGATGAAAGTAGCTGAAATTTGAATTTGCATTAAAACTAGCCCTTTTTATACTTATATCCAAAAGTGCCTCAAAAAGGTTTGGATTCGCATGAAACTTGGCATGAGCATTCCTAAGAAAGTTTAGAAGTTATTAGTGAGCTCAGCCTTTAAAGAATCCATGTGAAAAATCCTACTTTTGGATGTTTGTGGATTCTTCCTCTAATCCTTCTTTTGAGGTTGGTTAGTTGCTCTTCGATTTTGTTCATTAGATCTCCACAACATGAGTTGTAGTGTGTGTGATATGATGAACACTTTAGCAAGTGAAATCTTGGGCCTTTACAATAACTTGGTGTAGAATTGTCCAAAAGTTCCCAAATAAATTGTGTTGGATTCCTCTCAGTGAGTACTATCCAGGGGTGTATCTTAATATTTATAAAATCCCTGGATTTGGCTCATTAATTAAATTGATGAAAATTTTAGGGAATTAATTCCAGGAGTTCTGTTTATTGGAAAAGTCCCAAATTTGGGCAGAACCTTCCTCCAATCATACTTGAACTCCAGTAAAAATTTCAGAGGCATTGGACCTTGTTTGCTTGGCCAAATGTTGTGTCAATCCTTTATGTCTCTGAAAAATAGGAAAATGAACAGAACCAATTTTCAGCTTTTCCCATTCCTTGTAAATTCCATATCTACATGTAGAAAACTCCAAAAATAGTAAAACCAATTCCTATGGACTCAGGACATCATATACTTCACAAAAAGTCGAATTTTCAGCATAAGAAAGCTTAAGATCTAGGAGGTAAAAGCAGAATATTTAAAAGCACTTAAGGAATTGTTGTGATCACATTGAGCCATTACATGACCTCACATTTTGTACACTCCCTACATACCTTCCATTGAATCTGTGGTTAAATTTTCAGCTTAATTGGACCTCTGGAACTTGAGCTATCATTCTTTAGGTCTAGGTGTTCATATAAATACTTAATCACATGGTGGTTAGTATTATCTTCATTTCACCAAAGTAATTCTTCTCTAGTGATGTAGATCCAAAAACAGAAACCTTGCTGTTATTTTCCCCTTTTTAGCCATAGTTAACTTGTACCACAACTTTAAAGCATTTTCTAATTTGCTTTTGAAACTATGTGCATAATCATCTCGTTAGCATGTGACGTCGACGTTCGACTTGGATTCAACTCAGCGGCGAGGATCTCCATCTCGTGACGGACTTGGCAGATTCTCCGGAGGAAGAATAATTCATAGCCTCTAACAAAACCGTTGAGCAAGGTAAGCCCCGGTTTGCATATAATTACCTTTTACCAATTTCGCTTTACTTACACTTAATGTTATTAGATTGATATTGTGCATTATGTCTAGGATGTTTGGAACCCACATGCATGACTATGAAAACCTGAGTAGAAGGACTAGCATAGGATTAGTCTCATCGTAGATGGCTAGGCTAATGTTGTAGATAGTCGGTAGAAGTCGAGTAGTTAAAAGCTACTCGTGAGAAAGGTCGAGTAGAGGATTCTACTCGCGAGATGAAGTTGATGATAAGAGCAGACTCATGAAAAGTGAGATGGGGACGGAGAGTTCCTCTAGGATGGAACGCTCAAGGTTGTCTCCACCCGATGGTTGTGACAATGCTTAGGACCACTTTGGGCCTGGGCCGGTTATGGTAAGGCCAAAGTGGAGGTTGGGTATTAGCCCCGTCTGTGTCGGTTAAGGACCACGCCGTATGCGGCCCTGCTGGACATGTTTGATCTGTACCGGATAATAGTAGGGTATGGGACCCATGAATCCGATGTAACTCGATGGACCGTGGCGTAGAAACTCATCCTTCATTATGGAATGGCGTTGAGAAAGCGGGAGGTGTAAATCCTTTAGCGGGCAGCTTTGACGTGTCTGCGTAGAGGACCATCCTGCTCAGCGTGAAGCGTTTTTCTATGTCGGGGTGTCGGGTGAAAGGTTGCTGCATGCAATGTAAGAAAGGGCTCTTGTGTGAGTCTTTCGAGGCAGGTGTTTGTGTCGTGTATTCTGGGTTGTTATTGATTCGGATCACCGTCACCGCGGTTAAGGATTGAGCATACTTGCCCACTGCATTGTGACGTAGTAAGAAGAGGAACTAAGTCTCTTAAGATGTTGTCATGGCTTATTAATTGTATTGAATCCATGACTGAAGTAGAGATAGTGCCAACTAAATTTCTATTCCACCTTAGGCTAGCAACATCGGGATAAGCGTTTCTTGTTTGATTGTGGACTTCAGGTGTTGTGATGCATGAGGACAACTAAAATGGCCGCTATAAGAATCTGAATATAAGGATCAAGTATAGCCAAGCTTCATTTTGCAAACTCATATTCCTATCTTCTTACAACTCCTGCATGTAGAGTTACATGTTTAGGATTGACGGTTAAGACTTGCTGAGCCTTAGTGCTCATGGTTGCTTCGTAGTTGTTGTTGTATGTCGCAGGATGCCTGCTATGAAGAAGGTTGTTCGGTGAGACATTGGACCTCACGGTTCGTATATGTCACCGGAAACCTAGCCGCTGCCTTACTTCTTGTGAAGCTAGTAGGAGGCGTCCATGGGCTGGACGGCTTCTCTTCAGCGTAGTTAGGGCCGAGAGTGAGTACATGTTCAGTTTTATTTTCCACTGCGTGTGTACATTATGTTGTAAAAGAGTTTATCTTGAGAAATAAAGTGTTTCCTATGTTTTACCGTCTTTTCGTGCATGCTGTTGGATGATGCATCGCACGGCACCACCCAGTGCGATTCCTGGAGAGGGGACCCCGGAGGGGGGCCCTCACGATACACAATTTTACTGCTTTTAGGAAAAGTCCGGGCGGAAGGTCGTGGATACACGGGGAAGGGTACGATTGGGAAAACACACCAATCGACCCTCAAGCGGTGTACGCTAGCGAAGGTGGCGCGACCCGCAACACCGAGACAGGCCACTCGCCCGGGAATCGCATTGGGTGATGCCGTGTTATGCGGCATCCAACAACACACATATGAGGAACAATGTATTACATAAAACAATAACGGAAGCTTACAAGTTTTTCTTTGTAAATACTTTACATCAAGTAACTACAGCGGAAGTCTTTATCAACTCACGTCGAATAACTAAGAGCACCCGAGATGAAGTCCAGCCCGCGGACTCCTCTCGCTAGCAACACGAAGACAAGTAGCAGCGGCTCGGTTCTCCATGTGTTACCTGACTCGGGAGTTCCCGAGTCTCACCGGACAACCTTCTTTTCAGCATCGTTGTTAACCTGCAAAACCACTTATATAGCAAGCGTGAGCACATAGGCTCAGCAAGTCTGACCCGTCTCTCCTAGACAAGAAACTCTACATGCACGATGGTTTCAAATGGGTCGGCTAGATTTGCATAAGGGACTCGCCTAAAGTTGATCCTTAACTTTCATATTTTAAGCCTCATTGTGCAGACCTTGAGCCGAAAAGCATCGCAACTCCACAATCAAACAAGAAACGCTTTGTTGCGATGCTCCTTGCACAAAGTGAAAGTAAACTTTAATGGGCCTATCTCTAATTCAATCATGGTTGCAATACAAGTTATAGCACAGCCTTATCAAGTTCAGAGATAAACAATTCCAGTTGTTACTACGTCAAGACGCAGTGGGCAAGTATGCTCATATGACCGCGAGCGACGGTGATTCGAATCAGTACACGCCCGGACTACACGACACGTACACCCGTACTCCGAGCTGCCGGCAGCAACCTCGACTGACGTTGTACGCGGCCACCTTTCCCAAGATCTTCCACATTGGACGCAGTCCAACTGCCCCGAGTACGCAAGTTCCCTCAAGGTGCATACCCGCTGTGGTATGTTCTTGAGCGAGTTACCTCCTGCTACCCTGACGCCGGAAGCCTAAGGCAGTTGGAAAAGTTCCACTATGGATCTCCCAAGGTACATCGGTTTCCTGGGTCCCATATAGCCAGTATGTGCCCGGTACACAACTCAAACTTGTCCAACAGGGCCAAGCACGGACGGGCCTTAACCGACACAGGCAGGGCTATGCACGCACGGCCTGCAACCTGCTGCATCTAAACCTCCCTGCCCGGTCTCCATTTCTTATGTGTGAATTTTCCTCATCTTTTCTAATTCGGACCCGTTCCGAGTAAACCAGCCCTAAACTCGCGAGTAGATTCCAACTACTCGTCTTCTACCGGACCTTTCCTACTAACATTAGCGTAGCCAAATTCCCTCGAGGAGTTGCTATTCTACCCTTTCTCTCATAGGTGTTTCTGGTCATGCAAGTGGAGTTTTCAATATCATCTAGACGTAATGCAATCAACGATGCAAATCTATGATCTCTACAAATGAAAATGTTTTATAAAATGGTTCAAATGCAAACCGGGGCTTGCCTGTTTTGCAGGTGACTACTGTTACAATCAGTTAGTGACGATCACTTGGAGCTTGATCACTTGTTCTCCTTCCTCCTTGATCTTCACTTCAAGTCCTTCTCACCTTCTTCACGTATATGCTACACGATATGATCATGCATATGTATTTAATTGAAAAGCTTTTGCTTATAATATCTAAAGACCATTTTAAAACTGGAACTTTGTTTAAGAATTTAAAATGACACTGGTGCTAGTGGTTTGGGTTGGGCTTTAAACACTAAGATTAAGTGTTGAGTGCTTCTTCCCATTTAAGTGTTGATCACCCTAAGAGATCACACATGATAGTGGTGATCCAGAGCTCTAATGGAGCTGAGAATTTTCATGTGAGTTCCTTGTCACAAGAAAGTCCTCTGGACCAAAATTTAGCACATTTCATGGAATGGTTTATTCAGAATAATTCTCTAAGTGTTTAGTCAAAGATGAATTAATTCAGAGGTAACATCCATGTTCATGTCAAACTCAGTGAACCACAATTTCAATTATAGTTTATAGAGTCTACATGAATTTTCCTGGGATTTTTGGAGCTAGGAATTTCCCAGAACTGAATTTACAAGTTTTGGAAATTCTCTGAAATTGTTTCTGTATTCATTTGAATACAGGAACTTACAATCTGAATTACCCTGATTAATTCAACTCCAAATGAGCTGAAACTTTTACAGGAGTCTAATAACACCCTAAACAATATCCTGGCAAAATTTGAGGATTTTGGGATAAACCAAACTCCCTCTAAAATTCTTTTGCTGAAAAGCTTTAAAGAATTTTCCAGAACTAAATAAAGACTTTCATACAAATTGGGTTGCATAATTGGATAGAGTTTGTCAATCTGAATCTAACCCAATTTGAATCACTAAATTTGGAGGTTCCTAGCAAAAGTTATGCTCTTCTAAAGTTTGGGGAAAAATCTGGGATTTGAATAAATCCGGGGAAAAGTTTAAACCTGACTGTGGGACCAGGGACACGTGTCTGCTGCCGGGAGCGCGCCACACGGGCCATATAATTGTTTCCCGCGCTGTCACAGCCGATCCCGTGCCACAGAGTATCCGGTCCACTGTTTCTGTGCGACTGACGCGTGGGGCCGGTAGCACCTTCGTCTACCTCCCGCCCCCGCGCTTCTGCGCCGCCGGGCTCGCCGGAGTTCGCCGGTCTTCGTCGCTCCGACCAACTCCCGAGCTGTCACTCGCCGCCAGGACCCATTTTAATCCGAGGAACACGATGGTGGGACTTCCCCAGACCGGCGAGGTTCCTAAACCACCCCGCACCGGTGCAGCGGCTCTGAGGGAGTTCGGCAACGTTGCCCCGATGCTCTAGCCCGCAAGAAGTCCACTAGAAAGGTTCTACAGCACCAGTGGAGATTTGCCCTGCTCGGCATGGCCGCATATGGGCATGGAAACGGCTACAACCTAGGGTTCATCGTGCACCCGATGCCCCTTATTGTGGTAGCCGTTGGAAAAGCTTGAAACAAGCCGTCTACCATGGGTTTCATGCGACGTTTTGTGAAGAAGAAAAGTTGCTACACCAGTCTAGATTCTATGTGCGAAATTTGCAGAGCTGTAAATGAATATAACTCGAGAATTTCGTCGATTCATACCCGCGGGTCAGTTTTCACCGGCTGGAGAGAATCTTCGAAATTCGTTGTCGAGAGGCCGAGGCAGGCTCTGTGCTTTGGGTAGAAGCTGCATGGAGCTCCTGCGCGTCCCAGGGTGGCCTCGCTTGGTCGTGAAAGCCGCTCTGTGGAGCTGTCCACGGGAGCACGTTGCCGCCGGGGGGTTCGGCCGCCGCGGAAACTCGATGTTCTCGGTGCAGAGAGCGTGAATCCGCTCGGTGATGGCTCGGGGATGCTGTGGGGTGT
Source organism: Neostapfia colusana (assembly GCA_030760725.1). NCBI lineage: Eukaryota > Viridiplantae > Streptophyta > Magnoliopsida > Poales > Poaceae > Neostapfia > Neostapfia colusana. Next base: position 55,988,729 of record JASWHV010000009.1, read on the forward strand.
TCTGCGGTGCAGTTTTGCTGCTCAGCTGCGGCTGGCACAAGCGCTAGGTGGTGGTCGATCGACCGAGAGCTCAGCGGCAGCGCTCGGTTGATTTTTCTTGCGCGAGGAGGAAGAACAGGCCGAGCGTTCGGGGCTTCGGCGATGAGAGGGAGAAGGAGCCCGACAGGGTTTAATAAAGCCCTGGGTGAGGCGGTTCCCGCGGGGAGGCGGTCGCCCGAGGCGGTGAGCGCCGCTGTCGGCTCTGCCGACTGCTTCACGTGGGAAGTAAGCAAAACAGAGACTGTGGACATCTTTTGCAATTTCAGTGCTCCCAATGACATATGGGACCCACTGATCAGTCCTCCTTATCCCCTCTCCAAATATCTCCCAAGTTTGAATGTTGAGTGAATTCAATTGTGGGAATTCAAATCTGGTATGTATTTGGATAATTGGGCAAGTTTCATCCAAATTCAAATATGCATTTGAATTCTTTGTATTTTAAAGTCCATTTTTAAAAATGGGTTGCAAACTATTTCTATAAATCATGAAACTTTGCACACCCCCCCTAATTTGGACTCAAGGAATTCAAATATGAAATCTGATTTTTATTTTGGCTGTTGCAAATGAGATTTGTAGCACAACAGTTTGGAAATTCCTAGTGTTACTCTCATTTGAATTTTGAGTTTGAACAATTGTCCTAAATCTGATTTTTGCTTTCTCACACATATGGGAACTCCCCATCCTTGTTTTTGACCCCTCTAGGGTTCCAAGTTCTCAGATAAACATTTGACTTGTGTGAAGCAAAATCCTCATGTGTGTTATCACATGTGGGGAAAAGTTTTAACAAGTCCCAATTTTCATACATATGAAACCAACTTTTGCAAATAAGTGTTTCTTTGTATTCATAATTTTGGGACCTTTACATTCCTCCCCCCTTAAAAGGAATCTCGTCCCGAGATTCAAAAGAGGAACGAGGTGGGAGGTAATTACAAGGTTTATGACAAAAGCTCCGGATAATTCTTGTGGATGTAATCTTCGGATTCCCACGTCGCCTCTTCCGGGGTATGATTACTCCACAGGACTTTGTAAAATTTCAAAGTCCGGTTCCTGGTGGTCCGGGTCTTTTCGTCGATAATCTGTACCGGTTGCTCGACATAGGTGAGATCCGGTTTCAACTCGTCGATGTCTTCGGTGCGGATGGCAGCTGTAAACTTGAGACATTTCCGCAGTTGGGACACGTGAAATATGTCGTGAATACCGGCAAGGCTTGCCGGTAGTTCCAGCCGGTAGGCTACAGTTCCGCACTTCTCCGTGATAGTAAACGGACCGATGAATCGGGGAGCAAGTTTCCCCTTGACACCGAACCGATGGATCCCCTTCATCGGAGACACACGAAGATACACGTGCTCTCCGACTTCGAAATGCAGCGGTCGACGTCTCTGGTCCGCGTAGCTCTTTTGACGAGATTGAGCAGTTTTGAGGTTCTCTTGTATTATCCGAACTCTCTCTTCGGCTTCATTGACAAGATCAACCCCAAATGTTACTCGTTCACCGGATTCACACCAATTCAATGGTGTACGGCACTTCCGGCCGTATAGAGCTTCATATGGTGCCATCTTAATGCTCGTTTGATATCCATTGTTGTACGAGAACTCCGCCAGCGGTAAGTGATCATCCCAGCTCTTACCGTGGTGGATGGCACATGCTCTTAGCATATCCTCTAGTATTTGATTCACCCTCTCAGTTTGCCCATCGGTTTGAGGGTGATATGCAGAGCTTCTAATCAACTTTGTCCCCAAGGAGGTGTGTAGCTGTTCCCAGAAACGGGCTACGAACAGCGATCCTCTATCTAACACAATGGTGCGGGGAACTCCATGTAAGCACAAGATCCGTGCTATGTACAGCTCCGCATACTGCTTTGCGTTGTATCTAGTATGCACAGGGATGAAATGTGCTGATTTGGTTAATCGGTCCACGATTACCCAAATCGAATCATGGTTGTGGGAGGTCATCGGCAACCCGACGATGAAGTCCATACTCAAGTCTTCCCACTTCCATGCCGGTACTTGCAATGGCTGCAACAGGCCTGACTTCTTTATATGGTCGGCCTTGACCCTTCGACACGTATCACACTCTGAAACGTACTTTGCAACTTCACGTTTCATACGTGTCCACCAAAACTTCTTCCGGAGATCTTGGTACATTTTATTACTGCCCGGATGAATGGAAAACTTGGACAAATGAGCTTCATCCAAAATTTTCTTCCGTAGTCCCATATCCCGGAGTACTACAATCCGGTCGTTAAACCACAAAGTACCCTCATCATCCTTCCGGAAGCACTTCATTTCTCCGTCGTCTATCCTCCGCCGTATGTGAGACATACCCTTGTCTTTTCGTTGAGCTTCAATGATCTCCTCTCGGATGGTAGGAATGAGAGCAAGATTATAGAGAGCTCCATACGGGATGACACGGAGGCTTGGTCCTTCATCATCCATTTCAGCAATAGTTAGGTGATGGATATGCGCCTTACGACTGAGCGCATCGGCGACCACATTCGCCTTTCCTGGATGATAATGAATCTCTAGTTCATAGTCCTTAATGAGCTCTAGCCATCTTCGTTGCCTCATGTTCAATTCTTTTTGAGTGAAGATGTACTTCAAGCTCTTGTGGTCGGTGTAGAGGTGTACAAGATTTCCGAGCAAGTAATGCCTCCACATCTTCAAAGCAAGGACCACGGCAGCTAACTCAAGATCATGAGTTGGATAATGCTGCTCGTGAGTTCTAAGTTGACGAGATCCATAAGCGACCACTCGTCTTTCTTGCATCAGCATGCAGCCAAGACCGATGCCAGATGCATCGCAATAAACATCGAATGGCTTCGTTGTATCCGGCTGAGCAAGAACTGGGGCTGTTGTGAGATGCTTCACTAAGGTCTTGAAAGCTTGTTCACACACAGCACCCCACACAAATCTGGTATTCTTCTTTAATAATTCCGTCATCGGTTTAGCAATCTTGGAGAAACTCAGAATAAACCTCCGGTAGTAACCCGCTAAACCGAGGAAGCTTCGGATTTCATGTACTGACTTTGGTGACTCCCATTTCTGTACTTGGATAATCTTACTCGGATCTACAGCGATGCCCTCCGCTGAAATAATGTGTCCGAGAAAAGGTACTTGATTAATCCAGAATTCACACTTGCTGAATTTTGCATAGAGCTGATGATCTCGCAATCTTTGTAGCACAATATGCAGATGTTCAGCATGTTCTTCCTCTGACTTGGAGTACACCAAGATATCGTCGATGAAGACCACGACGAATTTATCCAACTCCGGCATGAACACTGAATTCATCAGGTACATAAAGTGTGCCGGGGCGTTGGTCAAACCAAAAGACATAACGAGATACTCATACAGCCCGTATCTCGTTGAAAATGCCGTCTTCGGAATATCTTCTGCCCGGATTTTAATCTGATGATATCCGGACCGAAGATCCATCTTCGAGAATACCTTCGCACCCACTAATTGATCGAAGAGCATATCAATGCGAGGTAGTGGATACTTGTTCTTGATGGTAACGGCGTTCAAAGGACGATAATCAACACAAAGCCGTAGTGTTTCGTCCTTCTTTTTCACAAACAACGCTGAACAACCCCAAGGTGACGAACTCGGTCGTATAAATCCCTTGCTCATTAGGTCATTCAGCTGTGTCTTCAATTCTGCCAGTTCATTGGGTGCCATCTTGTACGGCCTTCGTGATATTGGTGTGGTTCCCGGTATAAGTTCAATCTTGAACTCAACGTCTCGCTCGGGCGGCATGCCCGGTAAATCGTCGGGAAACACATCCGGATACTCACGTACCACCGGAATGTCCTCTATCTTGACAGCTTCCGTGTGGTTCACTGTTGCAATCTGTTGCCGTCTGGCGCCCAGAATTAATACATGAAGACCGTGCTGTGGGGAGTTGAGCTCAACGGTCCTGGAGCTGATGTTAAGGACCGCTCTGTGGTAATTCAACCACGACATCCCCAAAATGGTGTCGATCTTCAGACCCTCAAAGATAATGAGAGTCGTAGGGTATATTTTACCCCCCAAACAAAGAGGTGCTCGGGAGACAACCTCGCTTGCGGTACTGCTGCCCCCGGGCGAAGATATGAGGTATTGCCTCTTTGTATAAACGGTTTGGAGCTGATGTTGAGCCACGAAAGATTGGCTAATGAAGTTGTGTGTGGCACCGGAATCAAAGAGAACTAAAACCGGTATCTGATTCAGAGAAAACATCCCTGCTAAAGCGGCTTCTCCTTCCGGAACATCATCAATCACAGTATAGTGAATGTTGCCCCTTATCTGCCCTCCTATCTGCAGATTGAGGTACGGGTCGTATTGTTGTAAACACGATGACCCGTAGCCTCGAATTCCCTCCAGACATTGCCTAGCATAATGGCCCTTACGCCCACAAGTAAGACACGGATGCCTCTCCGGTTCTTCGTTGACTTGCGGTGGACTGCTAGGTACATATGGCTGCAGCGATGGAGCACAAACCACCGTCTGATGCTGCGGCAGTGGAGGTGGTGCAAGTTGTAAAACTTGACCAGCAATCAATCTCTGAGGAGTTGATCGTACAGGTGGCCTCCATCTTTCACCGGTTGGCATTTGATACACCAAACGGTACTTCTGAGGCACATAACTTGTGCTAGCCTGCTCGATCTTACTCATCTTTCTCTTCTCCGCTTGCCACTCAAGTGTCGGCTTCTCTTGAATGAAAGCTGCATCGACCATGTCGGTGTAACTGCCGTTATTGTGTCCGGCCAGCTTTTCCCGTAATATGGCACTCAGGCCATGGAAAAATAGGTCACACCGTGCCTCTTCTTTCGCCACATATTCGGGAGCATATTGGGCCAAGAGATTAAATCTCCTGACATACTCGAGGACACTCATGTCCCCTTGCTTCAAGCCCAAAAATTCCTCCCGCTTTGCCTTGACAATACCTAGTGGTATGTAACGAGTACGAAAGGCTTCACAAAACTCTCTCCATGTTACTTGATGGCCCCCCGGAATGGTGGCAACATAATCCACCCACCAGTTTCTGGCGGCTCCATGGAGTTGTTGAGCGGCAAACTTTGTCTTCTGGTAATCATCACACTGGAATACTCCAAATTTTTACTCCATGACACGAAGCCATTGATCTGCTTCCACAGGTTCGGTGGCTTCAGTAAAGATAGGCGGTTGAGTCGCCAAGAAGTCCAAATAAGCGTCCCGAGGTGGAACGACTTGTTGCGTGTTCTGGAGTACGCCTTGCTGTACCAAAGCTTGGAGTAATCGTGTGTGTTCTTGTGTTGCTTCTTGGAGTAGCCTAGCGTTCTCTTGGTTAGACTCGACAACTCGAGTCATAAGATCCATCCATCCCGTGGATGGTGGTCCCGATGGTGGGATAGAAGCATCACCACCTCGACTAGAACTTCTGGCCCTACTCCTAGAGCGATTACGAACCATACTGCAAAATGTAGTTGAGATGAGTTAAGCAAGAACTCAGCAGTATGTGAGACTAATGGAAACATGATTATGTCAACACTTTATGAAAGCAGTAACAAAATTCATGTTTACAAAACTCCTTAGTAGGCATAGTTATTCAGCCTATCTGTACAGAACAGACCTTTCTGCACTATCTCCAGATTTTGACCTAGTTAAGAGCATTTTCATAACTCAAGTTGAATACCAAAGTTAAAGTTAACTTCAGTATCTTTCCAACTAGTACTCACATGCCCCAAGATCATCTCCGGATTAAAAGTTATGATTTTTCCAAAGTTGACAGAATTCCTGAATAAAATTTGCCAGCACCTTCTTTGTACATGGCTGATTTTATCACAGTTGTATAAGTAAATACAATAAGAACCTGAACAAACCTTGAACTACAACAATGTTGCACATTTCATAACCTATCCAATGGTGTATCATAGGCTTCTTAAGGGTTTATCTACAGAAGTTATGGCTTAAAAACAGAGAGGTCCAGAGAGGTTCTGTTGCTGTCCTGGTTCTGGACAGTTTACCTTCCTCTGAACTTTCTACCCATTTAGCATGTAATTTAGCTCTGGAGGTCTACAAAGAAGTTGTAGATCACTTGAAAATCTTTCCAGAACTCTATCATACACCTTAATTAGGTCAAGCTACTCAGAGTTATGCTCTGTTGAAGTCCAGCACAAATTTCTGCTGAAAACAGAGCACTCTGTTTTTTTTTGAAATCTTTGAAGTCTAATCTTCCTCTCATTTGAATCTTAGCTCAAAATAAAAGTTCAGTAACTAATATTTGTTTCAAACTTCCATTTTTATCTGAAAGTTAGTTCATGAGTCATTTCTTCAAAGGAAAGGGGTTATTATGTTTAGTACGGCGTCGATGCACCGTAAGAAGCATGTCGGTACTACGTAGCCTCACCAAAAGAAAATCCTAACCGGATTATACCGGTATATCGTATCTTAGGTGGCACTAAAACGGTCACTCGCAAACGTGTACTATTCGTACTACGGTTTCGTGGTTAATCCTGCATAAGTCACACTCAATCATCAGGTCCGGCTGCACACCGAACCCGGTATCCATACATTTCTTACACCCGTCCGTCATCACTCGCACAGGTGTTCTCAAGCCAAACACGCCTTGAGCTATGTGTTCACGTTACTAACCACGTGACGGGGTTTCCCAAATTGCACCACGCACGCCTGGGAGAGACGTTGCTCGAGTACCCCAAACGACATGAGGAGTCGTAGAGGATACTAAAGCGGATCGGGTTACCTGCCACCCGTGGGGCTCCACCCTTCAGCTTGTGCGCACTGGTGGACAGCGCTTATGTGCACCCCCCCAAGATATAAATGGTCCCGAGATGCACGATTTTCCGACATAACAAATAAGTTAGGTTGCCACCTTCATAATAAGCTAATAGTAATCCTTATGTGGGCCTAGTACCGTATCCTCACCGTAACCTAAATTTTTGTCGTAATACCTTCCTTATTCCGTGTGCTATTCCCAATGCGGCTCTGATACCACGCTGGCGCGACCCGCTCCACCGAGACAGGCCACTCGCCCGGGAATCGCATTGGGTGATGCCGTGTTATACGGCATCCAACAACACACATATGAGGAACAATGTATTACATAAAACAATAACGGAAGCTTACAAGTTTTTCTTTGTAAATACTTTACATCAAGTAACTACAGCGGAAGTCTTTATCAACTCACGTCGAATAACTAAGAGCACCCGAGATGAAGTCCAGCCCGCGGACTCCTCTCGCTAGCAACACGAAGACAAGTAGCAGCGGCTCGGTTCTCCATGTGTTACCTGACTCGGGAGTTCCCGAGTCTCACCGGACAACCTTCTTTTCAGCATCGTTGTTAACCTGCAAAACCACTTATATAGCAAGCGTGAGCACATAGGCTCAGCAAGTCTGACCCGTCTCTCCTAGACAAGAAACTCTACATGCACGATGGTTTCAAATGGGTCGGCTAGATTTGCATAAGGGACTCGCCTAAAGTTGATCCTTAACTTTCATATTTTAAGCCTCATTGTGCAGACCTTGAGCCGAAAAGCATCGCAACTCCACAATCAAACAAGAAACGCTTTGTTGCGATGCTCCTTGCACAAAGTGAAAGTAAACTTTAATGGGCCTATCTCTAATTCAATCATGGTTGCAATACAAGTTATAGCACAGCCTTATCAAGTTCAGAGATAAACAATTCCAGTTGTTACTACGTCAAGACGCAGTGGGCAAGTATGCTCATATGACCGCGAGCGACGGTGATTCGAATCAGTACACGCCCGGCCTACACAACACGTACACCCGTACTCCGAGCTGCCGGCAGCAACCTCGACTGACGTTGTACGCGGCCACCTTTCCCAAGATCTTCCACATTGGACGCAGTCCAACTGCCCCGAGTACGCAAGTTCCCTCAAGGTGCATACCCGCTGTGGTATGTTCTTGAGCGAGTTACCTCCTGCTACCCTGACGCCGGAAGCCTAAGGCAGTTGGAAAAGTTCCACTATGGATCTCCCAAGGTACATCGGTTTCCTGGGTCCCATATAGCCAGTATGTGCCCGGTACACAACTCAAACTTGTCCAACAGGGCCAAGCACGGACGGGCCTTAACCGACACAGGCAGGGCTATGCACGCACGGCCTGCAACCTGCTGCATCTAAACCTCCCTGCCCGGTCTCCATTTCTTATGTGTGAATTTTCCTCATCTTTTCTAATTCGGACCCGTTCCGAGTAAACCAGCCCTAAACTCGCGAGTAGATTCCAACTACTCGTCTTCTACCGGACCTTTCCTACTAACATTAGCGTAGCCAAATTCCCTCGAGGAGTTGCTATTCTACCCTTTCTCTCATAGGTGTTTCTGGTCATGCAAGTGGAGTTTTCAATATCATCTAGACGTAATGCAATCAACGATGCAAATCTATGATCTCTACAAATGAAAATGTTTTATAAAATGGTTCAAATGCAAACCGGGGCTTGCCTGTTTTGCAGGTGACTACTGTTACAATCAGTTAGTGACGATCACTTGGAGCTTGATCACTTGTTCTCCTTCCTCCTTGATCTTCACTTCAAGTCCTTCTCACCTTCTTCACGTATATGCTACACGATATGATCATGCATATGTATTTAATTGAAAAGCTTTTGCTTATAAGATCTAAAGACCATTTTAAAACTGGAACTTTGTTTAAGAATTTAAAATGACACTGGTGCTAGTGGTTTGGGTTGGGCTTTAAACACTAAGATTAAGTGTTGAGTGCTTCTTCCCATTTAAGTGTTGATCACCCTAAGAGATCACACATGATAGTGGTGATTCAGAGCTCTAATGGAGCTGAGAATTTTCATGTGAGTTCCTTGTCACAAGAAAGTCCTCTGGACCAAAATTTAGCACATTTCATGGAATGGTTTATTCAGAATAATTCTCTAAGTGTTTAGTCAAAGATGAATTAATTCAGAGGTAACATTCATGTTCATGTCAAACTCAGTGAACCACAATTTCAATTATAGTTTATAGAGTCTACATGAATTTTCCTGGGATTTTTGGAGCTAGGAATTTCCCAGAACTGAATTTACAAGTTTTGGAAATTCTCTGAAATTGTTTCTGTATTCATTTGAACACAGGAACTTACAATCTGAATTACCCTGATTAATTCAACTCCAAATGAGCTGAAACTTTTACAGGAGTCTAATAACACCCTAAAGAATATCCTGGCAAAATTTGAGGATTTTTGGGATAAACCAAACTCCCTCTAAAATTCTTTTGCTGAAAAGCTTTAAAGAATTTTCCAGAACTAAATAAAGACTTTCATACAAATTGGGTTGCATAATTGGATAGAGTTTGTCAATCTGAATCCAACCCAATTTGAATCACTAAATTTGGAGGTTCCTAGCAAAAGTTATGCTCTTCTAAAGTTTGGGGAAAAATCTGGGATTTGAATAAATCCGGGGAAAAGTTTAAACCTGACTGTGGGACCAGGGACACGTGTCTGCTGCCGGGAGCGCGCCACACGGGCCATAGAATTGTTTCCCGCGCTGTCACAGCCGATCCCGCGCCACAGAGTATCCGGTCCACTGTTTCTGTGCGACTGACGTGTGGGGCCGGTAGCACCTTCGTCTACCTCCCGCCCCCGCGCTTCTGCGCCGCCGGGCTCGCCGGAGTTCGCCGGTCTTCGTCGCTCCGACCAACTCCCGAGCTGTCACTCGCCGCCAGGACCCATTTTAATCCGAGGAACACGATGGTGGGACTTCCCCAGACCGGCGAGGTTCCTAAACCACCCCGCACCGGTGCAGCGGCTCTGAGGGAGTTCGGCAACGTTGCCCCGATGCTCTAGCCCGCAAGAAGTCCACTAGAAAGGTTCTACAGCACCAGTGGAGATTTGCCCTGCTCGGCATGGCCGCATATGGGCATGGAAACGGCTACAACCTAGGGTTCATCGTGCACCCGATGCCCCTTATTGTGGTAGCCGTTGGAAAAGCTTGAAACAAGCCGTCTACCATGGGTTTCATGCGACGTTTTGTGAAGAAGAAAAGTTGCTACACCAGTCTAGATTCTATGTGCGAAATTTGCAGAGCTGTAAATGAATATAACTCGAGAATTTCGTCGATTCATACCCGCGGGTCAGTTTTCACCGGCTGGAGAGAATCTTCGAAATTCGTTGTCGAGAGGCCGAGGCAGGCTCTGTGCTTTGGGTAGAAGCTGCATGGAGCTCCTGCGCGTCCCAGGGTGGCCTCGCTTGGTCGTGAAAGCCGCTCTGTGGAGCTGTCCACGGGAGCACGTTGCCGCCGGGGGGTTCGGCCGCCGCGGAAACTCGATGTTCTCGGTGCAGAGAGCGTGAATCCGCTCGGTGATGGCTCGGGGATGCTGTGGGGTGTTCTGCGGTGCAGTTTTGCTGCTCAGCTGCGGCTGGCACAAGCGCTAGGTGGTGGTCGATCGACCGAGAGCTCAGCGGCAGCGCTCGGTTGATTTTTCTTGCGCGAGGAGGAAGAACAGGCCGAGCGTTCGGGGCTTCGGCGATGAGAGGGAGAAGGAGCCCGACAGGGTTTAATAAAGCCCTGGGTGAGGCGGTTCCCGCGGGGAGGCGGTCGCCCGAGGCGGTGAGCGCCGCTGTCGGCTCTGCCGACTGCTTCACGTGGGAAGTAAGCAAAACAGAGACTGTGGACATCTTTTGCAATTTCAGTGCTCCCAATGACATATGGGACCCACTGATCAGTCCTCCTTATCCCCTCTCCAAATATCTCCCAAGTTTGAATGTTGAGTGAATTCAATTGTGGGAATTCAAATCTGGTATGTATTTGGATAATTGGGCAAGTTTCATCCAAATTCAAATATGCATTTGAATTCTTTGTATTTTAAAGTCCATTTTTAAAAATGGGTTGCAAACTATTTCTATAAATCATGAAACTTTGCACACCCCCCCTAATTTGGACTCAAGGAATTCAAATATGAAATCTGATTTTTATTTTGGCTGTTGCAAATGAGATTTGTAGCACAACAGTTTGGAAATTCCTAGTGTTACTCTCATTTGAATTTTGAGTTTGAACAATTGTTCTAAATCTGATTTTTGCTTTCTCACACATATGGGAACTCCCCATCCTTGTTTTTGACCCCTCTAGGGTTCCAAGTTCTCAGATAAACATTTGACTTGTGTGAAGCAAAATCCTCATGTGTGTTATCACATGTGGGGAAAAGTTTTAACAAGTCCCAATTTTCATACATATGAAACCAACTTTTGCAAATAAGTGTTTCTTTGTATTCATAATTTTGGGACCTTTACAGAAGGCGGGAAGGCACATGGACGGTTAGTTGGTCATTTTCTTTGTTTCTTTAAAATCTTGCTTCTTTTGATTATTATTCTTTTATTCTTTTTAGGTTTTCCATATTTGATGGAGTTGTGGACTCGAGGGTAGCGCGACCTTCGATCGTCACCCCATCGACCGAGGGTTCCTGTGTCGGCCAGACAAGTCATCATCTGTTCTAGAGCGAGATAGAGGATCTCCATAGGGAGAGAGACAAGATCCGGAGAGAGAGAGAGAGAGAGGAGCTCCAGAGGCAAAGGGAGAGGGAGGAGCTCCAGAGGCAGAGGGAGAGAGAGGAGCTCCAAATGGAGAGGGATCTATGCTGGGCTGCACTGGAGCAACAGGCCGCCTACATGGCTAACTACATGGCTTAAGATGCAGGCGGTGGTGGAGGTAAATAATTCAAATGTAATTTAATTTCAATTAATATCATTGTATTAGTATCTTTGTTTTAATATTCTGCAATTACATGCCTTAGCTCGATAGAGTAGGCAACATATCCCGATCCCTACGTGGCAGCCGTCAAAGTTGGCCCCGCCACAGGTGCCCCCACCTCATGGACATTCAGATATCCAGGTAATGTGTTTTGTATTTACTATTTTCTAATCTAAGGAAAACTTAGTGTGTGTGACGCCCTCAATTCTGTGGAAAACCACGGAACCGAGAACTAATGCATATGTGTGCCCAGGATGTTCATCACACATACACATATGTTCCACAAACTGAATTCAGAATATATATATATCCACGAATAACAGAGCTTATTACAACGTTTCATGAGTCTTGGACCCATGCTCACAGCGGAAGTCTTATTTCTATGCAGCGGAAGTCTTTATTTTAATGCGGAAGCAATTTAGCTAATGCGGAAGCAATTCTAGGCAATGGCTCCATTTCTACTCCATTCCCACAGGCAAGGTTGAGAACAGATCACACGCCTAATTCTCCATTTGGTCTTCGTAGAAACCTTCTCCTGCTGCTGATTATGAAATAATAATGCAAGTTTGAGTACAATGATGTACTCAGCAAGTGCGGGAAAAATATGATATGAAGCTTATAACAAGGTAGGTATAAAAAGGCTCATTTGCAGAAAAGCAAAGTTATTTATCAAAAGCACGATAAAACATCGACTTATCTTTAAGTGAATGTAATCCCAACATGTATCAATCATACCTCCGTTATGTCCACAACCAGTCATCAATCAACCTCATTCTCGCTCACGAATACCTCCTCGTATTCGATACCATCTCACGAATACCATCCTGTATTCGCTACCATTTCATCTCATAAAACCACTTTGTCTCCCATCGAGACCAACCTTGTTGCCATGACTCAACAGTCATGCAACTCATCTTATCACCCGGACTCAACAGTCCCAAAACCAAACCATAACCAAACCATCCAAAACCATAACCAATAACCATCCCAACTAATCATGGCAGTTGGCCAGGCGCTCGTGACCGTAAGCTCGGCTATCATGATAGTTTTGAGAACTCTGTAGAGTTTGCACCTCTTTACCCACAAGTTTGTGATTTCGTCACCCGTCGGCAACTGCAGAACCTTCATTATACCAGTACACAACCGTCGGTATATGGCCAAGAGATCACAAAATAGCCTTTACAAAGGGGCTACTAGATGTATGGACTCACTAAGGTTTCACCGGCAGGCTAGAATCTCCAATTCTCTCACCCACGGGCCCCTCTTGTGCCATGCAGTTCCCAGGGCAGTCCTCACTCGACTCCCATTTCCCGCGCCTTCCACAGTCCATAACAATCTAGCAACTTACCTAATTACTCAGCTAAGCCGCACCCATACTTGGCCTTGTGGTGGCACTGTTATCCTGGCATGTGCATGCATGAACCGGTCCTTAGATCTACGGCAAGTAAACCACCATATCATGCTACCTCATTCACAAACCCAGTCTTGCCTAGATCTCCCTCCGATCCACGTTTATTAACAACATCAGTTTCTCATTATCATTACGAGTGCAGTTAGCTAGACACATCTATCTCGCTTCCCAATCGCATGGACTCAGCGAAGCATAAAAGTAAAAAAAAGCATTCCTGACTCATAAACTTCCCTGGCGACAAGGGTGGTTTAACCAAAGCTAGTAAACTCCTATAAAAAGGGTTTCCCATCATGTTTGACTCAGCACACACACACCCTTTTCGCAAATCAAAACAGTTTTACCCAAAACATAGGATCAATATGGTCAAGGAGCACTTGCCTTGTTCTTGCGGTTCTGGTGGCTCTTGGATCTCGAAACCTTGTTGTTGCAGCTCGCCGTAGATAGCTCCCTGAGCTTGTCCTTCTATACGCAATCACGCACATACAAGATTCATAACAATCAATACTATAAACGAACATTAAACTAGATGCGATGATGCGTATGCATGCTATCCTATAATGCAGTTTAGTTTTATTAGGTCGGTTTGTACGGGTTCTTGCATGGTTTTATGATGAACAGAGGTGTTCGGATCAAATGTGGACATGGTGATGACCTTGTCTTTAGATCAACCCGATCAACAAGTGATCTGTCCATGAAAAAGCTTCTGTTCAAAAGGAATCGAAGAACAGATGCAAAGAAAACACAACGATGTTGTAAGGTGGTATTGGAGACCTACCTTACGTTCTTCTTGGTCTCGAAGTCTTTCTCTGATTAGACAGATCGTTAGGCTCTCTTCCGGCGATCTTCCTCGCTGATCTCCGGTGATGGCTTACTCGGCGAGTTGGGGCTAGGACTCTAAGTTGTCGGCTTAGGAGTTGGAAAAGAAGTTCGTGGTTTTGGCCAAGGGTTCTGGGTTCTATTTATAATCAGGGAAGAAGAGTCCTAATCTGATTGGACATCAAATAAGAGTCCTATTCAGATCGTCGTTGAATCTTAACAACTTATCTTGAGTTGATTTGGTGCGGTAACGTTGTGGAATTCAGGTCGGTTTCTCCTCCGTACCGGTATTTCTAAGCGTACAGAATCCAAAAAAACCATTCCAGAACTCGTTATCTCCTCGGTGATGATATCCGGAAGCTCCACGTGTCCATCGTGCCTGGTCTCTCCTTTTCCGCAGAGACGAGCTCCGGTGGTGCCGCGTGTCAAGCGAGTGAGACCTCCCTTCTCCTTTGGAGGTGAACCCCTCGTGCGCCACGTATCCTGGTGGTCGGGACCTCCTCTCTTATTCGGAGGTGGCTCCGCACACGCCACATGTCAGTGCCGGACCTTTCCTCTCTCCGGAGGTAGCTCCAGCGCCAGACTTTCTTTCTTCTCAGAGACGAGCTCCGAGGTTAACACGTGTCCAACAGTGGCGGACCTCCCGGAGATAAGCTCTGGTGGCGACACGTGTCCGATAGAACCGGACCTCTCGAAGGTGAGCTCCGAGATCGACACGTATCCCGCGCGACTGGTCCTCTGATTTCTGTGGTGACTAGCTCCGAATGTGACATGTGTCCTGTGGAAATGCCTTTGCTTCTTCCGCAGAGGCTAGCTCCGGGCAACACGTGTCCCACAGGGTCGGACCTCTCCCCCTTTGAGGAGATGAGCCCCGATCCTGCCACGTAGTCAGTTTAGCGGCGGACCTCTCCCCACTTCGCAGGGATGAGCTCCGAACACGCCACGTGGCCAGCGGGCCGCGGTAAGTTGTCTTCGGTGCTCTCAGTGAACTGGATTCGGCTCTTATTGGCTATCTTTTGATAATTTTCTCTGTTCCAATTTCTTTTAAAATATTCTCTCTTCATGAAACATGAATATATGCAGAAACCAAAAAATGAGGGTGTTACAGTGTGGTAGAGGGGGAGAGAGTAAGAGTGAGAGTGAGGGGGGAGAGGGAGGGAGTGAGAGATAG
The DNA here is from genome assembly GCA_030760725.1 of Neostapfia colusana. Taxonomy (NCBI): domain Eukaryota; kingdom Viridiplantae; phylum Streptophyta; class Magnoliopsida; order Poales; family Poaceae; genus Neostapfia; species Neostapfia colusana. Next base: position 56,003,850 of record JASWHV010000009.1, read on the forward strand.
TGATAGAGAAAGGAGGAGGGAGAGGGAGAGAGTGAGAGTGAAAAGGGAAAGAGGGAAGGAGAGAGAGACAAAGTGGTATAGAGAGGGGGTGAGAGAGAGGGGGTTGTAGAGAGAGGGGGAGGGATAGGGTGAGGGAGAAAGTGAGAGTGCGGGGGAGGGAGAGGGAGAGAGAGTGAGAGTAAGGGGGGAGAGGGAGGGAGAGAGAGATAAAGTGGTAGATAGAGCAGGTTGAGAGAGAGAGGGAGTGGTAGAGAGAGGGGGACTGAGAGGGGGGGGGGTAGAGAAATCAGTTATAAGCTCAAACCCACTTTACCTATTTACTTTCATTGTGGGGATCGGCGATGGAGGCTCAACTCCCCCGCCACAACTATTGGCACCGGGAGGAGGGTGCGGAGACGTAATCTTCGGCTTCGGAGCGAGTGAAAGGGATAGTGTTTAGCCAATTATTGTTTTATATTTTGGATGATTATAATGGAATATATATCCTGCTTTGTATATGAACAGTTTTGTGAGCTGGCCATCATGCGAGGGTAGCTGTTTTCTGTTTTTTTTAAAAAAAATGAAAACCTTATTTATGACGGCCAGCTATACAGGGTCGTCGTATGTTAACCTACATAACTTACGACGGCTTGAGATCCATGCCGTCATAAGTTAACCAACATAACTTACTACGGCCAGGGGTCTAAGCCGTCGTAAGTTAGGTGCCCAGCCCACCATAAGGCACGGCCATGGGCGACAACCCTTTGTTTACGACGGCTGGGAACGACCATCGTAAGTTAGTTATTTACGATGGTGACCGCCGTAATTAACTTTATTTACAACAAATTAACAGAAACGGCCAGAAAACCATCAAAAATAAGAGAAAACCATCGTAAGCAGTTTTCTCTTATTTACGACGGTTTCTGGCCGTTGTAAATTGATCGGTTTCCTATAGTGATGGGACATCCGCCCCAGTGAAGAACTTATGGAAGTGCTTGGGTAACAGGGTTCAAGTCATGATCCTCAGGATTTTAAGGCCGGGACCTCTTTTTTTTTCAGTGGTGTTACACTATTCCATGATTCAAGGGTTGATCCCTTCCCATTAATGTTTGATTCTCTCTAGAGGCAGTTCCTCCTAGGTACCTTAATTTTCTTAATGACAAGTGTTGATAGCCTAACTGTGCACATTGCATAAATAGGAACCAAGGACACTACACTATTTGCATATATACATCTTCTAGCCATCGAGTACCATGTTATTGCTGAGAGTATTCTTTTTCGATTTGTTCTACCGGTGTTGCATATTGTTCCTCCTTTGGTTTGTAAAGTCCTGTGAAAGACCAGATAAGTGAAGGGGTGTGTTCTAGTTAGGAGTAAGAAAGAACACACCACAACGGATTGACATAGATATTTAGGGAAAAAGGGAGCCATATCTAGGAATACTATGTGATATCTTTCTAATATAGTCAAGCGCCAAATACAATCTAGAGCACTTGAGATAAGCTAGCGTAAGAGAAATCTACTCATGACCTTCAAGCTCTACTAGAAATCTACTCATGACTTCCAAAACAGGTCAGTAACTAACTCCTAAACACTTCTGGGGATCCATCATAACAACATCTTCCAAGCTAGAGTAAACCTAGGCACCATGCCTACGTGTATGACTAGTATTCTACTTGAGGGGCAAGTAGACCTAAATGGAGGGTCGAGCAATTCACTTAGTAGATTAGTCGACCCCCTACATCAGCCGACTTCAGACATTTTGGCGACCCCCTAGGTTGGACAACCTTGGTAACACCCCCTCCCTCCCCTGTAAATAGAGGGGTTGTCTTCTTCTGGAGTGAATCAAGAAGAATCTTCTTTGTTGGAAACCATCAAGCTAGGAGCTTAGGATCTAAATACATTGAATTTGCAACTAAGAGGCTAGAAGTAGGTGCTAGTTAAAGTAGAGTCAAGTTGGGCACTCGCTCCGGTTATCGGACACTCACTCCGGTTTTGGAAGTCGACCTTCGGAATCTGTAAGATCGAGTCCGTTGTATCATATTTTCTTTCCTATTGTGTGAAGTATCATATAAGATAGATATATATATTGGTCTTGCTTTATTTCCATTGTGTTGGGTTATTGCTTTACTCATATTTCATTGTCTAGTCATGTATGAGTTATCATATTTATCCCAATTATTGAATCGTCACTTAGTGTTGGCTTAGTTGTGGATTCAATTAAGCTGGTTTATTTCCCTAAATTATAGGTAAGGTAATAGCTGTTAGCGCTAGTATGATGACAAGATTACTGCTATCTTAAAATGCGGCAAACCATCCCCTCACCTAGAGGAAGACTAAAGGTGACATGTGGTAATAGCTCTATTTCTCCCCTGAAGTCATATATGTTAGGGTTACTTAGTAAGCACCCCATATGGTCGATAATATTTCTCAAAAGGTATGATAAGGCCTGAAGTGAATAGTGTTTGATATCAACTTGGAGCTTGTAGGAGGCCGTGACAACTCTCTTATGATATTATTAGCAATTAGTATCCTTTGTTAGATCAGCTTGACACTCTTTAGAGACCAATGCCTAGGAATCGTGTACTACCTATAAAATGGTGTGACTTTCATTTTTCTTATTGATCGTGTACTTCATTCATATTTCTATCTATAAATGGACTTACCCCATTTACAATTACTTTATAACTATGTAAACAAGTCATTTCCCAAGTAATAATTATCTTACATGTCTTGTTTCCCTATAGAAATTTGATATATGTGGATACTTCAAGGTAAAATGCTACAATAGTATCGTGCGCTTGTGGTTTATAGTTTAAATCTTATTAGCACCTAACAAATACCAACAGTAAGATGCCATAGCTAACGTGCATGTGTTGTCAAGTTAAGAGAAGGTCTTAGTGAAAGACTATGCACCTCTTAATTACAAACTGTAGGATAGAAGCATACGATATCAGCTAACAGAGGGGGTGAATGTAGACGAGACAAAAAATTCAGCGGAAGATTTAACCCTGCAACCAAAAACTGACCTGCCTGAAAAACACGTGTGAGAGTAAGTTATTCAATCAAAAATGTGATCGTACCTTTGTAGACTGTAGATAAATGAGTTAGGAAGTCAATACAACAAGAATTACGTCAATAGGTTGAGTAAAACTCAAGTTACGATAAAAAACACGAGCAAAGGTTAGTCTGATCTACTCAAAAGAAAAAACTAATCTTATATGTTGCACAAACTCTTGTGTTGCGTATTAATAGTGACTCCTATGACATTGAAATATTCAGGGCATGTTTGGAATGGAGGTTTTTTAGAGGAAATCATTCCTCTGGAAAGGAAATCCTCTACAGAAAACGAGGAAGCTCTCACTCAGCTCACTCTCTTTCTCTCTTTCCCACCTGCTCCCTTCCGCTATGGCTAAGGCCATGAGAAAAAAGTTGTCGGGAATCAAATTTAGCACAAAATTTCTTTTATCAGTACATAACATTTGTCGGTAATCTGCAGACCGGGTACCCCCGCATGATGGATAAAAGACAGCCTGGGCCCCGCCTCCACGCTGAGGCGGGCCACAGCGTAAGCCACATGCCCTTGGCCCCATGATCAGCCCTGGGACAGCCACGTGTGCATAAGCTCCGGAGCTTACACGTGCCTGGAGCTCCGGCCCGAGCCTCCCCGCTGAGGTCAGGTCCGGGGCTGACACGTGTGACCTGGCTCAGAGCCGCCTCCCCACTGAGGATAGCTCTGGTGCAGACACGTGCCCTGGGCTCCTGCCCGAGCCTCCCTGCTGAGATGAGGTCCAGGGCTGACATGTGCCCCCTGGCTCCGAGCAGCCTCCTCGCTGAGGACAGCTCCGGTGCAGACACGTTCCCTGGGCTCCGGTTCGAGCCTCCCCGCTGAGGTAAGGTCCGGTGCTGACACGTGCCTCCTTGCTCCGAGCCGCCTCCCGCTGAGGACAGCTCTGGTACAGTCACGTGCGCTGGGATCCAGCCCGAGCCTCCCCGCTGGTGTGAGGTCTGGAGCTGCCACGTGTCCCCTAGCACCAAGCCCGTCGATAAGAGATCCAGAGATGCCACATGCCCCACGATCCGCCGTGGGACGTGGGTTGACAAAATCAAGAAGGAAGTGCGCTGTCAGGCTTCGCATTCAAGGCTCGCGCCTTCCCCAGAAGCATGGCACACTGCACATGCCTTCGTCCCTTGCCCGTTCACCATTACGGGTGACGAGACAGGACGGCAAGGCGTGACAATAGTACAGTGCCGCCCAACGGCACGAAGATGCACAAGCAGGGCGGAAAGACGTGGCGACAATACAGCGTCTTCATTATCACCTGACACCCGATCATGTGCGCTCAGCGTGCTGCTTAGCAGGACTTGACTCTCCTGCCGGTCACTCTACTCAGAGGACGAAGCCCTAGACTGTGTATAGGGTTCACCTAGCTCTGGGTCCACTTGTCGGGCCCCAGGCCTCATTGTAAACACCCCGACCTTGAGCTATAAAAGGACCCGGGTGACCACCCTACAGAGGGTTCCCCGATTTCGCATCCAAGATTCCACAACGCACAAGCACACATCCTTGAGCAATAGAAAAAGCACCCCCGTGGACGTAGGGTATTACACTCCGGTGGCCCGAACTATGTAAATCCTGATGTTCATCCACTCTCTTGAGCCCAAGTCGCTTATGGTGCCATGCCCCCTCCGGAAAAAAGAACCTCGCAGGCTGCTTCCGAGCAGGGTGAGAGGAGTGTCGCAGCTCACACTCCGACATTTGGCGCGCCAGGTAGGGGGACTTTCCGCACTCTCAACGCGACCATGGTGAACATCACTTATCATGGCCAGCCTTCTCGCCGAGCTCGCTGTCGTCTCCATACGGAAGACAACGAGGCTACCTCCTGCTCTAGGGCGGGCAGGTGTGGCCAGGCCGGAGGTCAGACGACTGGCGTGGCACCGGTGCCCCCAGCTCCCAGATCCGGCCGGACCGGCGACCAGAACGCTGGTGCCCTTGAGGCGCCCGTGGTGCCCAGGTCGGGACGGGCCGGCAACAGTGCAGACGGTGCGCCGTCGGCGCTCACACCGCCAGCGGCCGCTTCCTCTCGGCCACTCTCTACTTCGGCAGTGGCGACAGCACCACCAGGGCCGAGCCTGGAAAGCGTGCTGGCTGCAGCACGCGCTCTGCTCCACAACCCTCCGGGCGAGGGTGCCACCCCTGTGGTGGCAGAACAGTGGCGACACAATGTCGACCATCTTGTCGCCGAGGCCATGAACTCTCCTGCCTACAGGCGGCAGCAGGCCAAACCCTCGCTGGCCCAGTTGCGTACGCCGATGGTGGCCCATGAGGCGTAAGCCCCGCGCGCGGCGGCCGCACCTGACCTCAGAGTCGAGCTGAACCGCCGCCTCGCGAGTGAAGATGGTCGCACCACAATGGAGCGACACCACAAGAGGCGTCGCAACCTCGAAGGAGAGTACCGCTCTCTGAGCGCCGTACCGGCGGGCCGTGCTACGCCTACCCCTGCCTCTCCGGGGGTAGTAGGGGGCTGCATTGTGCTCCCCTGCACCTTCGTATGGTGGTCTGACCACCCAAATTTCGGCCCCACCTGCCGGAAAAATACGACGGGACAGTCAATCCCGCCGAGTTCCTGCAGATCTACTCCACCTCCATCCTAGCTGCAGGAGGGGATGTGGCCGTCATGGCCAACTACTTCCCCGTGGCCCTGACCGGCACAGCTCGGTCATGGCTTATGAACCTTCCCCCTGGATCCATCACATCCTAAGAAGAGTCATGCTGGAGATTCACGGCCAACTTTGGGAGTTCCTACATGCGCCACTGCACCGAGCTTGACCTCCATGCCGTGTCAGCATGATGGGGAGTGGCTGCGGTCCTTCATCCAGCGGTTCTCCCAGGTCAGGAGCACCATCCCCCGCATCTCCTACTCCTCCGTCGTCGTCGCCTTCCGGCAAGGCATCCGTGACAAGAAGATGTTTGAGAAGTTATCCACGCATGGCGTGCAAGATGTCTCCGAGCTCTTCAGCCTGGCCGACAAATGTTCTAGGGCGGTGGAAGGCCGAGACTGGCACTCGCGACCTACCTCCAAGTAGGGGAGTGCCGGAAAAGCTTTAGCTCCGCTCAGCAGCAAGAGGAACAAGGCCAGAGGCAGGAACAAGCCTCTGGCCAGGGCGTCCACCGCCACCATGGCAGCGGCCGGAGGGAACCAAGCCCCGCACTCGGACAAGCGCCTAACAGGGCCTCACGGCCTCGTCGAGCCAGGATCACGCTGAGGGGTGCTGTGTTGCACAACACCGGATAACACACATCAAATGGTACAAAGAGGAAGCAAAGTTTTATTATATAAACGAGTTTATGAACATTTTTAAAACAAAATATGTTCAGTCTACACTCATGGAAGTAGACTATGCATCGAGTTCACGTTCATCCCGTGAACGTGTCCCCGCTAGCACACACACACACACACTAACACGGCGGCGTGCACGACTCCCACTCGACGGGGTTTCTCTCTTGGGATTCTGTCTCCTCCTCGGGAGTCCCTTCCTCATAACACCCTACAAAAGCTTCAAACACAAGCAGTGAGCATGATGGCTCAGCAAGTCTGACCCATCTTTCCTATACATGAAACTCCTACATGCTGAATCATGCGTAATTGGGAATGTAAGTTGCAAAGGACTCGCCTAATTATTTGAACCTTACTTTCAAGTTTTAGCAGCAAGTCGTGGAGAACCTCACGCTATGGCACATGAGAGAGCCGCAATCAAACAAGAAATGCATTTCTCTCATGTACTTTGCCCAAGGTCGAAAAGAACTTTAATTAGCTCTAAACTACAGCAAGTCATTAACAATCAATGTATAGCTTTCAATCAGAAACTTTTGCATGACTCTAACCTGTTCTTTCTATGTCACGGTACAGTGAACAAGTGGTACTCACTGACCGTGAGGGACGGCGATTATAATCGATTTACACGTGCAGGGTTACCCAAATAACCCGTCATGTACGCCTGTACTCGATGTTGCCTACAGCAACCATCACGGACGTCGTACGCGACCACCTTTCAACCGTCAGCCAAATGTTGAGCCGGTCCAATCGTCCCGAGCAAGAGGTCTCTGCACGCGCATCTGCAGTGCTGCAAGCCGATTTACACCTCAAGCTCTCAACCTACCCTCTGAATGACCAGCTATGCCTCAACACCCAGCTACCCGAGTTACATCGGTTTCCCGGTTCCCATATATCCGGTAGTAGTCTTCAGTACTGTTCTAGCTTGTTTAACAGGCCCGCACATGGCTCGGTCCTCAATTGACACAAGCAGAGTTATGGCACCCACGCTCCAACTACCTGCTGCCCTTACTCTCCGCTCGGTCTCATTTTTCTCGCCATGTGTTTCATTTGCTACCTTTACCCGAGTAGTGTGCCTCTAGCCTATTCTCGCGAGCAGTTCCAACTACTCGACTTGTACCGAATCTTACACTATCTTAGCATTGCAGTAGCTAATCGAGGTTTACAAACCTAAGCCCAACCCAGGGTTTTCTTGTCTATGCATTTGGGTTTTCAAACAAGACTCAAATGCAAAATTTAAGTGGGTGCTCAAAGTAAGTTCTCAAAACAGTAAAATTTAATAAAATGCTAATGCAAACCGGAGCTTGCCTTGCTGCTGTTGGTCATAGGCTATATGCTCCTCTGGAGTGATGAAGTCTAAGACTTCGGGTTCCACCTCAACCTTAGCGACTACATGAGATAAATACATATATGTATCAATTTGAATGCATTTGAATTGAAGGTTAAGTTGTGAAGACTATAAGTCTTACTAGACAGGCCCAATGACTCTGACATTTTTACTGTGGTTTGGATACAACCTAAACAGAGACTTGACCAAGTTTCATTTGCAGCAAAGCTCATTTGAGCTCTCCACAAATAATTGTGCACTTGACCTTAGTTGGAGCTCTTAGGGTGTTCTAGGGATTTTTTTGGAGTAAGCCATGACTTCTGAAAACTAGATTTTCAGAGTGTTCTAGTGGAGTTGGTTTCACTTAATTTGAAGGTTCCTAGGTAAAGATATGAGCTAAACAATTTCAGGGAAAATCTGAAAATGTTTCTGGACATTTTTAATTTTCTCTGGAACAGTTTTATTAATCACACCATTAGGAGGATAAAATGAGTTCAAATGGATCTGAAATTTTTATGGTAGCTCAGGGATATTTTGGTGAACATCCTAGCCAAATTTCAGAATTTTCCACTACATGGTTCTCCGGTTAAAGTTCTAAGGAGTTTAAACTTTGAAGAATTAATTCTGGAGAAATAAGGATTTTCATAAAGTGAAACTTGATTTGTTGGAAAGTACTCAGAAATCTGAATCCAAAGTTATGTGGGTTTGAAGTTTGAACTAAATCTGAAAATCAAATAAAAGTTTAAACTTCTGCTGGTGGGCCCCACACACACTGCTTCTTCCTCCTCGCGCCAAACACCCGGCGGCGGCGGTCTCTGGTGAGACTCTCCGGAATCGAGTTCCCGGCCATCTCTCGGCCCGAAACTCGCTGCCTCCCCATTTTCCGACCTCCTGAACCCAGCTGTGAGCTCACCGGCCGCCGGCGTTGGCCGGAAACCTGCGTGCACCGGTGACAGCACCCGCTAGGGTTTCGGCGAGGTTGGGCAAGCTCTGTCCCTAACCAAAACGTCGGGTTTTTGACTTTATAGCACCAGGTAACCATAAGGAAGCTAGAAATGGTAGCCAACCTTGGTAAAACATCTGGAAAAACCGAGCTCCACGGTGAACCGAGACCGTTTTCCATGGCGGCTCGAAGAACTGCCCTCTCTGAGCTAATTCTCCATGATTTTACCTGGTTTTTCTTCGAGGATAGGCGCTACGGGATGTACAAGCTACTTGCAAACAAGCTCGGATTGTGGTGGTACATGTGAACCGAATTTGGCTCACAACCGATCTCGGGTGTTTTGCACTAGGGTTTGGGAAATTGGAAAGTTCTAGCTCTATGGTTGATCATTTGCCAAACGGCTTTCGGTTACAGCTTCTACACACGGTGATGCACCTTTCTTGTGTAGAGAAGTGGAGGCGAGGATGGCTGTGCCGAGCTGTCCGTGGGAGCAACGATTGGCGGCAACGCTCGGGTCGCCGGAAAAACGCTCGGTTAGCTCGAGGGAGTTCGGTCACGGGACAACAAGACGTCAAGGATATTGCTCACAAACCCACGACGCTGTTTTGCTACTGGGAAGGCTCTGTTCGCGAGTGATCGGCCTGCTCGCGAGCGGGACTGAGAGGGCGGCGTGCTTTCGGTTGAGCTCGGCGTGAGAGAGGACGAACGCTCTGTGGGTTCAGGTTGTAAACAAACAGAGCACGTCGAGGAGGGATAAGGCGTCGGGCAGCTGGTGTCCAGCGCGGGGAAATGAAGCAGGAGCTGGCGCCGCTCCTCCGCCCGGTGGCGCGCTCAGCTGCAGCCTGAGAAACCGAGTGTTCTGTTCTTCAGTCGGTTGAATTGCTGGTTAGGCTGACAGGTGGGTCCTACTTCCATTTTAACCTCTGAAATTAACTTTCTCCCACTGCTATAAACAGTAGTTCCACTAATACCCTTTGAAATTTGAATTATTTATCAAATGCCCATTTGAACTTGATAGAATTCAAATTTTGAAGAATATATTTACAGCACATATGCAGTTTGAAATTCAAATTGAATTTGAATTTGCTAAAATTGGCTCATGTCAAGATCAACTCCAAATGCAGTGAAAATTGGTGTGTGAGCTCACAAAAATGTGCTGAGTGTGAATATGAATCCCGCTTTTGAATTCATGGGATGAAAGGAGTTCGATTTTGAATTTGAGTTCAAACTAGCCTCTTTCTTATTATACTCAAAATACCTCAAAAAGATTTTAGATTTTGGTGAAACTTGGCATGAGCATTCCTAGCAAGGTGTGGGGGTTTTTCATATGCTCAGCCCCTATATGATGCATGTGGGAAATACCACCTTTCCATTTTGTGAGTCCATCCTCAAATGACCATATTGATTGTGGTTACTTCCTCTTCAAAGGTGTTCATAACTTTTCCTAAAATGAGGTGTGTGTGGTGTGATGAACACTTTAGATGTGTGCAAAAACTTAGGCCCTTACAGCGCCCGCGACCGTGTTCTGCCAGCGACGATGGCTAGTGGTGCCCGGTGCACAACACCGGCAGCCACGGCGCTAACGACTTCCACGAGATCAAGAAGCTTGCAGAACGCTTCCGTGAATTGCAACAACAGCGGCCGTGCCAAGATGGCACACCCTCCTGCCACCGGGAGGGCAAACAAAAGGCCAGACCCGAGGCCAATGCTGAGCAAGAGATGGAGTATCAAGACGCCCAGAGGGCATAGAAAGCCGTCGACGGCCATCCTGACTCTAACTCAAGCGCCGAGAGCGAGCGATGCAAGGCGCTCCACTTCTAGCCAGACGCCCCCCTGTCGTGCGACAAGGGAAATGCCCTCCCACCAGAGCACATCAAAGGCTCACCCGACGTCCAGACATACGACAAAGCCATGCAGGACCAGCTCCTGCGTGAAGAAATCGACCTTGTCGACGAGGCAACTGTGGGGACCACCCCGTGTTTCACCGACTCTAGGATCGCATAGGGTGGTGCCGTGCGATGTGGCACCCAACAGCACTCACGAAAAGAATTAAGAACAACATACAAACTTTTATTTGGTATACAACAGCGGAAGTCTTTTTACAAAACTTAATTATACAGCACAAGTAATGTACATAGCTACTCTCTAATCCTAACTAAGCAAAAGTGCAGCCGTCCAGCCTGGGGACGCTAGACACTAGCAACATGGAACCATAGAATCACGGCGGCGTGCATGGCTCCAGCTCGGCCGTGTACCCCGATGGGGGCACCGCCTCGTCCTCGGACCCCTCCTCATAGCTCTCACCTGCACACAGCTATGTGTAAGATGGTTCAGCAAGGCTTAACCGACAACCCTAGTCATGGAACTCAACATGCAGGGATGTGTAAGATAGGAAAAAGGACTTTGCAACAAAGACACGCCTATAAGTTGATCCTTACTTTCAGTTTTATAGCAGCAGATTCATATGCCTTAGGCGGCCCTCACATCGGAAGTCCACAATCAAACAAGAAACGCTTTCCTCCTATGTGGTGATGCACAAAGTGGAAATTAAACTTAATTAGCTCTACATCTACAGCAGATATGGTTTCCAAACATTAATAATTCATCACAGCATATTATCTTTCATCTGGCTTATTTTTCTTCTTACTACGTCACAGAACAGTGAACAAGCGGTACTCAAATAACCATGATGGACGGTGATTGCAATCAGGAGACACCCGGACAACATGTCACATACACCCACTTTCAGAAGCGTGATTCCACACCACTTCCTACTCTGTTGTATGCAACAACCTTTCAAAGGAAACCCAAATGCCGAACCGGTCCATCCGTAACGGGCAGGAGGTCCCCGCGTGGAGCGTGACTGTGCCCACCGGCAGATTTACACCTTGCTACGCTCAACCTACTCCTATTTACTGTTGGGTAAGCCTCGGCACCCAGGTTAACCAATTACATCGGTTTCCTGCTTATGTCAGTATGCCATCTGGTACTGTTCGATACTTGTTCAGCAGGCCCGCAAACGACTCGGTCCTCAATTGATACCAACAGGGCCACGCACGTGAGACCTCCACTCACTGCTTCCTATCCCACCTGCTGGCTATCATTTTCACCACTCTTAAGCCATTTTCTACTCTGACCAAACCGTGTGATAAAACCTTACCTCGCGAGTAGATTCCAACTACTCGACTTCTACCGAGATCCGAAGCATATTAGCACGGCATTCTCTACTCGTCGAATCTGTAAACTATCCAACCCTCCATAGGATTTAAAAGGTTATGCAAGTGGGGTTTCAATCACCCTATCTCTAATGCAAGCATTCACACTAGAAATAAGTGATATAAATAAAGAATTTGCAAAAATACTTAAATGCAAACCGGGGCTTGCCTGGTTGCGAGTCAAATGGAAAGTTAGCTTCTGGTGGCAGGACGTCCAAGGGCTCCGGCGTATCTTCAACTTCGGTCACTATATGAGATGTAGCAAAACATATGTATAAGTGCTAATGAAATATAAGAATTCAATTCTATTTATAGATACTAGAATCTCTAAGGATGATCTGAGCAAAATTTGGAGAAATGTTATTGCACAATGTGGTCTCCAAAATTCCCACAAGTACAAGGATTCTATGAATTTTGAGCCCAAATCAGGAGTTTTAACATGGCTAACAGTGGAAGATCTAATTAGGGTAAGTCTCTATGGTTCTAACAAAATTTGTTTTACCATTTTTGGAGCTACCAACAGAGAGATATGAATTTTTGAAGTTGGACAGGAGTTCTGAAAAGTTTCTGTTTAAATTTGAATTTTCAAATAAAGGCTGAACTTTGGAAGGCACTTTAGCCTAGCAAATGAATTCCAATGGAGCTCAAATTTTTACTGGAGATCAGTAACTATGAAAAGGATTAGCTGCCCATATTTGGAATGTTTCATAAAGAATTGCTCCTGAAATTAATCTCCAAAGGATTTACTAAAAATAATTCTACAGAAATTCCTGGGCATTTTCAGAGCAAGAAATTTGTTCCTCTGTGAAGTACTCCTCATGAGGATTCCAACAAAATTGGTCTCACCCTTTTTGGAGTTCCCTACACAAAGTTATGGATTTTTCAAACTTGAATAACTTTCTGTTTGAAATTTACACAGAGACTCAAAAGGGGGGGCCCACGGATCAGATGCTTCTTCAACCCCTCAACAGGCCCCGCGCACGCATGCCGGAACCGGCGATGGCGCGCCGTGTTCTCGCCTGTTTCTCGATCATTTTATATGCGGTTTCGTGCTACATCACCCTCGGATCATGGTCTAGCAGCCAGGCAAAGTTTCGGAGTATGAAAACGCCGGGAAACCCATCGGCAACGGCGAGGCGGCTCGGTGGCGCGGTGCCGGCGATGAACCGCACGTCCCAAGCCTCAACCGGTGATCTAAGGGGCCGTACACCATCCCTGGAGTACGTAGAACATGATGCTACCCCTAGCCGGAGCTGAAAACTCCCGCAAATGGGAGCTCGATGGTGAACCGAACCGTTTCAGCCGGCGGCGACGGATTCTCGTCACTAGGGTTGTAGAAAATATGATTTGCTTCGTGCTTCAGCATGGGAGTGCGCTAGGAGCTCTAGAAGCTGTGTCTAAAACCGGAGACCCGATGATCCAACATGTGGGGAGAATTTCCCGAAGTTGTCTCGATCGGTCCTCCACGTGCACTGTCAGAAATCTACAAATTCCGGCTAGCCGGCGGTGGTAAAGAATAAAAGGACATCGGTGTGAGGAACTAGACTCCAGGACGCACCTCTGGGTGGTTTTCCTCACGCTCGGGAGGTCGGAGTTGGCCGGGAGACGTGGAACCGAGGCGGCGGCGTCGTGCTCTGTTTTCTTCGGAGCAGAACAGCTTGGCGCCGGTGTAGACGGCCGGCCACGAGCCGAGGACCAGTGGAAAATGTCGAGGAGGCTCCGGCCGAGCTGGCGGGTGGCTCAGCTAGGCGCTGGTGTCACCAGGAGATGGTCGGTGATGAGGGAACAGAGAGCTGTGGTGTAGCTCGGTTTGCAGCCGTGCGCTCGAGTAGAGGCTGTGGAGTCTGCGGGGTAGCGTGAAGAAGAGAGCAAAGGCACTCGGGCTGCCGCTTTGATCGCCCACGCGCGCGAGCCGATGTTGGGAGCATGTGAGAAACAGCTCGGTGAAGCTTTGTCTGAGGGTTTCAGTCGAGAGCTGGCACACTGTGATTAACCGAGGGAAATAGAGGGAAAACTGATTTTTGTGAGGCTGACTGCTGGGTCCCACCACTGTAATTTCTTAATTACTTTCCACAGATATTTTTTACCCCAGCTACTCAAAATTAAAGTATATACTTCCACACCAAGTCATGGTTTGAAAAGGTTGAATTCAAATGATTTGAATTCTGTTGTGGAGTTTGAATTGGGTATGGTCATTTGAATTTGAAATGAATTTGAATTCTCCTTTTTGCATTGCTCCAAAAACATAGAAAACCAACTCCAAAGTTTCTGATTTTTGGCATGGCTGCTAATTCAAATGTGGAGAACACATTTGTGGAACCAAATTTGTAAATTGAGGAAATTGGAATTTGAAACTGAATTTGAAATTCAGATTAGAGGGCTTCCTCTTTTCATCCCAAACAAATATTAAAACCCCTCCAAATGAGCTGAAATTTGGAAGGTTAAATATTTGGAATATGAAGATCCAAGTTATGCATTTAGATCTCCATGTTTGGAAGTTCTGGGAAGTTTAATCACTACTTTGAACTTACACCGTTATAATTCAATGTTTTAATTCCCCTCGTTTTTCCTAAGTGTACATGAGCTGAATTTTTCTTGCTACCACTTTTTGGGGATTTTACATTAACATGGCTAGAGGCTGCTCGAAATGATCTACACCGCAATACGCTCCGGCAATGGTACGCACAGAGTAGACAGCCCAAGGTAGGGCCACCTGATGCCTCGGTTAATACTTTCTCGAGGAGGGGTCACAAACCCTCCCCCATCTGGGAGGGTCCTGTGGCGGACCGGAATCCGCACACCCAGGATCTCAGAGGGTGGTGCCGCACGATGCGACACTCGACAGCACACATCATAAGGACAACAATGTATTACATAGAAAACCAACTGAATATGTACAAAGTAGTACAAGTCTTCAGTTTACATCTAAATACAGAGTAGACAACTGCGGAAGCTAAATTTATACAAATCACGCCCATCTATCTAGCAAAAGTCGGTTGCCCAGCCCTATGAACAACCCACACTAGCTGCACTCCTCAGCTCAGCGTGGCGTGTACGGCTCCCACTCAGCCGTGGTCCCCGACGGAGGATAGCCTTCGCCGGTGGACTCGTAACCCGAATCCGTGGGATAGTCATCACCTGAAAAACACTTATAGCAGCAACCGTGAGCACGATGGCTTAACAAGACTTAACCAACTCACCTACACATGTAACTCTATATGCAGGTTATAACAAATATAGGATGGCAAATTGCAGCAAAGGACACGCCTACAAGTTCATCCTTAATTCATCTTTTAGCCACAAGTTAACAGTTCATGAAATCTGAAATTTAGTGAGCAATATTTGGTAGCACACATGAAACAATACAAGTTAATCATCACAGCAATAATGAATCATACATTTCATATATTAACCTACGTCACGACTCAGTGAACAAGCGGTACTCATCACCGCGAGGGACGGTGAATCGACTCGATATACACCAGCAGGGATACCCGAATAGCACATAACATACGCCCACACGCGGAGCTGCACACAGCACGCTCACCCCATGTCGTACGGGACAACCTTTCACCCAACAGCCCAAACGTCGAACCGGTCGCACCGAAACGCATCTCTTTATGCCCGTTAGCAGATTTCCACCTTGCGCCCTCAACCTACACCTATAAATCTGATGAGAACATCACAACCTTGGATACTCACATTGATATACAAGGACCAATCACAAGAGCACGAGCACGAGCACGGTTACTAAATCAGCAGGTGAACTCGTTCCTAACTTGGTATACAAGGACGTGGAGAACCAGATGGGACGTCCACAAGTTAATGGAAACAGTCACCAACTCGGACTCGAGTTCAACTCGGAGTCCAGGAGCAGTCCATCTTAAAACGGACACCCAGGTTGCATACGGACTCTGTTTTCGACGTTCTACATATGCATGGAAAGATGAGAAGATAAACTTTCCAATGGTTCTGGTCCCACATTAAAATTTGCCAGGAGTCCTTGGGAGTTTTCGAAACAAGTCGAATACAGAGTTCTGTCCGGTGTTGCACCACCGTATTGGGCTTTTGGGCCTTGTATCCCGTATGAGTCCATTAGAGACGCGTCTAAGGGTCTTATGGACGAACCCTAGCCTTTAAATACTGCAGCCGCCGGCCATATTCGATGGGTTTTGCTTAGATAAACAGCCGCCATTCTACGGTTTTTGTGAAACCTCAACTTCGTGACTTTCAGATCACGTCTTCTACGTTCTTGCTCGTGTTGTCGGTTGCACCTGCAGGGATTAGCCTTCCTGGCGAGGTCAAGCGTGTGCTGCACGGTTGATAACCAATGGAGCAGTGGTGTAGTGATTGCAGGGGTGTTCGAACTGCTCGAGTGCCGCGGATCATCAATGTCGAGTTCTCCACCTCAATCGACTTACCTTTCGGAAGATCGGGCCTAAACCACTCATCATTTGGTATCAGATTTCAGGTTGCCCATGAGGTACTTTAATTTCTCACTAGATTAGTTTTTTGTTTTTCATACCTAGAGTCCACAGAAAAGTCACAAAAAAACGTATCGTGTTTACCGATTCCTAGACCATAGTGCCTGCAAGTTTCGTTTTTCAGTTTGCATTGTTGAGTTTGCATTTGTGTGGTCGAGTCTTGTTGCTGGTTTAGCCTTGTGTTTTTTGGGTCGTTGTTATCGGTTTTATTCCTTGTTTTTATTTCTGCTCACCTATTCCACAATCCCTAAACAACAAACCGAGCCACCAAGATCAGCAGGTGAACTCCCGCATCGCCAGCCCTAGAACAGGTGACAATTTATTGTGCCAGTCCTCCTTTATTCATCACACAACATCCCATCAGTCGCCGTTGCTAAATTCTGATTGTTTCTCACATGCTATTGTGAGATCTTCTTCACAACCGAGTTTGAATCAACATAAAAAAACAGTAACTCGGGTAGCTTACCTTAAAATGGCCATAACTTTTGCATACGAACTCGAAATCGGGCGATTTTTTTTTTCAAATTGATCTACTCAAAATTTCACAACCGATTTTCCACTTCTTTGCCGTGTTCGGCAAAATTTGTTTGGCCAAATTTCCCTCGGAAGATAGACTATCCAGCCTCCGAAGTTTTAGCCCGGATTTTAAAGAATCTTACTGATTTTCTATAGGCCACATCTTACATCCAATTGAGATGCAAAGTTGTGTGCTTTATATTTTTGTGCTCTTGAGTAAACAAAAAATATCAGAAAAAATATTAAAAAAAGAAAAAATAGTGAAGAGAGCACAGATATTAAAGCATTGACAGCATACCCTTGAAAACAGTTGGTCTATACACTTGTGCTGTACTTGTTTGATTATATCTTCCTGATTTTCTATTTGCCTTTCTACTGCCTTGTGTTGTGCTAGGCCTAGAACACTTGTTAACCAGCAACAGTTCCTACATTGAATACTTATTCAACTTTGTTTTTGCTGTTAACGATTTTTGCTTATTAGCCACCATATTGTGCCATCCAAGCTCCACTTTTCCTCTTGAGCAGAACAGGTACCTTTGAGATCACTCCACGCTTCATTGGTTCTCACCGTCCATCGTTTACCACCTGCTGTGTCGGTAAGAACACTTGTAAGAACGTGGTAAGACGCTTGAGAGAGAGAGAGAGAGATTGTTTCCTTCCTTCCACTTTTCACATTGCCACTATCCTTTGTAGTTGATAGGGATAACATCTTTTTGTTGTCTTTTGTTTACTACTAACAATGGCAGAAGATAAAAGGGATGATGAATGTGTTCAACATGCTGAGTTGCGTGACATGATGAGGGAAATGACAGATATGTTCACCAAAACCCAAGCATCGACAGAGGCGTCATTGATGACCTTGAATCGCAAACTTGCTGATCTTGTTGTTCGGATGGACACTCTTGAGGCACGGCTGCCTCTCGCTGAAGATCGTGAAGACGGTGCTTATAATATGGAAGATCATAACAATCAACCACGACTTCCATGTTATCTACGAGGTATGGGAGGTAATAATCGTTATAATTATAATGATCGTCATAACAATTTTAATCACCCTCTTGATGATCCTTTTGCTAAAGTCAAATTTACTATACCCTCTTTTTCTGGTGCTTATGATGCTGAGGCATATCTTGATTGGGATATGGCAGTAGAGCAGAAATTTAATGCCCACCTTGTTCCTGAACAACATAGAGTTCGTCAAGCCACTAGTGAGTTTAAGGATTTTGCTATCATATGGTGTAATGAACTTGTTAAAACTAGAACTGATCCTCCAACATGGGATAGATTAAAGGAAGCTATGCGCGTTCGTTTTGTTCCTCCTTCTTTTCAGCGGGACCTTCGCAAAAAATTGCAGCGCTTAGACCAAGGTAACATGTCCGTAGAGGAGTATTATCAAGAGTTACAAAAGGGTATGTTCCGCTGTGGGGTAGTAGAGGACATGGATGATAAAATAGCTCGTGTTTATGGTGGGGGGGGGGGGGGTTGAGGCACGAAATTCAGGACATTGTTGATTATAAGGAATATGATACTGTTAACAGATTATTTCAGCTGGCTATGTTGGCAGAAAAAGAATTGCAAGGCCACCAACAGCAGCAGCACCAACGCACGAGGAGCACCTTCACACTGCGTTCGACATCTACACCATCCAAAACAGCACCATCTTCGAGTTTTCCTACTGCCACTACACCATCCAATGGTGGCCAACAAACTTCATCTACTGCTCCATTTCCTCGCGCGCCGGAGGGCAGCAAGACGACACCATTCAAGCCTAGTCTTCCACTCCTTCCACGAGTCAAACTTCCAACATTAAGTGTCACCGCTGCCAGGGAGTCGGTCATGTGATGAAAGATTGCCCTAGCAAACGAGCATACATAGCAAGAGATGATGGCGGGTATGATAGTACTTCGGATGTTGAAGATGAATATTCTCTTGCTACTAACGTTGCAGGACCAAAAGATGACCACTATAGCACAGATGAAGTGGTATTTGGTACTGCAGCAACGGAAAATTATAGAAGCATAATTGTGCACCGTGCTTTGAGCTCCAGAGTTGAGGCGGATGACAAGCTACAACGACACAATCTTTTTCACATGTTTCTCATCGTCAAGGACTGCCGTGTGCACACTATAATTGATGGAGGCAGCTGCAACAACTTGGTGAACACAAATGTGGTCAAGAAACTTGGGTTGACAACAAGAGCACACCCTCATCCATACCACATTCAGTGGTTCAACAATGGCGGTAAGGTTAGGGTAACACAAACAGCGAGGGTACATTTTTCGATTGGTTCTTACCATGATTTTGCCGATTTTGATGTCGTACCTATGGATGCTTGTTCTCTTTTGTTGGGACGTCCTTGGGAATTTGATACGGATGCTATTCATCATGGTAGAACTAATAAATATACTCTGATGCATAAAGGAAAGAAAATCACTTTGCTTCCTATGACTCCTGCTGAAATTGTACATTTTGAGAAAAGTAAAACATGTGATGATAAGGCAACAAAATCACTAGACTCTGAAAAACAGCAAGTAATTAAGTTAAAATCACCTTCGTTGCTCACAACTAAATCTGACCTTGCTGATTTACTTAATACCAAGGGGGTGTACTATGCTTTAGTATGCAAAGAAGTCATGTTTTCAATTCATGAAGTATCCATGGCATTGCCCCCTGCTGTTGCTAACCTTTTGCAGGATTTTGCAGATGTGTTTCCCCCCGAGATACCCCCTGGATTACCACCTATGAGGGGCATTGAACATAAGATCGACTTGATTCCAGGGGCAAGTTTGCCAAAACGTGCGGCGTAAGATCTTTTGAACCGCGGGTATATTCGTGAAAGCCTTAGTCCTTGTTCTATTCCTATTCTTTTGGTTCCTAAGAAAGATGGTAGCTGGCGCATGTGTGTTGATTGTAGAGCAATTAATAACATAACCATTTGATATCGTTATCCTATTCCTCGCTTAGATGACATGCTTGATGAATTGAGTGGTGCTATTATTTTCACAAAAATTGACTTGTGTAGTGGTTACCACCAAATTAGAATGGCACTAGGAGATGAATGGAAAACTGCATTTAAAACCAAGTTTGGACTTTATGAGTGATTAGTAATGCCTTTTGGTTTAACTAATGCACCTAGCACTTTTATGCGATTAATGAATGAGGTTTTACGTGCTTTTATTGGAAAATTTGTGGTGGTTTACTTCGATGATATCCTCATTTACAGCAAGTCATATGACAAACATCTTAATCATTTACGTGCTGTTTTCAGTGTCTTGAGAGATGCACGTTTGTTTGGTAACCTTGAAAAGTGCATCTTTTGCACCAATCGAGTTTCGTTTCTTGGATATGTCGTTTATCGCAGGGAATTGAGATGGATGAGGCAAAAATTGTGGCGATCACTAGCTGGCCAACTCCATCGACCGTCACGCAGGTGCGTAGTTTTCTTGGTCTTGCAGGTTTTTATCGATGCTTTGTGCGGGATTTCAGCACTATTGCAGCACCTCTCCATGAACTGACGAAGAAGGGAGTGCAGTTTCAATGGGGCGAACAGCAGCAACAAGCTTTTGATGTTCTCAAATCAAAGCTTACACAAGCACCATTGCTAAAACTTCCTGATTTTGACAAGACATTTGAGCTAGAATGTGATGCAAGCGGCATTGGTATTGGAGGTGTTCTCGTACAAGGAGGTAAACCCGTTGCATTCTTTAGTGAAAAATTGCATGGTCCTTCTCTGAATTATTCTACTTATGATAAGGAATTGTATGCCTTAGTGCGAGTTCTACAAACTTGGCAACATTACCTTTGGTCTAAGGAGTTCGACATACATTCCGATCATGAATCTTTGAAGTATCTTAAGTGCCAAAACAATTTGAATACACGACATGCTAAATGGATTGAGTTCATAGAATCATTTCCATACATCATTAAGCATAAGAAAGGGAAGGAGAATGTTATTGCAGATGCATTATCTAGACGTTACACCATGCTGTCCCAACTTGATCATAAAATATTTGGTTTAGAAACAATAAAAGGATTATATCCTACTGATTTGGACTTCAAAGATGCCTTTGAAAATTGTAGAGAAGGAAGAACATGGAATAAATATGTACTACGGGAGGGCCTCCTCTATCGTGCTAACAAGCTATGTGTTCCTGCTAGTTCTATTCGCCTATTACTTTTGCAGGAAGCACATGGAGGAGGTTTGTAAGTCTCGACTTAACCCACATGGTCTTTATATGCCTCTTCCTGTACCTAGTGTACCTTGGCAGGATATTTCCATGGATTTTGTTTTGGGATTGCCTAGGACTAAGAGGGGGAGGGATAGTATTTTTGTGGTTGTTGATCGTTTCTCCAAAATGGCACATTTTATACCTTGTCATAAAAATGATAATGCCTCACACATTGCTGATTTGTTTATGATGGAAATTATTCGTTTACATGGTGTACCAAATACCATTGTTTCTGATCGTGATGCAAAATTTTTAAGTCATTTTTGGAGAACTTTGTGGTATAAATTGGGAACAAAGCTGCTGTTTTCAACCACATGTCACCCACAAACCGATGGACAAACTGAGGTAGTAAATCGTACTCTATCCACTATGTTGCGGGCTGTTTTAAAAACAAATTTAAAGGGTTGGGAGGATTGTTTACCACATACAGAATTTGCTTACAACAGGTCAGTTCACTCTACTACAAAGGTAAGCCCATTCCAGGTAGTGTATGGTTTCAATCCCCGTGCTCCTATTGATTTATTACCTTTGCCTCCTTCTGAAACTATAAATTTGGATGCTACACAACGATCTGAATTCATTCTTAAGATGCATGAAACTACAAAGAAAAAAAATTGAAAGGATGAATGAGAAGTATAGAATTTCTGGTAGTAAAGGTAGAAAAGAAGTAAAACTTGAACCAGGGGATTTGGTATGGCTACATTTGAGAAAAGAATGATTCCCTCACTTGAGAAAATCTAAACTTATGCCACGAGCTGCTGGTCCTTTTAAGATTGTTGAAAAGATCAATGACAATGCATATAAGCTTGAGTTGCCTCCCGATTTTGGGGTTAGTCCCACATTTAACATTTCAGATTTACGACCATACTTGGGGGAAGAAGATGATCTTGAGTCGAGGACGACTCTGATTCAAGAGGGGGAGGATGATGAGGACATCACAACAGTGGATACTTACATTGATATACAAGGACCAATCACAAGAGCACGAGCACAGTTACTAAATCAGCAGGTGAACTCGTTCCTAACTTCCTACCATGTGATTTTGAGAATGGATTGCTATTGAATGATTTAATTGTTATTAGGAACCATGGACATGATCAAAAAGTAAAGGTAGGAGGATTTGGGGACGTGGAGAACCAGATGGGACGTCCACAAGTTGATGGAAACAGTCACCAACCCGGACTCGAGTTCAACTCGGAGTCCAGAAGCAGTCCATCTTAAAACGGATGCCCAGGATGCATACAGACTCCGTTTTTGACGTTCTACATATGTATAGAAAGATGAGAAGATAAACTTTCCAATGGTTCTAGTCCCACACTAAAATTGCTAGGAGTCGTTGGTAGTTGTCGAAACAAGTTGAATTAAGAGTTCTGTCCAGTGTTGCACCACCGTATTGGGCTTTTGGGCCTTGTATCCCGTATGAGTCCATTAGGGACGCGTCTAAGGGTCTTATGGACGAACCCTAGCCTTTAGATACTACATCTGCCGGCCATATTCGGTGGGTTTTGCTTAGATAAACAGCCGCCGTTCTACGGTTTTTGTGAAATCCAACTTCGTGACTTTCAGATCACGTCTTCTACGTTCTTGCTCGTGTTCTCGGTTGCACCTGCAGGGATTAGCCTTCTTGGCGAGGTCAAGCGTGTGCTACACGGTTGATAACCAACGGAGCAGTGGTCTAGTGATTGCAGGGGTGTTCGAACAGCTCGAGTGCCGCAGATCATCTACGTCGAGTTCTCCACCTCAATTTACCTACCTTTCGGAAGATCGGGCCTAAACCACTCATCAAAATCGGTGTGCTATGCCTCGATGCCCGGAGGTTTAGGTTACATCGGTTTATCGGGGCCCATATATCCGATATGCCTTTGGTACGTTCAATACTTGTTCAGCGGGGCCGCACACGGATCGGTCCTCAATCGACACGGACAGGGCTGCGCCCACAAGACTTCCTCTTGTTGCGCCCTAGCCCCTGCCTAGTCTCATTTTCCTGCTGAAGTGATCTCACATCACTCGAACTGGTCCCGTGTGTCCCGACACCTATACTCGCGAGTAGATTCCAACTACTCGATCTGTACCGAAGTTCTATGAACATTAAGCATAGCCTGACTACTCGAGGACTTAGATACTACCCTCACTCTTGTAGGAAAAATCTGGTTATGCACTTGGGGTTTCATCCACCCTACACCTAGTGCACATAAATATCTCATGCTAAGTATACATAAAGCAAAACTTTGTAAAATTTGTTAATGCAAACCGGGGCTTGCCTTGTTGCTGCTGGTCAGTGGTTAGGGCTTCGTCCGGAAGGAGAAAGTCCAGCACTTCCGGAGTTTCGTCGCCTTCAGCGACTACATGTAAGCAATATACTAAAAGTCAATTTAAATGCAATGTGTTAAATTGAATATGTAAAGACCATAACTCTAGCTAGCCACCCTATTTGGATCTGAAATTTTTATGGTGGCTTGGTAGGGTCCTAACCAGAGATTTGACCAAGTTTCATTTGAAACAAAGTTCATGTGAGCTCTGTACAAATAAAAACCTCTTTGGTCCTTAGTAGAGCCTCTAAGGATGGCTCCAACCATTACTTTCTGGAAACTAGAGTTTGAGATGATTCTAATGGAATTGGTTTCATGTCATTTGAAGAATCCTAGAGGAAGTTATGGCCTAAACAAGATTTGCGAAAATCTGAAAAATGTTTCTGTACATTTTTTCCATTTTCTCAGGGCAGTTCACTTAATCACACCTTTAGGGGGACTAAATGAACTTGGATGGATCTGAAATTTTTCCTGTGACTCAAGGATTTTCAAATGAACATCCCAGCCAAATTTCAGAATTTTCCATAAAAGAATTCTCCAGACAAAATTCCCAACAGCTTAAACTTGAGGGAATTAATTCTGGAAAAAGAATAAGTTTCATGAGCTTAAACTTGTTTTGCTGGATAGTAATCGAAGAGATGAATCCAACAAAATTTGGTTCACTCAATTTGGAGTTCGCTACACCAAGTTATGAATTTCCTAAGTTGGAGCTAAAACTGGAATTGTTTTTCTATTGCAAATTCGAGCTGGGCCCGCGGTTTAAGTTGCAGCCAATTGGATTTGAGAACACACGGGACTGCAGGGTTTTAACTGTGTAGCCACACTCGATCACTGGCCACAACCGATCCCGGGTTTAAAAATCCCTCGCTGACAGGTGGACCAGCCCCACCCTTCTTCTTCCTCCAGCCTTCTCTTCCCGCGCGCGCGCTCTCCACGCCGGACAGAGGCGGCGCTTCGCCGGTCGCGCGCTCCCGGCCATCTCCCGGCCGGAGACTCGCCGCACGGGGGTTTTCAGGGTCGGGGTGTTCGTTGGCGGGTTCAGTACGGGTGCCAGAGGACCGGAAACGTGCGGGCGTCGTGCGGCGGCCTCGGGAGAGGTTTGGCACCGTCGGCCGGTGGTCCTCGCCCACAAAACCCTTGGCTGATTGGCTCTAAAGCATCCTTGGAAGCTAGCGAAACTTGGCAATGACGCAAGCAAGCGTGGGAGCTGTGGGGGATCCCAGCCCGTGTCACGGGGCCATGCCACCCACCCGGGAATCGCATTGGGTGGTGCCGTGTTATGCGGCACCCAACAGCACACATATAAGGAAAACTGTATTACATAAATTAAAACCATAAGCTTACAAATGTTCTTTGTAAATAATTTATATAAAATAACTGTTGAGCACCCGAGAAGAGGTCCGGCCCGCGGACTCCTCTCGCTAGCAACAAGAAGACATGGCAGCGGCAAGGTTCTCCATGTGTAACATGACTCGGAAGTCTCCGAGTCTCACCGGACAACCTTCTTTATATGCGTCACTATTAACCTACAAAATCACTCATATAGCAAGAGTGAGCACAAAGGCTCAACAAGACTTAACCGTCTCTCCTAAGGCATGCAACTCTACATGAAAATAACTTAAGACCTAAACATGTAAGTTGCAAAAAGACTCGCCTACGAGTTCATCCTTGGAACTCCACAATCCAACAAGAAATGCTTCATTCCAATGTTACTTGTCCCAAGGTGGAAAATAACTTTAGTTTGCTCTATCACTACTTCAGACATGGTTTTCATGCAATTCCAATTATCATAGAAGCAATTAAAAAATTGCAAACTGTTCCCACACAACTTGCTTACTACGTCACAACACAGTGAGCAAGCGGTATTCAATAACCACGATGTACGGTGCTTCGAATCAAACACTGCTCGGATAACTCGACACATACACCCGCCACTAAAGACCCAAATCTGGCGTCCTTCATTATGTCGTATGTGGCAACCTTTCGCAGGACACTCGACTGTAGAACCAGTCGCACCGTCTCGGGCTCATAGGTTTAACAAGACTGTGTGGTATGCCTCTACAATCCAGTTAACCTAGTACATCAGTTTCTTGGGTCCCATATAGCAGTAAGCATCCGGTACACAACTCAATACTTGCTCAGCGGGGCTGCACATGCTTCGGTCCTTAACCGACATAGGCAGAGCTACTCGACCAAGACCTCATGTTGTCACTGCCTAACCCTCCTGCCCGGTCTCATCTTTAGAAATATAAACTTTAGTTTGCCTCTTTTCCAACTACACCCATGTAATCCCGACTATAACTCGCGAGTAGATTCCAACTACTCGACTTCTACCGGATGTCCTAAGCTATTTAGCGCGGCATTATTCTACAGCGGTGACCCTTTTCTACCCTTAACTCCAGAGTTCATTTGGTCATGCATTTGGAGTATAAAACATTCCTGACCTAATGCACATACAAACTTTGACCCATAGTAGTGAACAATTAAAAACTTTATAAACAACTTAAATGCAAACCAGAGCTTGCCTTGGTTTTGCAGGTAACTAAAGTAAGATAATTATGAAGTTAGTTGTTGATGACTTGAAGCTTAATCACTGCCTTCTTGCTTCTTGATCCAAGCTTCACTTTCCTCCACTTTTCCACGTTTAATCACTACACGTTATGAATATGCATATATGTTTAATTGTAAAACTTTTGCTAACAAGTTCTAAAGATAAGTTTTAAACTGGAACTCTGTTTAAGAATTTAAAATGACACTGGTGCTAGTTGTTTCGATTTGGGTTTAAGTACTATGATTAAGTGATAAGTGTGTTTCATCACTTGTGTGTTGATCACCTAATGTGGTTGCACAGAACAGTACTGATCCAGGGCTCCAATGGAGCTGAAAATTTTCATGTGAGTTTATTGTCACAAGAAAGTCATCTGGACAAAAATTTAGAATTTTTCAATGAATAGATCGCTCAGAACAATTCCCTAAGCATTTAGACAAAGAGGAATTAATTCTGAATAAATTTGCACTTTCATGCAAATTCAAGTAAACTAAAAATTCAAACATAACTAAGGGAGCATGCATGAATTTTCCTAGGAATTTTGAAACTAGGAATTGCCCAGAACTGAATTTCCAAGTTTTGGAAATTCTATGAAATCGTTTCTGTATTCATTTGATCACAGAAACTTGAAATCAGAATTCTTCTAAGAAACCCAACTCCAAATGAGCTGAAACTTTTACAGGAGTTAAGTAATATCCTAAAGAGTTTTCTGGCAAAATTTGAGGATTTTTGGATGAACCAAACTCCCACTAAAATTCTTTTGCTCAAAAGCTTTAAAGAATTTTCCAGAATTTAATAATGATTTTCATAAAAATTGGGTGGTATATTTGGATAGAGTTTTTCAATCAGAATCCAACCCAATTTGATTCACTAAATTTGGAGCGTCCTAACAAAAGTTATGAGGTTCTAAAGTTTGGGGAATTTCTGGAATTCAAATTAACCAGAAAAAGTTTAAATCCTGCGCGTGGGTCCAGGAGGACCACGTGTCACTTGCTGGATCAAGCCACAAGGGGTCACAGAACCTCTCCCGCATTGCCACAGCCTCATCCGGTGCCGCAGAGGATCCCACACGTTTAAATCCAGACGCTGACTAGTGGGGCCGACCCCCCTTCGTCTACCTCCCGCTCCCGCGCGACCCTCGCCGCAGGAGCTCGCTGGAATACTTCGGAACTCGGTCGTCCGGCCATATCCCATGCTCAAACTCACACCAGTGCCTAAAATTGGGCGAGGAACACGGTGTGAGGTTTTTCTAGGGCTGCCGGTGCTCGGAAAACGGTCGGCGACGTGCGGCGGCATTCGGTGAAGCTCGGCGCCGTCTCCCGGCACTTCTAGCCTGCCAAACACTCGACCAAACCGCTCTAAAGCACCAGTGGGGGATGAGCTAACTCGACATGGCCTCAACATCGCTCAGAAACGGTGGCAACGTTGTGTTCACCGTGTGCCCGAGTGTCCCTGCCAAGGCCGCCGATGGAAAAACATGAAATTAGCTGCAACTACTCAGTTCTAAGCTAGGTTTGCGAAGGAAAAAGGTCCCCTATCCAACCTAGCTCCTATGTGCACAAAATAATGAACCCTAACCAAAAATTGAGCTTCAATTTCACAGATTCTTACCCGTGGTTAGGCTTTCTCCGGCCGAGAGCAAAACTCAAAATTCTTGAGCTCCGGTGCACGGCTTGAGCTGAAACTTGGCGAGGAGCAGTGCAACGACCCGGCACATCTTTGAGTGTGCTTGCAAGGCCGTGAAAGGTCTCAGTACGAGCTGTCCATGGTGACCCGAGTTGAACTTTCGTGTGTGAGCTTCGGTTCTTCGCGCCACATGTTGATTTGTGCGCACTACAAGCTTGGAACGTCCGAATTGTGGGGCTAGCGTGGTAGAGCACACACAGGCGCTGCTTTTCTGTGTGGCAAGCATGAGAAACCGAGGGTCGGTGGAGGGCTGTTGATCAGAAGAAGCAGAGCGCATCCGAGGTGGTCGTTTTGTCGTGGGAGCAGAACCCCGAGGGTGAGAGCGAGCTGGGAGAGGCGAAGTCCCTCTGTTGCACTCGCGTGGAGGATTAGAGCCGGGAGAAACCGTGCAAAGGAGCAGGAGGTGGTTCCACAGGGTTCTCGTCTGCAGCTCGGTGGCGGCTTGCAAGGGCTCGGTCCAAGTTCGGGTGTGAACCAAAAAACAGAGAACTGACTTAAATGTGCAGATATTTGAGTGTACTGACCAGTGGGCCCCACTGTCCCCCTTATCCTCTCCAAAATCTTTCAAATTTGGCACAGTGCAAACTTAAACCATGGTGAACTCAAATTCAAAAGCCATTTGGCAAATTTACAAGTTTTAACTCAGTTTCAAATTTGAATTCAAATTTCAAGCGAATTCATAAGCCCCTTTGATATTCATTTCAAAGCAACTCCAAACTTTCTCAAAATTTGCATTCTCACTAATTCAAACCTGAAGAATTTGAATATGCCCTCTGATCTTTGAGTTAGTTGCTGCAAATAAGAGTTTTGAACCAATAGTTTGGAACTCCCTTTTTGAAATGTCCACCTTATGATTGAAGTGAACAATTTAGTTCAAAGACTGATTTATACTCCTTTTGCACAGGACCACATTGACATATTTATAAAAGTTTTTGCAAGTCCCAATTCTTGAAATTGAACTCAACTTTATTCACAACTCAAGTTTTGCATTTACAAGTTTTTGGGACTTTTACATTCCTCCCCACTTAAAGAGAATCTCGTCTCGAGATTCGTAATTAAGAACAACGTAGGGAGGATGACTATCGAACATAAGCCTCTAATAACTCCGGATGATTACGTTGTAAATACTCCCCGCTTTCCCATGTAGCTTCGTCGGACGTGTGATTTTCCCATAGCACCTTGACAAATCACAGCGTCCGGTTTCTGGTCTCGCGAGTCTTTTCATCGATTATCCGGGTTGGATGCTCAACATCAGTGAGGCCCGGCTTCAAATCTTCTATACCTTCCGTGAGAATCTCCGTTGGAACATTCAAACACTTCCGCAACTGAGATATGTGGAAGACGTTATGAACTCCGGCTAAGGCTGCCGGTAACTCCAAACGGTATGCCACGGGTCCACATCTTTCGATGATGGCGAAGGGATAGATAAAACACGGAGCTAATTTTCCTTTCACTCAGAAGCGGTGAATTCTCTTCATAGGAGATACGCGGGGATATACGTGGTCCCCAACATGGAAATCCAGAGGACGACGTCTCCTATCCGCATAGCTCTTTTGTCTGGACTGAGCGGCTTTAAGATTTGCCTGAATAAGCCTTACCCGCTCTCTAGCTTCATTTATGAGATCAATCCCGTAAATCACTCTCTCGCTAGATTCATACCAGTTCAAGGGTGTGCGGCACTTTCGGCCGTAGAGAGCTTCATACGGTGCCATTTTGATGCTCGCTTGATATCCATTGTTATAAGCGAGTTCTGCTAATGGTAGATGATCGTCCCATCCTTTACCGTGGTGAATGGCACATGCTCGAAGCATATCTTCGAGAACTTGATTCACCCTCTCCGTTTGACCATCGGTTTGAGGATGATATGCAGAGCTTCTAATCAATTTGGTCCCCAGTGAGGCATGTAGCTGCTCCCATAAATGAGCAACGAACAATGCGCCTCAATCGGAGATGATCGTCCGGGGAACTCCATGTAGGCACAGTATTCTTGCAATATACAGCTTCGCATACTTCTTGGCATGGAATCCCATTTGTACCGGGATGAAATGCGCTGATTTGGTTAACCGATCAACGATTACCCAAACCGAGTCATGCTTATTAGCCGTGAGAGGTAGTCCAACAATGAAGTCCATACTGATATCCTCCCACTTCCATGCTGGAACACTTAGCGGTTGCAAGGTTCCCGCTTTCTTCATGTGGTCAGCTTTAACTCGCCGACACGTATCACATTATGATACATATTTAGCAATCTCTCGCTTCATCCGGGTCCACCAAAATTTAGTCTTCAATTCCTGGTACATATTGTTGCTGCCCGGACGAATAGAAAACTTGGATAAGTGAGCCTCATCCAAAATTTTCTTCCACAGCCTCACATCACGGGGTACGACTATCCGGTCCATGAACCATAAGGTATCTTCATCATCTAACCAGAAACATTTCATCTCCCCGTTCTTCAACTTTCTTTTAATATGAGACATGCCCTTGTCTCGCTTTTGAACTTTCATAACCTCCTCTTTCTATGTGGGTATGAGAGCTAGATTATGTAGAGCTCCATATGGCACCAAGTAGAGACTCGGTTCTTTGCTATCGGCGAAATGGTCAGATTATGAATATGAGACTTCCTGCTGAGTGCATCGGCAACCACATTTGCCTTGCCCGTATGATAATGAATTTCAATCTCATATCTTTGATCAGCTCCAACCATCATCGTTGTCGCATATTCAACTCTTTTTGAGTGAATATGTACTTCAAGCTTTTGTGGTCGGTGTAGAGATGAACCAGATTTCCCAATAGGTAATGTCTCCACATCTTCAAGGCTAGCACCACGGCAGCAAGTTTGAGATCATGAGTTGGATAATGTTGTTCATGACTCCGTAATTGCCGTGATCCATATGCGACCACACGTCCTCCTTGCATGAGTACACAACCAATTCCGATGCCGGACGCATCACAATAAACATCAAAGGGCTTGGTGGTATCCGGTTGATGTAAAACCGGGGCTGTTGTGAGGTGTTTCACCAACGCTTGAAAAGCTTCATCACATGGCTTGCTCCAATCATATTTGATGCCCTTTTTCAGTAGCTCCGTCATAGGTTTAGAGATTTTTGAGAAGCCCGGGATGAACCTCTGATAATATCTCGCCAAACCTAAGAAGCTACGAACTTCATGGACTGATGTTGGAGACTTCCATTTCAGCACTTGTTCAATCTTGCTTGGATCAACAGCAATGCCTTCCGCTGAAATAATATGTCCAAGAAAAGGTACTTGGTTGATCCAGAATTCACATTTACTAAACTTTGCATAGAGCTTGTGATTTCTGAAGCGTTAAGCACAATATGCAAATGTTTAGTGTGTTCCTCTTCTGATTGGCAATAGACGAAAATGTCATCGATGAATACCACGACGAACTGATCCAACTCCGGCATGAACACCGAGTTCATAAGATACATAAAGTGAGCCGGAGCATTGGCCAACCCAAATGACATGACAAGATACTCATAGAGTCCATATCTTGTCGAGAATGCTGTTTTCGGGATATCCTCCGCTCGAATCTTGATTTGATGATATCCCAACCTTAAGTCCATCTTGGAGAAGACTTTAGTACCCACTAGCTGATCGAAAAGAATATCATTTTTGGTAGTGGATACTTGTTCTTTATTGTCATAGCGTTTAACGGACGATAGTTGACGCATAGCCTCAGCGTCTCATCCTTCTTGTTTACAAATAAGGCCGAGCAACCCCAAGATGATGAACTTGGACGAATAAACCCCTTGTCCATCAGATCTTTGAGTTGCTCCTTCAGTTCAGCTAATTCATTCAGAGCCATTTTGTATGGTCTCCGAGAGATCAGCGTGGTTCCCGGTATCAACTCTATTTTGAATTCCACCTTGCGCTCAGGTGGTAAGCCTAGAAGTTCTTCAGGAAACACATCCGGATATTCATGGACTACCGGAATGTCTTCTAACTTGCAAGTTTTGGCATTACATACTTCCGGGTCTTTGGAAACAGCTTTGTCGAGATACAACGTATGACGCCCTTGAAGTGGAGAGTCCAAATGAACACTCCCGTTGTCGATGCCCAGAACAGCCTTATGGAAGGTCAACCATGATATTCCCAATATGGCATCGATTCCTTAATCTTCAAGAATGATAAGGGTGGTAGGATAAATTTTTCCACACAAACACAGTGGTGCTCTAGAAATGACTTCATTAGTTGATATGTCTCCACCTGGCGAATGAATAAGGTAAGAACCTTTGGTGCTAATTGTGGAGATCTGATCCAGGATCACCATCGCCTTGCTAATGAAGTTATGTGTTGCACCCGAGTCGAAGAGAATGACAACCGGCTTTTCATTTAAGGTGAACCTGCCCGCAAGAACTGGACCTCCTTTGGGTAGATCATCGACTGACACATAATTAGCAGTTCCCACTTTGGACATGGCTTGCCTTTGCTGTCCAAGATCACTCTTTGGAACTGAACCCACAGACATAATGTTGCTGCTCGGTTCAGTTGCTTCATTGACATAGAGTTCATTGTCAATTTGAAGTGGGATACCACTCGGTTGAGTTGAGAAATCACCGTGATCATCTTCAACATCTTGAGGGAAATAACCTTCTGGTGCACCTTGTTGATACTGAGGTGCATGAGAAATAAGTTGCTTCTGCGGTGGAGGTAAATAAAACCTCTGTGGAGTATAAGAGTCGTCATACTCCCAGAATGACTGCACCTTTTGTGGAACCTCTTGACCGGAAGGTGAACGGATTATCAACCGATACTTCTGAGGCAGATAATTGCATTCATCCTGTGATGAGTCCCTCTCTCTCTTTTCTTTAAGGTAGAGATTGGAATAATATTCCTGAGTGATAGCACAGCTAACAAACTCATCAAAATTCTCTTGGCTAACTTGAGCCAACTCACATCGCAGCCTAGCAGTTAGCCCTCGATAAAAATAATAACCCTTGATGGCTGGTGATTTCACATAATCTGGTACATATTGAGCTAAGCGATTGAATTCGTTCGCATACTCAATAACACTCATTTCTCATTGTTTTAGATTCCAGAATTCATCAAGACTTGTTTGTATTATGCCTGCAGGAACGAAATGAGCACGAAATCCAACCTGGAACTCCGTCCATGTGACATGATGCCCTGCTGGTTGGATAGCAAGGTATTCTTCCCACCAGGCCCCGGCAAAGCCGTGAAGCTGCTGAGCGGCATATAGAGTCTTCAAGAAGTCATCACATTGAATCAACCCAAACTTGGACTCAATGACACGTAACCAGTGATTTGCTTCACAATGGTCAGCCGCCTCGGAGAATACCGGTGGTTGTGTCGCCAAGAAATCCAGATAAGTGCTCGGGGTTGGCATATGTTGTTGAGCTTCTCTATTTTATCCCTTTCTGAACTAGAGTTTGAAGAGTTTCAATCATCTTTCCATTGCATTTCCGCCAATCCGGTTGGCGATGGCTCTTGTGATGAAGTCGAGTCATTCCCACCTCGACTCGAACTCCCAAGCTCCATTTGAGAATGTGCGCGTACCATACTGCATGAAACAAAATTTTGAGTCAATCAAAATTCTATCTCAGTAGTAAGTAAAGATAAGTAAAACATGAACATGTCATGAACTTTATGAAAGCATAACCACATTCATGTTAAAACAAATCTTAAGTACGCAAAACTAATCAGCTGGACCACCCTGACCAGTTCACACAAACTCCAAAACTTACTCAAGTTAACTACAGATTCTTGACTTGTGTGCAATACCAAAGTTTTAGTAAACTTCAGTATATTTCAAACGAGTACTCATAGGCTCCTTAAGGATTTTTCTACAGTAAGTTATGGCTTAAAAAAAAGAAAGGTCCAGAGAGGTTTTTGCTGCTGTCCTGGTTCTGAACAGTTTGCCTTCAATTGGACTTTTCACCAACTTATCGTGTGATTTGGCTCTGGAAGTCTACAAAGAAGTTGTATATAACTTGAAAATCTTTCCAGAACTGTATCATACACCTTAATTGGTTAAATATACTCAGAGTTATGCCCTGTTAAAATCCAGCAAGAATTCCTGCCAGAAACAGAGCACTCTGTTTTTGAAACTTTTGAAGCCTAGCCATTCTCTCATTTGAATCCTAGCTCAAAATAAGAGTTCAGTAACTAATATTTGTTTCAAACTTCCATTTTTAGTTGAAAGTTAGTTCATGAATCATTTCTTCATAGTGAAGAGGTTATTAAGTGTAGTACGGTGTCGATGCACCATAAGAAACATGTCAGTACTACGTTGCCTCACCAAAAGAAAATCCTAACTGGATTATACCGACATATACGTATTATCAGTGGCGCTAAGATGGTCACTTGCAAACGTGTACTACACGGGATACATACGTGGTTAGTACCTGCAGAAGAACACTCAATAGTGATGCACTCAAGGGTTGTTTTCAATTCAGGCAGGTCCATATTTGAAAGTAAATACATACGCCCGTATCATTTCCATACGGCCATCCTTGAGTTAAGCCAGTCTCAAGGTACGTGATCGTGTTTTTACACCACAGGACGGGGAACCCGAGTAGAGCGCGAATGGGTCATCACGGTTGGGAATTTTATCAACCCAACAGATACCACCTACTGCCCTGCAGGGCACGTCGTTGGCAAGCGCTGCGTATGTCCTCCTAGGCTATTTCCAGAAGAACACACTATCGCGTTACTGACCACATGATGGGGTCTCCACTTGCTTGCCTAATGCACGCTAGGGATCAGCATTTCATATGAACTCAGGAACATGAAGAGTCCAAGAGTTTCATATAACGTCAAACACCAAGCTGTGAGACCTATCCCTGAAACACATTACTCGTCAGGGGAGCTAACCGAAATTGAACCGCTTTCGGTGGCGTTCCTTACCATGCTTACCTGAGCATAGGTTAGTCGTTACATAATCAAAATTCAGAATTATAACTCATATGTTAGCCATGCCACTTTAAGTAACTATACTACTATAGTCCTTATGTGGGCCTAATAACATTTCCTCACCGTATCCTAAGTTTTTGTCGTAATATGATCCTTATTCCGTGCGCTATTACCAATGCGGCTCTGATACCACACTGTGAGGGACCCTGGCCCGTGTCACGGGGCCGTGCCACCTGCCCGGGAATCGCATTGGGTGGTGCCGTGTTATGCGGCACCCAACAGCACACATATAAGGAAAACTGTATTACATAAATCAAAAGTGGAAGCTTACAAATGTTATTTTTAAATAATTTACATAAAATAGCTACAGCGGAAGTCTATAAATAGCTCACGTAGAATAACTATTGAGCACCCGAGAAGATGTTCAGCCCGCGGACTCCTCTCGCTAGCAACATGAAGACATGGCAGCGTCTAGGTTCTCCATGTGTAACATGACTCGGAAGTCTCCGAGTCTCACTGGACAACCTTCTTTATATGCGTCGCTATTAACCTGCAAAACCATTCATATAGCAACAGTGAGCACAAAGGCTCAGAAAGACTCAACCGTCTCTCCTAAGGCATGCAACTCTACATGAAAGTAACTTAAGACCTAAACATGTAAGTTGCAAAAAGACTCGCCTACGAGTTCATCCTTAACTTTCAGATTTTTAGCCATCAAAGTAGTACCCTTGCGCCCAGCAACATTGGAACTCCACAATCAAACAAGAAGCGCTTCATTCCAATGTTACTTGTCCCAAGGTGGAAAATAACTTTAGTTTGCTCTATCACTACTTCAGACATGGTTTTCATGCAATTCCAATTATCATAGCAGCAATTAAAACTTTGCAAACTGTTCCCACGCAACTTGCTTACTACGTCACAACATAGTAAGCAAGCGGTATTCAATAACCGCGAGGGACGGTGCTTCAAATCAAACACTGCCGGATAACTCGACACATACGCCCGCCTCTGAAGAACCAAATCTGGCGTCCTTCATTACGTCGTAAGTGGGAACCTTTCACAGGACACTCGGCTGTAGAACCGGTCGCACCGTCTCAGGCTCATAGGTCTAACGAGACTGTGTGGTATGCCTCTACAATCCATTTAACCTGGTACATCGGTTTGCATGGTCATATAGCAGTAAGCATCCGGTACACAACTCAATACTTGCTCAGCGGGGCTGCACACGCTTCGGTCCTTAACCGACACAGGCAGAGCTACTCGACCAAGACCTTGTCATGTCACTGCCTAACCCTCCTGCCCGGTCTCATCTTTAGAAATATAAACTTTAGTTTGCCTCTTTTCCAACTACACCCATGTAATCCCGACTATAACTCGCGAGTAGATTCCAACTACTCGACTTCTACAGGATGTCCTAAGCTACTTAGCACGGCATTATTCTACAGCGGTGACCCTTTGTCTACCCTTAACTCCAGGGTTCATTTGGTCATGCATTTGGAGTATAAAACATTCCTGACCTAATGGACATACAAACTTTGACCCATAGTAGTGAACAAAGTAAAAACTTTATACAACAACTTAAATGCAAACCGGAGATTGCCTCGGTTTTGCAGGTGACTAAAGTCAGATAATTATGAAGTTAGTTGTTGATGACTTGAAGCTTAATCACTGCCTTCTTGCTCCTTGATCCAAGCTTCACTTTTCCTCCACTTTTCCACGTTTAATCACTACACGTTATGAATATGCATATATGTTTAATTGTAAAACTTTTGCTAACAAGTTCTAAAGACAAGTTTAAAACTGGAACTCTGTTTAAGAATTTAGAATGAAACTGGTGCTAGTGGTTTGGGTTTGGGTTT
Organism: Neostapfia colusana; assembly: GCA_030760725.1. Taxonomy (NCBI): domain Eukaryota; kingdom Viridiplantae; phylum Streptophyta; class Magnoliopsida; order Poales; family Poaceae; genus Neostapfia; species Neostapfia colusana. Next base: position 56,040,174 of record JASWHV010000009.1, read on the forward strand.
AAGTACTATGATCAAGTGATAAGTGTGTTTCATCACTTATGTGTTGATCACCTAATGTGGTTGCACAGAACAGAACTGATCCAGGGCTCCAATGGAGCTGAAAATTTTCATGTGCGTTCCTTGTCACAAGAAAGTCATCTGGACCAAAATTTAGAATTTTTCAATGAATAGATCACTCAGAACAATTCCCTAAGCATTTAGGCAAAAAAGAATTAATTCTGAATAAATTTGCACTTTCATGCAAATTCAAGTGAACTGCAAATTCAAAAATAACTCAGGGATCATGCATGAATTTTCCTTGGAATTCTCGAACTAGGAATTTTCCAGAACTGAATTTCCAAGTTTTGGTAATTCTCTGAAATTGTTTCTGTATTCATTTGAGCACAGAAAACTAAAATATGAATTCTTCTAAGAAAACAAACTCCAAATGAGTTGAAACTTTTACAGGAGTTCACTAATATCCTAAAGAGTATTCTGGCAAAATTTGAGGATTTTTGGATGAACCAAACTCCCTCTAAAATTCTTTTGCTGAAAAGCTTTAAAGAATTTTCCACAATTTAGTAATGATTTTCATACAAATTGGGTGGTATATTTGGATAGAGTTTTTCAATCTTAATCCAACCCAATTTGAATCACTAAATTTGGAGCTTCCTAACAAAAGTTATGAAGTTCTAAAATTTTGGGAATTTCTGGAATTCAAATTAATCGGAAAAAGTTTAAATCCTGCGCGTGGGTCCAGGGGGACCACGTGTCACTTGCTGGATCAAGCCCACGGGGCCACAGAACCTCTCCCATGTTGTCACACCCTCATCCGGTGCCGCAGAGGATCCAACACGTTTAAATCCAGACGCTGATGAGTGGGGCCGACCCCCCTTCGTCTCCCTCCCGCTCCCGCGTGACCCCCACCGCCGGAGCTCGCCGGAATACTCCGGAACTCGGTCGTCCGGCCATATCCCGTGCTCAAACTCACCGCCAGTGCCTAAAATTGGGCGAGGAACACGGTGTGAGGTTTTTCTAGGGCTGCCGGTGCTCGGATAACGGTCGGCAACGTGCGGCGGCATTCGGTGAAGCTCGGCGCCGTCGCCTGGCACTTCTAGCTCGCCAAACGCTCGACCAAACCGCTCTAAAGCAACAGTGGGGGATGAGATAACTCGACATGGCCTCAACATCGTTCAGAAACGGTAGCAAGTTGGTGTTCACCGTGTGCCCGAGTGTCCCTGCCATGCCCGCCGATGGAAAAACTAGAAATTAGCTGCAACTACTCAGTTCAAAGCTAGGTTTGCGAAAGAAAAAGGTCCCCTATCTACTCTAGCTCCTATGTGCGCAAAATGATGAACCCTAACTGAAAATTGAGCTTCAATTTTACAAATTCTTACCGTGGTTAGGATTTCCCCGGCAGAGGGCAAAACTCAAAATTCTTGAGCTCTGGTGCACGGATTGAGCTGAAACATGGCGAGGAGCAGCGCAACGATCCGGTGCGTCTTGGAGTGTGCTTGCCCGGCCGTGAAAGGTCTCGGTACGAGCTTTCCACGGTGACGCGAGTTGAACTTTCATGTGTGAGCTTCAGTTCTTCGCGCCAAATGTTGATTTGTGCGCACCACAAGCTAGGAACATCCGAATTGTTGGGCTAGCATGGTAGAGCACACACGGGTGCTGCTTTTCTGTGTGGCAAGCACGAGCAACCGAGAGTCGGTGGAGGGCTGGTGATCGGAAGAAGCAGAGCGCGTCCGAGATGGTCGTTTTGTCGCGGAAGCAGAACCCCGAGGGTGAGAGCGAGCTGGGAGAGGTGAAGTCCCTCTGTTGCACTCGCGCGAAGGATAAGAGCCGGGGGAAACCGCGCAAAGGAGCAGGAGGTGGCTTCCACGCGGTTCTCAGCTGCAGCTCGGTGGCGGCTTGCAAGGGTTCGGTCCGAGTTCGGGTGTGAACCGAAAAACAGAGAACCGACTCAAATGTGCAGATATTTGAGTGTACTGACCAGTGGGCTTCACTGCCCCCCTTAACCTCTCTAAAATATTTCAAATTTAGCACAGTGCAAACTTCAACCATGAAGAACTCAAATTTAAAAGCCATTTGGCAAATTGACAAGTTTTACCTCAGTTTAAAATTTGAATTCAAATTTCAAGGGAATTCATAAGCCCCTTTGATATTCATATCAAAGCAACAACAAACTTTCTCAAAATTTGCATTCTCACTAATTCAAACCTGAAGAATTTGAATATGCCCTCTGAGCTTTGAGTTGGTCGCTGCAAATAAGAGTTTTGAACCAACAGTTTGGAACTACCTTTTTGAAATGTCCACCTTATGATTGAAGTGAACAATTTAGTTCAAAGACTGATTTAAACTCCTTTTGCACAGGACAACATTCAAATATTTATAAAAGTTTTTGCAAGTCCCAATTCTTTAAATTGAACTCAACTTTATTCACAACTCAAGTTTGGCATTTATAAGTTTTTGGGACTTTTACAGGAACAACAGCTACTATTATTCACCGTGCGCCCGAGAGTTGTGGTGCCGATTGAGCTCGGAAATACTTGAAATACCTCGCACACCATCGGATTCTAGCTAGGTCTGTGAAGGAAATTCGACTGCTAGCAAGTCTAGTTCTCGTGTGCACGATTTGGTGGCCTAAGAACGAGAATTGTGGGTGAATTTGATGGATTCTTACCCGGAGGTCCGAGTGTATGCGCCGGGAGAAAAACTTCAAATTGAAGCTCGATGATCCACAGCTTGAGCTGAGACTTGGTGAGGAGCAGCGCGATGATCCGGCGTGTCTCAGAGTGACCTAGCTCGGCCGTGGAAGTCTTCGGTCCGAGCTGTCCACGGTGAGCCGGTGTCGGCTGTTTTCTCGGTCACCGCCAAGAACTGCCGATCTAGGGTTACGAGGGCCAAAACTCGAATGTCTTTGGGCCGAGGAGGTAGATAATGAGCAAACGGTGTGGTTTTCCGCTAGGAGGGGCGCTGTACGTGATGGTTTTGCCAGGTTCTCGATCGAGTTCGAGTGGCGGCGGTCTGAGCTCGGTTCAGCGCGAGGGAGACAGGAGCAGTGAAGGAATTCACGTGGGCTGCACGTGCTATGACTGCTGCAGTCAGTGCCTCCATGGTGCAGCACGGCTTTGTGGTGTCCTCTTCGCTCGGGCGCGGGAGCAGGAGGTGGCGCGTGGTTGATCGGCTGCCGAGTGAAACCAGCGAGTATTGACTTCGTGTTAAGTCTACTGACCAGTGGGCCCCCTTCCCCTCTTCTTTTTCTTTCCATTTCCATTTGAGCTAGCAAACAAACTCCAAATTTAATAAAACTTGAAGGATAAGCCAAAAGGAATATGAGGAACACAATGGTGCTCTCAAATTTTAATTCTTGTGAAGTCACAATTTGAAACCTAAGTTTGAATTCAAATTCGATTTGTCCCCCGTTTAAATTCCAACAAATAGGAAATCTTTTCCAAATGAGCTGAAACTTTGCCGGGCTACCCGTGGATGTGTGGAGAACTAAATGGTAGCTTTAGATTTCCGTGTTCGGGAATTTTTGGCAAGTTGAAGTTTGGACTTGGAGCTCACACCTTTAAATTCAAAAGTTTAAATTCCCTCACCCTTTCTCGGTGTGAATTTCAGCTCCACTTGCTAGACTTTTTGGGATTTCACATCCCTCCCCCTTAAAAGAATCTCGTCCCGAGATAACAAAAGAAGAGACAAAGATATGAGAATAATTACGTGATGTGTTGCCATGAAATACGGGTAGTTGGAGCGAAGGAATTCCTCGCCCTCCCACGTCGCTTCTTCAGCGGTGTGGTTGCTCCAAAATACCTTGTAGAAACACAGCGTTCAATTACGCGTGGTCCGGGCCTTCTCATCAATAATCACCACTGGATATTCAGCATATGTCAAATCCGGTTGCAACTCACCAATGTATTCGGTGGGAACGGCAGCCGTATACTTCAGACATCTCCGTAGTTGTGAAACATGGAAAACGTCGTGAACACCAGCGAGAGATGCTGGTAGTTCCAGTCTATACGCCATTGGTCCACACTTTTCGGTGATAGCATAGGGTCCAATAAATCGGGGAGCGAGCTTCCCCTTGACACCGAATCGGTGCACACCTTTCATCAGAGATACATGGAGGTACACATGTTCCCCAACGTTGAAGTGTGGCGGCCTACGCCTCTTATCAGCGTAACTTTTCTGTCAGGATTGGGCGGCCTTCAAGTTGGCTTGAATCATCTGAATGGGCTCTTCGGCGTCATTCACCACATCAACCCCGAACGTGACCCTTTCACCGGACTCGCACCAGTTCAATGCGGTGCAGCGTTTGCGACCGTAGAGAGCCTCATATGGTGCCATCTTGATAATCGCTTGATGGCCATTGTTGTACTAGAATTCCGCCAACGGTAGATGATCATCCCAGTTTCTACCGCGGTGGATGGCACACGCTCTCAACATGTCTTCTAGTACTTGGTTCACCCTCTCAGTTTGCCCATCTGTCTGAGCATGATAGGAGGAGCTTCTAATCAGCTTAGTACCCAATGCAGCGTGCAACTGCTCTCAGAAACGAGATACAAATAGTGCGCCTTGATCTGAGATTATGGTCTTTGGTACCCCATGTAAGCATAGAATCTTTGCAATGTACAACTCCGCATATTTGCTGGCATGGCAGTGTGTGTATGCACGGGAATGAAGTGAGCCGACTTGGTTAATCGGTCAACAATTACCCAAATGGAATCGTGCTTGTTGGACGTCAGGGGTAATCCCACAACTAAATCCATGCTCACATCTTCCCACTTCCATGCTGGAATTTTCAGGGCTTGCAACAGCCCTGATTTTCTCATGTGATCCGCTTTCACTCGTCTACACGTATCACACTCGGATACGTATTTAGCAACTTCCCGCTTCATCCGTGTCCACCAAATTTTCTCTTCCAATCTTGGTACATTTTGTTGCTGCCCGGATGAATAGAGAATTTATACAAGTGAGCTTCATCAAGGATCTTCTTCCTCAGCTCCATATTCCGGGGTACGACTATGCGGTCATTGAACCACAGCGTCCCCTCATCATCTTTCCAGAAACATTTGATTTCCCCATTGTCTATCCGTCTCCGAAGATGTGCCATGCCCTTGTCAACTTTCTGAGCTGCAATGATATCTTCCCTAATGGTAGGAATGCGGGCAAGGTTGTAGAGCGATCCATAAGGAACAAAGTATAAACTCGGCTCTTCCTCCTCCACCGGTGTAATGGTGTGGTTATGGACATGTGATTTCCGAGTCAGCGCGTCGGCAACCACATTCGCCTTGCCGGGGTGGTAATGAATCTCAATCTCACAATTTTTTATTAGTTCTAACCACCTCTTTTGCCTCATATTCAGCTCCTTCTGGGTGAAGATATACTGTAAGCTCTTGTGGTCGGTGTAGAGGTGCACCAAATTCCCCAGGAGATAGTGCCTCCACATTTTCAGCGCCAAAACCACAGCAGCGAGCTCAAGATCAAGAGTCGGATAGTGCTGCTCATGATTCCGAAGTTGGCGTGAGCCATATGTGACCACACGTCTTTCTTGCATCAACATGCAGCCGAGCCTGATACCGGACGCATCACAATACACGTCGAAGGGCTTGGTCGTATCCGGTTGAGCTAAAACCGGGGCTGTTGTGAGATGCTTCAATAATGCTTGGAACACTCCTTCACATGCTATGCTCCAAACATACTTTGTTCCCTTTTTCAGTAATTCCGTCATCGGCTTAGCAAGCTTCGGGAAGCTTGGGATGAATATCCGGTAATATCCCGCTAAGCCGAGGAAGCTTCTGACTTCTTGGATAGAAGTGGGAGCTTTCCATTTCAGCACTTGTTCAATTTTACTTGGGTCAACCGCAATGCCTTCCGCTGAGATGATATGTCCTGAAAATGGCACTTGGCTGATCCAAAACTCACATTTTCTGAACTTGGCATATAGCTTATGGTCCCGCAATCATTGAAGAACGATTCTCAAGTGTTCGGCGTGTTCTGCTTCTGTCTTGGAATAAACCAAGATATCATCAATGAACACCACAACGAACTTGTCGAGCTCCGGCATGAACACCAAGTTCATGAGATACATGAAATGGGCCGGAGCATTGGTTCGACCAAAAGACATGACGAGATATTCGTATAACCCATATCTCGTTGAGAATGCCGTCTTCGGGATATCCTCTGCCCGGATTTTTATTTGATGATACCCGGAGCGAAGGTTCATCTTGGAGAACACACTTGCACCCACAAGCTGATCAAATAGAATATAAATGCGGGGCAGTGCGTATTTGTTCTTGATGGTGACGGTGTTGAGCGGCCGGTAATCCACACACAGCCTCAAGGTTTCATCCTTACTCTTGACGAACAACGCCGAGCATCCCCAAGGCGAGGAACTCGGCCTAATGAAACCCTTGCTCAACAAATCATTGAGCTGTTCTTTCAACTCAGCCAGCTCGTTCGGAGCCATTTTGTACGGTCTCCATGATATGGGAGTAGTCCCGGGTGCATGTTCTATCTTGAACTCCACATCCCGCTCAGGTGGCATGCCTGGAAGATCATCCAAAAACACGTCAGGGTATTCCCGGACTATGGGGATGTCCTTTAACTTGAGAGCTTCAGTGTTATAAGTTGCTGAAACTTCCGGGACAGGGTTGTCTAATACCATTGAATGCGGACGATGGAATGGAGAACTCAAATGGACCGTCTGTGATAGAGTTTCCAGGACAGCGCCATGGTAGCGTAACCATGACATCCCTAAGATTGCATCAATCTTCTGTCCCGTAAGGATTATCAAGGTGGTTGGATATATCTTCCCACCTAAGCACAGTGGTGCTTTTGGAATCATCATATTTGCAGAAATCTTCCCTCCTGGTGAGCAGATCATATATGAGCAGTCGGTTGGGAAGACTTGCAGTTGATGCTTAGCCACATAGGATGCACTTATGAAACTATGGGTTGCACCCGAATCAAATAAAATGATGATTGCTTGATCGTTTAGAGTGAACATACCCTCCAGCACGTTTTCTCCCTCCGGGGTGTCCTCATTGTCAAGGTTGCGAACACCCCCGGTTCGCTGACCTCCCTTCTTGACCGGAGGTCAGCCTCGAGCACCGCCCTGATACTGGCCTTGCCCGCTGCTCTTCTGCCCATAGGGACAGTCCTTCGAGAAATGGCCCGCCTGGCCACACGTGTAGCAGTTGTAGCGAGGTGGTCCTCCACTCATTGGCGGACGGAAACCCAGGGCGCGTTGTGGTAGTGGATACGCCCGGGGTACCATCTGCTGCTTCTTTTGCGGTCGCGGTGGTGGCATCGGCGGTCAAAACGGGGGTGGCTGGAAAGAGCGACCCCCAAACTGCTGAGGTCGCGCCGGTGGATGCCACTGCTGACCGGATGGTGTCTGATACACCATGAGGTATTTTTGAGGATCTCCACCCCCACTGCTGGATGGGGCGCTGCGCTTTCGCTGCTCAGCCGCCAATTCCTTCTGAGCATATTCTTGCCTGATCGCGGCGTTGACAAGATCATTGAACGTGCCACGATTGCATTGTACGAGATGTGTCTTCATCTCGGGATTTAACCCCCGATAGAAATGCTCTCGCTTCTTCTCCTCGGTGGAGACATAATCTGACGCATACTGCGGCAGATGGTTGAAGGCACAGGAGTAGTCGTGGGCACTCCTCCCGCCCTTCTTCAGCTCCAGAACTCTTGGAACATCCGCTTCATTATCCCGTGAGGTATATGGTAGGCGCGGAACTCCTCCAGGAATTCTTCCCACTCCACGGCGTGGCCAGCCGGCAGTTAGGCGACATAGTTCGCTCACCATGCACCAGCGGCACTGTGAAGCTGCTGCGCCGTGAAAAGAGTCTTCTGCCGCGCCGTGCATTGGAACAGCCCAAACTTGGACTCAATCGTCCGCAGCCAGTTGTCGGCCTCCAGGGGTTCTGCAGCTTCGGTGAACACCGGAGGATGCGTACTCATGAAATCCGAGTACGTCACAGTGTGGGGCTCACGAGGCCCCCTCTCTTGACACCCCCCCCCCCCCCGCCTGGGATGTATTGTGCACGATCGTGCGGAGCAGATCGGTCTGCTCAACATGATTACCCACCAGTGCCGCAATCACATCCGCTAGTGTAAGCGGAGGCGGCGGTGGTGGTTGTTGCTGCGGGGTACTGTCGTTGGCAGGTGGTTGGGAGTCATTATCCCCCTGCTGGCTAGAGCCACCTACCTCATGTGTGGCCCGTATACGAACCATCTGCAACCATATGACGATAAAAATCAGTCCCGCAACATACTTCATGCAGTCCAATAAAATAGACGTAAAACATAATGATAGTAAAACATGCGATACATCTCGTATATAGATAATGTAATAACTTTGCACAAGCTACACCATTACCAGACCAAATACAAGCTAGTTAAATCCAAATTGATAGACGTCCTCTTTGGAAGTTCATCTCAACTAGGTTTGGTCACTACGAGACGCTAATATTGCTTTGTCATCACGTATACTACTCTTCTATCTTCAATACGACACAAACATGGCCTCTAGCAAAAGAAACTTGAGTAAGAAGCCTACTCACGTCTTTCACTAGTTGAAGATAACAACTCATGAGTATGTTCTACCCCATTGGAAGTACTTAAACCCCCTAGGGTAGAACAATCTCTCAAATGAGTTCAACTGTCCATCCCTCTGCCAGAATGACCAGTTTCTACATATTCCAGATTTTGACCTGGTACATGGCATTTTCATAACTCAAGTTGAATATCAAAGTTCAGGTTAACTTCAGTATGTTTCCAACGAGTATTCATTTGCCCTAATATCAGCTCTGGTTAAAAAGTTATGATAATTCAAAGTCAACAGAATTTCTGAAAGAATTTCAACAACTCCTTTGGAAGTTACTGTTTTCAACTCTAATTTCCACTGAGTTTCGTGCTGCAATTGCAGAAACTCTGAATTACAAAGATGTAAAACATCTCCTATCCTTTCCAAAAACGTATCATATGATAATTTTAAATTTTCCTACAGGAAGTTATTCCTAAAAAACAGAACACTCCAGAGAGTTTTTGAACCTGTCCTGGTTCTGGGCAGTTTACAATCATCTGGAATTTCAACAAATTTAAGGTGTGATTTTGCTCTGGAAGTCTACAACAAAGTTGTACAGTATTTAAACACTTTTCCAGAACTATATCCCACACCTCCATTGGCTAAATAATCTGTGATTTATGCTCTTTTCTTCAATCCCTTTGAACTAACTAATCGACTATTGAATTTTTCTACCCAACCAGGGTCCTACATATTGAAACTTGGTTATTTTAGTTCCTTGTTACCATTATCTTTCATGCAAATGCCTATTATATGTCGGTATTACGTTCCTTACAAAAGGAAAATCTGAACCGGATTATACCAGCATATATGTCTCAATTGTGGCACTAAACGGTCTCTCGCACACGTATACTACATGGGATACATATGTGATTAGTACCTGCAGAAGAACACACAATAGTGATACACTCAAGGGTTGTTTTTATTTCAGGCAGGTTCATATTTGAAAGTAAATACATACGCCCGTATCATTGCCATACGGCCGTCCTTGAGTTAAGCCACGTCTCAAGGTACATCATCGTGTTTTCACACCACATGACGGGGAACCTGAGTAGAGCGCGAACGAGTCGTCACGGTTGGGAATTTTATCAACCCAACAGATACCACCTACTGCCCTGCAGGGCACGCCAATGGCAAGCACTGCGTATGTCCTCCTGGGCTATTTCCAGAAGAACACACTATCGTGTTACTGACCACACGATGGGGTCTCCACTTGCTTGCCTAATGCATGCTAGGGATCAGCGTTTCATATGAACTCAGGAACATGAAGAGTCCAAGAGTTTCATATTAACGTCTCAAACCAAGCTGTGAGACCTATCCCTGAACCACATTCCTTGTCAGGGGAGCTAACCGAAATTGAACCACTTTCAGTGGCGTTCCTTACCATTTTTACCTGAGTGTAGGTGCGTGGTTACATAAACAAAATTCAGAATTATAACACATATGTTAGTCATGCCACTTTAAGTAAATATGCTAATATAGTCCTTACTTGGGCATACTAAGCGAATCCTCACCGCAAACCTATGTTTTCCCGTAATACAGTCCTTACTTAGTGTGCTATCCCCTAAGAAGCTCTGATACCATCCTGTGGCGGACCGGAATCCGCACGCCTAGGATCTCAGAGGGTGGTGCCGCTTGATGTGACACCCGACAGCACACATCATAAGGACAACAATGTATTACATAGAAAACCAACTGAATATGTACAAAGTAGTACAAGTCTTCATTTTACATCTAAATACAGAGTAGACAACTGCAGAAGCTAAATTTATACAACTCACGTCCATCTATCTAGCAAAAGTCGTTTGCCCAGCCCTATCGACAACCCAAACTAGCTGCACTCCTCAGCTCAGCGCGGCGTGTACGGCTCCCACTCAGCCGTGGTCCCCGACGGAGGATAGCCTTTGCTGGTGGACTCGTAACCCAAGTCCGTGGGGTAGTCATCACCTGAAAAACACTTATAGCAGCAACCGTAAGCACGATGGTTAACAGGACTTAACCGACTCACCTACACATGAAACTCTATATGCAGGTTATAACAAATATGTAGAAGTCCCAAAACATGTACATGAATAAAACTAAGGTTTGAATTCGTATGTGTGGCAAAGGCATAAAAGATGGGACTTGCAAAAAATTTTCTTCATGCAAAGTGATACATGGATGATCATCCAAAATGAGGCTCACATTTTTATTTGAAAGTGTTGAACCAACAAGGATTTAAATACCTCTTTGCATGAAAGTTTAAAAATCAGGTTTTAAATTCAAAGTCACACAAATGGTGGCCCAAAACATGTACATGAATAAAACTAAGGTTTGAATTCGTATGTGTGGCAAAGGCATGAAAAATGGGACTTGCAAAAACTTATCTTCATGCAAAGTGATGCATGGATGATCATCCAAAATGAGGCTCACATTTTTATTTGAAAGTGTTGAACCAATAAGGATTTAAATACCTCTTTGCATGAAAGTTTAAAAATCAGGTTTTAAATTCAAAGTCATACAAATGGTGGCCCAAAACTTTGAATAAACATGCAGCCATATAGTTGGAGATTGTGGAAAAAGCTTGATGACAAAGTTTTCATTTTTAGGGTGGGCTCCAAAAAGGAATTATGGGGGCATTATCGAAACTCCAATCAAATTCAAATTTGCAATGCAAATTCAAACTGAATTTGGCGAATTCAAATTCTAGCCCACCTTTCAAACTCAGAATTGTGGAATTTGGGAAGATCAACGTGAGGAGATATTTAGAGTGGAAAATGTGGGGTAGGACCCACATGTCATTGGGTTGAGGAATTAGACTTGCACATGAAGCAAACATTGCACTGTCTCTGTTCTGTTCTCCAACCGACTGAGAGCTGCTCGTGTGCCACCGAGAGAAGCAACGGCGCCACCTCCTGCTGCCTTCTCCCACGCGCTGGCGCCCAGAGGCGGTTCACCTCGTGCTATTCAACGTGATCCTCCCCTCTGACCGAAGCAAAGTCCTTTTGCTTTCTCCTCCTGGCGAGAACACCGAGCAGAGCCTCCTCACGACACCGCCTCCTCGGCTTCTCGGGAAACCGGCAGAAACAACTGCGCCATCTCCCTCTGAGCTGCAAAACAGCACGGCGCACTCGTTGCTCGCCTCCTTGAGCCAGTAAGTAGCGAGCTCCGGCCTCCTTTCCCCGTGATCAACATCACCCGCCGCGACCTAGCTCAAGCCGGGGATCGGCTTCACGTGGACAGACAACTACGATGATTTTCATGCTCGATCAGGCACGGCCACGAGAGCGCGCTATTATGGGGCAGCTCTCAACCAAAGCTCGGGCCAAACCGTGGATCATCGCCAGCCAATTTGAAGATTTTCTCCCGGCGGCTTCACACCGAACGTCCGGTACGACTTTTGCAAATTCCTGCTCTCTGATCCTCCATAGGTCATCAAATCTTGCACATAGCTGCTGGACTAGCCAGCGATCAGATTCCATTTAGCGACCCTAGCATGAAATCACCTCGGATCAGAGGATTTTGAAGTCCCCCGAGCGTGATCACGGCGGACCCAATCGGGCGCACGGTGCCGACCCAGTTGCAGCCACTTTGGAGCACTTTTGAGGCCATGTCGGTCTTCCTCAAGCTCCAAGGATGCTGTAGCGGGAGTTGGTCGACGTTTTGGCGGGCTAGGAACCTCGGGCGATGGCACCAAACTTCAACCGAGGCCGCCGCTCGTCACCGAGGTATCTCCGGTCACCAGCAGCCCTAGATAACCCCACGGTCGTGTTTCCCGGCCTCAATAATGCCCTGGCGGCGAGTTTTAGCTTGGGGTGGCCGGCAGCGGCGATCCGGTGAGCATCAGTTTGCTCCGGCGAGGTGGGGGCGTCGCGCGCGCGAGGAAACGGCGGGAGGTAGGAGAAGGGGCTTGGCCCGGCTGTCAGCGGCTGGGGATTTAAATTTGTGATCGGTTGTGGCCCGGATCTGGTGTGGTGGCACGCTAGAACTCTGTAAACCCCGTGTGGCTGAGTTCTGAGTGGCTGGCATTTAAACAGTGGGACCAACCAAATTTCAGTAGGGGAAATAATTCCAGAGTGGCTTCCAACTTTGGAAAATCATAGCTCTTTGTAGAAACCTCCAAATTGAGTGATTCCAATTGGGTTGGATTCATTTTGCAAAGGTCTATCCGAATATGAACTCAGATTTGTATGAAATCAATATATAATTCCGGAAAATTCTTTGAAAGTTTTCTGAAAAAGAATTATTGAAGGAGTTTGGTTTATCCAAAAATCCTCAAATTTTGCAAGAATATTCTTTAGCATATTATTGACCTTCTAGCAAATTGCTAAACACAAACTGCTGTGTTCATAAGAGTCCAGAAACATTTTCAGAAAATGTTTTCCACTTGTCAAATCTATTCTGCAATCCATAGCTCCAAAAATCATAGGAAATTTTGGGCAAGCTCTATGAGACATACTTGAAATTGTAGTTCACTTAATTGGGTATGAAAATGCACATTACTTCAGAATTAATTCTTTTGATTAGAAATGCTTAAAGAATTGTTCTGGAAGAACTACTCAAGTAAAAGGTCTGAATTTTGGACCAAGTTACTTTCATGTGACCAGGAACTCTCATGTAAATTATCAACTCAAGTTGAGCCTTAGAACTCCCTGTTCTTATTCTCCATACTTATGTATATGTAGAAATACATAAGAGACATTGTGAGAATTATGGAGAACACAATTTGACTCCAAATTAGCTGCAATTTGGCAAGCTGAATCCCTATGTAGTGTAGAAGCTGCTGTAAAAGTTTTGAGGCCATTGGAGTTGTTATTCTTCAGTTGCGTTCCATTCTTTTCAGCTCATCTATTATGTTCATTAGGGAAAATAGATAGGGCATAGCTAAAATATTAAGGCCAAGTTAGTCATTTCTGTTTCTTTGCACAACAGAGGCAAACCAAGCCATTCTTGACTTCTCCACACAACCTCTGTTCATATGAAATAAAGTCCTAACTTCTTTCCATTGCATTCTATAAAAAAATTGCATATACATTTCATTAGGATTCACGACGAAGGGGATTCAAACGAGCGATTCATTGAAGTGGATCAAGCTCCGGAGAATCAAGGGTTGATCAACCAATATCACTAACTGATTATATACGACTACCCTGCAAAACAGGAAAGCTCCGGTTTGCATTTAAAGCTTTCAAGTTTTTACTTTGTATTCACTTCCGCTTAAGATATGAAATGTGCATTAGGTCTAGCGGTTTAATACTCCTCTTGCATGACCAAATGAACCCATGGAGTATTGGGTAGGTGTCTTTCACCATGTAGAACTGCCATGCTTAAGTAAGGTTCGGTAGAAGTCGAGTGGTGAGATGCAACTCGCATGATCAGGCACAACAGGGGCATACGGGATTGGTTCAGAAAATGTGTAGCAGGTTAAAGTTGAGACCGGAAGGTTGTAGGGGCAGCAGGACATAGGGGCCTGGGTGCTATACACCTGTCCGTGTCGGTCATGGACCGATCCGTATGTGGCCCTGTTGAACAAGTTTAAGTTGTGTATGGCACTCATGCTAGATATATGGGACCCAGTAAACCGATGTACCTCGGGAAGCTTGCGTTGAGCCTTTTCGGGTTGCCTCAAGCGTGATGGCCGGTGTGCAATATGTGGGTAACATTCTCATGACATCTCATGTCGATAGGTGCACCATGAGAGTAGCTACTGTATGGGGTGACTTGATTGATTCAACGGGGGTGAAACGGGGGACAGGATGCCACGTACAACGTCAGTGATGGTTTCTGTGGGCAACGTTGAGTACGGGCGTACGTGTTGTGTAGTCCGGCTGTTATTGATTCGAATCACCATCGCTCGCGTAATGGATCGAGCATACTTGTTCTCACAGTCGCGACGTAGTAAGAACTTGCACGAGAAAAGAACTAATCACATTTGTTTGAAGTTATACTATCTTTGTGATGTATCTTTGGTGAATAGCTAGTGCAAACTCAATACTTTTATGCCGTGAGCAAATTACATCGGGGGAAAATGTTTCTTGTTTGATTGTGGACTCCCGATGTGGCGTGCCCAAGGTTACTTAAAATGCTGCAATAATACCTGAAAGTAAGGATTCACTTTTAGGCGAGTTTAATTATGCATTATGCCATCCTACTTTAGGTTCATAACCTTATATAGAGTTTCATGCCTAGGGTGACGGTTAAATCTTGCTGAGCGTTATGCTCACGGATGCTATCCGAGTGGTTTTGCAGGTATTGACTCCATGCTTATGAGAAGGGATGCCAATGAGGCTCGGGAACATCCGAGTGGTTGCTCAAGAGCACCCTCGCTGCTGTGTTTTGTCTTCGTGTTGCTAGTAAGAAACGTCCGTGGGCTGGATTGTTTCTTTGTTGCTAAGTTAGAATTGAGTCATGAGAGTTATAGTCTTCCGCTGTAGCTTATTTTGAGATAAGTATTTGTAATGTGATGTGTTTCATCGACCCGTGTGCTGTTGGGTGCCGCATATCATGGCACCACCCAACGAGGTCCTGTTCGGGGCGTCGCTCAGCGGCGGGTCCCCAGCAGCGTGGTATCGGAGATGTGTTGGGGATAGTGCACGGATTGAGCATCATATTACGTTAATTGGAGAACCCTTTGGAGGAAAATTCTGAAATTTTGCTGGGATGTTCACCAAAATATCCCTGAGCTACCATAAAAATTTCAGATCCATTTGAGCTCATTTGATCCACCTAATGGTGTGATTAATAAAACTGTTCCAGATAAAATAGAAAATATCCAGAAACATTTTCAGAATTTCTCTGAAATTGTTTAGCTCATATCTTTAGCTAGGGACCTTCAAATTAATTGAGACTAACTCCATTAGAACACTCTGAAAATCTAGTTTTCAGAAAGTCATGGCTTACTCCATGAAAATCCCTAGAACACCCTAAGAGCTCCAATTAAGGTCAAGTACCTAATTATTTGTAGAGAGCTCAAATGAGCTCTGCTGCAACTAAAACTTGGCCAAGTCTCTGTTTAGGTTGTAACCAAACCACAGTAGAAATTTCAGAGTCATTGGGTCTGTCTAGTGGGACTTATAGTCTTCACAAGTTCAAATTCAATTCAAATTCATTTAAATTGATACATATACTGGTTACCTCATGTAGTCGCTAAGGCTGAGGAGGAGCCTGAAGTCTTAGACTTCGTCACTCTGGAAGAGAAGATAGCCTACGACCAAGAGCAGCAAGGCAAGCTCCGGTTTGCATTAATCTCTTTACAAACTTTTATTGTTTTGAGAACTTAATTTGAGTACCATTAATTCTTGCATTAGAGTCTTGTTTGGAAACCCAAATACGTAGTCAAAAAAAACCATGGCTTGGGACTAGGATTGAAAACCCCGTTAGCTACTGCAATGCTAAGATAGTGTAGGATTCGGTACAAGTCGAGTAGTTGGAACTACTCGCGAGAATAGTCTAGAGGCACTCGACTCCGGTAGAGATAGCACATGATACACATGGCAAGAAAAATGAGAAGGAGCGGAGAGTAATGGCAGCAGGACTTTGGGGCCTGGGTGCTATAGCTCCGCTTGTGTCGATTGAGGACCGAGCCGTGTGCGGGCCTGTTGAACAAGCTAGAACAGTACCGAAGACCTACCGGCTATATGGGAACCGGGAAACCGATGTAACTCGGGTAGCTGGGTGTTGAGGCATAGCTGGTCGTTCAGAGGGTAGGTTGAGAGCTCGAGGTGTAAATCGGCTGGCAACACTGAGATGCGCGTGCAGAGACCTCTTGCTCGGGACGATTGGACCGGTTAAACATTTGGCTAACGGTGTCTTTGGAATGTCCTCAGCCCGGATCTTAATCTGGTGGTACCCGGATCTTAAATCCATCTTGGAAAAGATCTTCGCTTCGACCAACTGATCAAACAACATGTCAATCCGTGGCAACGGGTACTTGTTCTTGATGGTTACGGCGTTTAGTGGACGATAGTCCATGCAAAGCCGCAACGTCTCGTCTTTCTTCTTCACGGATAATGCCGAACAGCCCGATGGTGAGGAGCTCGGCCTAATAAAACCCTTCTCCAGTAGATCCGTTAGCTGAGTCTTCAATTCAGCCAATTCCTTGGGCGCCATCTTGTACGGCCTTTGGTATATTGGCATGGTCCCCGGTGCAAGTTCAATCTTGAACTCCACCTCTCTATCGGGCGGCATCCCCGGTAAATCATCCGGGAACACGACAGGGAACTCTCGGACCACTGGAATGTCTTCCAATCTGATGGTTGTGGATTGATAGACACTTGGAAGTTTTATTTCTGGACTATCAAGAAATAAAGAATGAGGTTCGTGCACTTTTGAGTTCAAGTGCACAATTCGGAGTAAGGTGTCTAAAACAGCACCATGGCGGGTTAACCACAACATCCCTAAGATGACATTGACCTTTTGTCCCTCTAAAATTATGAGAGACGTAGGGTATACTCTACCCTTTAAGCATAATGACGCTTTTGGGTCCATCATGCATGCTGAAATCTTCCCACCCGGTGGACAAATCAAATATGGGCTATCGGTGGGTAGTATTGGCAAGCTGTATTTAGCAATGAAAGCTTGGCTAATAAAGCTATGTGTGGCGCCTGAATCAAATAATACTATGGCGGGATGCTGGTGGAGTTGGAACATACCCGCAAGGATCGGCTCTCCCTCCGGCACGTCCTCTATGGCGAGTCGGTGGACCGTGCCGGGCCTAGGGTTTGCCCGCCGCGCATTAGTAGGATTCCGGGGCTGATTCCTCCGTGGAAGCTGTGGTGCAACTCCGCGGCCTTGCCTCTCTGAACAACTGCTGGCGAAGTGTCCTGGCCGACCACATTTGTAGCATGTGGCCGCTGTTTGTCCGGTGCTTGGGGGACGAAAGCCCGGCATGTGCTGCTGAGGTGCATACGCACGCGGCATTGCCTGCTGCTGCTGTTGTTGTTGCGGAGGTGGTACTGGCAGTGCCGGCCTGAATGCCGGTGAAGAATATGGCCGACTGCGGAATGGCATCGGCCTCTGTGGTGGCTGCCAGCGTGGACCTGATGGTGGGCGATTCACCATCCGATATTTCTGAGAAGGACCACTTCCTTCTCAGCTGCTTTGCGGCGTGCTTCGCTTCCTTTCCGCCGCCGCTAACTCCTTGCCGGAGTCCCCCTGAACAATCGCAGCATCAATTATGTCGTTGAGGCTGCCACGATTGAGCATCGCCAGTTTGTCCTTCAGGAGCGGATTAAGCTTCCTGGTAGAAGTGATCCCGCCGCTTCTCGTCAGTATCGACGTGATATGATGCGTAAAGCGCGAGATCGTTGAACGCCCTGGAGTATTCCATCGCCTTCCTGCTCCCTTGTTGCAGGCGTAAGAACTCCTGCGTCTTCCATTTCATGAGACCCGGCGGTATGTGATAGGCCCTGAAGGCTGTCCGGAACTCCGTCCAGGTCATAACTCGGTCGGTGGGCTGTGAAGCACAGTAGTTCGCCAACCATGCGCTCGCGGATCCCTGGAGCTGTTGTACCGCGAACTGAGTCTTGCGCTGCTCACTCACTTGGAGCAGCCCGAACTTCATCTCCATCGTGCGGAGCCAGTTTTCCGCATCGAGGGGTTCATCCGCCCTCGAGAATACCGGGGGATGAGTCGCTAGAAAGTCGGAGTAGGAGCTCTGTTGACGCTCCTCACAATCATGACGCCTTTTTGGTCGAGACGTATTTGCAATAAGAGTTTGCAGCAACTCAATGTGCTGCTGATGAGAACCCGCCATTGCCGCAACGATGTCGGCCAATGTAACCGTTGGTGGTGGCGGTGTTTGCTGTTGCTTCTGTTGCTGTTGCTGTCCCGAGGAGTCCTCAGGAGGCTGTTAGGAGGTTTCTCCTCCTTGACTAGAACCCCCAACGTCCGGGTTGGCACGAGTACGAGCCATTCTGAAATTTAAAACAGCAGCAATCAGCACATGTCATACTTAAAAATTCCATATGAAACAGTAGGTATTGAAGTGACGCATGAATAACTTGCACAACATTCACATATATTGATAAAGCATAAATTTTATACAAGATACATTATTCTCCGGTCTCCGAGAAGTCGTGCTCATGTCGTCACTACCTATACATACGCTACTACCTACACGACATGTCACTGGTTACAAAAGATTGGGTTACATCACTCTGGTTGCCCCACTTGGCAACGGCAACCTCCTACTCGGAGTAGAACTCGACCTCCTGTGGGTCGTCCTCCTCCGGTACCTCTGCTGGTGGTCCGGATCTACAACCTCCTCTCCCATCTCAGGTTCTCCCATTGCCGGAAGACCCAAGACCACCGGGATGCCCAATACCGGAGGTATGAGGTCCTCAAACGCGTGCACCTCGTCCATGGCTTGGTTGTAGTCCTATTCCTGTGGCGGACCGGGATCCGCTCATCCAGGATCGCAGAGGGTGGTGCCGCGCGATGCGACACCCGACAGCACACGTCATAAGGACACCATATATTACATGGGAAAACAAACTGAAACTGTACAAACAGGTACAAACTTCAGTTACAAACTATTGTTTATATTACACAGAGGAAGTCTACATTTTATAACTCACGCCCGCCTCTCTAGCAAAAGTCGGTTGCCCAGCCCTAGGGCAACCCACACTAGCTGCACTCCTCAGCTCAGCGTGGCGTGTACGGCTCCCACTCAGCCGTGGTCCCCGACGGAGGGTAACCCTCGCCGGTGGACTCGTACTCCAAGTCCGTGGGTGGCTCCTCACCTGAAAAACACTTAAGCAGCAACCATGAGCACGATGGCTCAACAAGACTTAACCGACTCACCTAAGCATGAAACTCTACATGTAAGGTACAATGAACATGGGATGGTAAAATTTCAGCAAATGGACACGCCTATAGTTTATCCTTAGTTCATATTTTAACCACAAGTTAACAGTTCATGAAGCTGAAATTTAGTAAGCAGTATTTGTTGGCACACATGTAACAATACAATTATATCGTACAGCAGAACTGAATCATAACATTCCATAAATTATCTACGTCACGACGCAGTGAACAAGCGGTGCTCGTCACCGCGAGGGACGGCGAATCGACTCGATATACACCTGCAGGGAAACCCAAAGCGCATGTCACGTACGCCCACCCGTGGAGCTGCACAGCATGCTCACTCGATGTCGTACGGGACAACCTTTCACCCAACAGCCCAAACGTCGAATCGGTCGCACCAAAACGAGCAGGAGGTTCCCTACACGGAGCATCTCTCTATGCCCGTTAGCAGATTTCCACCTTGCTGCCCTCAGCCTACACCTATAAATCGGTGTGTTATGCCTCGACGCCCGGAGGTTTAGGTTACATCGTTTTATCGGTGCCCATATATCCGATATGCCTTCGGTACGTTCAATACTTGTTCAGCAGGGCCGCACACGGATCGGTCCTCAATCGACATGGACAGGGCTGCGCACACAAGACTTCCTGTTGCTGCGCCCTAGCCCCTGCCTAGTCTCATTTTTATTACTAAAGTGATCTCACATCACTCAACCGAACCCGTGTGTCCCAAGCCTATCTCGCGAATAGATTCCAACTACTCGACTTGTACCGAAGTCCTATAAATCATTAAGCATAGCCTGTCTACTCGATGTTTTAGACACTACCCTCACTCTTATAGGACACTTTTGGTTATGCAAGTGGGGTTCCATCCATCCTATACCTAATGCACATTCATACTTCATATGAAACATGTAAACAAAGCAAAACTTATAAAAGGGTTAATGCAAACCAGGGTTTGCCTTGTTGCTGCTGGTCAGTGGTTAGGTCTTCGTCCGGAAGGAGGAAGTCGAGCACTTCCGGAGTCTCCTCGCCTTCAGCGACTACACGTTAATGAATATGCACATAAGTTTAATTGTAAAGATTCTGCTACAAGTTCTACTAACAAGTTTTTAACAACTGGAACTCTGTTTAAGAATTTAAAATGAAACTGGGGCTAGTGGTTTGGGTTTGGACCTAAGCACATGATCAAGTGCTAAGTGGTTTTCCCCCTCTTCCATATTGATCACCTCAAGTGGTTAAACAGAACAGGGGTGATCCAGAGCTACAATGGAGCTGAGAATTTTCATGTGAGTTCCTTGTCACAAGAAAACCCTCTGGACCAAAGATTAGCACTTTTCATTGAGTGGTTTGTTCAGAATAATTTTCTAAGCAATTAAGCAAAGAAGAACTAATTCTGGGATAACCCCTATGTTCATGCCAAACTTAGTGAAATACAATTTCAATTATTGCTCATAGAGTTTGCATGAATTTTCCTAGCATTTTTGGAGCTAATATTTGCCCAGAACTGAATTTCCAAGTTTTCGAAATTCTCTGAAAATGTTTCTGAATTTAAGTGAATACAGCATCTTCAAATCTGAATTGCCCAGATCAAATCAACTCCAAATGGTATGAAACTTTTACAGGAGTTCACTAACATCATAAAGAATATTCGGGCAAAATTTGAGGATTTTTGGATGAACCAAACGCCCTCTAAAATTCTTTTTCCGAAACGATTTAAAGAATTTTCCAGAATTAAATAATGGGTTTCATACAAATTGAGTTTCATATTTGGATAGTATTCTATCAGAGGAATCCAACAAAATTTGTTTCACTAAATTTGGAGCTTCCTAGCAAAAGTTATGAGGTTCTAAATTTTGAATTGAATCTGGAAATCCAAATAAACCGGGGAAAAGTTTAAATCCTGACAGTGGCCCCCTCACACACGTGTCAGCCGCTGGAGCTGAGCCACACGGGCTACAGACCCCTTCCTGCGCAGCCACACAGGATCCCGGGGCCACAGTCGATCTGCAATTTAAACCTCCCGTCGCTGACACGCGGGGCCCGCTGGTCTTCTTCCTCCTCGGGTCGGTTTCTTTTCCCGCGCCGCCCCCTCGCCGGCACCTCACTGGAGCTTGCCGGAACCGGCTTCCCGGCCGCCTCTAGGCCGGAAACTTGCAGCATGTAAGTTTGGGAGGTCGGGGAATACGTCTACGGGGTTGGCTCGGGCTGCCGGTGGCCGGAACACGGTCGGCGACGTGCGCACCCCTCGGTGAAGCTTCGGCGCCGTGGCCCGAGTACCCTAGCCCGCCAAAGGTTCGGTGAAAGGGCTGTACAGCACCAGTGGGCGCTGAGGAAGATCATCCTGGTGCTGGAGCAGCCCGGAGGTGGCTCTAAACTAGTTGTCACCATGAGCCCGATCCTCCCCGCCATAACCGCGGATGGAAAAACAGGAAATACGCCGGCTACAGCCATAATCAGGCTAGGGTTGTGAAGCAAACTTGGGCGCCGTCAAGTCTAGCTCCTGTGAGTGCACTTTGATGGGCTCTAAGCGAATAGAAGTTGGGAATTTGCAGGTTTCGTACCAGAAGGTGGTTCTGCACCGGCTGAAAGTATTTTGCGAAATACGCCGGCGATGATCAGTCACTTGGTCTAGGCTTTGGGGTCGAACAGTGTGGAGTCTTGGCGTGTCCAAAACCGCTCTTGCTTGGCCGTGACCAGCTCTCTGCTGGGCTGTCCACACGAGCACCTCTGCTCGGTTCTTTTCGGTCACCGTAAAGAACACCCGTCTCTCGGGTTGCTGTGGCTTAGCTCGACTGGAACTGGTGCGGGGAGGTCGTGGGATGTCTGGTGATGCTGTTTTGCTGGATTACCGACGCTTGCACGTGAGAGGAGTTAGTCCCCGAACGATTAAGCAAAGGCAGCAGCTGTTTCGTGCTTCAGCCTGCGCGAGACAGATAACGAAGGCGGTCCTCGGTTTGGCGGTGCTGGCGCGTGGTGATTGGGTTGGAAAAAGCTGGCCAGCGCGAGGGAGGAACCAGGAGGTGGCAGGGTGAGGTGATCGGGCGCCGGTGTTGGCCGCAGCTGGCGCACGGTCTCGGTCGAAGGAGAAAAGATCACCGGGTAGACTTCTCTGTTAAGGCTGCTGACAGGTGGGGCCTCCCCTCTAATTCCTTTTTCATTTTTCTCATTTCTGTTTGTGCCAAAATATACCCAGCTACTTACAATTTTATGTGAGGCTTAATCACCAAGTCTTGGATTGATTTTGAGTTCTCAAATTTGAACTTTGTTTGGCTGAATTTGCTGTACATTTGAACTGAAACTCAAATTCAGTTTTGAATTCTTGCAAATTTAGCTCCCGACAAGATGAACTCCAATGGGGATAAAAATTGGTGGGCTAACTCAGAAAAATGTGCTGAGTTTGAATATGAAGCTAACTATTGAATTTGAGGGATGAAAGTTGCTGCAATTTGAATTTACATTCAAATTGGCCTCTTTTTCAAATGCCTCCAAAATTGCCTCAAAAAGTGTTGCGTTTGCATGAAACTTGGCTTGAACCTTCCCAAGACTTTTCAAGTCCTAGGGGTGAGCTCAACCTCTCATGTTCATGTGTAGAAATCCTACTTTGTGAAAGTTAGGGCTTTCTCCTCTAATCACTCTTTTGATGGAGGTTACTTGCTCTTCACAATTTTTCACAAGATGTCCACAACAAAAACTGTGGTGTTGTAAGGTGATGAAAAGTTTTTGCAAGTCCCTTTTCTTGGGCTTTTACACTTCCCAGCCTTGCCCTTCCTCGATAGCATCGTCCCTCTCTTGGGTAAGGACCTCGTTCTGCTGGGTTAGATCCTGCACCTGTTCTTGCAACGCCACGATGTCAACACGGCTTTTCTTCCTTGCCTTCTTCAGACGATGCAACTGA
This sequence comes from Neostapfia colusana, assembly GCA_030760725.1. Taxonomy (NCBI): domain Eukaryota; kingdom Viridiplantae; phylum Streptophyta; class Magnoliopsida; order Poales; family Poaceae; genus Neostapfia; species Neostapfia colusana. The sequence continues at coordinate 56,063,444 of JASWHV010000009.1, forward strand.
TTATGCTATTCGTTCAGTCGCTTAATTGTCGGAAGGAGCACATTGCGGAGTGCGCTGTGAGCACTCTCGAAGTGGTCTCCACGGCTGGTACTTTCTTTAAGTTTTGCAGCAAGACCCTCCGTATGGACGGCTTGGTTGTCCATTACGGCCTTTTCTGCTTTCAATTGGAGGCTAAGGCTCGCCTCCGCGGGATTGTACCTTTGGCAACTCGGATCTGTTGCCTCCATGTACCTCCCTTCCCATACGTGATTTGCTCGTCCCTCCACCAGAACGAGCGTGTATGGAGTGCCCTCCATAGCTCTCATGTGTAGCTGGCAGAAATGCGACATGGTGTCGCGGGCTGCCACTTGCCACATTCCTTCCGGCTGTCTACCTCTCACCGTAACGGTGAACGGTGCCCAACCGGGTGGCCTAGGTCCTGCAGGAACTTCGACATGGATCGTCCACATCTTGTTCCCCTCCTCGCCTTCTTCCTTGGCGAAGTACTGTGGCATCTTGTCGTACCCGAAATATTGAAGCATTTGCCTCAACGTTTCCGGATAGCCGCTGCGGTGAGAACAGTGGGACACCACCCACCCGTTCTCCAACTGTCTATCCGCTGTCATCTGTAAAAACATATTTGAGAAATGTCAAATATTTATTTGAACAGTAAATAATTGAGTTATAACATAAAACATGTCATTGAACTTATAAAACTTGGAAACATAGTTCAAATTTAAACAAATTTGACTGCTGATCTGCTGTCCAACATGACAGCCTTGACCAGTTTCCATTTCAACCTGATTTATACCATGCTAAAAGCAATAACAATTCTGGTGATCAACATCAGAGTTAAAGCCAACTTCAAAAGCTTTCCAGAAAGTATTTGCTTGACCTAAGATCTGTCATGGTTCAAAAGTTATGAGATGTCAAAATTAACAGAATTTCTGGAGAAAATTGGACAGCACCTCCCTGCTTGAGGTACTGATTTGATCCAAGAATTCCAGTTAATTCTACTCCCAATCTGACATAACTTTCTGTTACAAAGTTGTAACCCATCTCATAAAATTTTCAGAACTACCTCACTTTCTATGTTTGGATTTTTATGCAGGAAGTTATACTCAATTTACAGAGAGTTACAGAGAGTATTTGCTCTGCCCTGTTTTCTGGACAGTTTCAACTCTACTGCATTTTTCGATTGGTTATGGGATTAAACACCTCTGAACCTCAACAGAAGAGTTGTAAAGATCTTCCAAAGCTTTCCAAAAATGTATCATATAACCCAAACCTCGAAAGAACTCAACCTCTAACCTCTGATTAATTTTAGCCTTAATTCAGCTGAAAACAGGGGACTCAGTCCTTAGTATCCTATAAGTTGAAAATTTGTTAAATTTGAATATCCCGATTAAGTAAAGGAGTTACATTAAGTTTTAGTGCTCTGAGTTAAAACTTTCAAGTTTTACAATGCAGTTGCTCATTTAGTGGGGTGTGACGTTGATGCGTCACCAGATCATGTCCGTACTACGTCCTCACAAAGAAAAACCTATACCGGACTTAGCCGGCTTCGTTAACTCAGTGGCACTAAGCGTCACTCGCACACGGATGCTACACGTCTACCATTTCATGGTTATACTTCCTGCAGATAACCCACACAATCGTCAGGCTCGGCTGCACACCGAGCCCGGTATCCATACAGTTCGTACACCCGGCCGTCATCACTCGCCCGGATGTTCTCAAGCCAAACACGCCTTGAGTTACGTGCTCACTATACTGACCACGTGACGGGGTCTCCCAAATTGCACCACGCTCGCCAGGGACAGACGTTGCTCGAATACCCCAAACGACATGAAGAGTCGTAGAAGATATTAAAGCGGGTCGGGTTACCTGCCACCCGTGGGCTCCACCCTTCAGCTTGTGCGCACTGGTGGACAGCGCTTACGTGCACCCCCAAGACATAAACGTCCCGAGACGCACGATTTTTCCGACATAATCAAATAGGTTAGTATGCCACTTTCTATACACTAATAACATCCTTATATGGGCTACTAACTCATTCCTCACTGGATTTTTGAAAAAGGTGACCTTTGTAGTGCGTTAAACCTCAAGCGAGCTTTGATACCAACGCTGACACGACCCCATGGTCTTGTCGAGCCAGAATCACGCTGAGGGGTGCTGCGTTGCACAGCACCGGTAACACACATCAAAGGTACAAAGCGGAAGCAAAGTTCTATTACATAAACCAGTTTATGAAAATTTTTACAACAAAATAGTCCAGTCCACACTCACGGGCGTAGACTAAGCATTGAGTTCACGTTCAGCCTGTGAACGTGTCCCCACTAGCACGCACACACACTAACACGGCGGCATGCACGACTCCCACTCGACGGGGTTCCCCTCCTGGGGTTCCGTCTCCTCCCCGGGAGTCCCTTCCTCATAGAACCCTGCAAAAGCTTCAAACACAAGCAGTGAGCACGAAGGCTCAGCAAGACTGACCCGTCTCTCCTATTCATGGAACTTCTACATGATGGTTGATAAATTATAGGAGGTAAAACAAGTTGCAAGGACTCGCCTAATTAGTGGAACCTTACTTTCAAGTTTTGGCAGCAGCTTCTGGAGAACCTTACGCTAAGGCACATGAGAGAGACGCAATCAAACAAGAAACGCATTTCTCTCATGTACTTTGCCCAAAGTTGAAAAGAACTTTAATTAGCTCTAGGCTACAACAAATCATTAACAATCAATGTCCATCTTTCAATCAGCAACATTTTAACATGTATCTGGCCTGTTCTTTCTACGTCACGGTACAGTGAACAAGTGGTACTCACTGACCGCGAGGGACGGCGATTATAATCGATTTACACCTACAGGGTTACCCGAACAACCCGTCACGTACGCCCGTACTCGATGTTGCCTACAGCAACCATCACGGACGTTGTACGCAACCACCTTTCACCCATTAGCCAAATGTTGAACCGGTCCAATCGTCCCGAGCAAGAGGTCTCTGCACGCGCATCTCAGTGTTGCCAGCCGATTTACACCTCGAGCTCTCTACCTACCCTCTGAACGACCAGCTATGCCTCATCACCCAGCTACCCGAGTTACATCGGTTTCGCGGTTCCCATATAGCCGGTAGGTCTTCGGTACTGTTCTAGCTTGTTCAACAAGCCCGCACATGGCTCGGTCCTCAATCGACACAAGCGGAGCTATAGCATCCATGCCCCAAAGTCCTGCTGCCCTTACTCTCCGCTCGGTCTCATTTTTCATGCCATGTGTATCATGTGCTATCTCTACCCGAGTCGAGTGCCTCTAGCCTATTTTTTCTCGTGAGTAGTTCCAACTACTCGACTTGTACCGAATCCCACACTATCTTAGCATTGCAGTAGCTAACGGGGTTTTCAATCCTAGTCCCAAGCCATGGTTTTTTTTGGCTATGCATTTGGGTTTTCAAACAAGACTCTAATGCAAGAATTAATGGTACTCAAATTAAGTTCTCAAAACAATAAAAGTTTGTAAAGAGATTAATGCAAACTAGAGACTGCCTTACTGCTCTTGGTCGTAGGCTAGCTGCTCTTCCGGAGTGACGAAGTCTAAGACATCAGTCTCCTCCTCAACCTTAGCGACTACATGAGGTAACAAGTATATGTATCAATTTAAATGCATTTGAATTGAATTTAAACTTGTGAAGACTATAAGTCCCACTAGACAGACCCAATGACTCTTAAATTTGTACTGTGGTTTGGTTACAACCTAAACAGAGACTTGGCCAAGTTGTAGTTGCAGCAAAGCTAATTAGAGCTCTCTACAAATAATTATGTACTTGACCTTAATTGAAGCACTTAGGGTGTTCTAGGGATTTTCATGGAGTAAGCCATGACTTTCTGAAAACTAGATTTTCAGAGTGTTCTAATGGAGTTGGTCTCACTTAATTTGAAGGTCTCTAGCTAAAGATATGAGCTAAACAATTTCAGAGAAATTCTGAAAATGTTTCTGGACATTTTCTATTTTCTCTGGAACAGTTTTATTAATCACACCATTAGGTGGATCAAATGAGCTCAAATGGATCTGAAATTTTTATGGTAGCTCAGGGATGTTTTGGTGAACATCCCAGCAAAATTTCAGAATTTTACTCCAAAGGGTTCTCCAATTAAAATTCTAAACAGTTTAAATTTTGAAGAAGTAATTCTGGAGAAATATGGATTTTCCTGAAGTGAAACTTGATTTGCTGGAAAGTACTCAAGAGAGCTGAATCCAACAAAATTTGGTTCACTTGATTTGGAGTTTCCTAGCCAAAGTTATGAGGATTTGAAGTTTGAATGAAAACTGAAAATCAGGGAAAGTTTAAATCACTGCACGTGGGACCCGGGGCTACGTGTCGGCTCCCCATCGGACGACACACGCGGCTACAGATTCTTTCGCATGCAGCCGCACCCGATCCATGCCACAGCAGATCCCGGTTTTAAAATATCTGCCGCTGACAGCCGGGACCCACCCCTTTCGTCTTCCTCCCGCCTCCCGCGCTCTGCCGCCGCGATACCTCGCTGGAGAGCTCGCCGGCAGCCTCTGTGGTGCTCCAAACTTCATGATTCTGGCCGCCCCTGCCTAAATCCACTCGGGGAACATGATTCTGGGCTCAGCTTGTCATGAAAATGGTCGGCACATGGTCGGCGACAAGCGGTAGCTTCGGAAGAACTTCGGCGGTGTCGGCCGGCCTACCTAACACCTCAACCGATAAAAAAAAGGTCGTCGAGCACCAATGGATCCTAGGAAAGGTCGTCATGAGCTCCACGGAGCTCAGAAAGGGCGGTGTTGGGCTGTCACCGTGCGACCTAGGCCGGAAATCGGGAATTCTAATAAAACTTGAAGAACAGCGGTTTCCCTCAACGGTTCTTCGTTGTTCCTGCTCCTATGGACTCGTACGGGCACCTAGAAGTGATCCCCTCCACGAGAGGATGAGTGGTGCGGTGTGGACTACGAATTCCACGAATCGGTTTGGGCTCCCCTTTTGCACACCGTCGCGAAATCATGAAATTCCGGCGTAAGCAGCCAATGTCATGCCACCGGAGCTTGCGGCAATGAAAGAGGGACTGAAGGTGAACCTTTTTGCTGTTCACGGCTCGGTGAACGGCAGGCTGTGGTGGCCGGACGGATCGTTCCCGTGACGGCAGCTCGAGTTAAACTGGAAAAGGAAAGATCGTCGCGGTGGAGCTTGGGGAGGATTCCTCCGGGCCTGGAACCAGTGCGAGGGCGTCAAGGAGTACTTGGCGCACCCTGTGCTGGTCTCAGATCGCTGTGGAAGCCACAGGATCAGCCGGGCGACGAGGGACCGAGGATTTCACCGAGCGGCGAGGGCTTTCGGATTGTTGGGCGAGAACGCGTCAGGACAGTGGTGGGGAGCACTGGAGACAGCTCGGGCACGTAGATAAAGGCCCCGAGAGGCGGTTCAGTGGCTGAGGGCGGCAAGCAGCTGGTGGCGCGGTGGCCTTCCCTCGGCGGCGCCCTCGGAGGCAGCTCGGGGACCTGAGTGCTTAAGTCTCAGTCGGTTGAATTGTTTCAGTGGCTGACATGTGGGTCCCTGTAACAACCGAATTTTTCAAAAAAATGTGACAAACCCCTCCTCCCCTCTCTTCCCCCACTGCCACCAGGGCCCAGCCGTCATCCTTCTTCTCCCCAGAGCAACCGCCGGCCCTTCTCTCTCTCCTTCTTCCCATTGTTATCGCATGTGAGATAAATATGTGGCACATGGCCGAATTTCGCGCCTCTGTGGCAACCGCCGCCTCTCCCCGCCGCCGCCTCCTCCCCCTCTATATAAACAACCCCAAGCCCGGTCATTTTCCCCGCAGAAAACCGCCCCATTCCCTCCCGATCGGAAAAACCACCCTAATTCCAATTCTCCGCGAATACACTTCAATCTTCGGTTCTAGCAACTCCTACACACTCCATTGACCTCCAGAGAGAACTCCCGATCGAATTCCCTGATGAAACAAGCCAGGAGATCATGGTCGACGAAGATCGCCGGAGATTTCCCACTGTTGCCGTCGATCACACTTCTCCGGCCAAATTCGGTCTCCAAAACACCCCTAGGTGAGTTCCCCACCCTCTCCTCTCTCTTCTGGTGCAAGTAGATTAAGAAATGGTGAAGAAACGGCAAAACCCGAGAGTTTCCGGCCACCGCCGCCGCTCGCCGGCGATCGCGCGGCCGCCGGACGCGAGGGAGAAGCAGTTAGGGCGACGTGGCGCAATCAGGAGCGTCCATCTCGCGTGAACGGTTAAGATTAGAAGGAGCATACCGGTTCGGTTATTTTAAATCTGGGCCGTTGATCTCAGATCCAACGGCCCACATTCAAAACAGTTATATACGTTGGAAATTTCACAGAGTGACACCTGGAGATTTAAATTAGTATGAAACAGTCCCTGTACTTTACACAATAAACCTTAGGCTTTATGGAATTTAGAAATTCACTGTAAACTAACCAAACAGCCCCTGTGTAGTTTGAAAATTAGCAAAAACATTCTGTAAATGCATTTTGAGCCCTAGAAGAACTGAAAGTATTACAAATCAGTCCAAATCAGTTTAAAAGTCTGTTTTTAATTCTGAAAATAATCAAAATAGGCCAAATGATCTCTGAAAAATGTGGGAAATTTATTAAAAGCATTGTTAAAATATTTTGAACAGAAAACAAATTCTGAAGTTAAAAATCATAACTTTCATAGACTGAAAATATTTATTTGGTATTAAATTAATTCTGAAAAATCAAAATAAAAACAATATAAGTATTAGAAAATTTTAGGATTTTATTAAAAAGTATAAGATTATTCTGTTTTATACTTTTCTGTATTTTAAGGTTCTGTAATCCAGAATAATTATTTAAATGACTGAAAATGCATTTTTAAGTATTAAATAAATACTGAAAAATAGATAAAAATAGTATATATTAAAGAAAAATTTTGGAAACTGTTCTAAATGCTTAAATAGGTTCTGAAATGCATAAAATAGAAATATGAGTTCTGAAAATCATTATAGTAATAATTTAAATGATTTCTAGGATTTAATTAATTATAAGAATTTACATATATATTTATAAAATTCAAAAATTTATTCAAATCAGCTCACAAACTGAAAATGAGTGTTTGGCTGTGGCAATAGTAAAGTAGAAGGATATAGGTAGCCAATTGAAACCTACTTTCATTCCAACTCACATGAAATGACATGAAATCCATAAGTGTAGGTGTAAAATCAAATATATATGATTGAAGTGCATTGTCAAGATCCTTATGTAATGTTTGGTGTTATTTTGTGTGCATATGTATGGATAGAACCAACCCAAGAATTGTTCCATAACCTTCAAGATCAAGAGTTTGAAGTAAATCCCTCTTCATTCAAAGGCAAGTGTTCCTTGACCACTTTGTTCCTATTCTAGGATGAATAGTTAGATTATTTGCATGATGTCATTAACATGAAACCTAATTTAGGATTATTTCCCTAGTTATATTCCTTTATCATTCCTTGTTGAACCATGGAGGGACTTAGTTGGTATTTGATGGTTATCATTTTATGTGCTTAGCCATGCATACTTAGAACTTAGAGAATGAATGGAACATTGATGTTACTCGTCTTGTGGAAATATATGAAGGACACAAGAGTGTGTCATGGTGTTAGGAATCTAGGCAGGCTGGTTGTTTGTTTGGTGCTTTGTGCACGAGACTCGGGAATGGGTTAGTGCCTGTCTTAGATTCTAAGGACCGGTTCATGGAACAATTAACCCGGCTTTACAGTGCCACCACAAGACTGAGATGGGGCAGCTTGGCCAATTAATTAGGAGTTTGCCAGTATAGTATGAGTGTTTGTATGGTGCGGGGAATGAGAGTCCATTTTTGACTGCCCTGGGAACTGCAAGGCTCAAGAGGGGGCTTCTGTAGGGGAGGGTTACTCCCAGGAACTACAGCGGTGAAACCTCAGTGGGCTTGTACTTGCCGGTAGACCCTTTGTAAAGGCCATGTAGTGATCTCCTGATCGCACACCAAAGGAAGTGTGTAATGTGGCTTGCAACCACGGATATCAGGGAGGTTTCTTAGTCCACCTGGCAACAGGTGATGAAATCACTACTTGTGGGTAAAGTGGTACAATCTATGCAGAGAACCAAACTATCATGACAGCCGTGCTCACGGTCAAGAGCGGCTTGGACTTGTCCATGATTAGAGAAACATGGATGTGAGCCGAAAGAGGTTGTTGGGTGGTGTAACCTAACATTAATGACTTGATTATGATAATGGTGTGATTATCACCTAGTAAGTTAGGTTGCTAATCAAAGCTAAGGCTTAGAATTAATGCATAGTGCTCAACCATGTTAGCCTTCCCTTGCTAATGGCCTTCATAACATTATTTCCTACACTTGTTGAGTACCTTCGGTACTCAAACTTGCTTTTGTTGGATATCATATGTTGGCTCAGGTGCAAATGAAGATGTAGACTTTGATGAGGAGGACTTCGATCCCGAGAAGTTGTTCTAGGTTGGCGTAACCCCCCGGGCAACGCCTGTGGAATTGGAACACCCAAAATGTAGTCTTCCGCTGTTGTGTTTAGTGTATTGGTACTATTAGTTGATATTTTATGTACTATGATGTAATATTATGGTATACGTTGAACTTGTCTTGTAATACAATGATATTACACTCTTGTCGGCACTTGTATGAATCAACTGATCCTGGCATACATGTGAGTATACGCTCGGTGTTCATTATGAAAAACCGGGTGTGACAGTCCCATCTCCCTTTTAACCTCTGAACTTAACTCCCTCTTACTGTTGTAAACAGTAATCCCTTTTATGCCCATGGTGATTTGAATTATCTACCTCTGAGACATTTGAATTGGTTAGAATTCAAATTGGGTTTGGTTTGACTAGATTTCAGCACATATTCAGTTTGAAATTCAAATAAAGTTTGAATTTGCTAAAGTTAGCTCATGACAAGATCAACTCCAAATGGAGTGAAAATTGGTGAGTGAGTTCATAAAAATGTGCTGAGTAAGAATATGCCTCCCACTTTTGAATTCATGGGATGAAAACAGTTTGAATTTGAATTTGAGTTCAAACTACCCTCTTTCTAGCTATACCCAAAAGGACCTCAAAAAGGTTTTGAATTTGGGTGAAACTTGGCATGGACATTACTAGCAAGGTGTAGGAGTTTTTTATATGCCCAGCCCCTAGATGATGCATGTGATAAATGCCACTTTTGCATTGTGTGAGTTTGTTCTCTAATGATCATGTTGATGGTGGTTACTTGCTCTTCAAATGTGTTCATCAACTTTTTTCAAATGAAGTGTGTGTGTGGTGTGATGAGCACCTTGATTATATGTCAAAAACTGAGGCCCTTACACCCCGTCACGTGGTCAGTAATGTGAACACGTAGCTCAAGGCATGTTTGGCTTGAGAACACCGGTGCGAGTGATGACGGACATGTGTACAAACTGTATTGGTACCGGGTTTGGTGTGCAGCCGAACCTGATGATTGAGTGTGTTTTATGTAGGTACTAACCACGAAAACCTTAGTACATGTAGAACACATTTGCGAGTGACCGTTTTAGTGCCACTTAAGGATACGTATATGCCGGGGTAATCCGGTTAGGATTTTCTTTTGTGAGGAAACGTAGTACCGTCATATGTCTTACAGTGCATCGCCACCGTACTGCACTTGATAGTCTTCTTTCCTAGGAAGAAATCATTCATGACTAACTTCCAATCTAAAAATGGATGTTGGAAAACACATATTAGTTACTGAGATCTTCATTTGAACTAAGTTTCAAAGGAGAGAATTACTAGGCTTCTTTTGGTCTCAAAAACAGAGTGCTCTGTTCTGGCAGAAAGTTTTGCTGGACTTTAGGTATCTTGACCCAATGGAGGTGCATGATACATTTATGGAAAGGTTTGTAAGTGCTCTACAACTTTTCTGTAGAACTCCAGAGCAAAATCAGGCGCCAACTTGGTTGAATGTCCAGATGAATGTAAACTATTTAGAAAACAGGACAGCTACAAACCTCTCTGGATGTTTCTGTAAATTAGCCATAACATTCTGTAGAAAAGTCCTTAATGGTCCTATGTTACACAGTTGAAAGTTTATGAAAATTGAAACAAATTTTTAGTTCAGAGATTGTTCAGAGTTCTATTGTATTTTTATGTACAACTGTGATGAAAACAGCCACATACAAAGGAGATGCTGGCAAATTTTATCCAGAAATTCTGTCAACTTTGAACAATCATAACTTTTGATCCAGAAATGATCCAGAGGCATGTGAGTACTCGTTGGAAAGATACTGAAGTTAAATGTAAATTTGGTATTCAACCTGAGTTATCAAAATGCAGGTAACTAGATCAAAATCTAGATTATGTACAAATAGGTCGGTTCTGTACAGAATAGGGGATTGATTATGTTGGCTTTAGGAAGATGTGTAAACATGAATTTTTGTTATGCTTCCATAAGTTTTAGCATGTTCATGTTTTACATACTTTCACATACTGATCAGATCAAGTTTTGACTCCCCTCAAAATTATTCCTTTGCAGTATGGTGCGTACTCATTCTCTGAGTAGGGCTGAAGGTTCTTGCCGAGATGGTGATGACTCGACTCCACCATGGGCACCGCCATCAACGGTATGGGCGGATGTCATGGCTCAGATGGTCGAGTCAAGTCAAGAGAACACAAGACTACTCCAAGCCTTGGTACAACAGGGCTTACTCCAACGTACACAACAGGTCGTTCCACCTCGGAACGCCTATTTGGACTTCTTGGAGACACAACCGCCAATTTTCACGGAAGTCAACAAACCAGTGGAAGCGGATCAGTGGCTACGGGTTATGGAGTCCAAGTTTGGAGTGTTTGAGTGCGATGAATATCAGAAGACATTATTTTCAGCTCAACAGCTCCATGGAGCCGCCGGAAATTGGTGGTTCGCTTATCTCGCCACCGTTCCGGAAGGCCATCAAGTGGAATGGACGGAATTTCGTGAAGCATCCCGTGCTCGTCACATTCCTATAGGTTTTATCAAGGCCCAACAGCAAGAATTCAGGAACTTGAAGCAGGGGGACATGAGTGTCCTCGATTATGTCAAACGGTCCAACCTTTTGGCACAATATGCTCCTGCTTATTCGACGAGCGAAGCTGCAATGTGTGACTACTTTTTCTATGGCCTGAGTGCCATATTAAAAGATAAGTTAGCTTTGATCAATCAAGGCAATTACACCGAGGTGATCAGTGCTGCCCTGCTGCAAGAACAAGCGACGCTTGAGTGTCAGGAAGAGAAGAGGGACCGGGATGATGTGCAAGAAGACACACCAGTTGTTCCTCGTAAATACCGTGTGGTGTATCACACACCACCCGATGAACTACGGAAAGCACCAGTAAGATCAACTCAGTACAGATTTCCTGCTCAAGAATTATGTCTTGAAGCAACACCATTGCCGCAGCAACGAATGACACCTGTTGCATCATTGCTGCAGCCAAGTACATCAACTTCTCAACTACCAGTCAACGAAGAACCGGGGAAACCTCCGTGTTCTTATTGCCACCGTTCTGGGCATTTTAGGAAAGAATGCCGGGAGAAGTTGTTGAACACCAGACAACCATCATCATCAGGTGGTATGCCGCCACCTTCTCAAGTCAATATAACAGCATTGCAATCCGGGAGTGTGGAACATCTTGCTATTGAGGATGTCCCGGAGGGAGCACCGGTGTTAGCGGGCATGTTTACTCTCAAAGACGTGCCCGTGCTCATACTTTTTGATTCCGGTGCAACCCACAATTTCGTCAGTAAAACATGCGTGGATCAGCACCAACTATCCACCAATACTCCCAGCACGAGTTATCTTATACGTTCACCGGGAGGAAATATCTCTGCTGATCAGATTTTGTCCCGAGCGGCTTTGTGCTTAGGAGCAAAATTTTACCCAACATCGCTGATTATGTTGGATAGGCAGAAGATAGACATAATATTGGGTATGCCTTGGTTAAATCGTCACGGTGCCGTTCTCAATATCGGTAACCGGACTGTCCAGATTGACTCGCCGATTCATGGACAGCACACGCTGTTTCTAGACAGCGAAGACCCAGATATGGTAGAGGCCTACCACACGGAAGCGCTTAAACTTGAAGATATTCCGGTGGTACATGATTATCCTGATGTATTTCCCAATGATTTACCGGGCATGCCGCCCGAACGGGACGTCGAGTTCAAGATTGAACTGGCGCCGGGAACAACACCTATCTCACGAAGGCCTTACAATATGGCACCTAACGAGCTAGCGGAGTTGAAGGAGCAGCTGAATGAACTCATGAGCAAAGGTTTCATACGACCAAGTTCTTCACCTTGGGGTTGCTCTGCGCTGTATGTTAAGAAGGACGAAACACTACGGCTATTTGTCGATTACCGTCCTCTAAATGCTGTCACGATAAAGAACAAGTATACTTTGCCCCGCATCGACATCTTTCCCGATCAACTTGTGGGTGCAAAGGTATTTTCGAAGATGGATCTTCGGTCGGACTATCATCAAATCAAGATCCGACCGGAGGACATACCGAAGACAGCTTTCTCAACGAGATACGGACTCTATGAGTACCTCGTCATGTCATTTGCGTTAACCAACACTCCGGCAAAATTCATGTACTTGATGAATTCTGTGTTCATGCCAGAATTAGACAAGTTCATCGTGGTATTCATCGAAGACATATTGGTTTACTCCAAATCCGAAGAAGAGCACGCTGAACATTTCCAATTCATGCTACAATGGCTGAGGGGCACAAGCTATATGCCAAGTTCAGCAAATGCGAGTTCTGGATAGATCAAGTGCCTTTCCTAGGCCATATTATTTCAGCAGAAGACATTGCCGTGGACCCTAGCAAAATTGAACAAGTGCTGAAGTGGGAATCTCCCAAGTCAGTCCACAAGGTCCAAAGTTTCCTAGGTTTAGCAGGGTATTATCGGAGGTTCATTCCGAGCATCTCAAGAATTGCTAAGCCAATGACGGAGCTGCTGAAGAAAGGCACTAAATATATGTGGAATGCAGCATGTGAAGCCGGATTCAAAACTTTGGTGAAACATCTCATAACAGCTCCAGTTCTTGCTCAGCTAGACACGACGAAGCCATTTGATGTATATTGTGATGCATCCGGCATCGGTCTCGGCTGTGTTCTTATGCAAGAAGGACGTGTAGTCGCCTATGGGTCTCGTCAACTGCGAAACCACGAGCAGCATTATCCAACTCACGATCTCGAGCTTGCTGCAGTGGTGTTGGCGTTAAAGATGTGGAGGCATTATCTGCATGGTAATCTTGTTCATCTATACACCGAGCATAAAAGCCTGAAGTATATTTTCACGCAGAAGGAGCTGAATATGAGACAATCGAGGTGGTTGGAGCTCATCAAAGATTATGAAATTGAGATCCACTACCATCTGAGAAAAGCAAACGTGGTTGCCGACGCGCTTAGTTGGAAAGCCCACGTTCACAACTTGGCGATTGCTGAGTTGGAAGATGAAGAACCAAGTCTCCGTGTCATTCTGTATGGCGCGCTTTATAATATCGCGCTCATTCCAACAATCCATGAAGAGATTGTTGAGGCTCAAAGAAGAGACAGGGGTATGTCTCACATATGGAGAAGACTAGACAACGGAGAGGTGAAATGTTTCTAGAAGGATGAGAACGGTACAATATGGTTTAACGACCGTATAGTAGTACCACACAATATGAAACTCCGGAAGAAGATCTTGGATGAAGCCCACCTGTCTAGGTTTTCCATTCATCCCGGCAGTAACAAGATGTACCAAGATTTGAAACAGAAATTTTGGTGGACGCGGATGAAGAGGGAGATTGCTAAATACGCATCCGAATGCGATACGTGTAGATGGATCAAGGCTGATCATATGCGGAAAGCCGGACCGCTACAACCTTTGAAGATACCGGCATGGAAATGGGAGGATGTGATTATGGATTTCATCGTCGAATTACCACTCACATCCTGGAAGCATGACTCAATATGGGTGATCGTCGACCGGTTGACAAAATCAGCTCATTTCATACCGGTGAACACTGATTATCGAGCAAGGCAATATGTGGAGCTATATATTTTGAGGATTATATGCTCACATGGTGTTCCAAAGACCATCGTTTCAGATCGGGGTGCGCTGTTCGTTGCTCGGTTTTGGGAGCAGCTGCACGCCTCTTTGGGCACCAAGCTAATTAGAAGCTCCGCATATCACCCTCAAACCGATGGACAAACCGAGAGGGTGAACCAAGTGCTGGAAGATATGTTGAGAGCGTGTGCCATCCACCACAGTAAGAATTGCGATGATCACCTACTGTTGGCGGAATTTTCATACAACAATGGTTATCAAGCGAGTATTAAAATGGCACCGTATGAAGCTCTCTACCGCCGGAAGTGTCGCACACCACTGAATTGGTGTGAGTCCGGCGAAAGAGTTCTGTTTGGGGTTGATCTTGTCAATGAAGCTGAAGACCGAGTTCGGTTGATACAAGAAAATTTGAAGGCTGCACAATCCCGACAGAAGAGCTACGCTGATCAAAGGCGTAGGCCATTGCATTTTGACGTCGGAGAGCATGTTTATCTTCGTGTATCTCAGATGAAGGGAATTCACCGGTTCGGTGTAAAGGGGAAACTCGCTCCCCGCTTTATTGGTCCTTTTGCTATCACGGAGAAGTGCGGACCCGTAGCCTACTGGCTAGAACTACCGGAAAGTCTTGCGGGTGTCCATGATGTGTTTCATGTGTCACAGCTGCAGAAGTGCCTCAAATTCACCGCTGCTGTCCGCACCGAGGAAATCAACGAGTTGAAACCGGACCTTACCTGTAAAAGCCCAAGAAAAGGGACTTGCAAATAACTTTTCTTCACCTCACAACACCACAGTTTGTATTGTGGATATTAGGAAATATTGTGAAGAGCAAGTAACCTCCATCAAAAGAGTGATTAGAGGGGAAAGCCTTCATTCTCACAAAGTGGGATTTGGACACATGAACATGAGAGGTTGAGCTCACCCATAGAACTTAAAAAGTCTTGGGAGGGTTCAGGCCAAGTTTCATGCAAATCCAACACTTTTTGAGGCACTTTTGAGGTTATTTGAAAAAGAGGCCAATTTGAATGTAAATTAAAATTGCAGCAACTTTCATCACTCAAATTCAAAAGTTAGCTTCATATTCAAACTCAGCACATTTTTCTGATTAAACCCACCAATTTTCATTCTCATTGGAGTTCATCTTGTCTAGAGCTAAATTTGCAAGAATTCAAAACTGAATTTGAATTTCAGTTTAAACATGCAGCAAATTTAGCCAAACACAGTTCCAATTTGAGAATTCGAATTTAAACCAAGACTTGGGGGCTAAGTCTCCCATTCAATGTTCAGTAGCTGGGATATTTACAAAGAAAGGGGGAGAAAGAATTAGAGGGGAGAAGAGGGCCCACTGGTCAGCCACCCAGGAATCAAACCGACTCAGGCACGAGGTCGAACACCCCTACGGGCGACAACGCACGGGGTCGACCCCGTCCCAACGCGGCCACCACACGGTGAAAGAGCGGAGTCACCACGCCAGCGCGACGCTCGCTTGGCTGTTTTCACGGTGCCTTGGCTTCCCCAGCGTTCCCCCGTCCACAATCGCCTCCGCGCGCAAACTTGTTCCTCGCCGCTCTCTGGTCGCTGGCGTCCGAGGAACCCAGGCACTCTCGTGCCCGACGAGCAACACAAGAAAGAACCGCCTCGAGGTATTGATCACCACCGTACTGACCTCGCCCTCTCTCTCGCACGGTCGGCAAAGAATTTGGGGGATTTGTGTGTCGGGGTGTTTAGAACCGAACCAGGCGAAATCCAGAAATTCGTAGCAAGTAAGCCACCACTCCTTAGGCCGAGCTAAAGACATGATCTAGACTCGCCCACGCGTCTCTGAGATCAGAAATCATTGAGTTTCATCGAGTATGGGCGATGTTCTTCGAGCTTTTTGCATCGGCGCCGATTTCCGGTCTAGGTCACCGGTGAGGTCGTAGTTGCAGCTGCTTTCACAGAGATCGGTGCCCATATCCATGATCAGCGGGTGTCAACGGAGCTCCCCGAGCAAACCGCATCGAGAAAGGTGCAGGGGATGCTGAGTTTGACGTCGCCGGTGAGCTCCCGGCCGCTGTTGCCGGCGGGAGCACTGTTCCGGCCGTTGTCAAGCTTCGGTGAGGACACCAGCGTGTTCTCCGAGTCGAGTTAGACACAGGCGGCAAGTTCCGTCGAAGTTCGGGCAGTGAAACGCCCAGCCGCGAGCGCTCCGGTGAGGCGCCGCCGCGGGAGCTGCGGGAGAGCGCGAGGTAGACGAAGGGGGGGCCGGGTCCACCGGTCAGCCTCTGATCTCGCGCGGGGATCGGTTTGCGGCCGGGATTCGGTGTGGCAGCACGGGTAAAACCCTGTGGGCCGCGGAGCGGCCACATTCTGAGTGGGCCGGCTCGAAGAGTAGGATCCACCCGCAGGATTTAAACATTTTTGGAATTTCCAGTTTTAGTTCAAACTTCAAATGCATAGAACATTTGCTAGGAAACTCCAAATTCAATGAACCAAATTTTGCTGAATTCAGAATTCTGAGTACTTTCCAGCAATACCAAATTCAGATCATGAAAGTAAATAGTTTTCCAGAATTAAATCCCTAAATTTTAAATTGTGAGGAATTTTATCTGGAGAACTACTTTATGAAAATTTCTGAAATTTGGCTGAGAGGTTCATTGGAAAATCCCTGAATCCCAGTAAAATTTTCAGACTCATCTAAGTTTGTTTGGTTACCCTGATTGGGTGATTAAGAGAACTGCCCTGAGAAAATAGAAAAATGTACAGAAACATTTTTCAGATTTTCTCCAATCTTAATTAGGGCATAACTTTCAGTAGAATTCTTCAAATAACATGAAACCAAGTCCATTAGAACCATATTGAATTCTAGTTTCCAGAAAGTAATGGTTGTAGCCATGAAAACCCCTGGAATTATTCAGAGGCTCAAATATTGACCAAATGGGCTTTTATTTGTACAAGGTTCAGATGAACTTTGTTTCAAATGAAACTTGGTCAATACTCTGGTTAGGACCCTACCAAGCCACAATAAAAATTTCAGAACCAAAGGGGAGGGCTAGCTAGAGTTATTAGTAGTTAAGTATTCAAGTTTACACATTACATTTAAATTTACATGTCGTATTTCATTAAACGTGTAGTCACTGAAGAAGAGACTCCGGAAGTGCTGGACTTCCTCCTTCCGGAAGAAGAGCTAACTACTGACCAGCAGCAACAAGGCAAGCGCCCGGTTTGCATTAACCTTTTTATAAGTTTTAATTTGTTTACATGTGTCATATGAAGTATGATTGTGCATTAGATATAGGATGGATGGAACCCCACTTGCATAACCAGAATTTTTCCCTAAGAGTGAGGGTAGTGTCTAGGACCTCGAGAAGACAGGCTATGCTTAATGAGTCATAGGACTTTGGTACAAGTCGAGTAGTTGGAATCTACTCGCGAGATAGGCTTGGGACACACGGGTTCGGTGGAGTGATGTGAGATCACTTTAGTAATGAAAATGAGACTTGGCAGGGGTTAGGGCGCAGCAAGAGAGAGTCTTGTGTGTGCGGCCCTGCCCATGTCGATTGAGGACCGATCCGTGTGCGGCCCACGCTGATCAAGTTTGAACGTACCGAAGGCATATCGGATATATGGGCCCCGATAAACCGATGTAGCCTAAACCTCCGGGCGTAGAGGCATAGCACACCGATTTATATGTGTAGGTTGAGGGCAGCAAGGTGGAAATCTGCCAACGGGCATAGAGAGATGCTCCGTGTGGGGAACCTCCTGCTCGTTTCGGTGCGACCGGTTCGACGTTTGGGCTGTTGGGTGAAAGGTTGTCCCGTACGACATCGAGTGAGCGTGCTGTGGAGCTCCACGGATGGGCGTACGTGACGTGCTCTTTGGGTTTCCCTGCAGGTGTATATCAAGTCGATTCGCCGTCCCTCGCGGTGAAGAGTACCACTTGGTCACTGAGTCGTGACGTAGACTAATGTATGAAATATGATGATTCAATATTGCTGATTGATATAATTGTATTGCTACATGTGTGCCACCGAATACTGCTTACTAAATTTCAGATTCCCGAACTGTTAACTTATTGCTAAAAGATGAACTAAGGATGAACTTGTAGGCGTGTCCATTTGCTGCAACATTGCTATCCTATGTCATTGTACCCGTCATGTAGAGTTTCATGCTTAGGTGAGTCGGTTAAGCCTTGTTGAGCCATCATGCTCACGGTTGCTGCTTAAGTGTTTTTCAGGTGAGGAGCCACCGACGGACTCGTAGTACGAGTCCACTGGCGAAGATTACCCTCCGTCGGGGACCACGGCTGAGTGGGAGCCGTACACGCCGCGCTGAGCTTTGATGTGCAGCTAGTGTGGGTTGCCCTAGGGCTGGGCAACCGACTTTTGCTAGATAGGCGGGCGTGAGTTGTACAAAAGAAACTTCCGCTGTGTAATAAAGACCCTAGTTTGTAACTGAGAAGTGTACTACTTTGTACATTCAGTTTGTTTTTCCCATGTAATATAATGTGTTCTTATGACGTGTGCTGTTGGGTGTCGCATCGTGCGACACCACCCTCTGCGATCCTGGATGGGCGGATTCCGGTCCGCCACAGCCTGGTATCAGAGCTGCATTGGGGATAGCACAGTACTTAAGGACTGCATTATGGGAAAACTTAGGATTACAGTGAGGATTCGGTAGTAGCCCAGGTAAGGACTATAGTAACATAGTTATTTAAAGTGGCAAAGACTAACTTATGAGTTATAATTCTGAATTTCAATTATTGTAACGACGCACCTACGCTCTAGTAAGATTGGTAAGGAACGCCACCGAAAGCGGTTCAATTTTGGTTAGCTCCCCTGACGAGGAACGTAGTTCAGGGAGTGATCTCACAGCTTGATGTGGGACGTCAATATGAAACTCTTGGACTCTTCATGTTCCTGAGTTCATATGAAACGCTGATCCCTATTGTGCATTAGGCAAGTAAGTGGAGACCCCATCGCATGGTCAGTAACGCGAGAGTGTGTTCGTCTGGAAATAGCCCAGGAGGACATACGCATCGCTTGCCATCGGCGTGCCCTGCAGGGCAGTAGGTGGTATCTGTTGGGTTGATAACATTCCCAACCGTGACGACCCATTCATGACATACTCGGATTCCCTGTCGTGTGGTGTTGAAACATGATCACGTACCTTGAGACGTGACCTAACTCAAGGACGGCCATATGGAAATGATACGGGCGTTTGTATTTACTTTCAAATAAGGTACTGCCTGAAATGGAAACAAAACCCTTGAGTGCATCACTTTTGTGTGGTCTTCTGCAGGTACTAACCACGTATGTATCCTTGTAGAAAACGTGTGCAAGAGACCGTTTAGTGCCACACTTGAGACGTATAAGCCGGTATAATCCGGTTAGGATTTTCTTTTGTGAGGAACGTAGTACCGTGATATTGTAGGCATATGCATGAAAATATTGATAACAAGGAATTAAAATCATTAGGTTCAACATTTTAGGACTCTGGTTGGGTAGAAAAATTGGATAGTTATGAGTGTAGTTCCAAAAGTCTGAAAAACAGAGTGCTCTGTTTTGGAAAGCAAGTTGCTGATCTTCAACAGGGCATAACTCACAGGTCTTTTAGCCCAGGGAGGTGTGGTATATAGTTCTGGAAAGTAGTGGAGTACCATACAACTTTGTTGTAGATTTTCAGAGCTGAAACCCACCTTAAGATGGCTTAAGACCCAGAGAAATGTAAACTGTCCAGAACCAGGACAGAGTGAAACATTCTCTGGACTGTTCTATTTTTCAATGATAACTCCCAGTAGAAAAACCAAAAATTTTCACATGATACATCCTTAGCAAGGGTAGGATATGTGTTACATCTTTGCAATTCAAAGTTTATGAAATTTCAGCACAGATTTCAGTGGAAACCGGAGTTAAAAACATCAACTTTCCAAGGGAGGTGCTGTTAAAATTCTTCCAGAAATTTTGCTGACTTTGAATTAGCATAACTTTTTAACCAAAGCTGATCTGGGGGCAAATGAATACCCGTTGGAAAGATACTGAAGTTATCTTTAACTTTGGTATTCAGCTTGAGTCATGAAAATGCCCAGAACCAGATCAAAATTTGGAATAGGTAGAAACTGGTCATTCTGACAGAAGAATGACAGTTGAACTCATTGGAGAGGGTGTTGTACCCCAAGGGTGGTATACGTGATGACAAAGCGATAGTAATATATCATAGTGACCAAACCTAGTTATGGTGAGCTTCCAAAGTGGAGATTCATCAAGTTGGATTAAACTAGCTTATGTTTGGTCCGTTTAATGGTGTAGCTTGTGCAAAGTTATTACATTGTCTACTTACGAGATGTATCGCATGTTTTTATTGTCATTATGTCGTTATGCCTATTTTTATTGGACTGCATGCAATCTGTTGCGGGACTGATGTTATTGTCGTATGGTTGCAGATGGTTCGCACTAGGACCACGACGAGGTTCGTGGCTCTAGCCAAGGGGGAGGCGATGACTCCCAGCCACCGGCCTACGACAGCACCCCGCAGCAGCAGCCACCACCGCCGCCTCCGGTTACTCTAGCGGATATGATAGCGGCACTGGTGGGAGGTCGTGAGGAGCAGACCGACCTGCTACGCACGATCGTGCAGAATACGTCCCAGGCGGGGGGGAGGGGGCGTCAAGATAGAGGGCCTCGTGAGCCCCGGGAAGTGTCGTACTCGGATTTCATGAGTACGCACCCTCCAGTGTTCATCGAAGCCAAAGAACCACTGGAGGCGGACAACTGGCTGCGGACCATCGAGTCTAAGTTCGGGCTGCTCCAATGCACGGAGCAGCAGAAGACTTTGTTCGCAGCGCAGCAACTCCATGGTCCCGCAGGTGCGTGGTGGGCGAACTATGTCGCCTCACGTCCGGCTGGCCATGCCGTGGAATGGCATGAATTCCGGGAGGCATTCCGCGCCTATCATATCCCTCCCGGGATCATAAAGAGGAAGTTCCAAGAATTCTTGGAGCTGAAACAGGGCGGGAGGAGTGCCCATGACTACTCCTGTGCCTTCAACCATCTGGCGCAATACGCGTCAGACTATATCTCCACTGAGGAGAAAAAGCGGGAACACTTTTATTGGGGGTTACACCCCGAAATGAAGACGCACCTCGTTCAGTGGAATCGTGGCACATTCAATGACCTAGTCAATGCCGCGATTATGCAAGAAGACGCTTAGCGGGAGTTGGCAGCTGAGCAACGGAAGCGCAGCGCTCCACCCAGCGGTGGGAGTGGCGCTCCCCAGAAGTACCGTATGGTGTATCGGACACCATCCAGGCAGCAGTGGCGTCCACCGGCGCGAATTCAACAGTTCGGGGGACGTTCGTTCCAAGCACCCCCATTCCTACCGCCGATGCCACCACCAAGACAGCAGCAGCAGCAGCAGACGGCACCCCGGGCGTTTCCACCACCACAACGCGCCCCGGGATTCCGTCCGCCAATCAGCGGGGGACCGCCCCGTTTCACCTGCTTCACGTGTGGCCAGGCGGGCCACTTCGCGATGGACTGTCCCCAGGGACAGCAGAGCAGCGTGCAAGCCCAGTTCCAGGGCGGTGCTCGAGGTCGACCTCCAGTGAAGAAGGTTGGTCAGCGGACTGGGGGTGTCCGCAACCTCGACAATGAGGACGCCCCAGAGGGAGACAACGTGCTGGCGGGTAGGTTTACTCTCAACCATCAAGCCATCGTCATATTGTTTGATTCTGGTGCAACCCACAACTTTATAAGTGCATCATATGTGGTTAAGCATCAGCTGGAAGCCTTTCCAACCGAGTGTTCGTATATGATCTGCTCACCGGGAGGAAAGATTTCAGCAACGATGATGGTGCTGAAAGCACCACTGTGCTTAGGTTGGAAGATATATCCCACCACTATGATTATCCTTGAGGGGCAGAAGATTGATGCAATCTTGGGAATGTCATGGCTAAGCTACCATGGCGTTGTCCTGGAAACTCTAGCACGGACGGTTCACCTCAACTCCCCATTACACCGTCAGCAGTCCCTCCTATTAGATAATCCAGTAACAGAGGTTTCAGCAATCAACAATACTGAAGCCCTCCAGTTAGAGGACATCCCCGTAGTCCAGGAGTACCCTGACGTGTTCCCGGATGATCTTCCGGGCATGCCACCTGAGCGGGACGTCGAGTTCAAGATTGAACTTGCACCCGGAACTACGCCCATATCACGGAGACCATACAAAATGGCTCCCAATGAGCTGGCTGAACTAAAAGAACAGCTCAATGATCTGTTGAGCAAGGGTTTCATTAGGACGAGTTCCTCGCCTGGGGGATGCCCGGCGCTGTTCGTGAACAAGGATGAAACCCTGAGGCTGTGTGTGGATTACCGGCCGCTCAACGCCGTCACCATCAAGAATAAGTACCCACTGCCCCGCATCGACATATTGTTTGATCAACTTGTGGGTGCAAGTGTATTCTCCAAGATGGACCTTCGCTCTGGATATCACCAGATTAGAATCCGGGCGGAGGATATTCCGAAGACGGCCTTATCGACGAGATATGGACTATATGAATATCTCGTCATGTCCTTTGGTCTCACAAACGCTCCAGCCCATTTCATGTATCTCATGAACTCGGTGTTCATGCCGGAGCTGGACAAGTTCGTGGTAGTGTTCATCGACGATATCTTGGTTTACTCCAAGACAGAAGCCGAACATGCCGAACACTTGCGGATCGTTCTTCAACAATTGCGAGACCACAAGCTCTACGCCAAGTTCAGTAAATGCGAGTTTTGGATCAGCCATGTGCCATTCTTGGGACATATCATCTCCGCGGAAGGCATTGCGGTTGACCCAAGCAAGATAGAGCAAGTACTGAAATGGAAAGCTCCCACTTCAGTTCATGAAGTCAGAAGCTTCCTCGGGTTAGCGGGATACTGTCGGAGATTTATTCCAAGTTTCTCCAAGCTCGCTAAGCCGATGACAGAATTGCTGAAGAAGGGGACGAAATATGTTTGGAACACGGCGTGTGAAGGAGCATTCCAAACATTGGTGAAGCATCTCACCACAGCCCCGGTATTAGCTCAGCCGGATACAACAAAACCCTTCGACGTGTATTGTGACGCGTCCGGTATCGGGCTAGGCTGCGTGTTGATGCAGGAAGGACGTGTGGTCGCTTATGGCTCACACCAACTTCGGAACCATGAGCAGCACTATCCTACTCATGATCTTGAGCTTGCTGCCGTGGTGTTGGCGCTAAAAATGTGGAGGCACTATCTCCTGGGGAATCTGGTGCATCTCTACACCGACCACAAGAGCTTAAAATATATTTTCACCCAGAAGGAGCTGAACATGAGACGAAGGAGGTGGTTAGATCTGATCAAAGATTATGAGATTGAGATTCATTACCACCCCGGCAAGGCGAATGTGGTTGCCGACGCGTTGAGTCGGAAATCACATGTCCATCACCTCACCATTACACCGGTGGAGGAGGAAGAGCCAAGTTTATACTTGGTTCCTTATGGATCACTGTACAACCTTGCCCTCATCCCTACTATTAGGGAGGACATCATTGCAGCTCAGAAGACGGATAAAGGCATGGCACATCTCCGGAGACGGATAGACAATGGAGAGATCAAGTGTTTCCGGAAAGATGATGAGGGGACGCTATGGTTCAATGACCGCATAGTCGTACCCCGGGATATGGAGTTGAGGAAAAAGATCCTCGACGAAGCGCAATTGTCTAAGTACTCCATTCATCCGGGAAGCAATAAAATGTACCAAGATTTGAAAAAGAAATTTTGGTGGACACGGATGAAGCGGGAGGTAGCTAAGTACGTATCCGAGTGCGATACGTGCCGACGAGTGAAAGCTGATCACATGAAGAAATCAGGGCTGTTGCAACCTCTGAAGATCCCGTCATGGAAATGGGATGATGTGAGCATGGATTTCATTGTGGGATTACCCTTAACATCCAACAAACATGATTCCATTTGGGTGATCGTTGACCGACTGACCAAGTCGGCCCATTTCATTCCCGTACATACACATTTCCATGCCAACAGATATGCGGAGTTATATATCGCCAGGATCCTATGTTTGCATGGCGTACCCAAGACCACATAGTCTCAGACCGAGGTGCATTGTTTGTATCTCGCTTTTGGGAGCAGTTGCATGCTGCTTTGGGTACTAAACTGATTAGAAGCTCCACTTACCACCCTCAGACAGATGGCCAGACAGAGAGGGTGAATCAAGTTTTGGAAGACATGTTGAGAGCATGTGCCATCCACCATGGTAGGAACTGGGATGATCACCTAACATTGGCGGAATTCTCGTACAACAATGGCTATCAGGCGATTATCAAGATGGCACCCTACGAAGCTCTTTACGGTCGTAAATGCTGCACCCCATTAAACTGGTGCGAGTCCGGTTAAAGGGTCACATTCGGGGTTGATGTGGTGAACGACGCCGATGAGCGCGTTAGGACAATTCAAGCCAATTTGAAGGCCGCTCAATCCCGGCAGAAGAGCTACGCTGATAAGAGGCGTAGACCGTTGCACTTCGACGTCGGTGAACATGTGTACCTCCGCGTGTCGCCGATGAAGGGCGTGCACCGATTCGGTATGAAGGGGAAGCTCGCTCCCTGTTTTATTGGACCCTACGCCATCACCGAGAAGTGTGAGCCAGCAGCGTATCGATTGGAGCTACCGGCATCTCTGGCTGGTGTCCATGATGTTTTCCATGTTTCGCAACTGCGAAAATGCTTGAAGCATACAGCTGCTGTTCCTACCGAAGACATCGGCGAGCTGAAACCGGATTTAACATATGATGAGTATCCAGTGGCCATTCTTGATGAAAAAGCCAGGACCACGCGCAGCAGAATGTTGTGGTTCTACAAGATACTCTGGATCAACCACACCGCCGAAGAAGCGACATGGGAGAGCGAGGAATTCCTTCGCTCGAATTACCCAGTGTTCATGGCTGCTCAACATGGGTAAGTCCCTATTACATCGCTATCTCTTCTTTTGTAATCTCGGGACGAGATTCTTTTAAGGGGGAGGGATGTAAAAGCCCAAGAAAAGGGACTTGAAAATTTTTTTCTTCACCTCACAACACCACAGTTTGTATTGTGGATATTAGGAAATATTGTGAAGAGCAAGTAACCTCCATCAAAAGAGTGATTAGAGGGGAAAGCCTTCATTCTAACAAAGTGAGATTTGGACACATGAACATGAGAGGTTGAGCTCACCCCTAGAACTTAAAAAGTCTTGAGAGGGTTCAGACCAAGTTTCATGCAAATCCAACACTTTTTGAGGCACTTTTGGGGTTATTTGAAAAAAAGGCCAATTTGAATGTAAATTCAAATTGCAGCAACTTTCATCACTCAAATTCAAAAGTTAGCTTCATATTCAAACTCAGCACATTTTTCTGAGTAAACCCACCAATTTTCATTCTCATTGGAGTTCATCTTGTCAAGAGCTAAATTTGCAAGAATTCAAAACTGAATTTGAATTTCAGTTTAAACATGCAGCAAATTTAGCCAAATACGGTTCCAATTTGATAATTGAAATTTAAACCAAGACTTGGGGGCTAAGTCTCCCATTCAATGTTCAGTAGCTGGGATATTTACAAAGAAAGGGGGAGAAAGAATTAGAGGGGAGAAGAGGCTCACTGGTCAGCCACCCAGGAATCAAATCGACTCAGGCACGAGGTCGAACACCCCTACGGGCGACAACGCACGGGGTCGACCCCGTCCCAACGCGGCCACCGCACGGTGAAAGAGCGGAGTCACCACGCCAGCGCGACGCTCGCTCGGCTGTTTTCACGGTGCCCCGGCTGCCCCAGCATTCCCCCATCCAAAATCGCCTCCGCGCGCAAACTTGTTCCTCGCCGCTCTCTGGTCGCCGGCGTCCGAGCAACCCAGGCACTCTCGTGCCCGACGAGCAACACAAGAAAGAACCGCCTCAAGGTACTGATCACCACCGTACTGACCTCGCCCTCTCTCTCGCACGGTCGGCAAAGAATTTGGGGGATTCGTGTGTCGGGGTGTTTAGAACCGAACCAGGCGAAATCCAGAAATTCGTAGCAAGTAAGCCACCACTCCTTAGGCCGAGCTAAAGACATGATCTAGACTCGCCCACGCATCTCTGAGATCAGAAATCATCGATTTTCATTGAGTATGGGCGATGTTGTTCGAGCTTTTTGCATCGGCGCTGATTTCCGGTCTAGGTCACCGGTGAGGTCGTAGTTGCAGCTGTTTCCACAGAGATCGGTGCCCATATCCATGATCAGCGGTTGTCAGCGGAGCTCCCCGAGCAAACCGCATGGAAAAAGGTGCAGGGGATGCTGAGTTTGACGTCGCCGGTGAGCTCCCGGCCGCTGTTGCCGGCGGGAGCACTGTTCCGGCCGTTGTCTGACACGACCCCACGGTCCTGTCGAGCCAGGATCACGCTGAGGGGTGCTGCGTTGCACAGCACCGTATAACACACGTCAAAGGTACAAAGCGGAAGCAAAATTTTATTACATAAACAAGTTATGAACATGTTTACATCAAAATAAGTTCAGTCTACACTCGCGGGCGTAGACTAAGCATCAAGTGCACGTTCAGCCCTTGAACGTGTCCTTGCTAGCACACACGCACACTAACTCTGCGGCGTGCACGACTCCCACTCGACGGGGTTCCCCTCCTGGGGTTCCGTCTCCTCTTCGGGAGTCACTTCCTCACAGAACCCTGCAAAAGCTTCAAACACAAGCAGTGAGCACGAAGGCTCAGCAAGTCTGACCCGTCTCACCTAAACATGGAACTTCTACATGAGGGTAATGGGTTACATGAGGTAAAAATCAGTTGCAAGGACTCGCCTAATTAGTAGAACCTTACTTTCAAGTTTTAGCAGCAGGTTGTGGAGAACCTTACGCTAAGGCACTTGAGAGAGCCGCGATCAAACAAGAAACACATTTCTCTCATGTACTTTGCCCAAAGTTGAAAAGAACTTTAGTTAGCTCTAAGCTACAGCATATCATTAACAATCAATGTCCAGCTTTCAATCAGCAACATTTTAACATGTAACTAGCCTGTTCTTTCTACGTCACGGTACAGTGAACAAGTGGTACTCACTGACCACGAGGGACGGTGATTATAATCGATTTACACCTGCAGGGTTACCCGAACAACCCGTCATGTACGCCCGTACTCGATGTTGCCTACAACAACCATCACGGACGCCGTACGCGACTACCTTTCACCCGTTAGCCAAATGTTGAACCGGTCCAATCATCCCGAGCAAGAGGTCTCTGCACGCGCATCTCAGTGCCGCCAGCCGATTTACACCTCGAGCTCTCAACCTACCCTCTGAACGACCAGCTATGCCTCAACACCCAGCTACCCGAGTTACATAGTTTCCCTGTTCCCATATAGCCGGTAGGTCTTCGGTACTGTTCTAGCTTGTTCAACAGGCCCGCACACGGCTCGGTCCTCAATCGGCACAAGTGGAGCTACAGCACACAGGCCCCAAAGTCCTGCTGCCCTTAACCTCCGCTTGGTCTCATCTTCTTGCCATGTGTTTCATGTGCTATCACTACCCGAGTCGAGTGCCTCTAGCCTATGCTCGCAAGTAGTTCCAACTACTCGACTTGTACCGAATCCTACTCTATCTTAGCAATGCAGTGGCTAACGAGGTTTTCAATCCTAAATCCAACCCATGGTTTTCTTGGCTATGCAATTGGGTTCCAATCAAGACTCTAATGCAAAGAATCACAACAATATTCAAAGATGTGCTCAAAACAGTAAACATTTGTAAAAAGGTTAATGCAAACCGGAGCTTGCCTTGCTGCTCTTGGTCGTAGGCTAGCTGTTCCTCCGGAGTAACGAAGTCTAGGACTTCGGGTTCCTCCTCGACCTTAGCGACTACATGATAAGAGCAATATATGTATCAATTTAAATGCATTTGTATTAACTTTGAAGTCGTGAAGTCTATAACCCTTTCTAGACAGACCTAATGACTGTGAAACTTTTACTGGGGCCTAGTTACAACCTATACAGAGATTTGGTCGAGTTTTAGTTGCAGTAAAGCTCATTTGAGCCCTCCACAATTAATTATGTCCTTGACCTTAATTGGAACTCTTAGGGTGTTCTAGGAATTTTCATGAAACAAACTATGACTTTCTGAAAACTAGATTTTCAGAGGGTCCTAATGGAGTTGGTCTCACTTAATTTGGAAGTTCCTAACTAAAGATATGAGCTAAACAATTTCAGAGAAAATTCTGAAAATGTTTCTGAACATTTTCTATTTTCTCTGTAACAGTTTCACTAATCACACCATTAAGTGGGTTAAATGAGATCCAATGGGTCTGAAATGTTAATGGTAGTTCAGGGATATTTTGGTGATCATCCCAGCAAAATTTCAGGATTTTCCTCCACAGGATTCTCCAGTTAAAATTCCAAATAATTTAAACTTTGAGGAATTAATTCTGGAAAAATAAGGAATTTCATGAAGTGAAACTTGATTTGCTGGAAAGTGCTCAGAGAGCTGAATCCATTAAAATTTTGTTCACTAAATTTGGAGCTTTCTAGCCAAAGTTATCAGGATTTGAAGTTTGAAGGAAATCTGAAAATCGGGGAAAAGTTTAAACTCGCGCGTGGGACCAGGGGACACGCGTCGCACGCCGAGGCGACAGCACACCGCGGCCCACAAGGATTTTGCGCGCCAGCACACCCGATCCCGGCCGCAGCCGGATCCTGATTCAAAATATCTCCCGCTGACAGCTGGGGTCCACCCCCTTCTTCAACCTCGCGACGCCCGCGCTCCGCCGCCGAGGGACCTCGCCGGAGAGCTCGCCGCCGGCTTCTGTACAGCTCCAAACTTCTCGATTCTGGCCGCCCCTGCCTACTTTTACTCGGGTAACAGGATTCTAGGGTCAGCTGCTCATGACAATGGCCGGAGCATGGTCGGCGATGAGCCGCCACCTCGGAACGACTTCGGCCATGTCGGTTGACTTCTCTAGCACCTCAGCTACTTCGGAAACCGGTCGGGGAGCACCAGTGGACCTCAGAGAAGGTCGACTTGAGCTCGAGGCAGTTCGGGGAAGGCCCGAAATAGTTCCTCACCGTGCGCCCGATGCCGCCCGTTCATTCCACCATTGGTAGACCTCAAATTACGCCGGGTACAGAGGTTCTCCGGCCCAGAGTTGTGAAGGCAACTTGTGCGTTACCGTATCTAGCTCGTGTGAGAGCGTCTTGAGGCCCTCTAATCCTTTCTAGAGCATGAATTAAACAGAATAGTACCCGAATGTCGTTCTGCACACAGAAAGGGGAAAAGTAGAAATTCACCGGCGGTGAGCAACCACTCGAGCTGTGGCTCGGGGATGAGCAGCACCGGTCACCAGCGCGTCCAAGGGTGCCTTGGCTCGGGCGTGACAACGCCATGGTTGGGCTGTCCACGAGAGCCCGGCGTGCGGCGGTTCCAAGTCCCGAATTTGATCTTTCGGCACAGCCGATATCAATCGGTTTCAACTGAATTCTAGCAACGGGGATGACGGAGGAAGGTCTCTAGTACCTTGCTGGGGCTCTGGAGTGGACGGAGGGAGCTGCGATCGGCATTCTCCGATCGATTCCGAGCTGCGTTAAATTTCGGCCGGCGCTGAGTTCTTGCGGGGAAGAACAGCGATGCCTCGGCCGAGGAGGGGGGGGGGGCAGGCGCCTTAAGAAGGCTCTGCACCGCCTCGCGCCCGCGCGTGGGCAAGCAGCTGCTGGCGCGGCGGCTGCCCTCGGTGGCGATCACCGCTACGGCTCGGTGACCCGAGTGAGAAAAGTCTCAGTCGGTTTGATCTGGGCAGTGGCTGACATGTGGGACCAACTTCCAGTTTTAACCTCTGAAATTTACTCCTAATCACTGTTGTAAACAGTGATCCCCATAGTACCCCTGGTAATTCAAATTATCCACCCATGAACCATTTGAATTGATCAAAGTTCAATTTGGGTTTGGTTTGAGTGAATTTCAGCGCAAGTGCAGTTTTGAATTCAAACGAAGTTTGAATTTGTCCCACTTAGCTCATGTCAAGATCAACTCCAAATGGAGTGAAAAATGGTGTGTGGGCTCACAAAAATGTGCTGAGTAAGAATATGCCTCCCACTTTTAAATTCATGGGATAAAAACAGTTTGAATTTGAATATGGTTTCAAACTGCCCTCTTCCTAACTATACCCAAAATGACCTCAAAAAGGTTTTGAATTTGGGTGAAACTTGGCATGGACATCCTTAGTAAAGTGTAGGAGTTCTCATATGTCCAGCCCATCTATATGACATGTGGGAAATACCACTTTATGTGAGTTTGTTTTCTAATGAGCATATTGATAATTGTTACTTGCTCTTCATTTGTGTTCATGATCCTTCCTCAAATGAGGTGTGTGGTGTGGTGATGAACACTGCAAATGTGTGTCAAAAACTGAGGCCCTTACATTCCTCCCCCCTTAAAAGAATCTCGTCCCGAGATTATAAAGTGAAAATGAGAGAGAGGACGGTGGAAAATTACCGGATATGCGACGTGAAAAATTCGGGGTAGTTAGTGCGAAGAAATTCTTCGCTCTCCCATGTCGCTTCGTCCATGGAGTGATTACTCCATAGAACCTTGTAGAACCACAATGTACGGTTGCGTGTGGTTCGGGCCTTTTCATCAATAATCTGCACCGGTTCCTCCTGATAGGTGAGATCCGGTTGCAGTTCTTCAATGTCTTCCAGCTGAACGGTCGTTGATAGCTTGAGACACTTCCTCAGCTGGGAAATGTGAAAGACGTTGTGCACACCGGAAAGTGCTTCTGGTAATGTCAGCCGGTATGCCACTGACCCACATCTTTCGGTAATCTGGAATGGACCGATGAATCGGGGTGCCAACTTTCCTCTCACCCCAAATCTGTTTACGCCCTTCATTGGAGACACCCGTAGATATACGTCATCTCAGACTTCGAATTGTAATGGGCGCCTTCTCCGGTCCGCATATTGTTTCTGACGGGATTGAGCGGCTTTTAGGTTCGCTTGAATCAGTCGAACCTTTTCTTCCGCGTTGTTGACAAGGTCAATCCCGAAGGTAACCCTTTCGCCAGACTCACACCAGTTCAATGGTGTGCGGCATTTCCTACCGTATAGCGCCTCGTAAGGTGCCATCTTGATGCTGGCTTGGTACCCATTATTGTACGAGAACTCAGCTAACGGCAAGTGATCATCCCAATTCTTGCCGTGGTCGATAGCGCAAGCTCGTAGCATGTCTTCTAAGATTTGATTTACCCGCTCCGTTTGCCCATCCGTCTGCGGGTGGTAGGCTGAACTACGGATCAGCTTCGTCGCCAAGGCAGCATGCAGCTGCTCCCAAAAACGGGACACAAATAAAGTGCCCTGATCCGATATGATGGTACGGGGTACGCCGTACAAGCATAGGATCCGTGAGATGTACAGTTCAGCGTACTTCTTGGCATTGTAGTTGGTGTTGACCGGGATGAAATGGGCAACTTTGGTGAGCTGATCGACGATCACCCACACGGAATCATGTTTCTGTAAGGTGGTGGGTAAACCGACGATGAAATCCATGCTCACATCCTCCCACTTCCAGGCAGGGATGCCCAGTGGTTGTAGCAGTCCCGGTTTTCGCATGTGGTCTGCCTTCACCCTTCGACATGTATCACACTCGGACACGTATTTTGCAGTCTCTCGCTTCATCCGTGTCCACCAAAACTTGCTTCTGAGTTCTTGATACATCTTGTTGCTGCCGGGGTGAATAGAGAACTTTGACAAGTGAGCCTCATCAAAGATCTTCTTCCGTAGTTCCGGGTTTCGGGGTACGACGATCCGGTCCTTGAACCATAGGATGCCGTCTCCGTCCTTCCGGAAACATTTCAACTCCCCACTGTCTACACGTCTCCGCAAATGTGACATGCCCTTGTCATTCTTCTGGGCTGCCGCTATCTCTTCACGGATGGTGGGGATCAAAGCTAGGTTGTAGAGAGCTCCGTGTGGAATCACATGTAGTGATGGTTCGCTCTCTTCCAACGGTGTGATGGTCAGATCATTGACGTGTGACTTGCGGCTCAGCGCATCTGCCACTACGTTTGCCTTGCCCGGATGATAATGGATCTCTATCTCGTAATCCTTTATCAGTTCTAACCATCTTCGTTGCCTCATGTTCAGTTCCTTCTGAGTGAATATGTACTTGAGGCTTTTGTGGTCGGTATATAAATGTACGAGGTTACCGAGTAAGTAGTGCCTCCACATTTTTAGTGCAAGTACCACGGCAGCGAGCTCCAAATCGTGAGTTGGATAATTTTGCTCATGGTTTCTAAGCTGCCGTGACCCATACGCGACCACCCTTCGGTCTTGCATCAGCACACATCCGAGCCCAATGCCGGATGCATCGCAGTACACATCGAACGGTTTGGTTGTGTCTGGCTGCGCCAAAACCGGTGCTGATGTCAGGTGCTTGACTAAAGCCTTGAATGCTGCTTCGCATGCTGGACTCCAAACATATTTGGTAGCCTTCTTTAGCAGCTCTGTGATTGGCTTGGCAATTTTCGAGAAGTTCGGAATGAACCTCCGATAATATCCCGCGAGTCCGAGGAAACTCCGTACCTCGTGAACAGTTCTCGGGGATTTCCAATTCAGCACTTGAGTGATCTTGCTCGGGTCCACAGCGATACCCTCCGCTGAGATGATATGCCCGAGGAAAGGCACTTGCGATATCCAAAACTCGCATTTGCTGAATTTTGCGTATAACTTGTGATCCCGCAGCCGTTGTAAGACTATACGCAGATGTTTCTTGTGATCTTCCTCCGACTTGGAATATACCAGGATGTCGTCGATGAAGACCACGACAAACTTGTCCAGCTCCGGCATGAATACCGAGTTCATTAAGTACATGAAGTGAGCCGGAGCATTGGTGAGGCCGAAGGACATGACCAGGTACTCATAAAGTCCGTACCTCGTCGAGAAAGCCGTCTTCGGAATGTCCTCAGCCCTTATCTTAATCTGATGGTACCCAGATCTTAAATCCATCTTGGAAAAGATCTTTGCTTCGACCAACTGATCGAATAACATGTCGATCCATGGCAACGGGTACTTGTTCTTGATGGTTACGGCATTTAATGGACGATAGTCCACGCAAAGCCACAACGTCTCATCCTTCTTCTTGACAAATAATGCCGAACAGCCCCATGGCAAGGAGCTCAGCCTAATAAAACCCTTCTCCAGAAGGTCTGTGAGCTGAGTCTTCAGTTCAGCCAACTCCTTGGGTGCCATCTTGTACGGCCTTCGGGATATTGGCATGGTTCCCGGTGTAAGTCCAATCTTGAACTCTACCTCTCTATCAGGCGGCATCCCCGGAAAATTGTCCGGGAATACATCAGGGAACTCTCGGACCACCGGAATATCTTCCAATCTGATGGTTGTGGCTTGATAGACACTTGGAAGTTTTATTTCCGGACTGTCCAGAAATAATGAGTGAGACTCGTGCACTTCTGAGTTCAAGTGCATGACTCGGAGGACGGTGTCTAAAACAGCACCGTGGCGGGTTAACCACGACATCCCTAAGATGACATCGACCTTTTGTCCCTCTAAAATTATGAGAGACGTAGGGTAAACTCTACCCTCTAAGCACAATGGCGCTTTTGGGACCATCATGCTTGCTGAAATTTTCCCACCCGGTGAACAAATCACATAAGGACTATCGGTGGGTAGTATTTGCAAGCTATAGTTATCAATGAAAGCTTGGCTAATGAAGCTATGCGTGGCGCCTGAATCAAATAGTACTATAGCGGGATGCTGGTGGAGTTGGAACATAACCGCAAGGATTGGCTCGCCCTCCGGCACGTCCTCAATGGCGAGCTGGTGGACGGTGCCGGGTCAAGGGTTTGCCCGCCGCGCATTAGTAGGGTTACGGGGTTGATTCCTCCCCGGAAACTGTGGTGCCACTCCGCCGCCTTGCCTCTCCGGGCAACTGCTCGCGAAGTGTCCTGGACGACCACACTTGTAACATGTGGCCACTGCCGGTGTAGTGCTCGGGGAACGAAAGCCCGGCATGCATTGCTGAGGTGAAAACGCACGCGGCATCGCCCGCTGCTGCTGTTGTGGTCGCGGTGGTGCTGGCAGTGCCGGCCGGAATGCCGGTGAAGAGTACGGCCGGCCGCGGAACGGCATCGACCGCTGTGGTGGTTGCCGGCGTGGACCTGATGGTGGGCGATTCACCATCCGAAACTTCTGAGAAGGACCGCCTCCTTCTCCGCTGCTTTGCGGCGCGCTTCGCTTTCGCTCTGCCGCCGCCAACTCCTTGACGGAGTCCTCCTGAACAATCGCAGCATCAATGATGTCGTTGAGGCTGCCGCGATTGAACATCGCCAACTTGTCCTTCAGGAGCGGGTTAAGCCCCTGGTAAAAATGGTCCTGCCGCTTCTCGTCGGTATCAGCATGATACGACGCATATAGCGCGAGATCGTTAAACGCCCTGGAGTATTCCAGCGCGTTCCGGCTCCCTTGTTGCAGGTGTAAGAACTCCAGCGTCTTCCTCTTCATTAAACCTGGCGGTATATGATAGGCCCTGAAGGCCGTCCGGAACTCCGTCCAGGTCATCACTCGGTCGGTGGGCTGTGAAGCACAGAAGTTGGCCCACCACGCGCTCGCGGATCCTTGGAGCTGCTGGACCGCGAACTGAGTCTTGCGCTGCTCGCTGAGCTGGAGCAGCCCGAACTTCATCTCTATGGCGCGGAGCCAGTTGTCCGCGTCAAGTGGTTCATCCGCCCTTGAGAATACCGGGGGATGAGTAGCCAGGAAGTCGGAGTAGGAGCTCTGTTGGCGCTCCTCACGATCTTGACGTCTCTCTGGGCGAGACGTATTGGCGATAAGCGTTTGCAGCAACTTTGTGTGCTGCTGATGTGAACCCGCCATTGCCGCGACGATGTCGGCCAATGTAACCGTTGGCAGTGGCGGTGGCGGTGTTTGCTGTTGCTGTTGCTGCTGCTGTCCCGAGGAGTCCTCGGGAGGTGGTTGGGAGGTCTCTCCCCCTTGACTGGTACCCCCAACGTCAGGGTTGGCACGAGTACGTGTCATTCTGAAATTCAAAACAGCAGCAATTAGCACATGTCTTACTTAAAATTCCATAAGCAACAGTAGGTATTGATGTGACACATGATTAGTTTGCACAACATTCACATATATTGATAAAGCATAAACTTTATACAAGATACATTATTCTCGGGTCTCCGAGAAGTCGTGCTCATGTCGTCACTACCTATACATACGCTACTGTCTACACGACATGTCACCGATTACAAAAGTTGGGTTACGCTACCCTGGCTGCCCTACTTGGCAATCGTAACCCCCTACTCAGAGTAGAACTCGACCTCCTGTGGGTCGTCCTCCTCCGGTACCTCTGCTGGTGGCTCTGGATCTACCACCTCTTCTCCCATTCCGGGTTCTCCCATTGCTGGAAGACCCAAGACCACCGGTACGCCTAACACCGGAGGTACGAGGTCCTGCAATGCATGCACCTCGTCCATAGCCTGGTTGTAGTCCTCTTCCAAGCCTTGTCCTTCCTCAATAGCTTCGTCCCGCTCTTGAGCAAGGTCCTCATTCTGCTGGGTTAGGGTCTGCACCAGTTCTTGTAACGCCGCGATGTCAACACGGCTCTTCTTCTTTGCCTTCTTCAGACGACGCAACTGATTGTGTTGTTCATTCAATCGCTTGATCGTCGGAAGGAGCACATTGAGGAGTGCGCTGTGGGCACTCTCAAAATGGTCTCCACGGCTCGTGCTCTCTTTTAGCTGCATGGCAAGATGCTCCGTATGAACAGCTTGGCTGTCCATCACGGCGTTTCCTGCCCTCATCTGGAGGCTGAGATTTGCCTCCGCGGGGTTGTACCTTGGGCAACTCGGATCCATTGCTTCCAGGTACCTCTCTTCCCAAACATGCTGAGCTTGTCCCTCCACCGGAATGAGCGCATATGGAGTACCCTCCATAGCTTGCACGTGTAGTTGGCAGAAACGTGACATAGTGTCACGGGATGCCACTTGCCACATCCCTTCCGGTTGTCTTCCTCTCACCGTGACGGTGAACGGCACCCAACCGGGTGGCGTAGGTCCTGCAGGAACCTCGACATGGATCGTCCACGTCTTGTTCTCCTCTTCGCCTTCTTCATTGGCGAAGTATTGCGGCATCTGATTGTACCCGAAATATTGGAGCATTTGCCACAATGCTTCCGGGTAGCCGTTACGGTGAGAACAGTGGGACATCACCCACCCGTTCTCCAGTTGCTTATCTGCTGTCATCTGTAAAAATATATTTGAGAAATGTCAAATAATTATTTAAACAGTAAACCGCTGAGTTATAACATAAAACATGTCATTGAACCCATAAAATTTGGAAACATAGTTCAAATTTAAAACAAATTTGACTGCTGATCTGCTGTTCCCATGACAGCCCTGACCAGTTTCCATTTCAACCTGATTTAGGAAATGTTGAAAGCAAATCCAATTCTGGAGCTCAACATCAAAGTTAAAGCTAACGTCAATACCTTTCCAGAAAGTATTTGCTTGGCCCATGATCTGTCCTGGTCCAAAAGTTATGAGATGTCAAACATAACGGAATTTCTGGAAACAATTGGACAGCACCTCCCTGCCTTAGGTACTGATTTGATCCAAGAATCCCAGTTACTTCTGTTCCTAATCTGACAAAACTTTTTGTTACAAAGTTGTAACCCATCTCATAAGATTTCCAGAACTACCTCATTTTCTATTTTTGGATTTTTATGCAGGAAGTTATGCTTAATGTACAGAGAGTCTACAGAGAGTCTTTACTCTGTCCTGTTTTCTGGACAGTTTCAACTCTACTGCGTTTTTCGAGTGGTTAAGGGATGAAACACCTCTGGACCTCAACAGAAAAGTTGTAAAGCTCTTCCAAAGATTTCCAGAAATGTATCATACGACCCCAACCTCGAAAGAACTCAACCTCTAACCTCTGATTAACTTCAGCCTTGATTCAGCTAAAAACAGAGTGCTCTGTCCTTAACAACCTATAAGTTGAAAACTTGTTAACTTTGAATATCCTGTTCAAGGGAAGGAGTTACATCAAGTTTTACTACTTTGGATCAAAACCTTTAAGTTTTTAAATGAAGTTGTTCATTTAATGGGGTGTGACGTCGATGCGTCACCAGATTATGTCGGTACTACGTCCTCACAAAGGAAAAACCTATACCGGGCTTAGCCGGCTTCGTTAACTCAGTGGCACTAAACGTCACTCGCATACGGATGCTACACGTCTACCGTTTCGTGTTCAGGCTACCTGCAGAAACTCAAGCAATCGTCAGACTCGGCTGCACACCGAGCCCGGAATCCATACGGTTCGTACACCCGGCCGTCATCACTCGCCCGGATGTTCTCAAGCCAAACACGCCTTGAGTTACGTGTTCACGTTTCAGACCACGTGAGGGGGTCTCCCAAGTTGCACCACGCACGCCAGGGACAGACGTTGCTCGAATACCCCAAACGACATGAAGAGTCGTAGAGGATATCAAAGCGAGTCGAGTTACCTGCCACCCATGGGCTCCACCCTTCAGCTTGTGCGCACTGGTGGACAGCGCTTACGTGTACCCCCCAAGACATAAACGTCCCGAGATACACGATTTTCCGACATAACAAATAGGTTAATATGCCACTTTCTATAGGCTAATAACATCCTTATACGGGCTACTAACTCGTTCCTCACTGGATTTTTGAAAAAGAAGACCTTTGTACTGTGTTAAACCTCAAGCGAGCTCTGATACCAGCGCTGACACGACCCCACGGTCCTGTCGAGCCAGGATCACGCTGAGGGGTGCTGCGTTGCACAGCACCGTATAACACACGTCAAACGTACAAAGCGGAAGCAAAATTTTATTACATAAACAAGTTATGAACATGTTTACATCAAAATAAGTTCAGTCTACACTCGCGGGCGTAGACTAAGCATCAAGTGCACGTTCACCCTTGAACGTGTCCTTGCTAGCACACACGCACACTAACTCTGCGGCGTGCACGACTCCCACTCGACGGGGTTCCCCTCCTGGGGTTCCGTCTCCTCTTCTGGAGTCCCTTCCTCATAGAACCCTGCAAAAGCTTCAAACACAAGCAGTGAGCACGAAGGCTCAGCAAGCCTGACCCGTCTCACCTAAACATGGAACTTCTACATGAGGGTAATGGGTTACATGAGGTAAAAATCAGTTGCAAGGACTCGCCTAATTAGTAGAACCTTACTTTCAAGTTTTAGCAGCAGGTTGTGGAGAACCTTACGCTAAGGCACATGAGAGAGCCGCAATCAAACAAGAAACGCATTTCTCTCATGTACTTTGCCCAAAGTTGAAAAGAACTTTAGTTAGCTCTAAGCTACAGCATATCATTAACAATCAATGTCCAGCTTTCAATCAGCAACATTTTAACATGTAACTAGCCTGTTCTTTCTATGTCACGGTACAGTGAACAAGTGGTACTCACTGACCGCGAGGGACAGCGATTATAATCGATTTACACCTGCAGGGTTACCCGAACAACCCGTCACGTACGCCCGTACTCGATGTTGCCTACAACAACCATCACGGACGCTGTACGCGACTACCTTTCACCCGTTAGCCAAATGTTGAACCGGTCCAATCGTCCCGAGCAAGAGGTCTCTGCACGCGCATCTCAGTGCCGCCAGCCGATTTACACCTTGAGCTCTCAACCTACCCTCTGAACGACCAGCTATGCCTCAACACCCAGCTACCCGAGTTACATCAGTTTCCCGGTTCCCATATAGCTGGTAGGTCTTCGGTACTGTTCTAGCTTGTTCAACAGGCCCGCACATGGCTTGGTCCTCAATCGACACAAGTGGAGATACAGCACACAGGCCCCAAAGTTCTGCTGCCCTTAACCTCCGCTTGGTCTCATCTTCTTGCCATGTGTTTCATGTGCTATCACTACCCGAGTCGAGTGCCTCTAGCCTATGCTCACGAGTAGTTCCAACTACTCGACTTGTACCGAATCCTACTCTATCTTAGCAATGCAGTGGCTAACGAGGTTTTTAATCCTAAACCCAACCCATGGTTTTCTTGGCTATGCAGTTGGGTTTCCAATCAAGACTCTAATGCAAAGAATCACAACAATATTCAAAGATGTGCTCAAAACAATAAACATTTGTAAAAAGGTTAATGCAAACCGGAGCTTGCCTTGCTGCTCTTGGTCGTAGGCTAGCTGTTCCTCCAGAGTAACAAAGTCTAGGACTTCGGGTTCCTCCTCGACCTTAGCGACTACATGATAAGAGCAATATATGTATCAATTTAAATGCATTTGTATTAACTTTGAAGTCGTGAAGTCTATAACCCTTGCTAGACAGACCCAATGACTGTGAAACTTTTACTGGGGCCTGGTTACAACCTATACAGAGATTTGGTCAAGTTTTAGTTGCAGTAAAGCTCATTTGAGCCCTCCACAATTAATTATGTCCTTGACCTTAATTGGAACTCTTAGGGTGTTCTAGGAATTTTCATGAAACAAACTATGACTTTCTGAAAACTAGATTTTCAGAGGGTCCTACTGGAGTTGGTCTAACTTAATTTGGAAGTTCCTAACTAAAGATATGAGCTAAACAATTTCAGAGAAAATTCTGAAAATGTTTCTGAACATTTTCTATTTTCTCTGGAACAGTTTCACTAATCACACCATTAGGTGAGTTAAATGAGCTCCAATGGGTCTGAAATTTTTATGGTAGTTCAGGGATATTTTGGTGATCATCCCAGCAAAATTTCAGGATTTTCCTCCACAGGATTCTCCAGTTAAAATTCCAAACAGTTTAAATTTGAGGAATTAATTCTGGAAAAATAAGGAATTTCATGAAGTGAAACTTGATTTGCTGGAAAGCGCTCAGAGAGCTGAATCTAGCAAAATTTGGTTCACTAAATTTGGAGCTTTCTAGCCAAAGTTATGAGGATTTGAAGTTTGAAGGAAATCTGAAAATCGGGGAAAAGTTTAAACTCGCGCGTGGGACCAGGGGACACGCGTCGCACGCCGAGGCGACAGCACACCGCGGCCCACAAGGATTTTGCGCGCCAGCACACCCGATCCCGGCCGCAGCCGGATCCCGATTCAAAATATCTCCCGCTGAAAGCTGGGGTCCACCCCCTTCTTCAACCTCGCGACGCCCGCGCTCCGCCGCCGAGGGACCTCGCCGGAGAGCTCGCCGCCGGCTTCTGTACAGCTCCAAACTTCTCGATTCTGGCCGCCCCTGCCTACTTTTACTCGGGTAACAGGATTCTAGGGTCAGCTGCTCATGACAATGGCCGGAGCATGGTCGGCGACGAGCCGCCACCTCAGAACGACTTCGGCCATGTCGGCTGACTTCTCTAGCACCTCAGCTACTTGGGAAACCGGTCGGGGAGCACCAGTGGACCTCAGAGAAGGTCGACATGAGCTCGAGGCAGCTCGGGGAAGGCCCGAAATAGGTCCTCACCGTGTGCCCGATGCCGCCCGTTCATTCCGCCATTGGTACACCTCAAATTACGCCGGGTACAGAGGTTCTCCGGCCCAGAGTTGTGAAGGCAACTTGTGCGTTACCGTGTCTAGCTTGTGTGAGAGCGGCTTGAGGCCCTCTAATCCTTTCTAGAGCACGAATTAAACAGAATCGTACCCGAAGGTCGTTCTGCACACAGAAAGGGGAAAAGTGGAAATTCGCCGCCGGTGAGCAACCACTCGAGCTGTGGCTCGGGTATGAGCAGCACCGGTCACCAGCGCGTCCAATGGTGCCTTGGCTCGGGCGTGACAATGCCCTGGTTGGGCTGTCCACGAGAGCCCGGGGTGCGGCGGTTCCATGTCCCGAATTTGATCTTTCGGCACAGCCGATATCAATCGGTTTCAACTGAATTCTAGCAACGGGGAGGACGGAGGAAGGTCTCTAGTACCTTGCTGGGGCTCTGGAGTGGACGGAGGGAGCTGCGATCGGCGTTCTCCGATCGATTCCGAGCTGCGGAAAATTTTGGCTGGCGCTGAGTTCTTGCGGGGAAGAACGGCGATGCCTCGGCCGAGGAGGGGGGGGGCAGGCGCCTTAAGAAGGCTCTGCACCGCCTCGCGCCCGCGCGTGGGCAAGCAGCTGCTGGCGCGGCGGCTGCCCTCGGTGGAGATCACCGCTGCGGCTCGGCGACCCGAGTGAGAAAAGTCTCAGTCGGTTTGATCTGAGCAGTGGCTGACATGTGGGACCCACTTCCAGTTTTAACCTCTGAAATTTACTCCTAATCACTGTTGTAAACAGTGATCCCCATAGTACCCCTGGTAATTCAAATTATCCACCCATGAACCATTTGAATTGATCAAAGTTCAATTTGGGTTTGGTTTGAGTGAATTTCAGCACAAGTGCAGTTTTGAATTCAAATGAAGTTTGAATTTGTCCCACTTAGCTCATGTCAAGATCAACTCCAAATGGAGTGAAAATTGGTGTGTGGGCTCACAAAAATGTGCTGAGTAAGAATATGCCTCCCACTTTTAAATTCATGGGATAAAAACAGTTTGAATTTGAATATGGTTTCAAACTGCCCTCTTCCTAACTATACCCAAAATGACCTCAAAAAGGTTTTGAATTTGGGTGAAACTTGGCATGGACATCCTTAGTAAAGTGTAGGAGTTTTCATATGTCCAGCCCATCTATATCACATGTGGGAAATACCACTTTTGCAATATGTGAGTTTGTTTTCTAATGAGCATGTTGATAATTGTTACTTGCTCTTCATTTGTGTTCATGATCCTTCCTCAAATGAGGTGTGTAGTGTGGTTATGAACACTGCAAATGTGTGTCAAAAACTGAGGCCCTTACATTGTCAAGCTTCGGTGAGGGCACCAGCGTGTTCTCCGAGTCGAGTGAGACACAGGCGGCAAGTTCCGTCGAAGTTCGGGCAGTGAAACGCCCGGCGGCGAGTGCTCCGGCGAGGCGCCGCCGCGGGAGCTGCGGGAGAGCGCGAGGAAGACGAAGGGGGGCCGGGTCCACCGGTCAGCCTCTGATCTCACGCGGGGATCAGTTTGCGGCCGGGATTCGGTGCAGCAGCGCGGGTAAAACCCCTTGGGCCGCGGTGTGGCCGCATTCTGAGTGGGCCGGCTCGAAGAGTGGGACCCACCCGCAGGATTTAAATATTTTTGGAATTTCCAGTTTTAGTTCAAACTTCAAATGCATAGAACTTTTGCTAGGAAACTCCAAATTTGATGAACCAAATTTTGATGAATTCAGAATTCTGAGTACTTTCCAGCAATACCAAATTCAGCTCATGAAAGTAAATAGTTTTCCAGAATTAAATCCCTAAATTTTAAACTGTGAGGAATTTTATCTGTAGAACTACTTTATGAAAAATTCTGAAATTTGGCTGAGAGGTTCCTTGGAAAATCCCTGAATCCCAGTAAAATTTTCAGACTCATCCAAGTTCGTTTGGTTACCCTGATTTGGTGGTTAATAGAACTGCCCTGAGAAAATAGAAAAATGTACAGAAACATTTTTCAGATTTTCTCCAATCTTAATAAGGGCATAACTTTCAGTAGAATTCTTCAAATGACATGATACCAAGTCCATTAGAACTATCTTGAATTCTAGTTTCCAGAAAGTAATGGTTGTATCCATGAAAACCCCTGGAATTATTCAGAGGCTCAAATATTGACCAAATGTGCTTTTATTTGTACAATGTTCAGATGAACTTTGTTTCAAATAAAACTTGGTCAAGACTCTGGTTAGGACCCTACCAAGCCACAATAAAAATTTCAGAACCAAAGGGGAGGGCTAGCTAGAGTTATTAGTAGTTAAGTATTCAAGTTTACATATTGCATTTAAATTTACACGTCGTATTTCATTAAACGTGTAGTCACTGAAGAAGAGACTCCGGAAGTGCTGGTCTTCCTCCTTCCGGAAGAAGAGCTAACTACTGACCAGCAGCAACAAGGCAAGCCCCGGTTTGCATTAACCTTTTTATAAGTTTTAATTTGTTTACATGTGTCATATGAAGTATGATTGTGCATTAGATATAGGATGGATGGAACCCCACTTGCATAACCAGAATTTTTCCCTAAGAGTGAGGGTAGTGTCTAGGACCTCGAGTAGACAGGCTATGCTTAATGAGTCATAGGACTTCGGTACAAGTCGAGTAGTTGGAATCTACTCGCGAGATAGGCTTGGGACACACGGGTTCGGTGGAGTGATGTGAGATCACTTTAGTAATGAAAATGAGACTTGGAAGGGGTTAGGGCACAGCAAGAGAGAGTCTTGTGTGCACAGCCCTGCCCGTGTCGATTAAGGACCGATCTGTGTGCGGCCCACGCTGATCAAGTTTGAACGTACCGAAGGCATATCAGATATATGGGCCCCAATAAACCGATGTAGCCTAAACCTCCGGGCGTCGAGGCATAGCACACCGATTTATAGGTGTAGGTTGAGGGCAGCAAGGTGGATTCTGCCAACGGGCATAGAGAGATGCTCCGTGTGGGGAACCTCCTGCTCGTTTCGGTGTGACTGGTTCGACGTTTGGGCTGTTGGGTGAAAGGTTGTCCCGTACGACATCGAGTGAGCATGCTGTGCAGCTCCACGGATGGGCGTACGTGACGTGCTCTTTGGGTTTCCCTGCAGGTGTATATCGAGTCAATTCGCCGCCCCTCGCGGTGAGGAGTACAACTTGGTCACTGAGTCGTGACGTGGACTAATGTATGAAATATGATGATTCATTATTGCTGATTGATATAATTGTATTGCTACATGTGTGCCACCGAATACTGCTTACTAAATTTCAGATTCCTGAACTGTTAACTTATTGCTAAAAGATGAACTAAGGATGAACTTGTAGGCGTGTCCATTTGCTGCAACATTGCTATCCTATGTCATTGTACCCGTCATGCAGAGTTTCATACTTAGGTCAGTCGGTTAAGCCTTGTTGAGCCATCATGCTCACGGTTGCTGCTTAAGTGTTTTTCAGGTGAGGAGCCACCCACGGACTCGGAGTACGAGTCCACTGGCGAGGGTTACCCTCCGTCGGGGACCACGGCTGAGTGGGAGCCGTAC
Source organism: Neostapfia colusana (assembly GCA_030760725.1). Lineage (NCBI taxonomy): Eukaryota > Viridiplantae > Streptophyta > Magnoliopsida > Poales > Poaceae > Neostapfia > Neostapfia colusana. The sequence goes on from JASWHV010000009.1 coordinate 56,107,550, forward strand.
ACGCCGCGCTGAGCTGAGACGTGCAGCTAGTGTGGGTTGCCCTAGGGCTGGGCAACCAACTTTTGCTAGATAGGCGGGCGTGAGTTGTACAAAAGAAACTTCCGCTGTGTAATAAAGACCCTAGTTTGTAACTGAGAAGTGTACTACTTTGTACATTCAGTTTGTTTTTCCCATGTAATATAATGTGTTCTGATGACGTGTGCTATTGGGTGTCGCATCGTGCGACACCACCCTCTGCTATCCTGGATGGGTGGATTCCGGTCCGCCACATTACCTACACCGAGCGACCGGTTCATATTTTGGATGAAAAGACCCGGGTAACACGGAACCGGATGATAAAATTTTACAAGGTGCTGTGGAGTAATCATAGCGCGGAAGAGGCGATGTGGGAAAGTGAGGATTACCTCCGCACCAACTATCCGGAACTTTTAGCTTTGTACAGTTTCTAATTACCTCTCCCGTCTCGTTCTTCTTTTGTAATCTTGGGACAAGATTCTTTTAAGGGGGGGGAATGTAAAAGTCCCAAAACATGTACATGAATAAAACTAAGGTTTGAATTCGTATGTGTGGCAAAGGCATGAAAAATGGGACTTGCAAAAACTTATCTTCATGCAAAGTGATACATGGATGATCATCCAAAATGAGGCTCACATTTTTATTTGAAAGTGTTGAACCAATAAGGATTTAAATACCTCTTTGCATGAAAGTTTAAAAAATCAGGTTTTAAATTCAAAGTCATGCAAATGGTGGCCCAAAACTTTGAATAAACATGCAGCCATATAGTTGGAGATTGTGGAAAAAGCTTGATGACAAACTTTTCATTTTTATGGTGGGCTCCAAAAAGGAATTATGGGAGCATTTTCGAAACTCCAATAAAATTTAAATTTGCTATGCAAATTCAAACTGAATTTGGCGAATTCAAATTCTAGCCCACCTTTCAAACTCAGAATTGTGGAATTTGGGAAGATCAACATGAGGAGATATTTTGGGAGGAAAATGTGGGGTAGGACCCACATGTCATTGGGCTGAAGAATTAGGCTTGCACATGAAGCTAACATTGCACTGTCTCTGTTTCTGTTCTCCAACCTACTGAGAGCTGCTTGTGTGCCACCGAGAGAAGCAACGGCGCCACCTCCTGCTGCCTTCTCCCACGTGCTGGCACCCAGAGGCGGTTCACCTCGTGCTATTCAACGTGATCCTTCCGTCTGACCGAAGCAAAGTCCTTTTGCCTTCTCCTCTTGGCGAGAACACCGAGCAGAGCCTCCTCACAACACCGCCTCCTCGGCTTGATCGGGAAACCGGCATAAATAACCGCGCCATCCCCCTCTGAGCTGTGAAACAGCACGGCGCACTCGTTGCTCACCTCCCCGACCCAGTAACTAGCGAGCTCCGGCCTCCTTTCCCCGTGATGAACATCACCCGCCACGACCTAGCTCAAGCCGGGGATCGGCTTCACGTAGACAGACCACTACGGTGGTTTTCAAGCTCGATCAAGCACGGCCACAGGAGCGCTCTATTCTGGTGCAGCTCTCAACCAAAGCTCGGGCCAAACCGTGGATCATCGCCGGACAATTTGAAGGTTTTGTCCCGGCAGCTTCACACCGAACGTCTGGTACGAGTTTTGCAAATTCCCTCTCTCTGGTCCTCCATAGGTTATCAAATCTTGCACATAGCTGCTGGACTAGCCGGCGATCAGATTCCCTTTAGCGACCCTAGCATGAAATCACCTCGGAGCAGAGGATTTTGAAGTCTCATGAGCGTGATCACGGCGGACCCAATAGGGCACATGGTGCCGACCCAGTTGCAGCCACTTTGGAGCACTTTTGAGGCCATGTCGGTCTTCCTCAAGCTCCAAGGATGCTGTAGCGGGAGTTGGTCGACATTTTGGCGGGCTAGGAACCTCGGGTGACGGCGCCGAACTTCAATCGGGGCCACCGCATGTCTCCAAGGTATCTCCGGTCACCAGCAGCCCTAGATAACCCCACGGTCGTGTTCCCCGGCCTCAATAACACCCTGACGGCGAGTTTTAGCTCGGGGGGTGGCCGGCAGCGGCGATCCGGTGAGCATCAGTTTGCTCCGGCGAGGTGGGTGCGGCCCGCGCGCGAGGAAACTGCGGGAGGTAGGAGAAGGGGCAGGGCCCAGCTGTCAGCGGCTGGGGATTTAAATTTGTGATCGGCTGTGGCCTGGATCCGGTGTGGTGGCGCGCTAGAACTCTGTAAACCCGGTGTGGCTGAGTTCTGAGTGGCTGGCATTTAAACAGTGGGACCAACCAAATTTCAGTAGGGAAAATAATTCCAGAGTGGCTTCCAACTTTGGAAAATCATAGCTCTTTGTAGAAACCTCCAAATTGAGTGATTCCAATTGGGTTTCCCACTTGTAAAATCTATTCTGGGCAATACATAGCTCCAAAAATCATAGGAAAGTTTAGGCAAGCTCTCTGAGACATACTTGAAATTGTAGTTCACTTAATTGGGTATGAAAATGCACATTACTTCAGAATTAATTCTTTTGAGTAGAAATGCTTAAAGAATTGTTCTGGAAGAACTACTCATGTAAAAGGTCTGAATTTTGTACCAAATTACTTTCATGTAACCAGGAACTCACATGTAAATTATCAACTGAAGTTGAGCCTTAGAACTCCCTGTTCTTATTCTCCATACTTATGTATATGTAGAAATACATAAGAGACATTGTGAGAATTATGGAGAACACAATTTGACTCCACATTAGCTGCAATTTGGCAAGCTAAATCCCTAGGTAGTATAGAACCTGCTGTAAAAGGTTTGAGGCCATTGGAGTTCTTATTCTTCAGTTGCATTCCATTCTTTTCAGCTCATCTATTATGTTCATTAGGAAAAATAGTTAGGGCATAGCTAAACATTAAGGCCAAGTTAGTCATTTCTGTTTCTTTGCACAACAGAGGCAAACCAAGCCATTCTTGACTTTTTCACACAACCTCTGTTTCTAAGAAATAAAGTCCTAACTTCTTTCCATTGAATTCTATAAAAATTTTGCATATACATTTCATTAGGATTCACGACGAAGGGGATTCAAAGGAGCGATTCATTGAAGTGGATCAAGCTCCGGAGAATCAAGGGTTGATCAACCAAGATCACTAACTGATTATATATGACTACCCTATAAAACAGGCAAGCTCCGGTTTGCATTTAACAGCTTTCAAGTTTTTACTTTGTATTCACTTTCGGTGAAGATATGAAATGTGCATTAGGTCTAGTTGTTTAGTACTCTTCTTGCATGACCAAACGAACCGATGGAGTATTGGGTAGGTGTCTTTCACCATGTAGAACTGCCATGCTTAAGTAAGGTTCGGTAGAAGTCGAGTGGTGAGATGCTACTCGCATGATCAGAGACAACAGGGGCATAAGGGATTGGTTCAGAAAATTTGTAGCAAGTTAAAGTTGAGAACGGAAGGTTGAAGGGGCAGCAGGACATAGGGGCCTGGGTTGTCAGGGCCCGACGCCGCCCGTTCAGTCACGAGGACAGGGCACCTCGCCCGGGAATCGCATTGGGTGGTGCCGTGTTATGCGGCACCCAACAGCACACATATAAGGAAAACTGTATTACATAAATCAAAAGCAGAAGCTTACAAATGTTCTTTGTAAATAATTTACATAAATTAGCTACAGCAGAAGACTACAAACAACTCGCATCGAATAACTAAGGAGCTCTCGAGAAGAGGTCCAGCCTGCGGACTCCTCTCGCTAGCAACACGAAGACATGGCAGCGGCTAGGTTCTCCATGTGTAACATGACTCAGAAGTTTCTCAGTCTCACTAGATAACCTTTTTTATATGCGTCGATATTAACCTACAAAACCACTCATATAGCAGGAGTGAGCACAAAGGCTCAGAAAGACTTAACCGTCTCTCCTAAACCATGCAACTCTACATTGAAGTAACGTAAGACCTAAACATATAATTTGCAGAAAGACTCGCCTACGAGTTCATCCTTTACTTTCAGATTTTAGCCATCACAGTAGTGACCTTGCGCCCAGAAACATTGGAACTCCACAATCAAACAAGAAACGCTTCATTCCAATGTTACTTGTCCCAAGGTGGAAATTAACTTTAGTTTGCTCTATCTCTACTTCAAACAAGGTTTTCATGCTATTCCAATTATCATAGCAGCAATTTAAAACTTTGCAGTGAGCAAGCGGTACTCATAACCGCGAGGGACGGTGATTCGAATCAAACACTGCCTGGATAACTCGACACATACGCCCACCTCTGAAGACCCAAATCTGGCGTCCTTCATTACGTCGTATGTGGCAACCTTTCGCAGGACACTCGACTCTAGAACCGGGGGCACACATACGCATCAGTTCTCGGTTCTGTGGTTTTCTACAGAATCGAGGGCGACACAGATCGGTATCAACCTGCCATGGGTTGATCGTAGATCACACAGCCTAGATAGGTCACAGATCGATATTAAAGCTGCCATGCCTAGTCACAGATTGGTACAACCCACAGATTGGTACCGTGCTACCACGATTGACTGTAGGCCACAAGCCTAGAATGATCACAAATTGGTAGCTGAACCACGTTGACTGTAGGACGCAACCCTAGTAACAGATTGGTTTTAGGAGCTACGCTGACCATAGGATGCAAGCCTAGGATGCATAGATTGGCATTGGAACCACCTTGACATAGGATGCAAGCCTAGGAGAAGCCATAGTTGGATCACAGATTGATATCACCCGAAACCAACTTGACATAGGGTGAAGTCACAGATTGGTATTCACTCTAAACCATATAGGACTTCCATCGAATAAACCTTGAATAGGAGTTGTTTTTGATGATTGTTTGCGATTGTGTGCTTAGTGTGAGTTGTGGGACTTCTCAAGCGTTGTCCATATCTACACATAAGTAGAGAGAGGTGTGAGATGCCTCGCCACTTGTTCACATCCTCATATGGGCTAATATATATAGTCTATCCACCTTGATGCATATAGTTAGGGGGATCCATCTAACCTTCTAACCTCTATTCTATTTCATTCTCTCTCACAGATGGTGAGAGGAAACACCGGCCACCAAGGAAGGAACGTCCGTGGCAACCAAGAGGATGGCCACGATGAAGTTCCTGTTAACCCCGGAGATGGTGAAAATAACCTGGAACGGTTGATGGTCATGCAGAATCAGCTTATGCAGACCATGATCCAAACTTTGGGTCAGCTGCAGGCCAACAACAACAACCCTGTTCCGACACCACCGCCACCACCACCGCCACCACCACCGGCTCACAACAGGCTGGGAGAGTTCATGAGGACTCGGCCGCCTACCTTTGCTCAAGCTATGTACCCCATGAAGGCTGATGACTGGTTGAAGTCCATGGAGAAGAAGCTTGCCATAGTTCAGTGCAATGATAGAGAGAAGGTTCTCTTTGCGTCGCACCAACTCATGGGAGCAGCCGCCGACTGGTGGGATGCCCTTTGTAACGCTCATGAGAACCCAGAGAATATCACTTGGGCTGAGTTCAAGGAGAGCTTCCGCTCTCATTACATCCCTGCTGGTGTCATGATGCTCAAAAGGCAGGAGTTTGAGGGTCTCCGGCAAGGACAGAAGAGCGTGAATGAGTACCTCAACAAGTTCACGCAGCTGTCGCGGTATGCCCCTGAAGATGTCAACTCAGACCAACGGAAGCAGTACTTGTACATGAGAGGGTTGAACAATGAGATCGAAGTTCAGCTCCTCAACAATGACTACGTGAGCTTCCAGAAGTTGGTTGACAAGGCTTTCATGGTTGAAAGCAAGATCCAAGAGATCGAGCAAGAGGGCAAGAGGAAGATGCCATACCAGCCACAAGTGAGCAACGTACGACCTCGGTACATGCCCCCAGCAGCACCGCAGTATGGATCGACCGCTCCTGCATACCGCCCTAATCAGCCACCACAGCAACGACCCGTTGCACAAGCACCTCGTGTGCCTTTGACTCCTACGCCCCGTCCAAACATGGGCGCTCCTGCTCAAGAACCCCACCCCAATGTACCTGCTGTCGTGGGAAACAAGGCATGCTTCGCATGCGGAGAACCAGGACACTGTGGGGACCACCCCGTGGTTCACCCACTCCAGGATCGCATAGGGTGGTGCCGTGCGATGCGGCACCCAACAGCACACACGAAAAGAATAAAGGATAACATACAAACTTTTATTTGATATAAAACAGCGGAAGTCTTTTTACAAAACCTATTCATACAGCGGAAGTAATATACATATAAGGCCTCTCATCCTAGCTATGCAAAAGTGCAGCCGTCCAGCCCGGGGACGCTACACACTAGCAGCAAGTAAACGGAGATCACGGCGGCGTGCAGGGCTCCAGCTCGGCCGTGTACCCCGACGGGGGCATCGCCTCGTCCTCGGAACCTTCCTCATAACTCTCACCTGCACACAGCTCAAATATTGCAACCGTGAGCACGAAGGCTCAACAAGTCTTAACCGTCAACCCTAGGCATGGAACTCTACGTGCAAGGATATGTAAGATGGGAAAAGGAATTTGCGACAAAGACACGCCTATAAGTTGGTCCTTACTTTCAGTTTTTATAGCAGCAGATTCATGTGCCTTAGGCAGCCCTCACATCGGAAGTCCACAATCAAACAAGAAACGCTTTCCTCCGATGTGGTGATGCCCAAAGCGGAAAGTAAACTTAATTAGCTCTACATCTACAGCATACATGGTTTCCAAAACATTAATATATCATCACAGCATATTATCATTCAACTGGCTTACTTCACTTCTTACTACGTCACGAAACAGTGAACAAGCGGTACTCAAATAACCGCGAGGGACGGTGATTGCAATCAGGAGACACCCGGACAACACGTTGCATACACCCACTTTCAGAAGCGTGATTCCACACCCCTTCCTACTCTGTTGTATGCAACCACCATTCCAAGGCAACCCAAACACCGAACCGGTCCATCCGTAACGGGCAGGAGGTCCCCACGTGGAGCGTGACTGTGCCCACCGGCAGATTTACACCTTGCTACCCTCAACCCACTCCTGTTTACGGTTGGGTAAGTCTCGGCATCCAGGTTAACCATTTACATCGGTTTCCTGCTTATGTCAGTATGCCATCCGGTACTGTTTGATACTTGTTCAGCAGGCCCGCACACGACTCGGTCCTCAATCGACACCAACAGGGCTACGCACGTGAGACCTCCGCTCACTGCTTCCTACCCCCCCCCTGCTGGGTCTCATTTTTACCACTCTTAAGCCATTTTCTATTCTGACCAAACCATGTGATAAACCTTACCTCGCGAGTAGATTCCAACTACTCGACTTCTACCGAGGTCCTAAGTATATTAACGGGGCCTTGTCTACTCGTCGGCTCTGTAAGCTACCCAACCCTTCATAGGATTTAAAAGGTTATGCAAGTGGGGTTTCAAACACCTTAACTCTAATTCAAACATTCACCCTAGACATAAGTGATACAAATAAAGAATTTTATAAAAGGTACTTAAGTGCAAACCGGGGCTTGCCTGGTTGCGAGTTAGATGGGAAGTCAACTTCAGGTGGCAGGACGTCCAAAGGCTCCGGTGCGTCCTCAACTTCGGTCACTATGATGAAATGTAATAATATACATGTGTAAGTATTAAAGGTTTATAGAAATTGAACTTCTATTCATAGCTACTGCTATTTAGGATCCTTAATTGGCTTTGGGAATTTTTCAGTGGATACTAGACTCTCTAAGGATGACTTGAGCCAAATTTGGAGACATGTCATTGCATAATGTAGTGTTTAAAATTCCTACAAGTACAATGCTTATCTGAATTTTGAGCCCAAATCAGGAGCTTTGACATAGCTAGAAATGGAAGATATGACTAGGGTAAGTCTCCATGGTTCTAACAAAATTTGTTTCACCATTTTTGGAGCTACCATCAGAGAGATATGAATTTTTGAACTTAGACAGGAGTTTTGAAAAAGCTTCTGTTTAAATTTGAATTTCTAAATAAAGGCTGAACTTGGGAAGGCAGTTTAGCCTAGCAAATTAACTCCAATGAAGCCCAAATTTTTTCTGGAGATCAGTATCTATGAAGAGGATTTGCTGCCCAAATTTGGGAATATTTCATAAAGAATTGCTCCTATAATAAATCCCTAAAAGATTCACTAGAAACAATTCTACAGAAATTCCTGGGCATTTTCATAGCCTATATTGGTTTCTCTGCGAAGTACTCCTCCTGAGGATTCCAACAAAATTGGTCTCACTCTTTTTGGAGTTTTCTACACAAAGTTATGGCCTTGTAAAGATCAGCTAATTCCTGGAATTATTTCTCTAATAGAAACTTCAAATAATTGGGCTGGGCCCACTGTTTTAATTCGAACCAGTAAGATTTTAGCAACACCGTGTGCTACGGGGTTATTCCCGTGCAGCCGCACTGGATCCGGCGCCACAAGCCGATCCCCGCGCGTATACGGAGGCTGACCGGTGGGACCCGGCCCTCCTTCGTCTTCCTCGCGCTGCCCACGCCTCCCGCGGCGGCGCACGCCGGCGAGGCTCACCGGGATGGGGTTCCCGTGGTCCAAACTTCGTCAAATTCGCCGCCTGTGAGTTCTACACCGTGCTGAACACGATAGTGGGGTCGGGAGCCGATGACAACAGCCGGAAAGGTGCTTGCACCGGCGACCATGTCGAACCTTACTTCGGCGACCTCGCTCTCCCTCAACAGTGGGGCTTTCGGGCTAGGGTTTGCTCCAAAAGCACCAGTGTCCCATGGACATCCTCGACCCATAGCTCGCTCTCCCTGAAACCCACCGGAGAGGGGACCTCACCGGTGACCCGAGCCTGCAAAACTCCGGCGGCGACAAAAACTCGGTACCCGGCATCTCTACTTGCTCATTTGAGCTGCTAGAACTTCGGGGAGATGCGCAAGCATGTGCTGGAGCTACTCTAAGCTCATCTAGTGCAGAGCTACCCCGAGCACAACGAATTTCTTCGAAGGGTCCTCGGGTTTCTAAAGAACCGCCGGCGCCAAACTTCAAAATACTCGGTATCGGAGCTAAGAAAGCAGGAACTGGTGGAAAGGAAGGAGGAAGGGTTCCTCACGCACCTCAGGGACCTTTCTGTTGATCGTAAGAGGTCGCAAATCCATCGGGTGACGGTGTGGCGTACAGGCGATCAACACCGGAGCTCCGAAGGGAATTCCAGCTCGTAGGCGCCAACCACCGGTGCTGGTGTTCACTTGAGGCTTCGGGGAGCAGGAGAGAGACCTGGTGCAACGTTCATGCGGCTCAGCCGCGCGAGAGGCACGCCGAGCTCAGCAGGCGGTGGTTGATCGGGAGAGAAGGCTATCGGTGGTGCTCGTTGTGGACAAGGCAGCCGCGGCAACCGAGCTGAGGAGGAGGAGAAGTAGAGCTGGGGTACTCGGGTGGCCGCTCTTATCGCCCACGCGCGCGCGCCGATGTCGGCCAGCGAGAACTAGCTCGGTGGCTTGGTGAGGACGTCGGGTGGAGCGCTTTTCCGGGAGCTGTCGTGCCGCGATCAATCGGGAACAGAGAGAGAGGGAAAAACAGTCGGTTTATTTGCTTTAGGTGGCTGACAATTGGGCCCCACCTCCCCCTTTGTTTAGTCAAACTTTTCTGATATTTTTCCCTCCAGCAACTCAACATTAAAAGCTTTACTTCATCCCAAAGTTAAGTATTAATTTGCAGAATTCAAATGGTTTGAATTCTGGTGTAGAATTTGAATGGGGTTTGATCATTTGAATTTGAAAAGGAGTTTGAATTCTCCACTTTGTATTGCCCCAAAAATATAGCAAACCAGCTCCAAAGTTTCCCATTTTTGGCATGGCTGCTCATTCAAAGGTGGAGAACTCAGTTGTGAAACCAAATTTTGAAATTGAGGGAATTGGAATTTGAAACTGAATTTGGAATTCAGACTAGAGGGCTTCCTCCTTTAATCCCAAACAAATATTGAAACTCCTCCAAATGAGCTAAAATTTGAAAGGGTGAATATTTGGACTATGAAGATCCAAGCTGTGCATTTAGATCCCCATGTTTGGAAGTTCTGGGAAGTCTAAACCCTAACTTTGAACTTACCCCATTATAATTCAAAGATTTAATTCTCCTCATTTTTCATAAGTGCACATGAGCAGAATTTTCTTGCTACCACTTTTGGGGATTTTACATCCCCCCCCCTTAAAAAGAATCTCGTCTCGAGATTCCAAAGGAAAAGAAAAGTGGGGAAAACCTTACCGGGTATATGATGATAGCAAGTCCGGATAATACACTCGTAGATAATCCTCGCTTTCCCATGTCGCCTCATCAGCGGTATGGTTACTCCACAAGACCTTGTAGAACCATAAGGTCCGGTTTCTTGTGGCACGAGTCTTTTCATCGATGATCCGGATTGGATACTCCGTGTACGTGAGGTCTGGTTGAAGAACTTCTATGTCTTCAGTGCGGATTTCAGCTAAGGGTTTGAGGCATTTCCTCAGCTGAGAGATGTGGAAGACGTTGTGAATGCCTGCGAGCGACGCCGGTAAATCTAGGCGATAGGCCACGGGTCCACATTTTTCAATAACGGTGAATGGACCAATGAACCGCGGCGCAAGTTTACCCTTCACTCCGAAACAGTGAACTCCCTTCATCGGAGACACACGGACATAAACATGGTCCCGGATGTCGAAGTGGAGAGGGCGGCGTCTTTTATCCGCATAGCTCTTCTGACGAGATTGAGCAGCCTTGAGATTGGCTTGTATTACTCGCAGTCGTTCTTCAGCTTCATTTACAAGTTCAATGCCATAGATGACTCGCTCGCCGGACTCGCACCAGTTGAGAGGTGTGCGACATTTCCGGCCGTAGAGAGCTTCATACGGCGCCATCTTGATGCTAGGTTGATAGCCATTGTTGTAAGAAAATTCCGCCAACGGCAAATGATCGTCCCAATTCATGCCGTGGTGGATGGCACAAGCGCGTAGCATGTCTTCAAGCACTTGATTCACCCGTTCAGTTTGACCATCTGTCTGCGGGTGATACGCGGAGCTTCGGATCAGTTTGGTCCCCAACGATGCGTGCAGCTGTTCCCAAAACCGAGAGACGAACAGCGCACCGCGATCTGAAATGATGGAGCGGGGAACACCGTGCAGACATAAGATCTTTGCAATGTACAGCTCCGCATATTGCTTGCCCACGTACTTTGTATGTATGCGGATAAAATGAGCCGACTTGGTTAGTCGATCGACTATCACCCAAATTGAGTCATGTTTGTGAGACGTGAGAGGTAAACCAACAATGAAGTCCATGCTGATATCCTCCCACTTCCACGCCGGAATGTTCAATGGTTGCAGCTGTCCGGCTTTACGCATATGGTCGGCTTTCACCTGCCGACACGTATCACAATCGGATACGTATTTTGTGATCTCTCTCTTCATCCGTGTCCACCAAAACCTGGTTTTCAGATCCTGGTACATCTTGTTGCTGCCCAGATGAATAGAATACTTGGACAAATGAGCCTCGTCCAAGATTTTCTTCCGAAGCTTCATGTCCCGGGGTACCACTATACGGTCTTTAAACCATAGAGTGTCGTGTTCATCTCTTCGGAAGCACTTCATTTCGCCACTCTCCATCCTTCTCCGGATGTGCGACATTCCCATGTCCTTCTTCTGAGCTTCCATAATCTCCTCTCTTATGGTTGGGATGAGAGCAAGATTATACAATGCCCCATATGGAACCAAGTACAGACTTGGCTCCTCCTCTTCAGACAGGGTGATGGACAAATTGTTGACATGAGATTTGCGGATTAAGGCATCGGCAACCACGTTTTCCTTCAACTAAGTTCTAGATCAAAACCTATGAGCTCCTAAAGTTGACAGAAATTCCGGAGGAATTTCAGCAGCACCTCCCCTGTAAGTGCTCACTTTGGTCAACCTTTCCATATAGTTAGAAACATGTATGGACCGAACTCATACTTACAAAGTCAAAACATGATTCATAATCTTTCTAGAATTGTAAGATTTAACCTTTTACAATTCTTATACCGTAAGTCATAAGCAAAATCCAAATCAGTATAGAAACTATGCACAGACTTTGATACTCCGGTCAGTTTCACTTGTACTGCAAATTTCACCACTTTACAGGAGTATTCTGTCATGGGGTTGAACAGAAAAATTGTAAATAACTTCCCAAGCTCTCCAAAAATGTATTTATATGATCTATTTGCATTCCTGGATCAAAAGATATGATGGTTCAAAGTTAACAGAATTCTGGCAGGATTTTGACAGCACCTCCACCGAGGTACCTATTTTCAATCCACAATTCCAATTAATTCTGCTCCAGTTTTGGCAAAACTTTGAATTACGAAGTTGTATCGTATCTCATGCCCTTTCCAAAGGTTTCTTACCTGACCCTTAGGAATTTTTCTACAGAAAATTTTGGTAGAAATACAGAAAACACCAGAGAGCATTTTGGTCTGCCCTGTTTCTGGACAGTACCTACTCTTCTGAGATTTTCATCCCTTTGGAGGGAGATTTTGTTCTGGAGCTCTACAAAAAAGTTGTAGAGAACTTCACAACATTTCCAGAATAGTATCACACACCTCCGTTGGTTCAACCAATCTGAAGTTATGCCCTGTTGAAGTTCAGCAAAGTTTCTGCCGAAACAGGGGAGATTGTTCCTAAGCTTTTGAGATTGAACCTATACTCCCAATTGACTCTTAGTTCAATATAGGAGTTTACTAACTCCTAAATGGATTACCAAACTTCATTTTGACTCTTTTCTTTGAAAATAAACTTTTATGCAGTCGGTACTACATTTCCTCACCAAAGTAAAATCCTAAACTGGTATTCCGGATTATATGTGTCAAATGGTGGAACTAAAGACGTCACTCACAAACGGTTTCTACACGTCATGCACTAACATGGTTAATGTACCTGCAGAAGAACACCCAATATTTGTGCACACAAGTGTTTTTGACATTTCAGGCAGTTCCATATCATAGTAAAAACATACGGTCCGTATCATTGCCATACGGATCGTCCTTGAGTCAAGCCACGTCTCGAGGTACATGGTCGTGTTTTCACACCACACGACGGGGAACCCGAGTAGAGCGCGAACGGGTCGTCACGGTTGGGAATTTTATCAACCCAACGGATACCACCTACTGCCTCATGACCGTTGAGGCACGCCAATGGCGAGCGCTGCGTATGGCCCTTTGAACATTGAACATTCAAGAGTTGCATACTATCGTGTTGCTTACCACACGATGGGGTATTCTCACTTTTGCCGGAAGCACGCTGGAGATCAGCGTTTTCATATGCTCTCAGGACCATAGAGAGGTCCAGAGACGCATATTAACTACCGTGCCAAGCCACGGTATACCATTCCATACTATTACTCGTATGGTGAGTTACCGCAATTGATCTGCCTGTGGTGGCGTACCTTACCTCTTAGCTGACGTCAGAGCGTCGTTACAGAATGTATAACAAATATGTTAGCTTTCCACCATCATAACTAGTACTATCATAGACCTTATGTGGGCTTAATGACTAATCCTCACTCGACTACTTCTAAGTTTCCAAAATAGGCTCTTTTCGAGCGTGCTATTCCCAATGCGGCTCTGATACCACGACTGTGGGGACCACCCCATGGTTCACCCACTCCAGGATCGCATAGGGTGGTGCCGTGCGATGCGGCACCCAACAGCACACACGAAAAGAATAAAGGATAACATACAAACTTTTATTTGATATAAAACAGCGGAATTCTTTTTACAAAACCTATTCACACAGCGGAAGTAATATACATATAAGGCCTCTCATCCTAGCTATGCAAAAGTGCAGCCGTCCAGCCCGGGGACGCTACACACTAGCAGCAAGTAAAACGGAGATCACGGCGGCGTGCAGGGCTCCAGCTCGGCCGTGCACCCCGACGGGGGCATAGCCTCGTCCTTGGAACCTTCCTCATAACTCTCACCTGCACACAGCTCAAATATTGCAACCGTGAGCACGAAGGCTCAGCAAGTCTTAACCGTCAACCCTAGGCATGGAACTCTATGTGCAAGGATATGTAAGATGGGAAAAGGAATTTGGGACAAAGACACACCTATAAGTTGGTCCTTACTTTCAGTTTTTATAGCAGCAGATTCATGTGCCTTAGGCATCCCTCACATCGGAAGTCCACAATCAAACAAGAAACGCTTTCCTCCGATGTGGTGATGCCCAAAGCGGAGAGTAAACTTAATTAGCTCTACATCTACAGCATACATGGTTTCCAAAACATTAATATATCATCACAGCATATTATCATTCAACTAGCTTACTTTACTTCTTACTACGTCATGAAACAGTGAACAAGCGGTACTCAAATAACCGCGAGGGACGGTGATTGCAATCAGGAGACACCCGGACAACACGTTGCATACACCCACTTTCAGAAGCGTGATTCCACACCCCTTCCTACTCTGTTGTATGCAACCACCTTTCCAAGGCAACCTAAACACCGAACCGGTCCATCCGTAACGGGCAGGAGGTCCCCGTGTGGAGCGTGACTGTGCCCACCGGCAGATTTACACCTTGCTACCCTCAACCCACTCCTGTTTACGGTTGGGTAAGTCTCGGCACCCAGGTTAACCATTTAAATCGGTTTCCTGCTTATGTCAGTATGCCATCCGGTACTGTTCGATACTTGTTCAGCAGGCCCGCACACGACTCGGTTCTCAATCGACACCAACAGGGCTACGCACGTGAGACCTCCGCTCACTGCTTCCTACCTCCCCTGCTGGGTCTCATTTTTACCACTCTTAAGCCATTTTCTATTCTGACCAAACCCTGTGATAAACCTTACCTCGTGAGTAGATTCCAACTACTCGACTTCTACCGAGGTCCTAAGTATATTAGCGGGGCCTTGTCTACTCGTTGGCTCTGGAAGCTACCCAACCCTTCATAGGATTTAAAAGGTTATGCAAGTTGGGTTTCAAACACCTTAACTCTAATGCAAACATTCACCCTAGACATAAGTGATACAAATAAAGAATTTTATAAAAGGTACTTAAGTGCAAACCGGGGCTTGCCTGGTTGCGAGTTAGATGGGAAGTCAACCTCAGGTGGCAGGACATCCAAAGTCTCCGGTGCGTCCTCAACTTCTGTCACTATGATGAAATGTAATAAAATAGATGTGTAAGTATTAAAGGTTTATAGAAATTGAACTTCTATTCATAGCTACTGCTATTTAGGATCCTTAATTGGCTTTGGGAATTTTTAAGTGGATACTAGACTCTCTAAGGATGACTTGAGCCAAATTTGGAGACATGTCATTGCATAATGTAGTGTTTAAAATTCCTACAAGTACAATGTTTATCTGAATTTTGAGCCCAAATCAGGAGCTTTGACATAGCTAGAAATGGAAGATATGATTAGGGTAAGTCTCCATGGTTCTAACAAAATTTGTTTCACCATTTTTGGAGCTACCATCAGAGAGATATGAATTTTTGAACTTAGACAGGAGTTCTGAAAAAGCTTCTGTTTAAATTTGAATTTCTAAATAAAGGCTGAACTTGGGAAGGCAGTTTAGCTTAGCAAATGAACTCCAATGAAGCCCAAATTTTTACTGGAGATCAGTATCTATGAATAGAATTTGCTGCCCAAATTTGGGAATATTTCATAAAGAATTGCTCCTATAATAAATCCCTAAAGGATTTACTATAAACAATTCTACAGAAATTCCTGGGCATTTTCATAGCCTAAAATTGGTTTCTCTGCGAAGTACTCCTGAGGATTCCAACAAAATTGGTCTCTCTTTTTGGAGTTTTCTACACAAAGTTATGGCCTTGTAAAGATCAGGTAATTCCTGGAATTATTTCTCTAATAGAAACTTCAAATAATTGGGCTGGGCCCACTGTTTTAATTCAGACCAGTCAGATTTTAGCAACACCGGGAGCTACGGGGTTATTCCCACGCAGTCGCACTGGATCCGGCGCCACAAGCGGATCCCCACGCGTATACGGAGGCTGACCGGTGGGACCCGGCCCTCCTTCGTCTTCCTCACGCTGCCCGCGCCTCCCGCGGCGGCGCACGCCAGCGAGGCTCACCGGGACGGGGTTCCCGTGGTCCAAACTTCATCAAACTCGCCGCCTGTGAGTTCTACACCGTGCTGAACACGATGGTGGGGTCGGGAGACGATGACAACAGCCGGAAAGGTGCTTGCACCGGCGACCATGTCGAACCTTACTTCGGCGACCTCGCTCTCCCTCAACAGTGGGTCTTTCGGGCTAGGGTTTGCTCCAAAAGCACCAGTGTCCCATGGACGTCCTCGACCCATAGCTTGCTCTTCCTGAATCCCACCGGACAGGGGACCTCACCGGCGACCCGAGCCTGCAAAACTCCGGCGGCGACAAAAACTCGGTACCCGGCATCTCTACTTGCTCTTTTGAGCTGCTAGAACTTCGGGGAGATGCGCAAGCATGTTCTGGAGCTACTCTAAGCTCTTCTAGTGCGGAGCTACCCCGAGCACAACGAATTTCTTCGAAGGGTCCTCGGGTTTCTAAAGAACCGCCGGCGCCAAACTTCAAAATACACGGTACCGGAGCTAAGAAAGCAGGAACTGGTGGAAAGGAAGGAGGAAGGGTTCCTCACGCACCTCAGGGACCTTTCTGTTGATCGTAAGAGGCCGCAAATCTGTCGGGCGACGGTGTGGCGTACAGGCGATCAACACCGGAGCTCCGAAGGGAATTCCAGCTCGTAGGCGCCAACCACCGCTGCTGGTGTTCACTTGAGGCTTCGGGGAGCAGGAGAGAGACCTGGCGCAACGTTCCTGCTGCTCAGCCGCGCGAGAGGCACGCCGAGCTCAGCAGGCGGTGTTCGATAGGGAGAGAAGGCTATCGGTGGTGCTCGTTGTGGACAAGGCAGCCGCGGCAACCGAGCTGAGGAGGAGGAGAAGTAGAGCTGGGGTACTCGGGCGGCCGCTCTTATCGCCCACGCGCGCGCGCCGACGTCGGCCAGCGAGAATCAGCTCGGTGGCTCGGTGAGGACGTCGGGTGGAGCGCTTTTCCGGGAGCTGTCGCGCCGCGATCAATCAGGAACAGAGAGAGAGGGAAAAACAGTCGGTTTGTTTGCTTTAGGTGGCTGACAATTGGGCCCCACCTCCCCCTTTGTTTAGTCAAACTTTTCTGATATTTTTCCCTCCGGCAACTCAACATTAAAAGCTTTACTTCATCCCAAAGTTAAGTTTGAATTTGCAGAATTCAAATGGTTTGAATTCTGGTGTAGAATTTGAATGGGGTTTGATCATTTGAATTTGAAAAGGAGTTTGAATTCTCCACTTTGTATTGCCCCAAAAATATAGCAAACCAGCTCGAAAGTTTCCCATTTTTGGCATGGCTGCTCATTCAAAGGTGGAGAACTCAGTTGTGAAACCAAATTTTGAAACTGAGGGAATTGGAATTTGAAACTGAATTTGGAATTCAGACTAGAGGGCTTCCTCCTTTAATCCCAAACAAATATTGAAACTCCTCCAAATGAGCTAAAATTTGGAAGGGTGAATATTTGGACTATGAAGATCCAAGCTGTGCATTTAGATCCCCATGTTTGGAAGTTTTGGGAAGTCTAAACCCTCACTTTGAACATACCCCATTATAATTCAAAGTTTTAATTCTCCTCATTTTTCATAAGTTCACATGAGCAGAATTTTCTTGCTACCACTTTTGGGGATTTTACAGACACTTCGCGAGCCAGTGCCCGAGGAGAGGTCCTGGAGAGCAGGGCAACGTGCCCAAGCAGAACCCACGGCTGAACGGAGGAGACAATAAAGGGAACCGTGGACAGCAGAACTACGCTCGCGGCAACGTGAACCATGTCTCTGCTGAGGAAGCACAACAGGCTGAGGACGTCGTGATTGGTATGTTCCTTGTCAACTCCAACCCAGCCACCATTCTATTTGATTCTGAAGCATCACATTCTTTCATATCATCCAAGTATGTTGCCAAGTATAATCTACCCATATCACACTTGAAATATACTATGTTGGTTAATTCTCCCGGTAGAGAGATGAGGACTAATATAGTATGTACGAAAGTAAACCTTAAGATAAGGGGGTAGACTTCCTTGCCAACCTCATTGTCTTGGATTCCCAAGGGCTTGACATAATAATCGGAATGGATTGGCTAAGTAAGCACAATGGAATAATCCAATGTGCTGAAAGGAGCGTGCAGTTGACCAACAAGCATGGTACCCGTATCGAATTTAAGTCAGCCCAACCGGCAACCGAGAGGGCAACGTTGAACCACGTCGAAGAAGCAACCCTGGACAGAATCCCGCTAGTTTAAGATTTTTCGGACGTGTTCCCCGAAGAACTTCCCAGTATACTACCTTACCGGGATATCGAGTTTTTCATTGACCTAGTACCTTGAACCGCACCTATAGCAAAGACACCATATAGGATGCCCGTCAACGAACTCGTGGAGCTCAAGAAGCAAATTCAGGAGCTGCTGGAGAAGGGTTTTATACGTCCAAGCTCGTCACCATGCGGAGCCCCCGTGCTCTTCGTAGACAAGAAGGATGGAACCCAAAGGATGTGCTTGGACTATAGGTCTCTCAATGAGGTGACGATCAAGAACAAGTACCCTCTGCCCCGTATAGAGGACCTGTTCGACCAAATGAAGGGAGCCCGAGTGTTCTCGAAGATTGATCTTCAGTCGGGATACTTCCAACTGAAGATTAAGCCCTCTGACATACCCAAGACTGCATTTCGGACATGGTATGGTTCGTTTAAATATACCATGATGTCTTTTGGGTTAACAAATGCACCTGCATACTTCGTGTACCTCATGAATAAAGTCTTCATGGAGTACTTGGATAAGTTCGTCGTGGTTTTCATCGACGACATCATGGTGTATTCGAAAAGTGAGGAGGAACATGAAGAAAATTTGAGGTTGACATTACAGAAGCTGCGAGAGCATTAATTGTATGCCAAGTTCAGCAAATGTCAATTCTGGCTAAAGGAGATATCGTTCCTAGGCCACATTATCTCCAAGGATGGAGTATCGATTGATCCCGGAAAATTAGGAGATGTTTTGAAGTGGAACCAACTGCAAAACGTGAGGGATATTCAGAGTTTTCTTGGGATGGCTGGATAGTACCACTGGTTCATCAAGGACTTCTCTAAGATAGCAAAGCCTATGAAGGAGTTTCTAACGAAGGGAAAAGCCTTCCAATGGATCCCAGCCTGCCAAGAAAGCTTTGAGGAGCTCAAGAAAAGGCTAACCACAGCACCGGTTCTGGTATTGCTTGATGTGAACAAGAGCTTTGACATATATTGTGACGCATCCATACAAGGGCTTGGATGTGTGCTCATGCAAGAAGGACAAGTGGTAGCCTATGCCTCGAGACAACTAAAGAAACACGAGCTTAATTACCCTACACATGACTTGGAGCTAGCAGCCGTGGTGCATGCATTGAAGATTTGGAGACATTATATCCTTGGTCATCGATGTGAGATCTATACGGATCATAAAAGCCTCAAGTACATATTCACTCAAACGGATTTGAATTTGAGGCAACGTCGATGGTTGGAGCTCATCAAGGATTATGATGTTGGAATCAACTATCACCCTGGAAAGGCCAATGTAGTAGCCGATGCATTGAGCCGGAAAGGACCATGTCACCAACTCACGGTTTTGGAGCTACCACCCGAGCTACGAAAAGAGTTCGAACGGTTACATCTCGGGTTCTTGAACGAGATGGAAGTAATGGAACTCCAGTCTTCATTGGAACAATAGATAAGAGACGGCCAAGCTACGGATAAGGAGATCAAGGAGATCAAGGAAAGGATCCAGCAAGGAATAGAGAAGGACATCAAGGAAGACGAGAAGGGTACGCTTTGGCTAGGAAAAAGGATTTGTGTGCCTAACGTGAAGGACATCCGCGACACAATATTAAAAGAGGCACATGACTCACTTTATTCCATACATCCCGGAAGTACAAAGATGTACAAGGACCTGAAGACTTGTTATTGGTGAGATGGTATTAAGAGGGACATACCCGAGTATGTTGCCCTATGCGACACCTGCCAACAGGTGAAGGCCAAACATCAAAGACCCGCTGGACTGTTGCAACCCTTGAAGGTACCCGAGTGGAAGTCGGAAGACATCAGTATGGATTTCATCGTCGGATTGCCACGTACTTGGTCGGGTTACGACTCCATCTGGGTTATCGTGGACCAATTGACGAAAACCGCTCATTTTCTTCCTGTTAAAACCACGTACCGTGTGGCAGATCTAGCTGAGCTGTACATGGAGCAAATCATGTGCCGCCATGGAGTCCCAAAGAGGATACTCTCAGATCGGGGTTCTGAGTTTACCTCTAGATTTTGGAGGAAGCTGCAGATAGCTATGGGTACACGACTGGATTTTAGCTCCGCCTACCACGCACAAACCGATGGGCAAACCGAAAGGACAAACCAAATTTTGGAGGACATGTTGAGAGCTTGCGCCTTGAAACATGGGCGTAGTTGGGATAGGAGTTTACCATACGCTGAATTCTCCTATAACAACAGCTATCAAGCTAGCTTGAAGATGTCACCTTTCGAAGCATTGTACAGTAGACGGTGTAGAACACTATTGTTTTGGAAAGAAACCGGAGAGAACCAAGTGTTTGGACCCGAAGTGCTTCAAGAAGCTGAGAAGCAAGTCCAAACCATATATGAGAACTTGAAGGCTGCTCAGTCACGACAAAAGGGCTATGCGAACAATAGGCGAAGGAAGTTGACTTTCAATGTAGGAGACTTTGTATACCTTAAGGTATCGCCTATCCGTGGCCAACTACGTTTCAACGTCAAAGGCAAGCTAGCACCTCGCTACATCGGGCCATTTAAGATTTTGGACAAGCGAGGGGAGGTAGCCTATCAACTAGAGCTCCCGACGCACCTCTCTGACGTACATGACGTGTTTCATGTATCCCAGCTCAAGAAGTGCTTGAGGGTACCGGAAGAGCAAGTATTGATGGATGAGCTTGAACTTCAAGAGGACCTGACCTATGCAGAGCACCCTGTCCGAATTTTGTACGTAAAGGAAAGGGTCACGAGGAACAAAGTGATCTGATGGTGCAAGGTACAATGGAGCCATCACACAGAAGCTGAAGCCACATGGGAGCGTGAAGAAGACATCAAGACAGAGTTTCCTCATCTATTCTCTACTAACAAATCTTGAGGGCGAGATTCAATTTAAGGGGGGGTAGATTTGTGACACCCTCATTTTTGATTTCTGCATGTATTCATGTTTCATGTAGAAAAACATTTTCAAAATATGTTGAAACAGAGAAAGAACCAAAAACATAGCCAAAAAGAGCCAACTCCAGTTCGCCGAGTAGCGTCGAAGACAATTCCCGCGGTTCGCTGGCCACGTGGCGTGTTCGGAGCTCATCTCCGTAAAGGGGGAGAGGTCCGCCGTTAAACTGGCTACGTGGCAGGCTCGGTGCTCGTCCCTACGGCAAAGAGAGAGATCTGACCCCGTGGGACACGTGTTGCCCCCGGAGCTAGCCTCTGTAGAGGAGCGAGGCTAGTCCCGAAGGACACATGTCGCCTTTGGAGCTATTCACCATGGAAAATAGAGGACCAGTCGCACGGGACACGTGTCGCTCGAAGCTCACCTCCGAGAGGTCCGGCCCCGCTAGGCACGTGTCGCCCTCGGAGCACACCTCCAGGAGGTCCGGTCCTACTGGACATGTGTCACCTCCGGAGCTTACCTCCGGGAGGTCCGTCACTGTTGGACACGTGTCAACCTCAGAGCTCGTCTCTGAGAAGAAAGGAAGTCTGGTGCTGTTAGGACACGTGGCACATCCGGAGCTACCTCCAAAGAGAGGGGGGGTCCGGCACTGACACGTGGCACCCCCGGATCCACCTCTGAAGAGAGGGGAGGTCCGGAACTGACAGGTGGCATTCACGGAGCTCGCTCTGATTGAGAGGGGAGGTCCCGACCCACCAGACACGTGGCGCACGCGGAGCTCGTCTCTGGAAAGAGAGGAGGTTCCCGCCCGCCAGGATGCGTGGCACATGCGAGCTCACCTCCGAGGAAGAGGGAGGTCTCGTCCGCCTGACACGCGGCACAACCGGAGCTTGTTTCTGCGGAAAAGGGAGCCCAGGTTTTCGTAAAACACGTGGAGCTTCCGGAGCCAATCACCGCGGAGGTGACGAGATTTGAAGCAGTTTTGCTTCTGTACGCACGGGAATACCGGTACGGGAGGAAACCGACATGAATTCCACGTTGCTACCACACCAAATGAACTAAAGATAAGTTGTTAAGATCTAGAAACAATTTGAAAAGGGCTCTTATTCGAAATACAATCAGATTGAGACTCTTCTCTTCCCGATTATAAATAGAACCCAGAACCTTTAGCCGCAACCACAAACTTCTTTTCCACCTCCTGAGCCAACAACTTAGAGCCATAGCCCCCAGCTCGCCGAGTAAACCCTTCGCCAGAGATCGCCGGAGATTGCTGGAAGAGAGCCCCGACGATCTGTCTTGCTAGGAGAAGGACCCCGAGACCAAGAAGGATGTAAGGTAGGTTTCCAATACCACCTTACGACATCATCGCGTTTTCTTTGCATCTGTTCTTCGATTCCTTTCAAACAGAAGCTTTTTCGTGGACAGATCACGTGTTGATCGGTCTGATCTAGATCTTGTAACGAGATCATCGCCACGTCCACAATTGATCCGAACACCTCTGTTCATCGTAAAAACCATGCAAGCCATGCAAGAACACGTACAAACCGATCTTATAAAAATTGCATCATAGGATTCACATGCATATGCATCATTGCATCTTAAAGTAGATTTTGTGCATGATATTGATTGTTGTGAATCTTGTATGTGCGTGATCACGTATAGAAGGACAAGCTCAGGGAGCTGTCTACGACGAGCTGCAACAACAATGTTTCGAGATCCAAGAGCAACAGGAACCGCAAGAACAAGGCAAGTGCCCCTTGACCATTATGATCCTATGTTTTGGAAAACTGTTTTGTTGCGAAAAGGTGTGTGTGTGTGCTTGAGTCAAACATGATGGGAAACCCTATCATAGGAGTTTACTAGTTTTGTTAGCCACCCTTGTCACCAGGGAAGTTTACGAGTCGGGTATGGTTTCACTTTTATGCTTTGCTGAGTCCATGGGATTTTGGGAAGCGAGATAGATGTGTCTAGCTAACTGCACTCGTAAGAATATTGAGAAACTGATGCTGTTAATGAACATGGATCGGAGGGAGATCTAGGCAAGCCTTGGTTTGTGAATGAGGTAGAATGAGATGGTGGTTTACTTGCCGTAGATCTAAGGACCGGTTCATGCCAGCCATGCCAGGATAACAGTGCCACCACAAGGCCAAGTATGGGTGCGGCATAGCTGAGTAATTAGGTAAGTTACTAGATTGTTATGGACCGTGGAAGGCGCGGGGAATGGGAGTCGAGTGAGGACTGCCTTGGGAACTGCATGGCACAAGAGGTGGCCCGTGGGTGGGAGAATTGGAGATTCTAGCCTGCCGGTGAAACCTTAGTGAGCCCATACATCTAGTAACCCCTTTGCAAATGCTATTTTGTGATCTCTTGGCCATAAACCGATGGTTGTGTACTGGTATAATGGAGGTTCTGTAGTCGCCGACGGGTGACGAAATCACAAACTTGTGGGTAAAATGGTGCAAACCCTACAGGGTCATAAAACTATCATGATAGCCGAGCTTACGGTCATGAGCGCCTAGACAACTCACATGATTAGATGGGATGGTATTTGGTTATGGTTTGGATGGTTTGATTTGGTTATGATTCTGGTTATGGTTTGGTTTTCGGGACTGTTAAGTCCGGGTTATAAGATTGGTTGCATGACTGTTGAGTCATGGCAACGAGATTTGGTCTCGGAATGAGACAGAATTGAATGGTAGCGAATGCGAGATGGTATTCATGAGATTGGTAGCGAATACGAGATGGTATTCATGAGATGGTAGTGAATACGAGATGGTATTCATGAGCAGAGTTGATTAATGTCTAGTTGAGACATGGAAAGGGATGAATCTTAATGGAGGTATGTTGTAATTTTAATACATGTTGGGATTACATTCACTTTAAGCTGAGTTGCTGTTTTTATCATGCTTTGAGAAATAAACTTTGCTTTCTGCAATGAGCCGTTTTATACCTTCCTTGTTGTGAGCTACATATCATATTTTCCCGCACTTGCTGAGTACATCATTATACTCAAACTTGCATTACTACTTCATCATCAACAACAGGAGAGGAGTACTATGAAGACCCCGTGGAGCATTAGGCGTGTAATCTGTCCTCAACCTTGCTGTGAGGATGGAGAAGAGATGGAGCCGCTGCTGCTGCTTAGATTGCTTATGCACTAGTTAGAAGACTTCCGCTGCTAGATTTAGACTTCTGCTGCTAAGATAGACTTCCGCTGCTAGCATGAGTCCAAGACTCATGAGATATTGAAATAAACCCTGTTATTCATGGCTATATATATTCTTAATTCAGTTTGTGGATGATATGTGTATGTGTGATAAACATCCTGGGCACACATACGCATCAGTTCTCGGTTCCGTGGTTTTCCACAGAATTGAGGGCGTCACATGAACTGCCCAGAACTGAATTTCCAACTTTGAGAAATTCTCTGAAATTGCTTCTGTATTAATTTTAACACAGAAACTTGAAATCAGATTTATCCTGACTAAATCAACTCCAAATGAGCTGAAACATTTACAAGAGTCCAATAATATCCTAAAGAATATTCTGGCAAAATTTGCAAATTTTTGGATGAACCAAACTCCGTCTAAAATTCTTTTGCTGGAAAGCTTTAAAGAGTTTTCTAGAAATAAATAATGATTTCCATACAAGTTGGGTTGCATATTTGGATAGAGTTTTTCAATCTGAATCCAACCACTTTGAATCACTAAATTTTGAGTATCCTAGCAAAAGTTATGAGGTTCTAAAGTTTGGGGAATTTCTGGAATTCAAATTAACCAGGAAAAAGTTTAAATTCTGCGTGTGGGTCCAGGGGGGACCACGTGTCTCTTGCTGGATCAAGCCACACGGGGCCGCTGAATTCTTCTCGCGCCGTCGCAAAGGATCCCAGAGCCGCAGCAGATCAGCACTTTTAAATTTCTGTCGCTGACACGCGGGACCTGCCCGGTCTTCTTCCTCCTCGGGCTGTTTCCGCTCCCGCGCTGCGCCCTTGCCAGAACTCCACCGGAGCTTGCCTGAATCAGCCGCCCGGCCGCCTATCAGTTCGGTACTTGCCTCGTGGGGGCTTCCAGCTACGAGGAAGCTATTGGTGTGGTGCTCTCGGGCTGCCGGCGACGTGCAGCGGCATTCAGTGAAGCTCGCCACCATCGCCCGGATCTTATAGCCCGCCAAAAGCTCGACCGAACCGCTCAAAAGCACCATTAGAGGATGGGCTAGCTCGGCATGGCCTCAACATGGCTCGGAAATGTCACACCCGGTTTTTCCGAAGAAACAACCAAGTGAATATCACATGTATGCCAGGATCATTTTCTCATACATGTGATGACAAATAGTGAAGCATCATTTATTACAAGCCAGGTGTCGAATATAAATAAGTCTTACATAATAAATGTCTCGATGGACAATAATAAGTTCATCACAAGTAAATAAACTAGCAGCGGAATATTATTCTTTAGGGCTCCATCACAGGTGTTGCCCGGGGGTCTTCATGAACCTAGAAACCTTCCTCGGGTCCAAAATCTTGGTCATTATACACCATCTCATTATCTTGACCTGAGCAGCAATATAAACCAACAAATATGCAAGGTTGAGTACCAATGGTACTCAGCAAGTGTGGGAAAATTATATCATGCATGGCTAGAACAAGGAGAGGTTGAACTCATGGTTAAGGCACTACGCAATTAATACCTATCACCTTAGCTTATTAAGCACCTACATTACTACACAGGTCAAATAGTCCAAATCTCCCATCCCATCATCATAAACCTATAACCATAACCATCATTTCCAATGTTAAGCTCCCCGCTTAACTTCCAAAACCATCAATTCTCTAATCATGAATAAGTCCAGGCCGCTCTTAACCGTGAGCACGGCTGTCAAGACAGTTTTGACTCTGCAGAGTTTGTACCACTGTACCCACAAGTAGTGATTTCATCCCCCGTTGCCGGGTGGACTAAAAGAACCTCCATTATGCCAGTGGCTACGAACCACATTCACACTTCCCAGGTGTGTGGCCAAGAGATCACTACGAAGCCTTTACAAAGGGATTCCCGACGAGCGTGGGCCCACTGAGGTTTCACCCCTAACAGCATACAAGAGGCTCCAACCCCGCTGCAGTGGCCCCCTCTTGAGCCTTGCGGTTCATATGGTAGTCCAGCTGACACCTACTCCCCGCACCATCCAACACACCCATACTACGTTGGGGATACACCTAATTAATTGGCCAAGCTGCCCCATCTCAGCATGTGGTTGGCACTGTAAAGCCGGGTTACATGCTCCATGAACCGGTCCTTAGGATCCAGGCAAGTACTAAACACAAACCCAAGTCTCGTGCACCCAGCACACAACCAAAACATCCAACTTGCCTTGATCCCTACCTCTACATAACTCACAATGTCTCATTCAAGAGTATGGTAATATAAACTGATGATCTCATGTCCCCAAATATCCCATTCTAAGCATGGCTAAGCATATGCATGTGTATAAATGACATGACAATATAAATCCCAACCCAAGCTTCAAGGAAACAAGGTAATGCAATTCTAGGAAACTTCCTAGCATGGGTTTCATATTTAACTTGACAATGCAAATAATTCTATCTACACATCCTAGCATAGGATCAAAGTGGTCAAGGACACTTGCCTCCTTTTTGCTGCTCTTGAAATGGGTAGTCTTGGTCTTGGAATTGAATAACTTGTTCTTGAGCAGGTTCTACTTCATACCATCACACATAGCAAAAGAAAAACAACAATCATAAGACATAGTTCACACTTCTACTTCATACAAACCACACATTCATATTTATGAAAGTTCTTTACCATTATATGTGTTGTGGTTACTTTATGTGTGTTGATTTGGGACTTGCATACACTTTTATTTATATGTGTATGATTCTTACTTTGGTGTTCATATTTATACTCACATACTATATATATATACATATATGTATATATATGTGTGTTTCAGTTTTAAATAAATTCCTTATATATTAAACTACCAAGTATGTATAAAAAGTATTTTTCTTCTCCATATGTGCCTTCATTATTTCTATCAACCCTAAACTGAATTCTTTGTACTTTAGAAACTCCATTTATCATTTACTAGTTTCTATATTTCCAGATTTATCTTCTTATGTATAATTGTGCATTTTATTATTAAATTAGTAATACACACTACCTAAACAGATTAGGTTCTGGTCCTAAATAATTTAAGATCATATTTTGACCTTAGCTTCTGATGTATACTATTTCATAATTATTTTCCCTATTTTTCTTTAACTATTCTTTACTTAAAAATGTGTCCATATACTAATAAATGTGAATAATAGATGAAACAGATTTATTTCAGCCTAAAAATATATTTTTATCTCACTCCAAAGTTTTCTAAGTACTGAGAAAGTTTTTAATAAATTTGACAATTATGTTTGTCCCCCTTTTTAATATTTAAACACTAGTTACATATTCAATTTTCTAAATTAAATACTAAACAGAGCTAAAATAATGAATTCACCTCATTACAGGGTCTATAATATTATTTTCATAATTTCCAGGGGTCTAGCTACACTTGTCAGAGGTGTTTTTCCTAATTTCTAATAAGTCCAGGGGCTAAAACTGATTTTTAAATGAATTTACATGATTTTCTGGAGTTCCAGGGGCTAGATCTGAAGTTTCCGGGGCTAGCTCTCAATTCCAGAGAACCCCAGGGGGTAGCACGTAAGAATTCCAGTCTTTATAACGCGGGGCTGACGTGGACCGTCTGATTTTAAACCGACGGCTGAGATTATAACATCGAACCGGTACGCGGGGTTTTAAAGTCTACCGTGCGATTTAAAATAAACGGCGCACAAGCGGCCACGTCGCTCTGACCGAGCGCGGGCGGCGCTGCCGGCGGCGCACGGCGGCGGGAAGCGGCGATCTCGCCGGAAACTTTCGGATCCTCGAGAATTCTGCCTAGAACTGTGATCTTATGGCCTAGATCGGTAGAGGGGAGGTCAGGGATCTCACCTCGGGGGTTTTCTCGAGCTCGGGAGTCCTGGAAAGTGCTCTGCGGCGAGGTCCGAGGCAAAACCACGGCGAAGCTCGTCGGAGCTGGATTTGCACCGTATATCTTCGGGTTTTCTGCACCTGCAAAGTTCCCCGGAGGCGGTGGATCAAGACCAACGAGTTAGATCAGAGTTTCCGAGCTTAGATCGGCCAGAATTCACCGGCGAAGTCTCGGTGCTCACCGGAGTGAAAATCGGCGATCGCGTGCGAAAAACTGATCGGATCGGTTGTTTTTATAGCCGGGGAAGGGCGGTGGTTCTGTTGTGATCGAGTTAGAGTCCTCAGGTTCCAGAATTCGGCTGCGGGACGCGGTTTCCCGATCGGTTGCGATCGCGCGCGCGCGGGGAGAAGTCCGGGGTCGCGGGGTTAGGGATGACAGGCGGGTCCCACATGTCAGCGAGGGGCAGCGCGGCGCGCGCGGGGGCGGGCTGCGCGGGGTTAGCTGGGCCGGCTGAGGTTTCGGCCCACTGGCCAGTTTTTTTCCCGGTTTTCCTTTTTCTTTTTCCATTTCTTTTCTGTTTTGAGTCTAATTTGAATTCCAGTTTGAATTTGAATTTTTGCAAAACATGCAACACGTCCAAAAATTTTTAAATCCCCCTCTGAACATGGTTTATGGTTCTAAATCCAAAATTTGAATCTTGACTAAAAATTTGGGGTGTTACAGCTCTACCCCCCTTAAAAGAAATCTCGTCCTCGAGATTGGTGCTTCTAAGGAAATAATTCCGGAAATTGTGCCTTAAGCTCATCTTCCCGTTCCCAGGTGGCTTCCTCTTCTGAGTGATGCTTCCACTGCACCTTGCACATCCTGATTCTCTTATTTCTGGTGAGGCGTTCCATTGTCTCCAAAATCTTGTATGGTTGCTCGGCATAAGACAAATCCTCTGCTACATCCACTTCGTTCATGGGTAACACCTCCTCAGGCGTCCTCAGACATTTCTTGAGTTGCGACACATGGAACACATCGTGCACGTCCGACAGATGAACCGGCAACTCTAGTTGGTACGCCACTTCGCCTTTTCTTTCCAAAACTTGAAAGGGTCCGATGTATCGAGGTGACAACTTCCCTTTCACCTTGAACCGACGAAGTCCTCTGATAGGGGACACCTTGAGATAAACATAGTCTCCCACGTTGAAAACGAGCTCTCTTCTTCGTACATCGGCATAACTCTTCTGGCGTGTCTGTGCTATCCTCAAGTTGTTGCGAATCTCCCTCACCTTTGCCTCGGCTTCTTGTAGCACTTCTGGACCAAACACCTTACTTTCTCCTGTTTGGTTCCAAAATAGGGGAGTTCTGCATTTCCTTCCATACAAAGCTTCAAACGGTGACATCTTCATACTAGCTTGATAACTGTTGTTATAGGAAAACTCCGCATACGGTAAGTTCTTGTCCCAACTCCTATTGTTTTTGAGCGCACATGCCCTTAACATGTCTTCAAGAATATGATTGGTTCTCTCCGTCTGCCCGTCAGTTTGGGGATGATAGGCAGAACTGAAATTCAGATGGGTTCCCATGGTTTCATGCAACTTTTGCCAAAACCTCGAGGTGAACTGCGTCCCTCGATCCGACACTATCTTCTTCGGCACTCCATGGTAACACACAATCCTTGACATGTACAATTCTGCCAATTTGGATCCGCTGTAGCTTTCTTTCACAGGGATGAAATGAGCTACCTTGGTTAGCCTATCAATAATAACCCATATTGAATCATACCCGGACTGGGTCCTAGGCAATCCCACGACAAAATCCATGCTGATCTCTTCCCACTTCCATTCAGGCACTTTGAGTGGTTGCAGCAATCCCGTGGGTCGTTGATGTTCTGCTTTCACCAACTGACATGTGTCACACAGGGCAACATGTTCCGCGACATCTCGCTTCATGCCATACCACCAATACCTGCTTTTGAGGTCCTGATACATCTTCGTACTCCCAGGATGAATGGAATAGTCGGAATCGTGAGCCTCCTCCAAAATTAATTTACGAATCTCCTTTACTTCTGGCACACAGATCCTTTTCCCGTGCCACACCGTTCCTTGTTCATCCTCTCTAAAACCAGGAGCTTTATTTTCCTTGATGAGCTGTCTGATCTCTTGTATCTTCTCATCATTCTTTTGTCCCTCGCGTATGTCTCGCTCAAGTGTGGAGTCCACTTCCATGGCGATGGCTTCACCACTATTTACTAGACATAGATTGAGCCTTATAACCTCGTCCTTCAATTCCGCAGGCATATCCTTCAAGCTCAACTTATTGACCTGCGCTTTCCGACTCAAGGCATCGGCCACGACGTTTGCTTTCCCGGGATGATAGTTGATGCCTACATCAAAGTCATTGATTAGCTCTAACCATCTCCTTTGTCTAAGGTTGAGATCTGGCTGTGTGAATATGTACTTCAAACTCTTATGATCCGTATATATCTCTGTCCTCTTCCCCATCAAATAGTGCCGCCAAATTTTCAACGCGTGTACCACTGCAGCTAGTTCTAAGTCATGTGTAGGATAGTTCTTCTCGTGCTTCCGAAGCTGCCGGGATGCATATGCCACGACATGTCCCTCTTGCATGAGAACACATCCCAACCCGTTTCCAGAGGCATCGCAGTACACCGTGAAATTCTTCTGCATATCTGGCATAACCAACACGGGGGCTGTTGTCAATCTCTTCTTTAGCTCCTGAAAGCTCGTATCGCACTGTGGCGTCCAAGTGAATGTGATTCCCTTTTCCAACAGTTTGGTGAGAGGTCTCGAGATCTTGGAGAATCCCTCAATAAACCGTCGATAGTATCCAGCCAATCCCAAAAAGCTTCGAACTTCCCCGACATTTTCAGGGGTTTTCCATTTCTGGATATCTTCGATTTTGGTGGGATCTACGGAGATTCCTCCCTCCGAGATTATATGTCCCAAAAAGGGAACTCTCTTTAGCCAAAACTCACACTTGCTCAACTTGGCATATAGTTGGTGTTCTCTCAGCCTCTGTAACACCAACCTTAGATGTTTCTCATGTTCTTCTTCATCTTTGGAGAAGACGAGAATATCATCTATGAAAACCACCACAAATTTGTCCAGATATTCCATGAATACCTTGTTCATGAGGTACATGAAATATGCCGGGGCATTGGTTAGCCCGAAAGGCATGACAGTGTATTCATACAGTCCGTACCGAAATACGAAAGCTGTCTTGGGAATATCAGATTGCCTTATCTTGAGTTGGTGGTATCCCGACCTGAGATCAATTTTCGAGAACACGCAAGCTCCCCTCAACTGATCAAACAAGTCTTCAATGCGGGGTAATGGATACTTGTTCTTGATGGTCACCTCATTCAAGGCATGGTAATCCACGCATAACCTTTGAGTTCCATCTTTCTTAGGCACAAATATTACCGGAGCTCCCCATGGTGAGGAACTAGGGCGAACATACCCCTTTTCCGTCAATTCCCTCAAATGATCCTTGAGCTCTTCTAGCTGCTTGGAGTCCATTCGATAAGGTCTCTTGTATATCGGGGCTGTTCCCGGTACTAGCTCGATTGCGAATTCCACGTCACGGTCGGGAGGCATTCCTGGCAACTCCTCCGGAAAAACATCTGGATATTCCCTGATAGTCCTGATTTCCTCAACTTTCACCTCCACTTGATTTAATTTAATGTCCCTCCTAGGCTCGTGTATCGTTATGAACTTTACTCTTGTGCCACTAGGGTGAGTTAGTTCCACCGTTCTGGTCGAACAATGGATGATTCCTTTATGTTTGGTCAACCAATCCATACCCAAAATAATATCTATCCCTTGTGAATCGATCACTATGAGGTTAGCGGTAAATTCTACCCCATTAATGTCTAGGTTCACTTTGGGACACACTTGTCTTGTCCTTATTTCTCCACCTGGAGAATTTACCGCTAGCATATGGTTCATTTGTGTGGTTGCTAGGTCATGCTTCTTAACAAACCCTTGAGCAATGAACGAATGGGTAGCACCAGAATCAAACAGCAGAGTTGCAAGGTGTAAATTGGCAGGAAACTTACCAACTACCACGTCGGGTGCCTCTTGTGCTTCCTCCAGAGTGACGTGGTTCACCCGTCCTCTCATTACGTTCTGCTGCTGTGGCTGCGTGGGCTTCTTCTTTGGACACTTATGGGCGTAGTGCCCCACTTCACCACAGCTGAAACATTGCACCCCAATCTTAGATGCTTGGCCCTTGTTGTCTTGGGGTTGGTTTGGGGGTCCTTGCACTGCTGGTCGAGGTGGATATGCGGGGCGAGGCTGTTGTACAAACTGACGTTGCGGCTGTGCTGGTGCTGCGGGAGGCCTGTAGTTTGGGTTGTACCCTCTTGGTGCTGAATAGGGCACCGCAGCACGGCTCGTCTGCCCCGTAGGTTGCTGCATCATACGTGGGCGGGTGTTGCTCCCTGAGGCTTGATGTGACCACCCAGCCTTCCTCTTATTCTCATTTTCAAGGGCCTTTAGCTTCCTTTCCACCACAAATGCTCTGTCCACCATCTTTTGAAAGCTTTCATACTCATTGGATGACATTGCACACTGCATCTCTGTGGTAAGTCCTTCCACGAAACAATCTTGTTTCTGCTCATCTGTCTCTATGTCTCGTGGAGCATAACGGGATAGTTGAGTGAATTTAGTGAGGTATTCCCTCACTGTCATGTTTCCCTGCTGCAGTCCCAAAAACTCTTTCCTCTTGTTTTTGAGTTCACCTCTTGGGATGTAATGGTTGCGGAAGCTACGTTTGAACTCTTCCCAAGTGATGCTCTCAGGGTCATGATGGGCGGCCACGTAGGCGGTCCACCAATCAGCAGCAGGTCCCTGCAATTGATGAGAGGCAAACAGCACCCTCTCATACCCTTGGCATTGTATGATTCTCATCTTACTTTCAATGGTCTTCAGCCAATCATCTGCCTCCAGAGGTTCAGCAGCACTTGCAAACTTTGGAGGTTGAGTTCCTAGAAACTCACTCAACCTTGGTTGGCGTGGTGCAGCTTGTGGAGGTGGAACTTGATGCAAGTTGGCCACTACTTGAGTCAAGTTCTGGATGAGCTGATTTTGATTCTCCAGCATTTGGTGGAGAGGATCAACTTCTTCACGGCGACCACCCCGGTTCTGGCCTCCAGAAAGATGAGAGTTGCATGCCTCATCATTGTTGTTGGCGGGGTTGGCAGCACGTCCTCTTCCTCTTCCGGCCATCTGGCAGAATCACAAATGTTAATTTGAAAGCATTTGGTATCATCTTACTACTTTCACTTGTTTATACTTTGAAGTGTTGAAGTTTTGTTAAATCTTACGAGGGTTTTATATCTCACACCCAATAAATGCACTATTATTTCCTGTGGGTTCACACACCAAAGCAAAACAATCTGAAGACGAGGCTGTGGACACTTGCTCATGGCTTCCACAACTCTCGTCACACACCAAGCATCATCACACCATTAACTACGTAACGACTCGACTACTCGACCTCTTGCTAGCTAGGGGAAAGACTCTACACTACTCATCCTCTTGAGCTGGCTCCTCGGGATCTTCCTCCTCATTTCGGCTACCTTCTGACTCTGCTTTGGGTGGGGAGGCTGCTGGTGGAGAAGTGCGACGACGCCTGATCGCTCGGCGATCCGGGGAGTCAGGGGTCCATGGATCACTTACGGTGACACACAGTTCATTCCCATCTCCTCTTTCTCTCGCTTTTAAGCACGCTCGCAGCAATGCCTCCGTCTCCTTCAGAGTATCTCGGACATCCTGAAGCTCTTGTTGACACTCCTGCAGTCGAGTGCTGAGCATAGCAGCATCCTCCAAGCACAAGTCCATGTGCTCATGGGAAGTCCCTTGCTGCACCGGTGGGTACTTGTACTCCGTGGTACCACTCTTACGTTGGAGGACATACATGTACTCAGTTTTGTCCAAGTGGCGACGATAGATGTGGCTCTGGCAGGTGATGGCCTCCCAGGTGACATCTCTCTCCGCGTCAACTTGTGTTGCTCGACAAGCTGGAGAGTGGTGGATCTTAAGCAGTTGATTCTCGTGTATAATCCTCATCTCCGAACTCCATTCTTCCCTCTTCTCACGGATGGTCCTGGTGGAGTTATAGTGGATGATGAGCTTGCCCGTGTTGCCGGCGGCTTCGAGCATACGTCGAAGACGGCGCAACAAATCTCCCACTGCCAATCCGTAGGAAAGGTACGTCACTGGACGACTCTCCTCTCTTTCAGCAAGGGCAACTACGGGAACTCTCCCTCCCGTGGACTTACGAGCGGTGCGAATCATGCGAACCATCTAAAACAAAAGAATTTAAAATTAGGTTAGATAAAACCTCAAACAAAAATCCTATTTTGAATGAAAGTTGGGGTAAGATGAAGAAAATGACCCTTTTAATAACACTTTTTCACCCACACCTTGGAAAATAGTTTTTAAGAAAATAGGGCCCTTAAATACGTCCATTTCTACCTAGGTCCACGTTCCTACGGGCAACCTTGGCTCTGATACCACCTCTGTCACACCCGGTTTTTCCGAAGAAACAACCAAGTGAATATCACATGTATGCCAGGATCATTTTCTCATACATGTGATGACAAATAGTGAAGCATCATTTATTACAAGCCAGGTGTCGAATATAAATAAGTCTTACATAATAAATGTCTCGATGGACAATAATAAGTTCATCACAAGTAAATAAACTAGCAGCGGAATATTATTCTTTAGGGCTCCATCACAGGTGTTGCCCGGGGGTCTTCATGAACCTAGAAACCTTCCTCGGGTCCAAAATCTTGGTCATTATACACCATCTCATTATCTTGACCTGAGCAGCAATATAAACCAACAAATATGCAAGGTTGAGTACCAATGGTACTCAGCAAGTGTGGGAAAATTATATCATGCATGGCTAGAACAAGGAGAGGTTGAACTCATGGTTAAGGCACTACGCAATTAATACCTATCACCTTAGCTTATTAAGCACCTACATTACTACACAGGTGAAATAGTCCAAATCTCCCATCCCATCATCATAAACCTATAACCATAACCATCATTTCCAATGTTAAGCTCCCCGCTTAACTTCCAAAACCATCAATTCTCTAATCATGAATAAGTCCAGGCCGCTCTTAACCGTGAGCACGGCTGTCAAGACAGTTTTGACTCTGCAGAGTTTGTACCACTGTACCCACAAGTAGTGATTTCATCCCCCGTTGCCGGGTGGACTAAAAGAACCTCCATTATGCCAGTGGCTACGAACCACATTCACACTTCCCAGGTGTGTGGCCAAGAGATCACTACGAAGCCTTTACAAAGGGATTCCCGACGAGCGTGGGCCCACTGAGGTTTCACCCCTAACAGCATACAAGAGGCTCCAACCCCGCTGCAGTGGCCCCCTCTTGAGCCTTGCGGTTCATATGGTAGTCCAGCTGACACCTACTCCCCGCACCATCCAACACACCCATACTACGTCGGGGATACACCTAATTAATTGGCCAAGCTGCCCCATCTCAGCATGTGGTTGGCACTGTAAAGCCGGGTTACATGCTCCATGAACCGGTCCTTAGGATCCAGGCAAGTACTAAACACAAACCCAAGTCTCGTGCACCCAGCACACAACCAAAACATCCAACTTGCCTTGATCCCTACCTCTACATAACTCACAATGTCTCATTCAAGAGTATGGTAATATAAACTGATGATCTCATGTCCCCAAATATCCCATTCTAAGCATGGCTGAGCATATGCATGTGTATAAATGACATGACAATATAAATCCCAACCCAAGCTTCAAGGAAACAAGGTAATGCAATTCTAGGAAACTTCCTAGCATGGGTTTCATATTTAACTTGACAATGCAAATAATTCTATCTACACATCCTAGCATAGGATCAAAGTGGTCAAGGACACTTGCCTCCTTCTTGCTGCTCTTGAAATGGGTAGTCTTGGTCTTGGAATTGAATAACTTGTTCTTGAGCAGGTTCTACTTCATACCATCACACATAGCAAAAGAAAAACAACAATCATAAGACATAGTTCACACTTCTACTTCATACAAACCACACATTCATATTTATGAAAGTTCTTTACCATTATATGTGTTGTGGTTACTTTATGTGTGTTGATTTGGGACTTGCATACACTTTTATTTATATGTGTATGATTCTTACTTTGGTGTTCATATTTATACTCACATACTATATATATATACATATATGTATATATATGTGTGTTTCAGTTTTAAATAAATTCCTTATATATTAAACTACCAAGTATGTATAAAAAGTATTTTTCTTCTCCATATGTGCCTTCATTATTTCTATCAACCCTAAACTGAATTCTTTGTACTTTAGAAACTCCATTTATCATTTACTAGTTTCTATATTTCCAGATTTATCTTCTTATGTATAATTGTGCATTTTATTATTAAATTAGTAATACACACTACCTAAACAGATTAGGTTCCGGTCCTAAATAATTTAAGATCATATTTTGACCTTAGCTTCTGATGTATACTATTTCATAATTATTTTCCCTATTTTTCTTTAACTATTCTTTACTTAAAAATGTGTCCATATACTAATAAATGTGAATAATAGATGAAACAGATTTATTTCAGCCTAAAAATATATTTTTATCTCACTCCAAAGTTTTCTAAGTACTGAGAAAGTTTTTAATAAATTTGACAATTATGTTTGTCCCCCTTTTTAATATTTAAACACTAGTTACATATTCAATTTTCTAAATTAAATACTAAACAGAGCTAAAATAATGAATTCACCTCATTACAGGGTCTATAATATTATTTTCATAATTTCCAGGGGTCTAGCTACACTTGTCAGAGGTGTTTTTCCTAATTTCTAATAAGTCCAGGGGCTAAAACTGATTTTTAAATGAATTTACATGATTTTCTGGAGTTCCAGGGGCTAGATCTGAAGTTTCCGGGGCTAGCTCTCAATTCCAGAGAACCCCAGGGGGTAGCACGTAAGAATTCCAGTCTTTATAACGCGGGGCTGACGTGGACCGTCTGATTTTAAACCGACGGCTGAGATTATAACATCGAACCGGTACGCGGGGTTTTAAAGTCTACCGTGCGATTTAAAATAAACGGCGCACAAGCGGCCACGTCGCTCTGACCGAGCGCGGGCGGCGCTGCCGGCGGCGCACGGCGGCGGGAAGCGGCGATCTCGCCGGAAACTTTCGGATCCTCGAGAATTCTGCCTAGAACTGTGATCTTATGGCCTAGATCGGTAGAGGGGAGGTCAGGGATCTCACCTCGGGGGTTTTCTCGAGCTCGGGAGTCCTGGAAAGTGCTCTGCGGCGAGGTCCGAGGCAAAACCACGGCGAAGCTCGTCGGAGCTGGATTTGCACCGTATATCTTCGGATTTTCTGCACCTGCAAAGTTCCCCGGAGGCGGTGGATCAAGACCAACGAGTTAGATCAGAGTTTCCGAGCTTAGATCGGCCAGAATTCACCGGCGAAGTCTCGGTGCTCACCGGAGTGAAAATCGGCGATCGCGTGCGAAAAACTGATCGGATCGGTTGTTTTTATAGCCGGGGAAGGGCGGTGGTTCTGTTGTGATCGAGTTAGAGTCCTCAGGTTCCAGAATTCGGCTGCGGGACGCGGTTTCCCGATCGGTTGCGATCGCGCGCGCGCGGGGAGAAGTCCGGGGTCGCGGGGTTAGGGATGACAGGCGGGTCCCACATGTCAGCGAGGGGCAGCGCGGCGCGCGCGGGGGCGGGCTGCGCGGGGTTAGCTGGGCCGGCTGAGGTTTCGGCCCACTGGCCAGTTTTTTTCCCGGTTTTCCTTTTTCTTTTTCCATTTCTTTTCTGTTTTGAGTCTAATTTGAATTCCAGTTTGAATTTGAATTTTTGCAAAACATGCAACACGTCCAAAAATTTTTAAATCCCCCTCTGAACATGGTTTATGGTTCTAAATCCAAAATTTGAATCTTGACTAAAAATTTGGGGTGTTACAGGAAACAACGGTTACTAGGGTTTCACCAGGCGACCGATCGTTCCCGCCATGACTGCCGCTCGCAAAACTTGAAATGGCCCGCTAACACCGGGTTTCAAGCTAGGATTGTGAAGGGGATTGGGTCACCACCGAGTTTAGATCATTTGAGCACGATTTGGTGATCTCTAAGTGAGAAATAAGCGCGAATTTTGGAGATCCTTACCGGAAGGTCCGTGGTCGTGCACCGGGAGAAAAGCTTCGAATTCACGCACGACGATTCACGGCTTGAGCTGAGGATTGTGGAGGAGCAACGTACAGTCCTGGCGCGTCTCGGAGGGTGCTCGCCCGGCTCTGAAAAGCTTCGGTACGAGCTGTCCATGGTGAGCCGGTACATGTGGGTTTTAGGTTGCAGCACAGCAAAACCATTCTAGGGTGGAACCGGCTCAGACTTGAGCAGCTTGTGCATCAAGGAGGTCAGGGATGAACCACCAGGACCGTTTTGCTACTCACGGGATGGCTGTGCGAGGCGGCTTTGCCAATTTTTGCTCGGAGCACGGAGGCGGTTGCGAAGTTCTATTCGGCTGTTTTTCGAGGAAGTGGCAAAACTGTGTTGTGGTTTGTGAGCTACCGGATCACTCTGATCGTCCAGCACACGCACGAGCTAGTCGCCCACATGACTGCACCAGTGAAGAGGTGGCTCTCGGCGGCAGCTCGGTGGCGCCCTGTGCTGCATCTCGGTGAGTTTGATTCTGAACAGAGAACAGAGACTTAGGCAGTAAGTCTTCCCCCTCTCAATGACAATTGGGTCCTACTCATTTCCTCTCTTAAATATCTCCAATTTTTGGCACATTGCAAAATTCAATCATGTGGAGCTCAAATTTGAAAATCATCTGGAAAATTGATAACTTTGACCTCAGTTTCAAATTTAAATCCAAATTTCAAGGAAATTCATAAGCCCCTTTGATATTCATATCAAAGCACCTCCAAATTTTCTCAAAATTTACCTTCCTCGTAATTTGGACCTAAAGAATTCAATTATGGATTCAAACTTTTAATTTGGTGGCTGCAAAGGTGAGGTTTACAACCACAGTTTGCATCCTTCATTTAAAAATGACCACATCTGCATTTAAATGATCATTTGAATTCAAAGGGAACTTGAATGCATGTGCTTGATCATGACCATCTTCACATGTTTAGAAAAGTTTTTGCAAGTCCCATTTCTTGGATTTAAACTCAGCTTTATTCATCACTAAAGTTTTCCGTTTACATGTTTTGGTACTTTTACATTCCTCCCCCCTTAAAAAGAATCTCGTCCTGAGATTCATGATTAAGAACAATGTGGGGAGGATGACTATTGTACATATGCCTCTAACAGCTCCGGATGATTGAGTTGTAAATATTCCTCTATTTCCCATGTAGCTTCATCGGACGTGTGATTTTCCCATAGCACCATGAAAAATTGCAGCGTCCTGTTTCGGGTCTCGCAAGTCTTTTCATCAATTATCCGGGTTGGATGCTCAACATAAGTGAGGTCCGGATTCAAATCTGCTATGCCTTTTGTGAGAATCTCCGTTGGAACTTTCAAACACTTCCGCAACTGAGATATGTGGAAGACGTTATGAACTACGGCTAAGGCTGCCGGTAACTCCAGATGGTATTCCACGGGTCCACACCTTACAATGATGGTGAAGGGCCCGATAAAACGGGGAGCTAATTTTCCTTTCACTCCGAATCGATGAATGCCCTTCGTAGGAGATACACAGTGATATACGTGGTCTCCAACTTGAAAGTTCAGAGGACGACGTCTCTTATCCGCATAGCTCTTTTGTCTGGACTGAGTGGCTTTAAGATTTGCTTGAATAAGCCTTACCCGCTCTCCTGCTTCATTTACGAGATCAATCCCATAAATAACCCTCTTGCCGGATTCACACCAGTTCAAGGGTGTGCGGCACTTCCGGCCGTAGAGAGCTTCATAAGGTGCCATTTTTATGCTCAATTGATAACCGTTATTATACGAGAACTCCGCCAACTGTAAGTGATCATCCCAGCTCTTACCGTGGTGGATGGCACATTCCCTTAGCATATCTTCAAGTATTTGATTCAACCTCTTGGTTTGCCCGTCAGTTTGATGGTGATACGCGGAGCTTCGAATCAATTTGGTTCCCAAGGATGCATGTAGCTGCTCCTAGAAACGGGCTACGAACAGCGATCCTCGATCGGACACAATGGTACGGGGAACTCCATGTAAGCACAAGATTTGTGCTATGTACAACTCCGCATACTTCTTAGTGTTGTATTTGGTACGCACTGGGATGAAGCGTGCTGATTTGGTTAACCGATCAACGATTACCCAAATCGAATCATGCTTATTAGCCATGAGAGGTAGTCCAACAATGAAGTCCATACTAATATCCTCCCACTTCCATGCCGGAACACTTAGCGGTTATAAGGTTCCTGCTTTCTTCAAGTGGTCGGCTTTAACTCGCCGACACGTATGACATTCTGATACGTATTTAGCAACCTCTGGCTTCATCTGGGTCCACCAAAATTTAGTCGCTTCATCCAAAATTTTCTTCCGCAGCCTCATATCACGGGGTATGACTATCCGGTCCTTGAACCATAAGGTACCTTCATCATCTAACCAGAAACATTTTACTTCCTCGTTCTTCAACCTTCTTCTGATATGAGACATGCCCTTGTCTCGCTTTTGAGCTTCCATAACCTCCTCTAGCTCCATATGGAACCAAGTAGAGACTTGGTTCTTCCTCTTCTATTGGCGTAATGGTCAGATTATGAACATGAGACTTCCGGCTGATTGCATCGGCAACCACATTTGCCTTGCCCGGCGGATAATGAATTTCAATCTCATAGTCCTTGATCAGCTCCAACCATCGCTGTTGTCGCATATTCAACTCATTTTGAGTGAATATGTACTTCAATCTTTTGTGGTCGGTGTAGAGATGAACCAGATTTCCCAATAGGTAATGTCTCCACATTTTCAAAGCTAATACCACGGCAGCAACCTCGAGATCATGAGTTGGATAATGTTGCTCATGATTCCGTAATTGCCGTGATCCATATGCGACCACGCGTCCTCCTTGCATGAGCACACAACCAAGTCCGATGCTGGACGCATCACGATAAACATCAAAGGGCTTGGTTGTATCCGGTTGAGCTAGAACCGGGGATGTTGTGAGGTGTTTCACCAACGCTTGAAAAGCTTCCTCACATGGCTTGCTCCAATCATATTTGATGCCCATTTTCAGTAGCTCCATCATAGGTTTGGAGATTTTTGAGAAGCCCGGGATGAACCTCCGATAATATCCCGCCAAACCCAAGAAGCTACGAACCTCATGGACTGATGTTGGAGACTTCCATTGCAGCACTTGTTCAATCTTTCTTGGATCAACAGCAATGCCTTCCGCTGAAATAATATGTCCAAGAAACGACACTTGGTTGATCCACAATTCATATTTACTAAACTTTGCATAGAGCTTGTGATCTCTCAAGCGTTGGAGCACAATATGCAAATGTTTAGCATGTTCCTCTTCTGATTTGGAATAGACCAAGATGTCGTCGATGAATACCACGACGAACTGATCCAGCTCCGGCATGAACACCGAGTTCATAAGATACATAAAGTGAGCCGGAGCATTGATCAACCCAAATGACATGACAAGATAGTCATAGAGTCCATATCTTGTCGAGAATGCTGTTTTCGGGATATCCTCCGCTCGAATCTTGATTTGATGATATCCCGCTTAAGTCCATCTTGGAGAAGACTTTAGCACCCACTAGCTGATCGAAGAGAATATCAATTATTGGTAGTGGATACTTGTTCTTTGTCGTCACATCATTTAACGGACGATAATGGACGGATAGCCTCAGCGTCTCATCCTTCTTCTTCACAAATAAAGCCGAGCAACCCCATGGTGATGAACTTGGACGAATGAACCCGTTGTCCATCAGATCTTTGAGTTGCTCCTTCAATTCTGCTAATTCATTTGGAGCCATTTTGTATGGTCTCCGAGAGATCGGCGTGGTTCCAGGTATCAACTCTATTTTGAATTCCACCTCGCGCTCAAGTGGTAAGCCTGGAAGATCTTTGGGAAACACGTCTGGATATTCACGGACTACCGGAATGTCTTCTAACTTGCAAGCCTCGGCATTACATACTTCCGGGTATTTGGACACAGCTTTGCCGAGATGCAATGTATAACGCCCGTGAAGGGGAGAGTCCAAATGAACACTCTTGTTCTTGATGTCCAGAACAGCCTTATGGAAGGTCAACCATGATATTCCCAATATGGCATTGATTCCTTGATCTTCTTGAATAATGATGGTGGTAGGATAAATTTTTCCACCCAAACAAAGTGGTGCTCTAGAAACGACTTCATTAGTCGATATGTCTCCACCTGGCGAATGAATAAGGTAACAACCTTTTGTGCTAACTGTGGAGATCTGATCCCGGATCACAGTCGCCTTGCTAATGATGTTATGTGTTGCACCAGAGTCGAATAGAATGACAACCGGCTTGTCATTTAAGGTGAACCTGCCTGCAAGAACAGGTCCTCCCTTTGGCAGATCATCGACTGACACATAATTCACAGTTCCCACTTTAGACATGGCTTTTCTTTGCTGTCCAATATCATTGTTTAGAAACGGACCCGCAGACATCAGGTTGCTGCTCGGTTCAGTTACTTCATTGACGATGTGTTCATTGTCAATCTGAAGTGGGATACCACTCGGTTACGCTGAGAAATCACGTTGAGCATCTTCAACTTCTTGAGGGCAATCATATTCTGGTGCACCTTGTCGATACTGCGGTGCACGAGAAATAAGTTGCTGCTGCGGTGGAGGTAAATTAAACCTCTGTGGAGTATACGAGTCGTCATACTCCAAGAATGACTGCACTTCTTGTGGAACCTCTCAACCGGAAGGTGAACGGATTACCCACTTATACTTCTGAGGCAGATGATTGCATTCATCCTGTTATGAGTCCCTCTCTCTTTTCATTAAGGTAGAGATTGGAATAATATTCCTGAGTGATAGCACAGCTAACAAACTCATCAAAATTCTCTTGGCTAACTTGAGCCAACTCACATCGCAGCCTAGCAGTTAGCCCTCAATAAAAATGATAACCCTTCATGGCTGGTGATTTCACATAATCTGGTACATATTGAGCTAAGCGATTGAATTCCTTCGCATACTCAATAACAATCATTTCTTCTTGTTTTAGATTCCATAATTCATCAAGATTTGTTTGCATTATGACTGCAGGGACGAAACAAGCACGAAATGCATCCTGGAACTCTGTCCAAGTGACATGATGCCCTTCTGGTTGGACAGCAAGGTATTCTGCCCACCAGGCTCCAGCAAAGACGTGAAGCTGCTGAGCGGAATATAGAGTCTTCGAGAAGTCATAACATTGAATCAACCAAAACTTGGACTCAATGACACGTAACCAGTGATTTGCTTCACAATGGTCAGCAGCTTCAGAGAATACAGGCGGTTGTGTCGCCAAGAAATCCAGATAAGTGCTCGGGGTTGGCATGTGATGTTTAGCTTCTCTATTTATTACTTTCTGAACTAGAGTTTGAAGAGTGTCATTCATCTTCGCCATAATTTCCGCCAATCCGGTTGGCGATGGCTCTTGTGATAAAGTCGAGTCATTCCCACCTCGACTCGAACCTCCAAGCTCCATTTGAGAATGTGCGCGTAGCATACTGCACGAAACAAAATTTTGAGTTAATCAAAATTCTATCTCAGTAGTGAGTAAAGATAAGTAAAACATGAACATGTCATGAACTTTATGAAAGCATAACCACATTCAGGTTTAAACAAATCTTAAGTATGCTAAACTAATCAGCTGGACCACCCTGACCAGTTCACACAAACTGCAAAATTTACTCAAGTTAACTACAGATTATTGACTTGAGTTCAATACCAAAGTTTTAGTAAACTTTAGTATCTATCGAATGAGCACTCATATGCCTCTATATCATCTCCGGATCAAAAGTTATGATTGCTCAAAGTTGACAGAATTCGTGGATAAAATTTGCCAGCATATCCTTTGTATGTGGCTACCGTTATCACAGTTGTATATGCAAATACAATAAGAATTTGAGCAAAATATGAACTACAACAATGTTGCATATCTCATAACCTTTTCAATGGTGTATCATAGGTTCCTTAAGGATTGTTCTACAGGAAGTTATGGCTTAAAAACAGAAAGGTCCAGAGAGGTTTTTGCCGCTGTGCTGGTTCTGAACAGTTTGCCTTCAACTGGACTTTTCACCAACTTAACGTGTGATTTTGCTCTGGAGGTATACAAAGAAGTTGTAGAGCACTTAAAAATCTTTCCTGAACTGTATCATACACCTTAATTGGTTATATCAACTCAGAGTTATGCTCTGTTAAAGTCCAGCAAGAATTCCTCCCATAAAAAGAGCACTCTGTTTTTGAAATCTTTGAAGCCTAGTCATGCTCCCATTTGAATCTTAGCTCAAAATAAGAGTTCAGTAACTAATATTTGTTTCAAACTTACATTTTTAGTTGAAAGTTAGGTCATGAATCATTTCTTCATAGGGAAGATGTTA
This sequence comes from Neostapfia colusana, assembly GCA_030760725.1. NCBI lineage: Eukaryota > Viridiplantae > Streptophyta > Magnoliopsida > Poales > Poaceae > Neostapfia > Neostapfia colusana. The sequence goes on from JASWHV010000009.1 coordinate 56,152,266, forward strand.
TTAAGTGTAGTACGGTGTCGATGCACCGTAAGAAACATGCCGTCCTTGAGTCAAGCCATGTATCAAGGTACGTGATCGTGTTTTTACACCACACGACGGGGAAGCCGAGTAGAGTGTGAACGAGTCGTCACGGTTCGGAATTTTATCAACCCAACAGATACCACCTACTGCCCTGCAGGGCACGCCGATGGCAAGCGCTGCCTATGTCCTCCTAGGCTATTTCCATAAGAACACACTATCGCGTTACTAACCACACGATGGGGTCTCCACTTGCTTCCTAATGCACGCTAGGGATCAGAGTTTCATATGAACTCAGGAACATGAAGAGTCCAAGAGTTTCATATTAACGTCTCACACCAAGCTGTGAGACCTATCCCTGAACCACATTCCTCGTCAGGGGAGCTAACCGAAATTGAACCGCTTTTGATGGTGTTCCTTACCATTCTTTCCTGAACGTAGGTGCGTCGTTACATAATAAAAAAATTCAGAATTATAACAAGTATGTTAGTCATGCCACTTTAAGTAACTATACTACTATAGTCCTTATGTGGGCCTAATACAGTTTCCTCACCGTATCCAAAGTTTTTGTCATAATACGATCCTTATTCCGTGCACTATTACCAATGCGGCTCTAATACCATGCTGTCAGGGCCCGACGCTGCCCGTTCAGTCACAGGGACGGGGCACCTCGCCCGGGAATCGCATTGGGTGGTCCTGTGATATGCGGCACCCAACAGCACACATATAAGGAAAACTGGATTACATAAATCAAAAGCGGAAGCTTACAAATGTTCTTTGTAAATAATTTACATAAATTAGCTACAGCAGAAGACTACAAACAACTCACGTCGAATAACGAAGGAGCACTTGAGAAGAGGTCCAGCCCGCAGACTCCTTTCGCTAGCAACACGAAGACATGGCAGCGGCTAGGTTCTCCATGTGTAACATGACTTGGAAGTTTCCGAGTCTCACCGGACAACCTTCTTTATATGCATCGATATTAACCTGCAAAACCACTCATATAGCAAGAGTGAGCACAAAGGCTCAGCAAGACTTAACCGTCTCTCCTAAAGAATGCAACTCTACATGGAAGTAACGTAAGACCTAAACATATAATTTGTAGAAAGACTCGCCTATGAGTTCATCCTTAACATTCATATTTTAGCCATCACAGTAGTGACCTTGGGCCCAGCAACATTGGAACTCCACAATCAAACAAGAAACTCTTTACTCCAATGTTACTTGTCCCAAGGTGGAAATTAACTTTAGTTTGCTCTATCTCTACTTCAAACAAGGTTTTCATGCAATTCCAATTATCATAGCAGCAATTTAAAACTTTCCAAACTGTTCTCACACAACTTGATTACTACGTCACAACGCAGTGAGCAAGCGGTACTCATAACCAGGAGGGACGGTGATTTGAATCAAACACTGCCTGGATAACTCGACACATACGCCCGCCTCTGAAGACCCAAATCTGGCGTCCTTCATTGCGTCGTGTGTGGCAACCTTTTGCAGGAAACTCGACTGTAGAATCGGTCGCACTGTCTTGGGCTCATAGGTATAACAAGACGGTGTAGTATGCCTCTACAATCCAGTTAACATAGTACATCGGTTTCCTGGGTCCCATATAGCAGTAAGCATCCAGTACACAACTCAATACTTGCTCCCATGGCTGCACACGAGGACGGTCCTTAACCGAAACAGGCAGAGCTACTCGACTAAGACCTCGTCTTGTCGCTACCTAACCCTCTTGCCGGGTCTCATCTTTAGAAATATAAACTTTAGTTTGCCTCTTATTCAACTACACACATGTAATCCTGAACTATAGCTCGCGAGTAGATTCCAACTACTCGACTTCTACCGGATGTCATAACCTATTTAGCATGGCAACCTTCTACAGCGGGTACACGTTTCTACCCTTGACTCCAGGGTTCCTTTGGTCATGCATTTGGAGTATAAAGCATCCTTGACCTAATGCACATACAAACTCTAAACCATAAATTGTGAGCAAAGTAAAAACTTTACAAAACAACTTAAATGCAAACCGGAGCTTGCCTTAGTTTTTCAGGTGACTAAAGTCAGATAATTATGAAGTTAATTGCTGATGACTTGAAGCTTAATCACCACCCTTCTTGTTCCTTGATCCAAACTTCACTCCCCACTTTTCCACGTTTAACCACTACACGTTATGAATATGCATATATGTTTAATTGTAAAACTTTTGCTAACAAGTTCTAAATACAAGTTTAAAACTGGAACTCTGTTTAAGAATTTAAAATGACACAGGTGCTAGTGGTTTGGGTTTAGCACTATGATCAAGTGAGATGTGTGTTTCCTCACTTGTGTGTTGATCATCTAAGAGGTTAAACAGAACAGTACTGATCCAGGGCTACAATGGAGTTGAATTTTTTCATGTGAGTTCCTTGTCACAAGAAAGTCATCTGGACCAAAATTTAGAATATTTCAATGAGTAGATCACTCAGAACGATTCTCTAAGCATTTAGGCAAAAAGGAATTAATTCTGAATACATTTGCACTTTCATGCAAATTCAAGTGAACCACTATTTCAAACATAGCTCAAGGAGCATGCATGAATTTTTCCTAGAAATTTTAGAGCTAAGAACTGCCCAGAACTGAATTTCCATGTTTTATAAATTCTCTGAAATTGTTTCTGTATTCATTTCAACACAGAAATTTGAAATCAGAATTATTCAAAATAAATCAACTCCAAATGAGCTGAAACTTTTACAGGAGTCCACTAATATCCTAAACAATATTCTGAAAAAATTTGAGGATTTTTGGATGAACCAAACTCCCTCTAAAATTCTTTTGATGGAACGATTTAAAGAATTTTCCAGAATTAAATAAAGATTTCCATACAAATTGGGTTGCATATTTGGATAGAGTTTTTCAATCTAAATCCAACCCAATTTGAATCACTAAATTTGGAGCTTCCTAGCAAAAGTTATGAGGTTCTAAAGTTTGGGGAATTTCTGGAATTCAAATTAACCGGGTAAAAGTTTAAATCCTGCGCGTGCGTCCAGGGGTACCACGTGTCACTTGCTGGATCAAGCCACACGGGGCCGCTGAATTCTTCCCGTGCCGTCGCAAAGGATCCCAGAGTCGCAGCAGATCAGCACTTTTAAATTTCTGTCGCCGACACGCGGGACCCACCCGGTCTTCTTCCTCCTCGGGATGTTTCCGCTCCCGCGCTGCCCCCTCGCCGGAACTCCACCGGAGCTCGCCGGAATCGGCTTCCCCGCCGCCTATCGGCTCGGTACTCGCCGCCTGGGGGTTTCCAGCTACGAGGAAGCTATTGGTGTGGTGCTCTCGGGCTGCCGGTGGCCGGAAGTAGGCCGGCGACGTGAGGAGGCATTCGGTGAAGCTCGGCGCCGTCGCCCGGCCCTTATAGCCCGCCAAAAGCTCGACCGAACCACTCAAAAGCACCAGTGGAGGATGGGCTAGCTCGGCATGGCCTCAACATGGCTCGGAAACGGCAGTTACTGGGGTTTCACCGGGCGACCGATCGTTCCCGCCATGACCGTCGCTCGCAAAGCATGAAATGGCCCGCTAACACCGGGTTTCAAGCTAGGATTGTGAAGGGGATTGGGTTGCCACCGAGTTTAGATCATTTGAGCATGATTTGGTGATCTCTAAGTGAGAAATAAGCGTGAATTTTGGAGATCCTTACCGGAAGGTCCGTGGTCGTGCACCGGGAGAAAAACTTTGAATTCACGCACGACAATTCACGGCTTGAGCTGAGGTTTGGGGAGGAGCAACGTGAAGTCCTGGCGCGTCTCGGAGGGTGCTCGCCCGTCCGTGAAAAGCTTCGGTACGAGCTGTCCACGGTGAGCCGGTACCGGTGGGTTTTAGGTTGCAGCACAACAAAACCGTTCTAAGGTGGAACCGGCTCAGACTTGAGCAGCTTGTGTGTCGAGGAGGTCAGGGATGAACCACCAGGACCGTTTTGATACACACGGGATGGTTGTGTGAGGCGGCTTAGCAGATTTTTGCTCGGAGCACAGAGGCGGCGGCGAAGTGCGGTTCGGCTGTTGCTCGAGGAAGTGGCAAAACTGTGTTGCGGGCTACCGGATCACTCTGATCGTCCAGCACACGCACGAGCTAGTCGCCCACGTGACTGCATCAGCGAAGAGGTGGCTCCCGGCGGAAGCTCGGTTGCGCCCTGTGCTGCATCTCGGTGAGGTCGAGTCTGAACAGAGAATAGAGACTTAGGCAGTAAGTCTTCCCCCACTCAATGACAATTGGGCCCCACTCATTTCCTCTCTTAAATATCTCCAATTTTTAGCACATTGCAAACTTCAATCATGTGGAGCTGAAATTTGAAAACCATCTGGCAAATTGATAATTTTGACCTCAGTTTCAAATTTAAATCAAATTTCAAGGAAATTCATAAGCCCCTTTGATATTCATATCAAAGCACCTCCAAATTTCCTCTAATTTGCCTTCCTTATAATTTGGACCTGAAGAATTCAATAATGGATTCAAACTTTTAATTTGGTGGCTGCAAAGGGGAGGTTTACAACCACAGTTTGCATCCTTCATTTAAAAATGACCACCTTTGCATTTAAATGATAATTTGAATTCAAAGGGAACTTGAATGCATGTGCGTGCTCATGACCATCTTCACATTTTTAGAAACGTTTTTGCAGGTCCCATTTCTTGGATTTAAACTTAGCTTTATTCATCACTAAAGTTTTCCATTTACATGTTTTGGGACTTTTACATGGGTGCTATAGACCTGTCCGTGTCGGTCAAGGACCGATCCTTATGCGGCCCTGTTGAATAAGTTTGATTGATGGTTGCTGTATGTGGTTAACATTCTCATGACATCTCATGTCGGTAGGTGCACCATGAGAGTGTCTACTGTACGGGGCGACTTGATCGATTCAACGGGAGTGAAACGGGGGAAAGGCTGCCACGTACGACGTCAGTGATGGTTGCTGTAGGCAACGTCGAGTGCGGGCGTACGTGTCGTGTAGTCCGGGTGTTATTGATTCAAATCACCATCGCTCGTGGAATGGACCGAGCATACTTGTTCTAAAGTCATGACGTAGTATGAACTTGCACGAGAAAAGAACTAATCACATTTGTTTGAAGTTATACTATCTTTGTGATGTATCTTTGGTGAATAGATAGTGCAAACTCGATACTTTTATGCCATGAGCAAATTACATCGGGGGAAAACGTTTCTTGTTTGATTGTGGACTCCCGATGTGGCGTGCCCAAGGTTACTTAAAATGCTGCAATAATACCTGAAAGTAAGGATTCAATTTTAGGCGAGTTTAATTATGCATTATGCCATACTACTTTAGGTTCATAACCTCATATAGAGTTTCATGCCTAGGGTGACAGTTAAGTCCTGCTGAGCGTTATGCTCACGGATGCTATCCGAGTGGTTTTGCAGGTATTGACTCCATACTTATGAGAAGGGATGCCAATGAGGCTCGGGAACATCTGAGTGGTTGCTCAAGAGCATCCTCGCCACTGCGGTTTGTCTTCGTGTTGCTAGTAAGAAACGTCCACGGGCTGGATTGTTTCTTTGTTGCTAAGTTAGAATTGAGTCGTGGGAGTTATAGTCTTTCGCTGTAGCTTATTTTGAGATAAGTATTTGTAAAATACTCTTGTACGCTTCAGCAAATAATTTATGAAATGTGATGTGTTTCATCGACCCGTGTGCTGTTGGGTGCCTCATATCACGGCACCACCCAACGAGGTCCTGTTCGGGGCATCGCTCGGCAGCGGGTCCCCGGCAAAATATAGGATGGCACATTGCAGCAAAGGACATGCCTACAAGTTCATCCTTAATTCATGTTTTAGCCATAAGTTAACAGTTCATGAAATCTGAAATTTAGTGAGCAATATTTTGTGGCACACATGTAACAATACAAGTTAATCATCACAGCAATAATGAATCATACATTTCATATATTAACCTACGTCATGACTCAGTGAACAAGTGGTACTCATCACTGTGAGGGACGGCGAATCGACTCGATATACACCTGCAGGGATACCCGAAAAGCATGTCACGTACGCCCACACGTGGAGCTGCACACAGCATGGTCACTCCGTATCTTACGGGACTACCTTTCACCGAACAGCCCAAACATCGAACCGGTCGCACCGAAACGGGCAGGAGGTTCCCTACACGGAGCATCTCTCTATGCCCGTTAGCAGATTTCCACCTTGCTGCCCTCAACCTACACCTATAAATCGGTTTGATATGCCTCGACGCCCAGAGGTTTAGGTTACATCAGTTTATCGGGGCCCATATATCTGATATGCCTTCACTACTGTAACACCCTCAATTTCATATCCATGCATGTATACATATTTCACATAGAGAAACATTTTAACAGAAGTAAAAACGGAGAAAGAATCAGAAAGATAGCCGAAAAGAGCCAATTCCAGTTCGCCGAGGAGCGCTGTAGACACTTCCCGCAGCCCGCTTGCCACGTGGCGCCTTCGGAGCTCATCCCGGCGTGAGGGGTGAGGTCCAGCACTGCTGGCCACGTGGCAGGCTCGGAGCTTGCCTCTGTGGAAGGGGCGAGGTCCGACCCGCCGGACACGTGTTGCCTCCGGGGCTTTTCTCTGCGGAGAAGCGAGGTCCGGCCCCCGGGATACGTGCCGCCTTCGGAGCTAGTCTCTGAGGAGAAGCGAGGCCAGTCCCGCTGGACACGTGTCACTCTCGGAGCTCACCGCTGCGGAGGGAGTGAGGTCTGGTCCTACTGGACACATGTCATCCTCGGAGCTCACCTCCGAGGAGAAGACACTGCGGGACACGTGTCACCACAGGAGCTCGCCTCCGGGAGGTCCGACGCTGTTGGACACATGTCAACCTCAGAGCCCGCCTCCGGGAGGTCCGACGCTGTTGGACACGTTGCGACCTCGGAGCTCGTCCCTGAGGAGAAAGGAAGTCCGACGTTGCTGGACACGTGGCATTCTCGGAGCCCACCTCCGAGGAGAGGGGAGGTCCGGCACTGACACGTGGCGCACGCGGAGCTCACCTCTGAGGAGAGGGGAGGTCCCACCCACCAGACACGTGGCGCACGCGGATCTTGCCTCTGAGGAGAGGGAGGTCCTGCCCCGCACCGGGAGCTTGTCTCTGCGGAAAAGGGGGCCAGGCCCCCGCTGGACACGTGAAGCCTCCGGAGCTCATCCCTGCAGAAGGATGAGATCCTTAAGCGGGTTTTCCCTGGGCGCGAGTACCCAGTACTGAGGAAACCAAAACGATTTCTTCCACGCTGCTATTGCAACCAAACCTATTGAAGGTAAGTCGTTAAGATACAAAAACAAATCAAATAGGACTCTTATTTTGAAATCCAATCGGAGTAGGACTCTTCTTTTTCCGGTTATAAATAGAACCCAAAACATCCCTGTGACGCCCTCGTTTTTGTAGAATACAGAACCGAGAACTGATGCATATGTGTGCCAAGGATGTTCATCACACATATACATATACTTCACAAACTGAATTCAGAATATATATAACCACGAATAACAGGGTTTTATTACAATGTCTCATGAGTCTTGGACTCATTCTAGCAGCGGAAGTCTAAATCTAGCCGCGGAAGTCTTCTAACTATTGCGGAAGCGACTAAGCAGCAGCAGCGGCTCCATCTCTACTCCATCCCCACCGGCAAGGTTGAGAACAGATTACACGCCTAATGCTCCACGGGGTCTTCATAGTATTCTTCTCCTGTTGCTGATGATGAAGTAACAATGCAAGTTTGAGTACAATGATGTACTCAGCATGTGCGGGAAAATATGATATGTAGCTCACAACAAGGAAGGTATAAAAAGGCTCATTGCAGAAAGCAAAATTTATTTCTCAAAACATGATAAAAACAGCAACTCAGCTTTTAGTGAATGTAATCCCAATATGTATTTAAACATTAACATATCTCCATTATGATTCATCCCATTCCATGTCTCAACCAGACATTAATCAACCTTGCTCATGGATACCATCTCGTATTCACTACAATCTCACAAATACCATGTCGTATTCGCTACCATTTCATCTCACATTTAATTCTATCTCATTCCGAGACCAAATCTTGTTGCCAGGACTCAACAGTCATGCAACCAATCTCATTACCCGGACTCAACAGTCCCGAAAACCAAATCCAAATACAATCCCATCTACCATCCCAACTAATCATGGAAGTTGGCCAGGCGCTCGTGACCGTAAGCTTGGCTATCATGATAGTTTTAGACTCTGCAGAGTTTGTACCACTTTACCCACAAGTTTGTGATTTCTTCACCCGTCGGCGACTGTAGAACCTCCATTATACCAGTACACAACTGTTGGTGTATGGCCAAGAGATCACAAAATAACCTTTACAAAGGGGCTACTAGATGTATGGACTCACTAAGGTTTCACCGTCAGGCTAGAATATCCAATTCTCCCACCGACGGGCCCCCTCTTGTGCCATGCAGTTCCCAGGGAAGTCCTCACTCGACTCCCATTCACCGCGCCTTCCACGGTCCATAACAATCTAGCAACTTACCTAATTACTCAGCTAAGCCACACCCATACTTGGCCTTGCGGTGGCACTGTTATCCTGGCATGTGCTGGCATGAACCGGTCCTTAGATCTACGACAAGTAACCACCATCTCATTCTACCTTATTCACAAACCCAGGCTTGCCTAGATCTCCCTCCGATTCACGTTCATTCACAACATCAGTTTCTCAATATTCATACGAGTGCAGTTAGCTAGACACATCTATCTCGTTTCCCATATCCCATGGACTCAGCGAAGCATAAAAGCAAAAACCATACCCAACTCAATAACTTTCCCGGTGACAAGGGTGGCTAACAAAACTAGTAAACTCCTATGAAAGGGTTTCCCATCATGTTGACTCAAGCACACAGACCTTGTCGCAAACAAAACAGTTTTCCAAAGCATAGGATCAATATGGTCAAGGGGCACTTCCCTTGTTCTTGCGGTTCCTGTTGCTCTTGGATCTCGAAACCTGGTTGTTGCAGCTCATTGTAGACAGCTCCCTGAGCTTGTCCTTCTATACGCGATCACACACATACAAGATTCATAGCAATCAATCATCATGTACACACTCTACTTTAAGATGATACGATGCATATGCATGTTAATCCTATGGTGCTGTTTTATTAGATCAGTTTGTACGTGTTTTTGCATGGCTTGCATGGGTTTTACGATGAACAGAGGTGTAAAGATCAATTGTGGACGTGGCGATGATCTTAACTCAAGATCTAGATCAGACTGATCAACATGTGATCTGTCCACGAAAAAGCTTCTGTTCAAAAGGAATCGAAGAACAGATGCAAAGAAAACACGATGATGTCGTAAGGTGGTATTGGAGACCTACCTTACTATCTTCGGGTCCTTCCTCCTAGCAATGGCAGCGAAACAGATCATTGGCTCTCCTCCGGTGATGGCAATCGTCTCTGGGCTCATCAGCGATCTCTCTGGTGGTCAAACTCCGGCGAAGGGGTTTACTCGGTGAGCTTGGGGCTAGGCCTCTAAGTTGTTGGCTCATGAGGTGGAAAATAAGTACGTGGTTGCGGCCAAAGGTTTTCGGTTCTATTTATAATTGGGAAACGAAGAGTCCTAATCTGATCGGAATTTGAATAAGAGTCCTATTCAAATTGTTTTTGGATCTTAACAACTTATCTTTAGTTGATTTGGTGCGGTAGCAACGTGGAATTCGTGTCGGTTTCCTCCCGTACCGGCATTCCCACGTGTACAGAAGAAAAAACTGGTTCAAATCTCGTTACCTTCACGGTGGTGAGCTCCGGAAGCTCCACGTGTCCTGCAGGAACATGGGCTCACTTTTCCGCAGAGACAAGCCCCGGTTGTGCCACGTGTCAGGCGGGCGAGACCTCCCTCTCCATCAGATGTGAGCTCCGCCTGCGCCACGTGTCCTGGCTGGCGGGAACCTCCCCTCTCTCCAAAGACGAGCTCCGTGTGCGCCACATGCCTGGTGGGTCGGGACCTCCCCTCTCAACAGAGGCGAGCTCCGCGAAAGCCACGTGTCAGTTCTGGACCTCCATTCTCTTCGGAGGTGGGCTCCGATAGTGCCACGTGTCCTAGCAGCGCCAAAGTTCCTTTCTTCTCGGAGACAAGCTCCGAGGTTGACACGTGTCCGATAGTGTCGGACCTTCCGGAGGTGAGCTCCGGAGGTGACACATGTCCGGTAGTGTCGGACCTCCCGGAGGTGAGCTCCGGAGGTGACATGTGTCCAATAGGACCGGGCCTCTCGGAGATAAGCTCCGTAGGTGACACGTGTCCAGTAAGACCGGACCTCTCAGAGACGACCTCCGAGAGCAACACGTGTCTGGCAGGGCCGGATCTCTCGGGGATGAGCTCTGAGAGCGACACGTGTCTGGCAGGGCTGGACCTCTTGGGGATGAGCTCCGAGAGCGACACGTGTCCCACGCGACTGGTCCTCTCTTTTCCGCGGAGACTAGCTCCGCAACTGACACGTGTCCTGCGGGACTGGCCTCTGTCCTTCTGCAGAGGCTAGCTCCGGGGCAACACGTGTCCCACGGGGTCGGACCTCTCCCCCCTCGCGGGGATGAGCCCAGAGCCTGCCACGTAGCCAGTTTAGTGGCGGACCTCTCCCCATTTGCGGAGATGAGCTCCAAACACGCCACGAGGCCAGCGAGCCGCGGGAGTTGTCTTCGGCGCTCTCTGTAAACTGGAATTTGGTCTTTTTGGCTAACTTTTTGTTTCTTTCTCTGTTTCCACTTCTTTAAACATTTTTCTCTATATAAAATATGAATTCATGCAGAAACCAAAAATGAAGGTGTCACAAATCTACCCCCCTTAAATTGAATCTCGCCCTCGAGATTCGCTAGTGGAGAATAGATGAGAGAATTCTGCCTTCTAGGCTATTGGTTGGGCTGACTCAAACTCGATATGAGTTTCATGCTCGTTTGTCAACTGCATGCCCCTATTAGCACATTGGATTAATCCGTTGTTCTTGCTTAACCAATCCATTCCGAGTATATGTCAAGCCCTTGGGAATCCAAGTCAATGAGGTTGGCAAGGAAGTCTACCCCCCCCCCCTTATTTAAGGTTTACTTTCGGACATACTATATATTAGTTCTCATCTCTCCACCGGGAGAATTAACCAACATAGTATATTTCAAGTGTGATATGGGTAGATTATACTTGGCAACATACTTGGATGATATGAAAGAACGTGATGCTACGGAATCAAATAAGATGGTGGCTGGGTTGGAGTTGGCAAGGAACATACCAATTACGGCGTCTTCAGCCTGTTGTGCTTCCTCAAAAGAGACATGGTTCACGTTGCCGCGAGCGTAGTTCTGCTGTCCACGGTTTCCTTGCTATCCAGGACCTCTCCTCGGGCACTGGATCGCAAAGTGTCCCGTCTCCCCCCATGCAAAGCATGCCCTGTTGCCCACGGCAGCAGGTACGTTGGGGCTGGGGTTTTGAACAGGAGCGCCCATGTTTGGACGAGGCGCAGGAGGCAAAGGCACACGAGGTGCTTGCATGGAAGGATGTTGCTGTGGTGGTTGATTAGGGCAAAACGACCCATACTGTGGTGCAGCTGGGGGCATGTACCAAGGGCGTACGTTGCTCCCTTGTGGCTAGTATGGCATCTTTCTTTTTCCCTCTTGCTCGATCTCTCTGATCTTGCTCTCAACCACTATAGCCTTGTCAACCAGCTTCTGGAAGTTAGCATAGTCATTGTTGAGCAGTTGAACCTGGATCTCATTGTTCAACCCTCTCATGAACAGGTACTGCTTCCGTTGGTCTGAGTTGACATCTTCGGGGGCATACCGGGACAGTTGCGTGAACTTGTAGGATCGAAGAGCACGTGAAAAGCTACCAGAGGGGGGTGAATGGTAGATTAAAACTTTTCGCAGCGGAAACAACAAAAACTCCTCAGCAAAAATCAATCGGTTAAAGAAACTGTGTGTGCAAGTGTTTTCAAACGTGTTCAACCGTGACAAATTAAGTAGAGAGGTAGAGAATCAAGTCACGGATCTAATGCAACAAGAATCACTTGAAAACACGAAGTAAAACTTGAGATACGATCAAAACATTAAACGAAGATCAATCTGTTCTACCCGATATAAAACAGATCTGCAATGCTGCAAAGAAACTCATGTATCTCAAAAACTACAGATCCAAAGCTCGTGCAAATTTCACAGATGATAGATAATTAAGTTGTGAAGACAACCCAAAAAGAATCACGTCAATCGGATCTGTAAAACTCGAGTTATGAACGAAACACCGAAGCAACGTCGGTCTGTCCAGAAACTCGGCAAGAAAGACTTGACGAAAAACAAGTCGGACGAACAAGGCACAAAAGCTCCTCGAAACTATGAACTTTATTCAATAGAAACACATGAGGAACATCCCAAAGTTCGCTACACACGAGAGCTCTGGCCTCCCTTGCTTTTATAGCCAGCCCTCAGGCTAAACATTCCAATCTAGGACTCCTACTCCTAATTGGACTCGTATCCTAACTTACCATAACTGCTCAGGACTCTCCTATTCGCAGATAGAAGCAATCGTGAGACTTCCAAATTCCTCTGAACGTCCTAAACATTCCTAAAACAACTCAACTTTGTTCCTAGCACGAAATCCTATCATAACCAACTCAAATCTTCCATATTTTAGCCATATCCGACTCAGACTCAGCCTGAGTACGCAATCCAGCCGGTTGGACATTTCCGACCAATTCTTTACGTCCACTTCTCTTCATCACGCCTTGGAACAATGTTGCCACGTCCATGCACTCCTTGCACACGTGCAAACACCTTCCAACGACGTACACGCAACCTTCATATGCACTGCCCTTGATCCAAACATGCTGTGTGACCTCCCGAGCAACTCAACCACAGCTCCTTCCGAACTTGGTTGTTGGAACCTCATCTCCTCCCTGAGACTAGTCCAAGGATCCCGTCACCAGCCATGTCTTGAACTCAAGCAACACCTGCACATGAATAAACAACAAATTTTTCCGAGCACATGTCCTCGACTTGACTCACGTTAGTTCGAAAACCACAACACCTTACATGAGCATGTCACATAAGCATGTTGCAAACCATATCAAATGATAACAGCCATAACCACCAAAACACACAAAAAACTTAGCAAATTAATACTAAGAAAACCTTCCCATAAAGCAAGTTTGAAACATTGCGAGTTAAAAGCAAAAACAAGACGCTGCAGTTCTACGAGTTGAACTTCACGGGAGCTCCCTAAAAACAAGCTCCGGACCTCACAGAAGCTCTCTGGACCTTGCAGGAGCTCTCTGGACCTTGAATTGGACCTTGCCAACACTTGGCAGACCTAACAAAGAACTTGTCGGACCTTGCCACAGAAGAATGTTTTGGCAATATTCAAAACTTTGAATGTTAATGCTAACTTTTATCCTAATTGCCAATGTATTCAACACACATAGGTCTCACAATCTCCCCCTTGATGAATGCATTGGCAACACCAATTAAAATCCGAACATTGGCTTATGAAAAGTTTTGAAAAGCTTTGAAAACTCATTTCTCCCCCTTTATTAATTTCTCCCATTTTTAAAATCAGAGAAGGAAGAAAGTGTATAACATATGCCAAGTGTAAAAAAAATCTCTCCTTATACATATTTCTCCCCCTTTGACAATGTATTCAGCAAGGTTCAAAAGAGAAACTTTTAAATGTTATGAGCATATTATAACATATACATACAAAACAAAGCTCATCCATGTCATACTATCATGTTACTTACACTATCACATCAATGAGATACATAAAGTAGTGTAAGCCATGCTAGAGATCAAATGTATTTTTCAGTTTAAGCAAGTCATGATCTCCTTACTCAACTATTTCAAAACCTGAAAACATGACACATGTTGCTGCATTTTTATTATTCATAATCATTTAAGGCACAAAGTTGATCATATGATATTTGCAAGAGATTATATGCCGCATCAGCCTTATTCTAACCAACCAAGCCAAGCCTATGTCATTTGACAATCAGAAGCTTAAGGACATGGTTTTAGTCATACACAATTCCTTCCAAGTTCATATCTTAGTGCAATGATAAGCAATCTCAAAAGAAGAAGTGTGATGCATGCATATTCTCTTGATCTTTTCTCAATTTTTTATTTGAAAACTCAACACGTGAGCTGATCACTTGATTAATTTTTTATGATTAAAAGCACTTGTGAGCATGCAACAAGTCCAAAAAAGCAAGAAAGGTCGATCATCACCAGATTTAGTGTAAGTAATTATTCCAATTACTAGTCATGGCAAAAACTAAAAAATGTATAACATGAGTAATGTAGTAAGAACTTTCAGCCTGTAAAAGGAATCACAAAGTCATATATGTATGAAATACTATGCTCATATTATTTTAGTTTCAGATTCACACATAGACTTTCAAAGTTTTAAAAACTCCACCTCAATTAAAGATATGAGGATGCATAACCCCTATTTCACTACGAATGAAACAAAAACGAGTGAAATCCAAAGGTTTTATAAAAATATCAGCCAATTGTTGTTCGGTATCGACATGGTGAAGCACAATGTTTCCTTTTTCAACATTATCACGAAGAAAATGGTACCTAATGTCAATGTGCTTAGTTCTAGAGTGTTTCACGGGGTTTTTAGCAATACAAATTGCACTAGTGTTATCACAAAACAGTGGAACACTATATAAATCAACCCCATAGTCCTTAAGTGTTTGAACAATCCAAAGAATTTGTGAGTAAGCGCTAGCCGCAGCTACATATTCAGATTCGGCCGTGGATTGTGCAACTGAACTTTGTTTTCTAGAGGACCAAGCAACATGTGAATTACCAAGAAAATGACAAGCACCCGAAGTACTTTTCCTATCAATCCTACATCTCCCAAAATCAGCATCCGAAAAAGCTTTCAAAGAAACGGTTGAGGAAGAAAAATGCCAAATTCTTGAGTTCCATGTAGGTACCTGAGAATCCTTTTGATGGCTTGGCGATGTGAAGCACGTGGAGAAGCTTGAAAATGTGCACAAAGACATACGCTGAATTGTATGTCCGGTCTTGACGCCGTGAGATGCAAAAGTGATCCAATCATACTTCTGTATTCTTTTTTATCGACCGGGTCACCATCTTCGTCAAGTTCAAGTGTTGTTGCTGTTCCCATTGGTGTCCGAAGAGGCTTGCATTTGTCCATGTTGAAGCGCTTAAGAAGGTCCTTTGTATACTTAGTTTGATGCACAAAAGTTCCTTCTTTTGTTTGCTTGATTTGCAGCCCCAAAAAGTATGTGAGTTCTCCCATCATACTCATCTCAAATTCTGAACTCACCATAGCTGAAAACTTGGACACGAGATCATGAGAAGCACAACCAAAGATAATATCATCCACATACACTTGAAAGAATAATGAGTCATTGCCATGCTTAAGTACAAAAAGAGTTTTATCAACCTTGCCCATTGTAAACCCCTTTTCAAGTAAGAATGTTTTTAACCTATCATACCATGCTCTAGGGGCTTGTTTTAGACCGTACAAGGCTTTGGACAGTTTGTAAACATGATTAGGAAAATTTGGATTTTCAAAACCCGGTGGCTGCTTAACATAAACCTCCTCCTCTATGTAGCCATTAAGAAAAGCACTTTTAACATCCATTTGATATAACTTGAAACCTTTAGATGCAGCAAATGCTAATAAAATTCTTATAGCTTCTAATCTAGCAACAGGAGCAAATGTTTCATCAAAATCTATACCTTCAATTTGAGTGAAACCTTGAGCAACCAACCTAGCTTTATTCCTAACCACAACCCCATCCTCACTTTGCTTATTTTTAAATACCCATTTAGTTCCAATTAATGTGTGACCTTGAGGTGGAGGTACAAGTTTCCAAACATTATTTCTTTCAAAATTTTCTAACTCTTCTTGCATGGCATTAATCCAAGATTCATTAGTGAGTGCGTGTGATATATCCTTGGGTTCAAAAGAAGCAACAAAAGCAGAATGAGCATGAGAGTTTGGATCGCAAAACCTGGACCGAGTGACTCGTTCATGCAAGCTTCCAATTATTTGTTGTGGAGGATGACTTTTGAGTACTCGGAGGGGAGTAGACACTTCACAAGCACCTTCTTCTTCATGTTCGGACCTTTGATTAGGAGAGCTTGTTGATTGAGGAAGGTCCGAACCAGCAGTAGTGACTGTTGGTGCTGGTTGTGGTGCAAAATCAGCAGCTTGATCGTTATTTACTTCCGAGTTTTCGGGCAGCAGCACCACTTCTTCATCTTCTTCAATAAAAATACTCTCCCCCTGCGGATATGGATCCGGACCAGCAATATCGGAGCTAGTACTTGGGCTAGCTTCATCAAAAGAAACCTCGCAAGTCTCCACAATTTTGTTAGTGTCAAGTAAAAGCACACGGTAGCCTCTAGTATGAGATGGATAACCAAGAAACATGCCATCAACAGATCTAGCTTCAAATTTATCAAGATTACCATGTTTCTTAACAAAGCATTTGCAACCAAAAACCCTAAAGTGTGTAACACTAGGCCTATATCCAAACCGGAGCTCATATGGGGTTTTTCCAAGCTTAGCACGCAAGAAAACACGATTTGAGACATAACAAGCGGTTGCAATTGCATCAGCCCAAAATTTCCTAGGAGTTTGATATTCATCAGGCATAGTCCTAGCCATCTCAACTAAGGTCCTGTTCTTTCTTTCTACGACACCATTTTGTTGTGGTACATAGGGTGAAGAGTATTGATGATCTATTCCATTTTCAGCACAAAAGTGATCAAAGGATTGGTTTTTAAATTCAGTTCCGTTATCACTTCTAATTGCTTTTAATGATCCTGGGTGATCAATAGATAATCTAAGAAATAAAGTTCTAAAATGACTAAAAGCTTCATTCTTAGATGCCATAAAATAAACCCAAGAATATCTGGAATAATCATCAACAATCACAAGCACATACCATTTACCTCCGAAGGATTGAACACGTGCCGGACCTACTGTGTCAAGATGTAAAAGTTGTCCCGGTTCAGCTGTCATGGTCATTGTGAGAGGAGCATGTGAACCTGCAACAAACTTAGCATGTCTACAAGAAGAGCACACAATATCATTGTCCTTTTTAAGCTTCGGCAGCCCACGTATGCGATCAAGAGCACTAACACGAGTGAGATGATCAAAGCCTATGTGACCAAGTCTACGATGCCAAAAATATAGATCCTTTGTATCATTAGCCACTAGACACCGATGCTTAGAAGTTGACAAATCAAAATCAGCTTTAAAAACTCTTCCAAACCTAGACATGTTAAACAAAAGCTCACCTTTTGAATCTACAACCTTGCAGCAATTTTTAGCAAAGCTAACCTCTAGATTTTCATCTAGCAATTGTGAAACCGAAAGCAAGTTGTATTTCAAATTTGTAACAAGTGCCACATCTTTCAAAGTGTAGAGATTGTTTACTCTAACCGAACCTTTAGCAATTATGGGAGTAGAAGAGTTATCGGCGAAAGTAACATTTTCTACACGTGACACAAAAGAGAGAGAGGAGAACCATTCTTTGTTACAGGTCATGTGGCGTGAGCAACCTGAATCCACAATCCAAATGTTCTCCTTCCTCAAACGTGAAACCTACACAACAGCACAATACGTCGATGACTCAATACTGGGGTTAGTTAAAAGACTTTTAGGAATCCAGTACTGAGTCACACGACGTCCAGCAGGAATAACACGCGAAAGCTGAGAAGGTACAGCAGGTTTATGAGCCAAACATCGAAAATTTTTGTTCCCAACTAATGACTTAGAAGATGTGTTATATGTAGCACAAAAAACAGTAGGTCCGGGAGCATGTTTTTGACTCATTACAGCAGGTTGCAAGCTCCGAACATTCGGTCTAGCAGATTTTGCTTGGTTGTTATGTGATCTAGCAAGTATTCTTTGTTTCTTATCGTGTTTAGCTAGTCTATAACAAAAATCCATGACATAAGCATCTCTACCACAGTAGGTACAATGAAAAATAACCTTATTATCATGTCTAGATGAGCAAGCAACACGTTTATTAGAACCCGAATGGGACAGTACTCCTGCAGATTTGAAAATCACCTCTTTTTGTCTAGGAGCTGTTTGAATCAAACCGCTTCCTAATGACTTTACAACTTTAGGTGGGTGTGCCTTAGCATGAGCATGAGAATTAAAACCTAAACCAGTTTTATCATTACAAGACTTGGAAGAATTCAACAGCAAGTTTAGGTTCTTATTTGCATTAGAAAACCGATCTAGTGTCCTATGCATGTCATCAAGTTTATTGGACAGATCAAAGCAGTTTTTACATGAAGTTTTTCCTTTTAGTTTGCAAGTTGAACAATATTTAACTTCATGCACACGTAAAGCATTGTTCAAAATAGAGATCTCATTCATAGCATCATTTAATTTCTTATTCAGATCATCACATGAAGAACAATGCAAATCAATTGTAGAACAACAAGCATCTTTCAAATGTTTATCATTAAGTGCAGCAAGCTCTTTGTTCTTTTCAATTTCAAGTTCAAGTTTATCAAGTGTAGATGCGTGTGCACTTCTTAAAGAGGATAATTGTTCATAAATCAAATCACATGAGGGACAAGAATCATCACTAGGAATCAAAGTTTTTAAATGATTAATTTCAGATTCTAGTGCTTCAATTTTAACAGCATTGTTCCTAAGTTTTTTATCCGTTTTCTTTAATATAACAGTGGCACGAGAAATAGCATCATACATTTCATCGCAAGATGGACATACCTCTTCATCGTCGCTGTTGTGTTCTGCCTCCTCGGAGCTTGAACTTGACTTGCTCGCCATGCAGCACATAGTTGCCATAGCTTCTTCATTTTCATCACTACCGGTGTCCACATCACTTGAGCCGAAATCTTGAAGTGCAGAGATCATACTATGCACTATGTTGCACATTGATAAATCTTTCTTATTCTTATTCTTTGCAAACGATTTCTTCGGCCTTGTTTGCTTTTCTTCACGTGAAGTCGGACCTGAAAGGTTAGGCACTCCGTACGAAAATGTCTTGTCTTACCACATTCAAAACATCGTTGAGGTCCGGAGCTTCCTCTCCTTCTAGTTCTCACATTTTGCAATGCTTTTGAGAACCGAGCAGAGATGAGTGCAAGCTCCTCCTCTGGAAACTCTTCAATCTGTTCAAGGGTTAGAGAGGACAGCAAAGAAAGTGCACCACTATATGATGATTGACTAGAACTAGACATGTCACGTTGTGAAACAAATGCAATAGACTTGTTGGGGTTTTTACGTGAGATGATGTCAATTTCATGAGTTTTCAATTTAGAATAAAGCACGTCTAAAGTAAGAGAACTCATGACAGTAGATTCACGAATAGATATAACTTTCATCTCCCAAATTGACATATCTAATGCTCCTAACAATTGTCTAGCATTTTTAGCATCTGAAAAGTTAACATTGACACTACGCAAGTTGCTGAGAATTTTATTAAAGCGAGCAAAAAGGTCGTCAATTGACTCACCGGGTTGCATCTCAAAACGCACGTATTCTTTCTTGAACATATCTTGCCTTACCTCCTTGATCGTATTGGATCCTTCATGGTAGTCACAAAGAGCTTTCCAAACATCATATGCAGATCAGAGGTGTGCAACACGGTCGAAGTCGCTCTGAGTCAATCCTTGGATGATCAAGTTGCGAGCCTTATTGTTGTTGTCAACATCTCTCATGTTCGCAGCCGTAACTTGATTGTTGGGTGGTACATCGAAGTTCCGGTAGACCTTTTCCCATATGGCGAAGCCTTGCGCCAGTATGTAGGCCTCCATCCGCGCCTTCCAAACCTGAAAATCGATGCCATTGAACACACAAGGTTTTGCGGAGTACTTCTCCATGATGGTTAGTCAAAACACGTGCAAATCACAAAGATTAGAGCACCTTGGCTCTGATACCAATTGTAGGATCAAAGAGCACATGGAAATCTACCAGAGGGGGGGTGAATGGTAGATTAAAACTTTTCGCAGCGGAAACAACAAAAACCCCTCAGCAAAAATCAATCGGTGAAAGAAACCGTGTGTGCAAGTGTTTTCAAACGTGTTCAACCGTGACAAATCAAGTAGAGAGGTAGAGAATCAAGTCACGGATCTAATGCAACAAGAATCACTTGAAAACACGAAGTAAAACCTGAGATACGATCAAAACATTAAACGAAGATCAATCTGTTCTATCCGATATAAAACAGATCTGCAACGCTGCAAAGAAACTCATGTATCTCAAAAACTACAGATCCAAAGCTCGTGAAAATTTCATATATGATAGATAATTGAGTTGTGAAGACAACCCAAAAAGAATCACGTCAATCGGATCTGTAAAACTCGAGTTATGGACGAAACACCCAAGCAACGTCGGTCTGTTCAGAAACTCGGCGAGAAGGACTTGACGAAAAATAAGTCGGACGAACAAGTAACAAAAGCTCCTCGAAACTATGAACTTTATTCAATAGAAACACAAGAGGAACAGCCCAAAGTTCTCTACACACGAGAGCTCTGGCCTCCCTTGCTTTTATAGCCAGCCCTCAGGCTAAACAATCCAATCTAGGACTCCTACTCCAAATTGGACTCGTATCCTAACTTACCATAACTGCTCAGGACTCTCCTATTCGCAGATAGAAGCAATCGTGAGACTTCCAAACACCTTAGGAACGTCCTAAACATTCATAAAACAACTCAACTTCGTGCCTAGCACGAAATCCTATCATAACCAACTCAAATCTTCCATATTTGAGCCATATCCGACTCAGCCTCAGTCTTAGTACGCAATCCAGCCTGTTGGACCTTTCCGACCAATTCTTTACGTCCACTTCTCTTCATCACGCCTTGGAACAATGTTGCCACATCCATGCACTCCTTGCACATGTGCAAACACCTTCCAACGACGTACACGCAACCTTCATATGCACTGCCCTTGATCCAAACATGCTGCGCGACCTCCCGATCAACTCAACCACAGCTCCTTCCGAACTTGGTTGTTGGAACCTCATCTCCTCCCTGAGACTAGTCCAAGGATCCCGTCACCAGCCATGTCTTGAACTCAAGCAACACCTGCACATGAATAAACAACCAATTCTTCCGAGCACAAGTCCTCGACTTGACTCACGTTAGTTCGAAAACCACAACACCTTACATGAGCACGTCACATAAGCTTGTTGCAAACCATATCAAATGATAACAGCCATAACCACCAAAACACACCAAAAACTTAGCAAATTAATACTAAGCAAACCTTCCCATAAAGCAAGTTTGAAACATTGCAAGTTAAAAGCAAAAACAAGACGCTGCAGTTCTACGAGTTGAACTTCACGGGAGCTCCCTAAAAACAAGCTCCGGACCTCACAGAAGCTCTCCGGACCTTGCAGGAGCTCTCCGGACCTTGCGTCGGACCTTGCCAACACTTGGCGGACCTAACACAGAACTTGTCGGACCTTGCCACAGAAGAATGTTTTGGCAATATTCAAAACTTTGAATGTTAATGCTAACTTTTATCCTAATTGCCAATGTATTCAGCACACATAGGTCTCACAGAACTTGTTGAGGTACTCATTCACGCTTTTCTGTCCTTGGCGGAGACCTGCGAACTCCTGTCTCTTGAGCATCATGACACCATCAGGGATGTAATGAGAGCAGAAACTTTCATTGAACTCAGTCCAAGTAATAGTCTCCGGGTCGACGTGAATGTTGCAAAGAGCATCCCACCAGTCCACGGCTGCTCCCATTAGTTGGTGCGACGCAAAGAGAACTTTCTCTCGGTAATTGCACTGGACAATGGCAAGCTTCTTCTCCATGGACTTCAACAAGTCGTCGGCCTCCATGGGGTCGTTAGCTTGTGAAAAGGTAGGCGGTCAAGTTCTCATGAACTCTCCCAGTCGGTTGTGAGCCGGTGGTGGTGGCGGTGGTGGCAGTGGTGCCGGAACAGGGTTGTTGTTGTTGGCCTGCAGCTGACCCAAAGTTTGGATCATGGTTTGCATAAGCTGATTCTGCATGGCCATCAACCGTTCCAGGTTGTTTTCACCAGCTTCGGGGTTAACAGGAACTTCATCGCGGCCATCCTCTTGGTTGCCACAGACGTTCCTTTCTTGGCGACCGACGTTTCCTCTCACCATCTGTGAGAGAGAAGGGAATAGAATAGAGGTTAGAAGTTTAGAGTGATCCCTCCCAACTATATGCATCAATGTTGATGGACTATATATCGTCCTATATGATGATGTAAACAAGTGCCGAGGCCTCTCACACCTCTCTACTATGTGTGGATATGAACAACGCTTGAAACATCCCACAACTCACACTAAGCACACAGCACAAACAATCATTACAAAATTTCAACCAATCCTATTAAGGGCTTACTCAATGGGGGTCCTATAGCGTTCTTGGGGTGATACCAATCTGTGATTTCACCCTATGTCAAAATGGTTTGGGGTGGTACCAATCTGTGATCCAACTATGGCTTCTCCTAGGCTTGCATCCTATGTCAAGGTGGTTTCAATGATAATCTATGCATCCTAGGCTTGCATCCTATGGTCAGCGTGGCTTCTAATACCAACCTGTTACTAGGGTGCGTCCTACAGTCAACGTGGTTTAGCTACCAATCTGTGATCAGTCTACGATTGTGACCTACAGTCAACCGTGTTAGCTTGATACCAATCTGTCGATTGTACCAATCTGTGACAAGGTATGGCAGCTCTAATATCAATCTGTGACCTATCTAGGTGTGTGATCTACGATCAACCCGTGGCAGGTTGATACAAATTTGTGTTTTCTATCTAGGCGTGCAACCTACCGTCAACCCGTGGCTCTGATACCAATCTGTGACGCCCTCATTTCTATAGAACACAGAACCGAGAACTGATGCATATGTGTGCCCAGAATGTTCATCACACATATACATATACTTCACAAACTGAATTCAGAATATATATAACCACGAATAACAGGGTTTTATTACAATGTCTCATGAGTCTTGGACTCATTCTAGCAGCGGAAGTCTCATCATAGCAGCGGAAGTCTAAATCTAGCAGCGGAAGTCTTCTAACTATTGCGGAAGCAACTAAGCAGCAGCAGCGGCTCCAGCTCTACTCCATCCCCACAGGCAAGGTTGAGGACAGATTACACGCCTAATGCTCCACGGGGTCTTCATAGTATTCTTCTCCTGTTGCTGATGATGAAGTAATAATGCAAGTTTGAGTACAATGATGTACTCAGCAAGTGCGGGAAAATATGATATGTAGCTCACAACAAGGAAGGTATAAAAAGGCTCATTGCAGAAAACAAAATTTATTTCTCAAAACATGATAAAAACATCAACTCAGCTTTTAGTGAATGTAAAACCAATATGTATTTAAACATTAACATACCTCCATTATGATTTATCCGTTTCCATGTCTCAACCATACATTAATCAACCTTGCTCATGAATACCATCTCGTATTCACTACCATCTCATGAATACCATCTCATATTCACTACCATTTCATCTCACATTTAATTCTGTCTCATTCCGAGACCAAATCTCGTTCCCATGACTCAACAGGCATGCAACAGTTATCATTACCCGGACTCAACAGTCCTTAAAACCAAATCCATTAACAAACCATAACCAAACCAAAAACCATCCCATCTACCATCCCAACAAATCATGGAAGTTGGCCAGGCACTCGTGACTGTAAGCTCGGCTATCATGATAGTTTTAGACTCTGCAGAGTTTGTACCACTTTACCCCCAAGTTTATGATTTCGTCACCCGTCGGCGACTGCAGAACCTCCATTATACCAGTACACAACCGTCGGTGTATGGCCAAGAGATCACAAAATAGCCTTTACATTAGGGGCCACTAGATGTATGAACTCACTAAGGTTTCATCGGCAGGCTAGAATCTCCAATTCTCCCACCTACGGGCCCTCTCTTGTGCCATGCAGTTCCTAGGGCAATCCTCACTTGACTTCCATTCCCCCCGCCTTCCACGGTCCATAACAATCTAGCAACTTACCTAATTACTCAGCTAAGCCGCACCATACTTGTCCTTGTGGTGGCACTGTTATCCTGGCATGTGCTCGCATGAACCGGTCCTTAGATCTACGGCAAGTAAACCACCATCTCCTTCTACCACTTCCACAAAACCAAGCTTTCCTAGATCTCCCTCCACTTCATGTTCATTAACATCAAGTTCTCATTATAATTACTCATACGAGTGCAGTTAGGTAGACACATTCTATCACTTCCCATATCCCGTAGATTAGCGAAGCAAAAAGCAAAAATGACCATACCCGACTCATAAACTTCCCTGGCGAGAAGGGTGGTTTAACAAAACTAGTAAACTCCTATGAAAATGTTTCCCATCAAGTTGACTCAAGCATTCACAGTTTTCGCAAACAAAACAGCTTTCAAAACATGGGATCAATATGGTCAAGGGGCACTTGCCTTGTTTCTGTGGCTCTTATTGCTCTTGTGTCTCGATGTTCTGGTGCGGTAGTCCTTCGTAGGTAGCTCCCTGAGCTTGTCCTTCTACTCACGATCACACATATACAAGATTCACGGCAATCAATTATCATGCACAAACTTTACTCAAGATTCAATGATGCATATGCATGCTAATCCTATGGTGCTGTTTTATTAGATCAGTTTGTACGTGTTCTTGCATGGCTTGCATGGTTTTGCATGAGGGTTTTACTATGAGCAAAGGTGTAAAGATCAAGTGCGGATGTGGTGATGATCTGCACTCAAGATCTAGATCAAACCGATCAACATGTGATCTGTCCACGAAAAAGCTTCTGTTCAAAGGGATCGAAGAAATAGATGCGATGAAAACCGCGATGAGGTCGTAAGGTGGTACCGAAGACCTACCTCACTTCTCCTGGGTCTCAGGGTCTTCCTCCTAGCAAGACAGATTGTCGGGGCTCTCTTTCGGCGACGGCGAGCTTCTCGGCGGTCTCCGGCAACTGAACTCCGGCGAAGGGAATTAACTTGACGAGTTGGGGGCTAGGGCCTCTAAGTCGTCGACTTGGGAATAGATGGTACGATCAAGGGTGTTTCGGGTTCTATTTATAATTGGGAAAAGAAGAGTCCTAATCTGATTGGATTTCAAATATGAGTCCTATTCAAATTGTTTTTGAATCTTAACAACTTATATTCAATTGATTTGGTGCGGTCACATCGTGGAAGAATTCGTGTCGGTTTCCTCAGTAACGGATACTCACGTATAGAGAAAAACCGCTTCAGAATCGCGTCCTTCTGCAGGGATAAGCTCCGGAGGCTCCACGTGTCCAGTGGGGGCCTGGGCTTCCCTTTTCCTCAGGGGTGAGCTCTGGTTGTGCCACATGTTAGGCGGGCGAGACCTCCCTCTTCCCCAGAGGCGAGCTCCGTGTGTGCCACGTGTCCTGGCGGGTCGGGACCTCCCCTCTCTCCACAGGTGAGTTCCACATATGCCATGTGTCAGTGCCGGGCCTCCCCTCTCTTCTGAGGTGAGCTCCGAGAGTGCCATGTGTCAAGCAGCGCCGAATCTTCCTTTCTCCTCAGAGACAAGCTCCGAGGTTGACACGTGTCCATCAGCGTCGGACCTCCCGGAGGTGAGCTCCGAGGTCGACACATGTCCATCAGCTATGGACCTCCTGGAGATGAGCTCCGGAGGTGACACGTGTCTGGTAGGACCGGACCTCCCGGAGGTGAGCTCTGGAGGTGACACGTGTCCAGCGGGGCCGGACCTCTCGGAAGTGAGTTCCGAGAGTGACACGTGTCCTACGGGGCTGGACTTTACTTCTCCACAGAGGCAAGCCCCGGAGGCGACACGTGTTCAGTGGGTCGGACCTCGCCCCTTCCACAGAGGTTAGCTCCGAGCCTGCCACGTGTCTGGCGGTGCCGGACCTCTCCCCACTTTGCAGGGATGAGCTCTGAACGTGCCACGTGGCCAGCAGGCCGCGCGAAGTGTCTACAGCGCTCCTCGCCGAACTGGAACTAGTTCTTTTCGGCTATCTTTTTAATATTTTCTCTGTTTCTACTTACTTTAAAATGTTTCTTTATATGAAATACGAATGCATGCATGATTACGAAATTGAGGGTGTTACAAATCTACCCCCTTAAATTGAATCTCGCCCGTGAGATTCGATAGAGTGGAGAATAGATGAGGGAATTCTTCCTTCTCGGTTGTTGGTTGGGCTGACTCGAACTCAATACGAGTACCGTGCTCGTTTGTCAACTGCACGCTCCTCTTAGCACATTGGATCACTCCATTGTGCTTGCTTAACCAATCCATTCCGAGTATTATGTCAAGGCCTTGGGAATCCAAGATAATAAGGTTGGCAAGGAAGTCTACCCCCTTATTTTAAGGTTTACTTTCAGATATACTATATTAGTCCTCATCTCTCCACCAGGAGAATTAACCAACATAGTATATTTCAAGTGTGATATGGGTAGATTATACTTGGCAACATACTTGGATGATATGAATGAATGTGATGCTCTTGGAATAAAATAAAATGGTGGCTGGGTTGGAGTTGGCAAGGAACATACCAATCACAATGTCCTCAGCCTGTTGCGCTTCCTCAGCAGAGACATGGTTCACGTTGCCGCGAGCGTAGTTCTGCTGTCCACGGCTGCTTTGCATAGCTCCTCCGTTTGGTCGTGGGTTCTTCTTGGGTACGCTGCTTGGTTGTCCAGGACCTTTCCTCGGACACTGACTTGAAAAGTGTCCTGCTTCTCCGCATGCAAAGCATGCCTTGTTGCCCAAGACGGCGGGGACGTAAGGGCGAGGAGAGTTTTGAGCATAAGCACCCATGTTAGGACGGGGTGCAGGAGGCAAAGGCACACTAGGTGCTTGCATGACAGGACGTTGCTGTGGTGGCTGATTAGGGCGAAATGTAGACGTAGACGAGCCATACTGTGGTCCAGCTCGGAGCATGAAACGGGGACGTACATTGCTCCCTTGTGGTTGGTATGGCATCTTTCTCTTGCCCTCTTGCTCGATCTCTCGGATATTTCTCTCAACCACTATGGTTTTGTCAACTAGCTTCTGGAAGCTCGCATAGTCATTGTTGATGAGCTGAACCTGGATCTCATTGTTCAACCCTCTCATGAACAAATACTGCTTCCGTTGGTCCGAGTTGACATCTTCGGGGGCATACCGTGACAGTTGCGTGAACTTGTTGAGGTACTCATTCACGCTTTTCTTGCCTTGGCGGAGACCTTCAAACTCTTGCCTTTTTAGCATCATGACTCCGACAGGGACGTAATGAGAGTGGAAACTCTCCTTGAACTCAGTCCAAGTAATAGTCTCCTGGTCGACATGAGCGCTGCAGAGAACGTCCCACCAGTCAGCGGCTGCTCCCATAAGTTGGTGCGATGTGAAGAGAACTTTCTCTCGATCATTGGCACCGAACAATAGCAAGCTTCTTCTCCATGGACTTCAACCAATCGTCGGCCTCCATGGGATCATTAACTTGTGCAAAAGTAAGTGGTCGAGTCCTCATGAACTCTCCCAATCGGTTGTGAGCTGGCGGTGGTGGCGGTGGTGGTGGCGGTGGTGCAGGAATGGGGTTATTGTTGTTGTTGGCCTGCAGCTGACCCAAAGATTGGATCATAGTTTGCATAAGCTGGTTCTGCATAGCCATCAACCTTTCAAGGTTGTTTCCACCAGCCTCAGGGTTGACATTCTCAGGAACTTTGACGTGGTCATCCTCTTGGTTGTTACGGATGTTCCTCCTTTGTTGGCCGGCATTTTCTATCACCATCTTTGAGTGAGAGTTGGATAGAATAGAGGTTAGAAGTTTAGATGGATTCTCCTCAACTATATGCATCAAGGGTATGAACTATATACCATCCTATGTGTGGATGTGAACAAGTGCCAAAGCCTCTCACATCTGTCTACTATGTGTGGATATGGACAACCCTGAAACGTCCCACAACTCACACTAAGCACTCAAGCACAAACAATCATCACAAAAGTTCAGCACACAACTCCTATTCAAGGCTTACTCAATGGGGTCCTATATAGTTTGGGTTGACCAATCTGTGACCAATCTGTAACTACCAATCTGTGACTTTGTCCTATGGTCAATGGGGTTCTAATGCCAATCTATGCACTTTACCTAGGCTTGCATCCTATGTTCAGCGTGGCTCGTAATACCAATCTGCGACTAGGCTTGCGTCCTACGGTCAACCGTGGTTCTGCTACCAATCTGTGATTTCTATCTAGGCTTGTGATCTACAGTCAACCGTGGTAGCTTGCTATCAATCTGTGACCTATCTAGGCGTGTGACCTATGATCAACCGTGACTCTGATACCAATCTGTGACGGCCCGGTTCTGTGGAAAAACCACGGAATCCGGACTGATGCATATGTGTGCCCAGAATGTTCATCACACATACACATATAATCCACAAACTGAAATCAGAATTTATATGACCACGAATGAATAGGGTTTTATTACATTGCCTCATGAATTTCTAACTCTTTCTAGCAGCGGAAGTCTTATTTTAGCAGCGGAAGTCTTCTAACTATTGCGGAAGCAACTAAGCAGCTGCAGCGGCTCCATCTCTACTCCACAGGCAAGGTTGAGGGTAGATTACAGGCCTAATACTCCACGTGGTCTTCATAGTACTCCTTTCCGGTTGCTGATGATGTATGATAATGCAAGGGTGAGTACATGACATACTCAGCAAGTGCGGAAAGTATGACATGTAGCTTACATCAAGGTAGGTATAAAAAGGTTCATTGCATAAAAACAAAGTTTATTTCACAAATCACGATAAAAACAGCAACTAGCTTTAAGTGAATGTAATCCCAACGTGTATTTAAACATCAACATACCTCCATCATGATTCACCACTTTTCATATCTCATCCGAACATTTATCTTTCTCAGCTTTTCACATGCTCGTGAATACCATCTCGTATTCACTACCATCTCATCTCATATTCAATTCCATCTCATAACCGAGATCAAATCTCATTGCCATGACTCAATAGTCATGCAACCAATCTCATTACCCAGACTCAACATTCCAGAAAACCAACTCCAAAGAACAAGCCATAACCAAACCGATAACCAAACAAAATACCATCCCAATAACCATCCAATCTAATCATGTGAGTTGTCCAGGCGCTTGTGACCGTAAGCTCGGCTATCATGATAGTTTTATACCCTGCAGAGTTTGCACCACTTTACCCACAAGTTTGTTACTTTGTCACCCGTCGGTGACTGCAGAACCTCCATTATACCAGTACAAAACCATCGGTGTATGGCCAAGAGTTCACAATATAGCCTTTACAAAGGGACTACTAGATGTATGGACTCACTAAGGTTTCACCAGCAGGCTAGAATCTCCATTCTCCCACCTACGGACCCCCTCTTGTGCCATGCAACTCCCAGGGCAGTCCTCTCTCGACTCCCATTCCCCGCGCCTTCCACGGTCCATAACAATCTAGCAACTTACCTAATTAGTCAGCTAAGCTGCACCCATATTTGGCCTTGTGGTGGCACTGTTATCCTGGCATGTGCTGGCATGAACCGGTCCTTAGATCTACGGCAAGTAAACCACCATCTCATTCTACCACTTCCACAAAACCAAGCTTGCCTAGATCTACCTCCGATTCATGTTCATTAACATCAAGTTCTCATTATCATTACTCATACGAGTGCAGTTAGCTAGACACATTCTATCGCTTCCCATATCCCGTAGATTAGCGGAGCAAAAAGAAAAAACGACCATACCCGACTCATAAACTTCCCTGGCTACAATGGTGCTTTAACAAAACTAGTAAACTCCTATGAAAGGGTTTCCCATCAAGTTGACTCAAGCATTCACAGTTTTCGCAAATAAAACAGCTTTTAAAACATGGCATCAATATGGTCAAGGGGCACTTGCCTTGTTCCTGTGGCTCTTGTTGCTCTTGTGTCTCGATGTTCTGGTGCTGTAGTCGTTCATAGGTAGCTCCCTGACCTTGTCCTTCTACTCACGATCACGCATATACAAGATTCACAGCAATCAATTATCATGCACAAACTTTACTCAAGATGCAATGATGCATATGCATGCTAATCCTATGGTGCTGTTTTATTAGATCAGTTTGTACGTGTTCTTGCATGGCTTGCATGGTTTTGCATGAGGGTTTTTCTATGAACAAAGGTGTAAAGATCAAGTGCGGACGTGGTGATGATCTGGACTCAAGATCTAGATCAAACCGATCAACACGTGATCTGTCCATGAAAAAACTCCTGTTCGAAGGGATCGAAGAAACAGATGCGATGAAAACCGCGATGAGGTCGTAAGGTGGTAACGAAGACCTACTTCACTTCTCCTTGGTCTAGGGGTCTTCCTCCTAGCAAGACAGATTGTCGGGGCTCTCTTTCGGCGACGGTGAGCTCGTCGGTGGTCTCCGGTGACTGAACTCCGGCGAAGGGAATTAACTTGACGAGTTGGTGGCTAGGGTCTCTAAGTCGTCGACTTGGGAATAGATTGTACGATCAAGGGTGTTTCGGGTTCTATTTATAATCAGGAAAAGAAGAGTCCTAATCTGATTGGATTTCAAATAAGAGTCCCATTTAAATTGTTTTTGAATCTTAAGAACTTATCTTTAATTGATTTGGTGCAGTAACATCGTGGAAGAATTCGTGTCGGTTTCCTCAGTAACGGGTACTCATGTACAGAGAAAAACCGCTTCAGAATCGCGTCCTTACGCAGGGATAAGCTCCGGAGGCTCCACGTGTCCAGCGGGGGCCTGGGCTTCCCTTTTCCTCAGGGGTGAGCTCTGGTTGTGTCGCGTGTCAGGCGGGCGAGACCTCACTCTTCCCCATAGGTGAGCTCCGCGTGCGCCACGTGTTCTGGCAGGTCGGGACCTCCCCTCTCTCCAGAGGCGAGTTTCGCGTATGCCACATGTCAGTGCCGGACCTCCCCTCTCTTCGGAGGTGAGCTCCGAGAGTGCCACATGTCAAGCAGCGCCGAATCTTCCTATCTCCTCAGAGACGAGCTCTGAGGTCGACACGTGTCCATTTTGTGGGACCTCCCGGAGGTGAGCTCCGAGGTCGACACGTGTCCATCAGCGTCGGACCTCCCGGAGATGAGCTATGGAGGTGACACGTGTCCGGTAGGACCGGACCTCCTGAAGGTGAGCTCCGGAGGTGACACGTGTCCAGCGGGGCCAGACGTCTCGGAAGTGAGTTCCGAGAGTGACACGTGTCCTGCGGGGCTCGACTTCACTCCTCCGCAGAGGCAAGCCCCGGAGGCGACACATGTTCAGCGGGTCGGACCTCACCCCTTCCATAGAGGCTAGCTGTGACACCCTTATTTTTGGTTTCTGCATGTATTCATGTTGCATGAAGAGAAAATATTTTAAAGGAAGTGGGAACTGAAAAAGAATTAAAAGGATAGCCAAAAAGAACAAGAATCCAGTTCACAGAGAGCGCCAAAGAAAACTCCCGCAGCCCGCTGGCCACGTGGCGTGTTCGGAGTTCATCACTGCGAAGTGGGGAGAGGTCCGCCGCTAAACTGGCTACGTGGCAGGCTCGGGGCTCATCCCCGCAAAGGGGGAGAGGTACGACCCCGTGGGACACGTGTTGCCCCCGGAGCTAGCCTCTGCGGAGAAGCGAAGGCAGTTCCGCAGGACACATGTCACCTTCGGAGCTAGTCACCACGGAAATCAGAGGACCAGTCGCGCGGGATACGTGTCGACCTCAGAGCTCACCTCCGAGAGGTCCGGTTCAATTGGACACATGTTGCCACCGGAGCTTATCTCTAGGAGGTCCGACACTGTTGGACATGTGTCGACCTCGGAGCTCGTCTCTGAGGGAAAAGGGAGTCCGGCGATACTTGACGCATGGTATTCACGGAGCTCGCCTGCGAAGAGAGGGAGGTCCGAAATGAATACGTGGCACACCCGGAGCTACCCCGGAGAGAGGGAAAGTCCGACACTGACACGTGGCGTGCGCAGAGCCACCTCCGAATAGAGAGGAGGTCCCGACCGCCAGGATACGTGGCGCACGCGGAGCTCACCTCCGAAGGAGAGGGAGGTCTCGCTCGCT
This sequence comes from Neostapfia colusana, assembly GCA_030760725.1. Lineage (NCBI taxonomy): Eukaryota > Viridiplantae > Streptophyta > Magnoliopsida > Poales > Poaceae > Neostapfia > Neostapfia colusana. The sequence continues at coordinate 56,184,316 of JASWHV010000009.1, forward strand.
TGACATGGGGCGCAACCGGAGCTCGTCTCTGTGGAAAAGGGGAGACCAGGCCTGGGTGGACACGTGGAACTTCCGGAGCTCATCACCGCGGAGGTAACGAGTTCTGGAGTGGTTTTTGGATTCTGTACGCGAAGAAATATCAATACGGAGAAGAAACCGACCTGAATTTTACAATGTTACCGCACCAAATCAACTAAAGATAAGTTGTTAAGATTCAACGACAATCTGAATAGGACTCTTATTCAGAATACAATCAGATTAGGACTCTTCTTCTCCCGATTATAAATAGAACCCAGAACCTTTGGCCGAAACCACAAACTTCTTTTCCAACTCCTAAGCCGACGACTTAGAGCCCTAGCCCCAACTCGCTGAGTAAAACCATCGCCGGAGTTCAGTCGAGGAAGATCGCCGGAAGGGAGCCCAATGATCTGTCTTGCTAAGAGAAGGACCCCGAGACCACGAAGAACGTAAGGTAGGTCTCCAATATCACCTTATGACATCATCGTGTTTTCTTTGCATCTGTTCTTCGATTCCTTTCGAACAGAAGCTTTCTCGTGGACAGATCGCTTGTTGATCGGGTTGATCTAAAAGACAAGGTCATCGCCACGTCCACATTTGATCCGAACACCTCTGTTCATCATAAAACCATGCAAGCCATGCAAGAATACGTACAAACTGATCTAATAAAACTGATTATAGGATAGCATGCATATGCATCATCGCATCTAGTTGAAGTTTATGCATGATATTGATTGTTGTGAATCTTGTATGTGCGCGATCCTGTATAGAGGGACAAGCTCAGGGAGCTGTCTACCACGAGCTGCAACAACAAGGTTTCGAGATCCAAGAGCAACCGGAACCGCAAGAACAAGGCAGGTGCCCCTTGACCATATTGATCCTATGTTTTGGGATAAACTGTTTTGTTTTGCGAAAAGGTGTGTGTGCTGAGTCAAACATGATGGGAAACCCTTTTATAGGAGTTTACTAGCTTTGGTGAAACCACCCTTGTCACCAGGGATGTTTATGAGTCGGGTATGGTTTTTACTTTTATGCTTCACTGAGTCCATGGGATTGGGAAGAGAGATAGGTGTGTCTAGCTAACTGCACTCGTAATGATAATTAGAAACTGATGTTGTTAATGAACATGGATCGGAGAAAGATCTAAGCAAGCCGGGTTCATCAATGAGGTAGTCTGAGATGGTGGTTACTTGCCATAGATCTAAGGACTGGTTCATGCTAGCACATGCTAGGATAACAGTGTCACCACAAGGCCAAGTATGGGTGCGGCTTAGCTGACTAATTAGGTAAGTTGCTAGATTGTTATGGACCGTGGAAGGCGCGGGGAATGGGAGTCGAGTGAGGACTGCCATGGGAACTGCATGGCACAAGAGGGGGCCCGTGGGTGGGAGAATTGGAGATTCTAGCCTGCCGCTGAAACCTTAGTGAGTCCATACATCTAGTAGCCCCTTTGTAAAGGCTATTTTGTGATCTCTTGGCCATAACCCGACGGTTGTGTACTGGTATAATGGAGGTTCTGCAGTCGCCGACGGGTGACGAAATCACAAACTTGTGGGTAAAGACGTGCAAACTCTGCAGAGTCTAAAAACTATCATGATAGCCGAGCTTACGGTCACGAGCGCCTGGCCAACTTCCATGATTAGTCGGGATGGTGATTGGATATGGTTATTGGTTTTGGTTTGGTTTTCAGGACTGTTGAGTCCGGGTGATAAGATGGGTTGCATGACTGTTGAGTCATGGCAACAAGGTTGGTTTCGGTGGGAGACGAAGTTGTTTGTGAGATGAAATGGTAGCGAATACGAGATGGTATTCGTGATATGGTAGCGAATATGAGGAGGTATTCATGAACAAGAATGAGGTTGATTGATGTCTGGTTGTGACATGGAAGGTAATGAACATAATGGAGGTATGATTGATATTTTAATACATGTTGGGATTACATTCACTTAATGATGAGTTGCTGGTTTATCGTGGTTTTTGATAAATAACTTTGCTTTCTGCAATGAGCCTTTTTATACCTACCTTGTTATGAGCTACATATCTTATTTTCCCTCACTTGCTGAGTACATCATTGTACTCAAACTTGCATTATTATTTCATCATCAGCAACAGGAGAAGATTATTATGAAGACCAAGTGGAGCATTAGGCGTGTAAATCTGTTCTCAACTTTGCCTGTGGGGAAGAAGTAGAGATGGAGCCACTGCTTCTTAGAATTGCTTCCGCATTAGAATATAGACTTCCGCTGTTAGATTAAGACTTCCGCTGTGGGCATGAGTCCAAGACTCATGAGATATTGTAATAAACTCTGTTATTCGTGGTTATATATATTCTGAGTTCAGTTTGTGGAAAATATGTGTATGTGTGATGAACATCCTGGGCACACATATGCATCAGTTCTCGGTTCCGTGGTTTTCCACAGAATTGAGGGAGTCACAGATTGGTATCTGAGCCACGGTTGAGGGTAGATTACACACCTAGATATAATCACAGATTTTTATCAGAGCCACGGTTGCCGGTGGGTTACACGCCTAAATAGGAAAGACAGATTAGAATCAAAAGCCACGGGTTGACAGTAGGATTACACACTTAGATAGGTCACATATTGGTATCAGACACAGATTTGTAGCTAAGCCACGCTGACCATAGGATGCAAGCCTAGGATGCATAGATTGGCTTTGAAACTACCTTGACATAGGAAACAAGCCTATGAAAGGCCATAGTTCGATCACAGACTGGCAACACCCTAAGCCATATAGGACCCCCATTGAACAAGCCTTGAATAGGAGTTGTGTGAGCCCTTGTGATGATTGTTTGTGATTATGTGCTTAGTGTGAGTTGTGGGACGTCTCAAAAACGTTGTCCATATCCACACATAAGTAAAAAGAGGTGTGAGATGCCTCGGCACTTGTTCACATCCTCATAAGGGCTAATATGTATATATATATATATAGTCCAACCCACCTTGATGCATATAGTTGAGGGGATCTACCTAACCTTCTATTCTATTTCGTTCTCTCTCACAGATGGTGAGAGGAAACTCCGTCCGAAAGAACGTCCGTGGCAACCAAGAGGATGGCCACGATGAAGTTCCTGTTAACCCCGGAGCTGGTGAGAACAACCTGGAACGGTTGATGGCCATACAGAATCAACTTATGCAAACCATGATCCAAACATTGGGTCAGTTGCAGGCCAACAACAACAACCCTGTTCCGGCACCACCGCCACCACCACCGCCGGCTCATAACAGACTGGGTGAGTTCATGAGGACTCGACCACCCACCTTTGCTCAAGCTAATGACCCCATGGAGGCCGACGACTGGTTGAAATCCGTGGAGAAGAAGCTTGCCATAGTGCAGTGCAATGACGAAGAGAAGGTTCTTTTTGCGTCGCACCAACTTATGGGAGCTGCCGCTGACTGGTGGGATGCCCTACGCAACGCTCATGTTGATCCGGAGACGATCACTTGGACTGAGTTCAAGGAGAGTTTCCGCTCTCATTACATCCCTGCTGGTGTAATGATGCTCAGGAGACAGGAGTTTGAAGGTCTCCGCCGAGGACAGAGAAGCGTGAATGAGTATCTCAACAAGTTCACACAACTGTCCCGGTATGCCCCCGAAGATGTCAACTCAGACCAGAGGAAGCAATACCTGTTCATGAGAGGGTTGAACAATGAGATTCAGGTTCAGCTCCTCAACAATGACTACACAGGCTTTCAGAAGCTGGTTGACAAGGCTATAGTAGTCAAAAGCAAGATCCGAGAGATCGAGCGAGAGTGCAAGAGGAAGATGCCATACCAGCCTCAAGGGAGTAGCGTACGACCTCGGTACATGCCCCCAGCTGCACCGCAGTACGGATCGACCGCCCCTGCATACCGCCCTAATCAGCCACCACAGCAACGACCCGTTGCACAAGCACCTCGTGTGCCCTTGCCTCCTGTGCCCTGACCTAACATGGGTGCTCCTGTTCAAAACCCCTGCCCCAACGTACCTGCTGCCGTAGGCAACAGGGCATGCTTTGCATGCGGGGAAATAGGACACTTCGCGAGCCAGTGCCCAAGGAGAGGCCCTGGACAGCAAGGCAACGTGCCCAAGCAGAACCCGCGACCAAACAGAGGGGACAATCAAGGAAACCGTGGACAGCAGAACTATGCTTACGGCAACGTGAACCATGTCTCTGCTGAGGAAGCACAACAGGTTGAGGACGTTGTAATTGGTATGTTCCTTGCCAACTCCAACCCAGCCACCATCTTATTTTATTCTGGAGCATCACATTCCTTCATATCATCCAAGTATGTTGCCAAGCATAACCTACCCATATCACACTTAAAATGTGCTATGTTAGTTAATTCTCCCGGTGGAGAGATGAGGACTAATATAGTGTGTCCGAAAGTAAGCCTTAAAATAAGGGGGTAGACTTCCTTGCCAACCTCATTGTATTGGATTCCCAAGGGCTTGACATAATACTCGGGATGGATTGGTTAAGCAAGCACAATGGTGTAATCCAATGTGCTTAAAGGAGCGTGCAGTTGACAAACGAGCGCGGTACTCATATCGAATTTGAATCAGCCCAACTAAACAGCCGAGAAGGCAGAATTTCCTCATCTATTCTCTACTAACAAATCTCGAGGGCGAGATACAATTTAAGGGGGGTAGATTTGTGACACACTTATTTTTGGTTTCTGCATGTATTCATCTTGCATGAAGAGAAAACATTTTAATGGAAGTGGGAACAGAAAAAGAATTAAAAGGATAGCCAAAAAGAACAAGAATCCAGTTCACAAAGAGCGCCGAAGAGAACTCCCGTGGCCTGCTGGCCACGTGGCGTGTTCGGAGCTCATCCTTGCGAAGTGGGGAGAGGTCTGCCGCTAAACTGGCTACGTGGCAGGCTCGGGGCACATCCCCGCAAATGGGGAGAGGTCCGACCCCGTGGGACACGTGTTGCCCCCGGAGCGAGCCTCTGCGGAGAAGCGAAAGCAGTTCCGCAGGACACATGTCACCTTCGGAGCTAGTCACACGGAAATCAGAGGACCAGTCACGCAGGATATGTGTCGACCTCGGAGCTCACCTCCGAGAGGTCCGGTTCTATTGGACACATGTTGCCACCGGAGCTTATCTCCGGGAGGTCTGACACTGTTGGATACGTGTCGAGCTCGGAGCTCGTCTCTGAGGAAAAAGGGAGTCCGGCGCTACTTGACGTGTGGCGTTCACGGAGCTCGCCTCCGAAGAGAGGGAGGTCCGAAATGAATTCGTGGCACACCCGGAGCTACCTCCGGAGAGAGGGAAGGTCCGGTACTGACACATGGAGTGCGCGGAGCCACCTCCGAATAGAGAGGAGGTCCCGACCGCCAGGATACGTGGCGCACGCGGAGCTCACCTCCAAAGGAGAGGGAGGTCTCGCTCGCTGGACACGCGGCACAACCGGAGCTCGTCTCTGTGGAAAAGGGGAGACCAGGCCCCGGTGGACACTTGGAACTTCCGGAGCTCATCACCACGGAGGTAACGAGTTCTGGAGCGGTTTTTGGATTCTGTACGCGTAGAATATTGATACAGAGAAGAAACGGACCTGAATTCCACAATGTTACCGCACCAAATCAACTAAAGATAAGTTGTTAAGATTCAACCACAATCTGAATAGGACTCTTATTCAGAATACAATCAGATTAGGACTCTTCTTCTCCCGATTATAAATAGAACCCAGAACCTTTGGCCGAAACCACAAACTTCTTTTCCAACTCCTAAGCCGACGACTTAGAGCCCTAGCCCTAACTCGCCGAGTAAAACCATCGCCGGAGTTCAGTCGAGGAAGATCGCCGGAAGGGAGCCCAATGATATGTCTTGCTAACAGAAGGACCCCGAGACCACGAAGAACGTAAGGTAGGTCTCCAATATCACCTTACAACATCATCATGTTTTCCATGCATCTGTTCTTCGATTCCTTTCGAACAGAAGCTTTCTTGTGGACAGATCACTTGTTGATCGGGTTGATCTAAAAGACAAGGTCATCGCCACGTCCATATTTGATCCGAACACCTCTGTTCATCATAAAACCATGCAAGCCGTGCAAGAATACAGACAAACTGATCTAATAAAACTGATTATAGGATAGCATGCATATGCATCATCGCATCTAGTTGACGTTTATGCATGATATTGATTGATGTGAAACTTGTATGTGCGTGATCCTGTATAGAGGGACAAGCTCAGGGAGTTGTTACGATGAGCTGCAACAACAAGGTTTCGAGATCCAAGAGTAACCGGAACCTCAAGAACAAGGCAAGTTCCCCTTGACCATATTGATCCCATGTTTTGGGAAAAACTGTTTTGTTTTGTGAAGAGGTATGTGTGCTGAGTCAAACATGATGGGAAACCCTTTTATAGGAGTTTACTAGCTTTGGTTAAACCACCCTTGTCGCAGGAATGTTTATGAGTCGGGTATGATTTTTACTTTTATGCTTCACTGAGTCCATGGGATTGGGAAGCGAGATAGGTGTGTCTAGCTAACTGCACTCGTAATGATAATGAGAAACTGATGTTGTTAATGAACATGGATCGGAGGGAGATCTAGGCAAGCTGGGTTTGTGAATGAAGTAGCCTGAGATGGTGGTTACTTTCCGTAGATCTAAGGACCGGTTCATGCGAGCACATGCCATGATAACAGTGCCACCACAAGGCCAAGTATGGGTGCGGCTTAGCTGACTAATTAGGTAAGTTGCTAGATTGTTATGGACCGTGGAAGGCGTGGGGAATGGGAGTCGAGTGAGGACTCCCATGGGAACTGCATGGCACAAGAGGGGGCCCGTGGGTGGGAGAATTGGAGATTCTAGCCTGCCGTAGAAACCTTAGTGAGTCCATACATCTAGTAGCCCCTTTGTAAAGGCTATTTTGTGATCTCTTGGCCATACACCGACGGTAGTGTACTGGTTTAATGGAGGTTCTGCAGTCGCCGACGGGGGACGAAATCACAAACTTGTGGGTAAAGAGGTGCAAACTCTGGTGAGTATAAAAACTATCATGATTGCCGAGCTTACGGACACGACCGCCTGGCCAACTTCCATGATTAGTCGGGATGGTGATTGGATATGGTTATTGGTTATGGTTTGGTTTTCTGGACTGTTGAGTCCGCGTGATAAGATGGGTTGCATGACTGTTGAGTCATGGCAACAAGATTTGTTTCGGTGGGAGATGAAGTTGCTTATGAGATGAAATGGTAGCGAATACGAGATGGTATTCGTGAGATGGTAGCGAATACGAGGAGGTATTCGTGAACAAGAATGAGGTTGATTGATGTTTGGTTGTGACATGGAAGGTAATGAACATAATAGAGGTATGATTGATATTTTAATACATGTTGGGATTACATTCACTTAAAGATGAGTTACTGTTTTATCGTGGTTTTTGATAAATAACTTTGCTTTATGCAATGAGCCTTTTTATACCTATCTTGTTATGAGCTACATATCATATTTTCCCGCACTTGCTGAGTACATCATTGTACTCAAACTTGCATTATTATTTCATCATCAGCAACAGGAGAAGATTATTATGAAGACCAAGTGGAGCATTAGGTGTGTAAATCTGTTCTCAACTTTGCCTATGGGGAAGAAGTAGAGATGGAGCCACTGCTGCTTAGAATTGCTTCCGCATTAGAATAATGACTTCCGCTGTTAGATTAAGACTTCCGCTGTGGGCATGAGTCCAAGACTCATGAGATATTGTAATAAACTCTGTTATTCGTGGTTATATATATTCTGAATTCAGTTTGTGGAAAATATGTGCATGTGTGATTAACATCCTGGGCACACATATGCATCAGTTTTCGGTTTCGTGGTTTTCCACAGAATTGAGGGCGTCACACTAGCTCCGAGCCTGCCACGTGTCTGGCGGTGCTGGACCTCTCCCCACTTCGCAGGGATGAGCTCCGAATGCGCCACGTGGCCAGCAGGCCGTGGGAAGTGTCTACAGCGCTCCTCGGCGAACTGGAACTGGTTCTTTTCGGCTATCTTTTTAATATTTTCTCTGTTTCTACTTATTTTAAAATGTTTCTCTATATGAAATATGAATGCATGCATGATTACAAAATTGAGGGTGTTACACGTGGCTTGCCTTGTTGCTGCTGGTCAGTGGTTAGGGCTTCGTCCGGAAGGCGAAAGTCCAGCACTTCCGGGGTTTTCTCGCCTTCAGCGACTACACGTAAGCAATATACTATATGCCAATTTAAATGCAATGTGTTAAATTGAATATGTAAAGACCAGAACTCTAGCTAGCCCTCTCCTTCGGCTCTAAAATTTTTATGGCGGCTTGGTAGGGTCCTAAATAGAGATTTGACCAAGTTTCATTTGAAACAAAGTTCATGTGAGCTCTGTACAAATAAAAACCAATTTGGTCCTCAGTAGAGCCTCTAAGGATTTCCAGGGATTTTCATGGCTCCAACCATTACTTTCTGACAACTAGAGTTTGAGGTGATTCTAATGGAATTGGTTTCATGTCATTTGAAGAATCCTAGAGGAAGTTATGGCCCAAACAAGATTTGAGAAAATCTGAAAAATGTTTCTGTATATTTTTCCATTTTCTCAGGGCAGTTCACTTAATCACACCATTAGGGGGACTAAATGAACTTGGATGGATCTGAAATTTTCCCTGTGACTCATATGGATTTTCAAATGAACATCCCAGCCAAATTTCAGAATTTTCCATAAAAGAATTCTCCAGATAAAATTCCCAACAGTTTAAACTTGAGGGAATTAATTCTGGAAAAAGAATAATTTTCATGAGCTGAAACCTATTTTTCTGGATAGTAATCGAAGAGATGAATCCAACAAAATTTGGTTCACTAAATTTGGAGTTTGCTATACAAGGTTATGAATTTCCTAAGTTGGAGGTAAAACTGGAATTGTTTTTCTATTGCAAATTCAAGCTGGGCCCACAGTTTAAGTTGCAGCCAATAGGATTTGAGGACACACGGGACCGCAGGGTTTTAACTGTGTAGCCACACTCGCTCACTGGCCACAACTGATCCCGGGTTTAAAAATCCCTCGCTGACAGGTGGGCCAGCCCCACCCTTCTTCTTCCTCCAGCCTTCTCTTCCTGCGCACGCGCTCTCCTCATCGGACAGAGGCGGCGCCTCGCCGGCCGCGCACTCCCAGCCATCTCCTGGCCGGAGACTCGCTGCCCAGCGGTTTTCAGGGTCGGGGAGTTCGTTGGCGGGTTCAGTACGGGTGCTAGAGGACCGGAAACGTGCCGGCATCGTGCGGCATCCTCGGGAGAGGTTCGGCGTTGTTGGCCGGTGGTCCTCGCCCGCCAAACACTTGGTTAATTGGCTCTAAAGCATCCTTGGCAGCTAGGGAAAGTCGGCAAGGACGGAAGCAAGCACGGGAATAACGACTACTATGCTTTCACCGTGTGCCTGAGTGTTTTGGCGCCGTTTGAGCTCGGAAAGACATGAAATACCTCGCACACCGTCGGTTTCAAGCTAGGGCTGTGGAGGAAATTCAACCACTGGCAAGTCTAGTTCGCGTGTGCATGATTTGGTGGCCTAAGGACGAGAATCGTGGGTGAATTCAACGGATTCTTACCCGGAGGTCCGAGTGTATGCGCCCGGAGAAAAATGTCAAATTGAAGCTCGATGATCCACAGCTTGAGCTGAGACTTGGCAAGGAGCAGCGCGATGATCCGGCATGTCTCAGAGTGACCTAGCTCGTCCGTGAAAGTCTTCGGTCCGAGCTGTCCACGGTGAGCCGGTGTAGGCTGTTTTCTGGTCGCCACAAAGAACTGCCGAGCTAGGGTTAGGAGGGCCGAAACTCAAATATCTTTGGGCCGAGGAGATAGAGAATGAACAACCGGTGTGGTTTTCCGCTAGGAGGGGTGCTGTATGCGATGGTTTTGCCGGGTTCTCGATCGAGTTCGAGCGGCGGCGGTCTGAGCTCGGTTCAGCGCGAGGGAGACGGGAGCAGTGAAGGAATTGATGTGGGCTGCGCGTGCTATGACCGCTGCAGTCGGTGCCTCGACGGCGCAGCACGGCTGTGCGGTGTCCCCTTCACTCAGGCGTGGGAGCAGGAGGTGGCGCGCGGTTGATCGGCTGCCGAGTGAAACCAGCGAGTATTGACTTCGGTGTTAAGTCTACTGACCAGTGGGCCCCCTTCCCCTCTTCTTTTTCTTTCCATTTCCATTTGAGCTAGCAAACAAACTCCAAATTTAATCAAACTTGGAGGATAAGACAAAAAGGAATATGAGGAACACAATGGTACTCTCAAATTTGAATTCTGGTGAAGTTGGAATTTGAAACTGAAGTTTGAATTCAAATTCGATTTGTCCCCTGTTTAAATTCCAACAAATAGGAAATCTTTTCCAAATGAGCTGAAACTTTCCCGGGCTACCCGTGGATGTGTGGAGAACTAAATGGTAGCTTTAGATCTCCGTGTTCGGGAATTTTTGGCAAGTTCAAGTTCAGAACTGGAGCTCACAACTTTGAATTTAAAAGTTTAAATTCCCTCACTATTTCTCGGTGTAAAATTCAGCTCCACTTGCTAGACTTTTTGGGATTTCACAGGTCCCTCCCCGACCAGCACAAGTATGCTGCTCCAGGTGCACCCGCCTAGACATAGGGAATGGGTACCTCTACCAAGACCACGGGACATAAAACACCTCTGTAAGTCCTACCCTTATTAGGGCAGTTGTAGGGTATTTTTTTCCTTTTCTTTTTCTTTGTAAAGGTGTCATAGTGTCCAGAAACAGCGCTTAGAACAGCTAAGCCCCAGAGGGGTCCTGCTACTTTTGTCATCCGAGGTGGGTCGCTGCCTTCTTACACGGCCTGTTTCCTCGTATCACCCGAAGGAAGCCAGAAATAAGAAAAATTTATTCTACCCTGCATACCTTATTTACAGTTTGTGCTATCTCATGCATATTGACAGTAAACGGCATGTCCGGAGCCTGTCCTACACACTTGTCCTATGTCCCATGCCACTGGAAGGTCTCCTCGCTGAAAGGTTAACGTCCGCGGGAGGTCCAGGGTGTGTAGCCTGCTATGTCCGGTTCCGTACCCCTAGCGTGCACATCCTGCCTCCCCTGCGCTACAACTGAGTACTTGGGGGCCAAAAAGAACACGCCTACGGACAATAAAAGTAACTAGACCCCGGACATTGCCCCAATACCTTTCGTGCTTTCTTTCCATTCCGCTCCAGCCGTGTGACCAGTCACTTTTCCTTGTGTCCAACTGTAGCAAGGGCCATGCTATCCATGTACAGGCAGGTCTGCTTGAAGTACCTGTGGCGTACCCGGGGTCCTGCGGTTGTCTCGTTGCTCGGGAGCCCTATGGCGCTGAATGGTCCCCCCCGAAAAGCTTATGCCAGTGGGAGGTCCAAGGGCGTAGCCTGCATGCTTGGTTGCGTACCCTACCTCTCCAGCGCTACAGCTCGGTACCGGGGAGTCGGACGGCTCATACCTCCGAGCAAAGTCTTGACCGTAACATAGGGATCTTTGGTTGTCTCCTCGCCTGGGGGCCCTATGGCGCCTAACGGCCCTCCACCAAAAAGCTTAGACCAGAGGGAGGTCCAGGGGCGTAACTTGCTATGCCTGATTCCACACCCTTAGTGTGCGTACCCTACCTCTCCAACGCTACAGCTCAGTACCGGGAACCGGATGGCCCATACCCCCAGGCAAGGCTTTAACCATAGCCCGGATGACCCACATCTAATTACCCAAGCCCCGCAGCTTAACTGAGGACCGTAAGCCATAGCAAATCTACCAAACAAGTTTGAGTGACCAGAGAGCACGACTACTCCTTCTTTCTGCCATGAATCGAAACTTTCCATAAATGAACCACAACCGCCTCAGCCGCAGCCTGAGCGCAAAATCCAGCCAGTTGAACCTTTTCAGCCATACCTTCACTTCCATATCTCTTCACCATGCCTTGGAACAATGTAGACACGTCCATGCGCCCCTTGCATACATGCAAACACTTTCCAAAACGTTCATAACACCTTCATATGCATTGTTCTCAACCCAAACATGATGTGTGACCTCCCGATCAGCTCAACTCATCTTCTCCCTAAGACTAGTTCAAGGATCTCCATCATCGGCCATGTATTGACCTCAAGCAACACCTGCACAAGAAGAAACATCCACTTTTTTCGAGCACAAGTCCGCGACTTGACTCACGTTAGTCCGAAAACCCCAACACCTTACATGAGCACCTCACATAAGCATGTTGTAAACCATAGAAATGTATTAACCACCAGAATCAGCCATAACACATAAAAAACTTAGTAAGAGAATACTACGCAAACATTCCATAAACCAAGAAGAAAGTTCAAAACATTGCAAGTTAAAAACAGAGTGTGACACGACACCACGGTCTTGTCGAGCCAGGATCACGCTGAGGGGTGCTGCGTTGCACAGCACCGGATAACACACATCAAAGGTACAAAGCGGAAGCAAAACTTTTATTACATAAAGTGGTTTATGAACATTTGTACATCAAAATAAGTCCAGTCTACACTCAAGGGCGTAGACTACGCATCAAGTCCACGTCCAGCCCTTGAACGTGTCCTTGCTAGCACACACGCACACTAACTCTGCGGCGTGCAGGACTCCCACTCGATGGGGTTCCCCTCCTGGGGTTCCGTCTCCTCTTCGGGAGTCCCTTCGTCATAGAACCCTGTAAAAGCTTCAAACACAAGCAGTGAGCATGAAGGCTCAGCAAGTCTGATCCATCTCACCTAAACATGGAACTTCTACATGAGGGGTGATGGGTTACATGAGGTAAAACTCATTTGCAAGGACTCGCATAATTAGTAGAACCTTACTTTCAAGTTTTAGCAGCAGGTTGTGGAGAACCTTACGCTAAGGCACATGAGAGAGCCGCAATCAAACAAGAAATGCATTTCTCTCATGTACTTTGCCCAAAGTTAAAAGGAACTTTAGTTAGCTCGAAACTACAACAAACCATTAACAAGCAAAGTCCATCTTTCAATCAGCAACATTTTAACATGTAACTAGCCTGTTCTTTCTACGTCATGGTACAGTGAACAAGTGGTACTCACTGACCGCGAGGGACGGCGATTATAATCGATTTACACCTGCAGGGTTACATGAATAACCCGTCATGTACGCCCATACTCGATGTTGCCTACAACAACCATCACGGACGCCGTACGCAACTACCTTTCACCCATCAGCCAAATGTTGAACTGGTCCAATCGTCCCGAGCAAGAGGTCTCTGCACGCGCATCTCAGTGCCGCCAGCCTATTTATACCTCGAGCTCTCAACCTACCCTATGAACGACCAGCTATGCCTCAACACCCAGCTACCCGAGTTACATCAGTTTCCCGGTTCCCATATAGCCGGTAGGTCTTTGGTACTGTTCTAGCTTGTTCAACAGGCCCGCACACGGCTCGGTCCTCAATAGACGCAAGCGGAGCTACAGCACACAGGCCCCAAAGTCCTGCTGCCCTTACCCTCCGCTCGGTCTCATCTTTCTTGCCATGTGTATCATGTGCTATCTCTACCCGAGTCGAGTGCCTCTAGCCTATGCTCGCGAGTAGTTCCAACTACTCGACTTGTACCGAATCCTACAATATCTTGGCATTGCAGTAGCTAACGGGTTTTCAATCCTAGTCCCAACCCATGGTTTTCTTGGCTATGTAATTGGGCTTCCAAACAAGACTCTAATGCAAGGAATCATCATACGCAAGTAAGTGCTCAAAACAATAAAAATTTGTAAGAAGGTTAATGCAAACCGGAGCTTGCCTTGCTGCTCTTGGTCGTAGGCTAGCTGCTCCTCCGGAGTAACAAAGTCTAGGACTTCGGGTTCCTCCTCGACCTTAGCGACTACATGATATAAGAAGTACATGTATTAATTAAATGCATTTGAATTGAGTTTTAACTTTGTGAACCTTCTAAGTCGCACTAGACAGACCCAAAGACTGTGAAACTTTTACTGTGGCTTGGTTACAACCTAAACAGAGTCTTGGTCAAGTTTTAGTTGCAGCAAAGTTCATTTGAGCCCTCCATAATTAATTATGTCCTTCAACTTAATTGGAACTCTTAGGGTGCTCTAGGGATTTTCATGAAACAAGCCATGACTTTCTGAAAACTAGATTTTCAGAGGGTTCTAATGGAGTTGGTCTCACTTAATTTGAAGGTTCCTAGCTACAGATATGAGCTAAACAATTTCAGAGAAAATTCTGAAAATGTTTCTGAACATTTTCTATTCTCTCTGGAACAGTTTCACTAATCACACCATTATGTGGAACAAATGAGCTCAAATGGATCTCAAATTTGTATGGTAGTTCAGGGATATTTTGGTGAATATCCCAGCAAAATTTCAGAATTTCCCCACAAAGGATTCTCCAGTTAAAATTCCAAACAGTTTAAACTTTGAGGAATTAATTCTGGAGAAATAAGGATTTTCATGAAGTGAAACTTGATTTGATGGAAAGTGCTCAGAGAGCTGAATCTAACAAAATTTGGTTCACTCGATTTGGAGCTTTCTAGCCGAAGTTATGAGGATTTGAAGTTTGAAGGAAATCTGAAAATCGGGAAAAAGTTTAAACTTGCGGGTCGGCCCCGGGGACACGCGTCGCACGCCGAGGCGACGGCACACAGTGGTCTGTGGGGTTCCTGCGCGCCAGCACAACGGATCCCAGCCACACCTGATCCCGATTAAAATTTTTAACCCGCTGACGCGTGGGCCAGCCGGCTTCGTCTTCCTCCCGACGCGCCCTCGCGCCCGCGCCGCCTCCCCTCGCCGGAGCAGACCCAGAGCTCGCCGGCTTGCCGCTGCCGGCCATCACATGGTCTGAAACTCGCCGCCAGGGGGTTGTCGACGTCAAGGAGCACGTCTGTGGGGTCAGTTTGAGCTGGCGGTGACCAGAAATAGCCCGGCGACGTGCGGCGGCCTCGGTTGAGGTTCGGCGCCGTCGGCCGTGGGTTCTAACCCGCCAAAACCCCGAACGATCGGTTCTATAGCATCAGTATAGCTCTAGGGAGCTCGACAAGGTGTCAAACGGGTTCAAAGATGGCGGCAAGCCGGTCGGCACCGTGTGGCCGAGCGTGCCCGCCATGAGCGCCCTTGATTGAGCTCAAAATTTGTCACTCCTAGTCGGTTTCATACCACGGATGCAGAAAGGAAATTGATCGCCGGCTAGTCCAGCACCTATGTGCAAGATTTGATAACTAAAGAAGGATCACAGTGCGAGAATTCAAAGAATCCGTACCGGAAGCTCGGTTTAAGGTCGCCGGAGCAAAAGCTGGAAATTCCCAGTGGATTCTTCACGGTTTGCTTCCAAACTTGGAGGAGAGAAACACGGTGGTCGCTCGCTCCTGTTACCTCTCTTGCTGGACCATGAAAGCTCCTGTGGAACGCTGTCCACGAGCGCCTGACCTTCGGCTGAGGTTAGGTCGCCGCTGTGGCGATCGTTCTCGGACAAGGGAGGTCGGAGCTCGGGGTTTTTGGTTTGTTGTGGAGGTGGAGTGCGATCTCAGGGAACTGTCTAGCAGCTCAGGGACGGAAAGGGGCGACCGTTTGCTGGTTTTCCCGATCGACCGAGAGCTTCGGGGAGAAAAACTGCCGCTGCTCGCGGTCGCATGCGAGGGGATAAAGCCAGCCGGTCTTCGCTCGGGCTGAGGCGGTGCCGGTCGCATGGAGGCGCGAGCAAGCCGCCCAGGGCGCCAGCGCGCGAAGAGGGAAGCAGCTGGTGGCACCGGTTGCTTTTCGGTGGCACAGCCGGCAGCTGCTCGGTGGAATTTCCCACCGAGGCTGTGACTTTGTGTGGAAGTCTTCCCCCCTTCTCTCTATGACATGTAGGTCCGACACTCAAGTTTAACCTCTGAAATTAACTCCTCATCACTGTTGTAAACAGTAAGCCCCAAAATACCCATGGTGATTCAAATTATTCACCCATGAGCCATTTGAATTGGTTAGAATTCAAATTGGGTTTGGTTTGGATAAATTTCAGCACATGTTTAGTTTGAAATTCAAATAAGGTTTGAATTTGCCCCACTTAGCTCATGTCAAGATCAACTCCAAATGGAGTGAAAATTGGTGTGTGAGCTCACAAAAATGTGCTGAATAAGAATATGCCTCCCACTTTTGAATTCATGGGATAAAAACAGTTTGAATTTGAATATGGTTTCAAACTGCCCTCTTTCTAGCTATACCCAAAATGACCTCAAAAAGGTTTTGAATTTGGGTGAAACTTGGCATGGACATCCCTAGCAATGTGTAGGAGTTTTCATATGCCCAGCCCCTCTATATCACATGTGGAAAATACCACTTTTGCAATATGTGAGTTTGTTCTCTAATGAGCATGTTGATGGTGGTTACTTGCTCTTCATTTGTGTTCATCAACTTGCTTCAAATGAGGTGTGTGGTGTGGTGATGAACACTTTAAACATGTGTCAAAAACTGAGGCCCTTACATTCCTCCCACCTTAAAAGAATCTCGTCCCGAGATTATAAGGTGAAAATGAGAGAGAGGGCGGTGGAAAATTACCGGATATGCGACGTGAAAAGGTCGGGGTAGTTAGCGCGAAGAAATCCTTCGCTCTCCCATGTTGCTTCGTCCACGGAGTGATTACTCCATAGAACCTTGTAGAACCACAACGTGCGGTTGCGTGTGGTTCAGGCCTTTCCATCAATGACCTGAACCGGTTCCTCCCGATAGGTGAGATCCGGTTGCAGTTCTTTAATGTCCTCCAGCTGAACGGTAGTTGATAGCTTAAGACACTTCCTCAGCTGGGCAATGTGAAAGACGTCGTGCACACCGGAAAGTGCTTCGGGTAATTTTAGCCGGTATGCCACTGATCCACATCTTTCGGTAATCTGGAATGGACCGATGAATCAGGGTGCCAACTTTCCTCTCACCCCAAACCTGTTTACGCCCTTCATTGGAGATACACGTAGATATAAGTGATCCCTGACTTCGAATTGTAATGGGCGTCTTCTCCGGTCCGCATACTGTTTCTGACAGGATTGGGTGGCTTTTAGGTTCGCTTGAATCGGTCGAACCTTCTCTTCCACGTTGTTGACAAGGTCAATCCCGAAGGTAACCCTTTCGCCAGACTCACACCAGTTCAATGGTGTGCGGCATTTTCTTCCGTATAACCCCTCATAGGGCGCCATCTTTATGCTGGCTTGGTACCCATTGTTGTACGAGAACTCTGCTAAAGGCAAGTGATCATCCCATTTCTTGCCGTTGTTGATAGCGCAAGCTCGTAGAATGCCTTCTAGGATCTGATTTACCCGCTCGGTTTGCCCATCCGTCTGCGGGTGGTACGCTGAACTACGGATCAGCTTCGTCCCCAAGGCAGCGTGTAGCTGCTCCCAAAAACGGGACACAAATAAAGTGCCCCGATCCGATATGATGGTACGGGGTACGCCGTACAAGCATAGGATCCGTGAGATGTACAGTTCAGCGTACTTCTTGGCGTTGTAGTTGGTGTTGACCGGAATGAAATGGGCAACTTTGGTGAGCCGGTCGACGATCACCCACACAGAATCATGTTTCTGAAAGGTGGTGCGTAAACCGACGATAAAGTCCATGCTCACATCCTCCCACTTCCAGGCAGGAATGCCCAGTGGTTGTAGCAGTCCCGGTTTCCGCATATGATCTGCCTTCACCCTTCGACATGTATCACACTCGGACACGTACTTGGCGATCTCCCGCTTCATCTGTGTCCACCAAAACTTGCTTCTAAGTTCTTGATACATTTTGTTGCTGCCGGGGTGAATAGAAAACTTTGACAAGTGAGCCTCATCAAAGATTTTCTTCCGTAGTTCCGGGTTATGGGGTACGACGATCCGGTCCTTGAACCATAGGACGCCGTCTCCGTCCTTCCGGAAACATTTCAGCTCCCCACTGTCTACCCGTCTCCGCAAATGCGACATGGCCTTGTCATGTTTCTGAGCTTCCGCTATCTCTTCACAGATGGTGGGGATCAAAGCTAAGTTGTAGAGAGCGCCATGTGGGATCACATGTAGTGGTGGTTCGCTCTCTTCCAACGGTGTGATGGTCAGATTGTTGACGTGTGACTTGCGGCTCAGCGCATCTGCCACTATGTTTGCCTTGCCCGGATGATAATGGATCTCTATTTCGTAATCCTTTATCAGTTCTAACCATCTTTGCTGCCTCATGTTCAGCTCCTTCTGAGTGAATATGTACTTGAGGCTCTTATGGTCGGTATATAGATGTACGAGGTTACCAAGTAGGTAGTGCCTCCACATCTTGAGTGCGAGTACCACGGCAGCGAGCTCCAAGTCGTGAGTCGGATAATTTTGCTCATGGTTTCTAAGCTGCCATGATCCATACGCGACCACTCTTCGGTCTTGCATCAGCACACATCCGAGCCCAATGCCGGATGCATCACAGTACACATCGAACGGTTTTGTTGTGTCTGGCTGCGCCAAAACCGGTGCTGATGTCAGGTGCTTGACTAAAGCCTGGAATGCCGCTTCACATGCCGGACTCCAAACATATTTGGTAGCCTTCTTTAGCAGCTCCGTCATAGGCTTGGCAATCTTCAAGAAGTTCGGAATGAACCTCCGATAATATCCCGCGAGTCCGAGGAAACTCCGTACCTCGTGAACAGTTCTAGGGGATTTGCAATTCAGCACTTGAGTGATCTTGCTCGGGTCTACCGCGATACCCTCCGCTGAGATGATATGCCCGAGAAAAGGCACTTGCGATATCCAAAACTCGCATTTGCTGAATTTCGCGTATAACTTGTGATCCCGCAGCCGTTGCAAGACTATATGCAGATGCTTCTTGTGATCTTCCTCCGACTTGAAATATACCAGGATGTCGTCGATAAAGACCACGACAAACTTGTCCAGCTCCGGCATGAATACCGAGTTCATTAAGTACATGAAGTGAGCTGGAGCATTGGTGAGGCCGAAGGACATGACCAGGTACTCATAAAGCCCGTACCTCGTCGAGAAAGCCGTCTTTGGAATGTC
Source organism: Neostapfia colusana (assembly GCA_030760725.1). Classification (NCBI taxonomy): domain Eukaryota; kingdom Viridiplantae; phylum Streptophyta; class Magnoliopsida; order Poales; family Poaceae; genus Neostapfia; species Neostapfia colusana. Next base: position 56,203,286 of record JASWHV010000009.1, read on the forward strand.
CTCCGCCCTTATCTTAATCTGATGGTACCCGGATCTTAAGTCCATCTTGGAAAAGATCTTTGCTTCGACCAACTGATCAAACAACATGTCAATCCGTGGCAACGGGTACTTGTTCTTGATGGTTACGGCATTTAATGGACGATAGTCCATGCAAAGCCGCAACGTCTCATTCTTCTTCTTTACAAATAATGCCAAACAGCCCCATGGCGAGGAGCTCGGCCTAATAAAACAATTTTCCAGCAGGTCCGTTAGCTGGGTCTTCAATTCAGCCAATTCCTTGGGCGCCATCTTGTATGGCCTTCGGGATATTGGCATGGTTCCCGGCGCAAGTTCAATCTTGAACTCCACCTCTCTATCGGGTGGCATCCCCGTCAAATCGTCCGGGAATACGTCAGGGAACTCTCGGACCACTGGAATATCTTCCAATCTGATGGTTGTGGCTTGATAGACACATGGAAGTTTTATTTCTGGACTGTCCAGAAATAAGGAGTGAGATTTGTGCACCTCTGAGTTTAAGTGCACCACTCGGAGGACGGTGTCTAAAACAGCGCCGTGGCGGGTTAACCACGACATCCCTAAGATGGCATCGACCTTTTGTCCCTCCATGATTATGAGAGACGTAGGGTAAACTCTACCCTCTAAGCACAACGGAGCTTTTGGGACCATCATGCTTGCTGAAAATTTCCCACCCGGTGAACAGATCACATAAGGACTATCGGTGGGTAGTATTTGCAAGCTATATTTATTAATGAAAGCTTGGCTAATGAAGCTATGCGTGGCGCCTGAATCAAATAGTACTATAGCAGGATGCTGATGGAGTTGGAACATACCCGCAAGGATTGGCTCACCCTCCGGCACGTCCTCTATGGCAAGCTGGTGGACAGTGCCGGGCCTAGGGTTTGCCCGCCGCGCATTAGTGGGGTTCCGGGGTTGATTCCTCCCCGGAAACGGTGGTGCAACTCCGCCGCCTTGCCTCTCTGGACAACTGCTGGCGAAGTGTCCTGGACGACCACACTTGTAACATGTGGCCGCTGCTGGTGTAGTGCTCGGGGGACGAAAGCCTGGCATGCGTTGCTGAGGTGCATAGGCACGCGGCATCGTTCGCTGCTGCTGTTGTTGTTGTGGAAGTGGTGCTGGCAGTGCCGGCCTGAATGCCGGTGAAGAGTACGGCCAACTGCGGAAAGGCATCGACCTCTGTGGTGGCTGCTAGCGTGGACCTGATGGTGGGTGATTCACCATCCAAAACTTATGAGAAGGACCGCCTCCTTCTCCGCTGCTTTGCGGCGCGCCTCGCTTTCTCTCCGCCGCCGCTAACTCCTTGCCGGAGTCCTCTTGAACAATCGCAGCATCAATGATGTCGTTGAGGCTGCCGTGATTGAACATCGCCAACTTGTCCTTCAGGAGCGGGTTAAGCCCCTGGTAAAAGTGGTCCCGCTGCTTCTCGTCGGTATCTGCGTGATACGACGCATAGAGCACGAGATCGTTGAACGCCCTGGAGTATTCCAGCGCGTTTCGGCTCCCTTGCTGCAGGTGTAAGAACTCCTGCGTCTTTATTTTCATCAGACCTAGCGGTATGTGATAGGCTCTGAAGGCCGTCAGGAACTCCGTCCAGGTCATAACTCGGTCGGGGGGCTGTGAAGCACAAAAGTTTGCCCACCACGCGCTCGCGGATCCTTGGAGCTGCTGGACCGCGAATTGAGTCTTGCGCTTCTCACTTATCTGGAGCAGCCCGAACTTCATCTCTATTGCGCGGAGCCAGTTGTCCGCGTCAAGAGGTTTATCCGCCCTGGAGAATACCGGGGGATGAGTCGCCAGGAAGTCGGAGTAGGAGCTCTGTTGACGCTCCTCACGGTCTTGACGTCTATCTGGACGAGACGTATTAGCGATGAGAGTTTGCAGCAACTCCGTGTGCTGCTGATGCGAACCCGCCATTGCCGCGACGATGTCGGCCAATGTAACCGTTGGCAGTGGCGGTGGTGATGTTTGCTGTTGCTGTTGCTGCTGCTGTCCCGAGGAGTCCTCGGGAGGCTGTTGGGAGGTCTCTCCCCCTTGGCTAGTACCCCCAACATCCGGGTTGGCACGAGTACGCGTCATTCTGAAATTCAAAACAGCAGCGATTAGCACATGTCATACTTAAAATTCCATATGCAACAGTAGGTATTGAAGTGACACTTGAATAATTTGCACAACATTCACATATATTGATAAAGCATAAACTTTATACAAGATACATTGTTCTCGGTTCTCCGAGAAGTCGTGCTCATGTCGTCACTACCTATACATACGCTACTGTCTACACGACATGTCACCAATTACCAAAGTTGGGTTACACTACTTGGCAACTGTAACCCCTACTCGGAGTAGAACTCGACCTCCTGCGGGTCGTCCTCCTCCGGTACTTCTGCTGGTGGCTCTGGATCTACCACCTCTTCTCCCATCTCGGGCTCTCCCATTGCTGGAAGGCCCAAGACCATCGGTATGCCCAAAACCGGAGGTACGAGGTCCTGCAATGCATGCACCTCGTCCATGGCCTGGTTGTAGTCTTCTTCCCAGCCTTGCCCTTCCTCAATAGCGTCGTCCCGCTCTTGAGTAAGGTCCTCATTCTGCTGGGTTAAAGCCTGCACCAGCTCTTGCAACGCCGCGATGTAGACACGGCTTTTCCTCTTCGCCTTCTTCAGACGATGCAACTGATTGTGCTGTTCATTCAGTCGCTTGATCGTCGGAAGGAGCACATTGCGGAGTGCACTGTGGGCACCCTCGAAATGGTCTCCACGGCTGGTACTTTCTTTGAGCTTCGAGGCGAGATGCTCCATCTGAACAGCTTGGCTGTCCATCACAGCATTGCCCGCCCTCAACTGGAGGCTAAGGCTTGCCTCCACGGGGCTGTACCTTGAGCAACCTGGATCGGCTGCCTCTCGGTACCTCCCTTCCCACACATGATGAGCCCGTCTCTCCACCGGAACGAGTGCGTATGGAGTGCCCTCCATCGCACTCACGTGTAGCTGGCAGAAACGTGACATGGTGTCATGGGCTGCCACTTGCCACATTCCCTCGGGTTGTCCACCTCTCACCGTGACGGTGAACGGCACCCAACCGGGTGGCGTAGGTCCTGCAGGGACTTCGACATGGATTGTCCACATATTGTTCCCCTCTTCGCCATCTTCGTTGGTGAAGTACTGCGGCATCTGGTTGTATCCAAAATATTGAAGCATCTGCTTCAATGCCTCCGGATAGCCGCTGTGGTGAGAACAGTGAGATTCCACCCAACCGTTCCCGAACTGCTTATCTGCTGTCATCTGTACAAATATATTTGATAAATTTCAAATATTTATTTACACAGTAACCCATTGAGTTATACATAAGACATGTCATTGAACCCATAAAACTTGGAAACATAGTTCAAATTTAAAGAAATTTGACTGCTGGTCTGCTGTCCAACATGACAGCCCTGACCAGTTTCCATTTCAACCTGATTTAGGCCATGCTACAGGGAAAACCAATTCTGGAGCTCCACATCAAAGTTAAAGTTAGCTTTAATAGATTTCCAGAAAGTATTTGCTTGGCCTAAGATCTGTACTGGTTCAAGAGTTATGAGATGTCAAAGTTAACAGAATTTCTGGAGAAAATTGGACAGCACCTCCCTGCTTTAGGTACTGATTTGATCCAAGAACTCCCGTTAATTCTGCTCCCAATCTGACAAAACTTTCCGTCACAAAGTTGTAACCCATCTCATAAGCTTTCCAGAACTACCTAATTTTCTATTTTTGGATTTTTATGCAGGAAGTTATGCTCAATTTACAGAGAGTTTACAGAGAGTTTTTGCTCTGCCCTGTTTCCTGGACAGTTTCAACTCTACTGCATTTTTCGATGGGTTAAGGGTTGAAACACCTCTGGACATCAACAGAAAAGTTGTAAATATCTTCAATAGCTTTCCATAAATGTGTCATATGACCCCAACCTCGAAAGAACGCAACCTGTATCCTCTGATTAACTTCAGCCTTAATTCAGCTGAAAACAGAGGACTCTGTCCTTAGTATCCTATAAGTTGAAAACTTGTTTACTTTGAATATCCTGATTAAGGGAAAGAGTTACATCAAGTTTTAGTGCTTTGGATAAAAACTTTCAAGTTTTACAATGAAGTTGTTCATTTAGTGGGGTGTGACGTCGATGCGTCACCAGATCATGTTGGTACTACAACCTCACAAAGAACAACCTATACCGGACTTAGCCGGTTTCGTTAGTTCAGTGGCACTAAACGTCACTCGCACACGGATGCTACACGTCCACCGTTTCGTGGTTAGACTACCTGCAGAAACTCAAGCAATCGCCAGACTCGGCTGCACACCGAGCCCGGTATCCATACAGTCCGTACACCCGGCCGTCATCACTCGCCCGGATGTTCTCAAGACAAACACGCCTTGAGTTACGTGTTCACGTTTCAGACCACGTGACGGGGTCTCCCAAATTGCACCACACACGCCAGGGACAGACGTTGCTCGAATGCCCAAAATGACATGAAAAGTCGTAGAGGATATCAAAGCGGGTCGGGTTACCTGCCACCCGTGGGGCTCCACCCTTCAGCTTGTGCGCACTGGTGGACAGTGCTTACGTGCACCCCCAAGATATAAACGTCCCGAGATGCACGATTTTCCGACATAAACAAATAGGTTAGTATGCCACTTTCTATACACTACTAACATCCTTATACGGGCTACTAACTCGTTCCTAAATGGGTTTTTGAAAAAGATGACCTTTTTAGTGCGTTAAACCTCAAGCGAGCTCTGATACCACGCTGACACGACCCCACGGTCTTGTCAAGCCAGGATCACGCTGAGAGGTGCTGCGTTGCACAACACCGGATAACACACATCAAAGGTACATAGTGGAAGCAAAACTTTTATTACATAAAGTGGTTTATGAATATTTGTACATAAAAATAAGTCCAGTCTACACTCACGGGCGTAGACTACGGATCAAGTCCACGTCTAGCCCTTGAACGTGTCCTTGCTAGCACACACGCACACTAACTCTGCGGCGTGCACGACTCCCACTCGACGGGGTTCCCCTCCTGGGGTTCTGTCTCCTCTTCGGGAGTCCCTTCTTCATAGAACCCTGCAAAAGCTTCAAACACAAGCAGTGAGCACGAAGGCTCAGCAAGTCTGATCCGTCTCACCTAAACATGGAACTTCTACATGAGGGGTGATGGGTTACATGAGGTAAAAATCATTTGCAAGGACTCGCCTAATTATTAGAACCTTACTTTCAAGTTTTAGCAGAAGGTTGTGGAGAACCTTACGCTAAGGCACATGAGAGAGCCGCAATCAAACAAGAAACACATTTCTCTCATGTACTTTGCCCAAAGTTAAAAGGAACTTTAGTTAGCTCGAAACTACAACAAACCATTAACAAGCAAAGTCCAATCTTTCAATCAGCAACATTTTAACATGTAACTAGCCTGTTCTTTCTACGTCACGGTACAGTGAACAAGTGGTACTCACTGACCGCGAGGGACGGCGATTATAATCGATTTACACCTGAAGGGTTACCCGAACAACCCGTCACGTACGCCCGTACTCGATGTTGCCTACAACAACCATCACGGACGCCGTACGCAACTACCTTTCACCCGTCAGCCAAATGTTGAACCGGTCCAATCGTCCCGAGCAAGAGGTCTCTACACGCGCATCTCAGTGCCGCCAGCCGATTTACATCTCGAGCTCTCAACCTACCCTCTGAACGACCAGCTATGCCTCAACACCCAGCTACCAGAGTTACATCGGTTTCCTGGTTCCCATATAGCCGGTAGGTCTTCGGTACTGTTCTAGCTTGTTCAACAGGCCCGCACACGGCTCGGTCCTCAATCGATGCAAGCGGAGCTACAGAACACAGACCCCAAAGTCCTGCTGCCCTTACCCTCCGCTCGGTCTCATCTTTCTTGCCATGTGTATCATGTGCTCTAGGTATTTTCATGGAACAAGCCATGACTTTCTGAAAACTAGATTTTCAGAGGGTTCTAATGGAGTTGGTCTCACTTAATTTGAAGGTTCCTAGCTACAGATATGATCTAAACAATTTCAGAGAAAATTCTGAAAATGTTTCTGAACATTTTCTATTTTCTCTGGAACAGTTTCACTAATCACTCCATTAGGTGGATCAAATTAGCTCAAATGGATCTGAAATTTTTATGGTAGTTCAGGGATATTTTGGTGAACATCCCAGCAAAATTTCAGAATTCTCCCCCAAAGGATTCTCCAGTTAAAATTCCAAACAGTTTAAACTTTGAGGAATTAATTCTGGAGAAATAAGGATTTTCATGAAGTGAAACTTCATTTGCTGGAAAGTGCTCAGAGAGCTGAATCTAACAAAATTTGGTTCACTCGATTTGGAGCTTTCTAGCCGATGTTATGAGGATTTGAAGTTTGAAGGAAATCTGAAAATCGGGAAAAAGTTTAAACTTGCGGGTGGGCCCCGGGGACACGCGTCGCATGCCGAGGCGACGGCACACCGTGGTCTGCGGGGTTCCTGCACGCCAGCACAACGGATCCCAGCCACACCCGATCCCGATTTAAATTTTTAAGCCGCTGACGCATGGGCCAGCCGGCTTCGTCTTCCTCCCGACGCGCCCTCGCGCCCTCGCCGCCTCCCCTCGCCGGAGCAGACCCGGAGCTCGCCGGCTTGCCACTGCCGGCCATCACATGGTCTGAAACTCGCCGCCAGGGGGTTGTCGACGTCGAGGAGCACGTCTGTGGGGTCAGTTCGAGCTGGCGGTGACCGGAAATAGCCCGGCGGCGTGCGGCGGCCTCGGTTGAGGTTCGGCGCCGTCGGCCGTGGGTTCTAACCCGCCAAAACCCCGAACGATCGGTTCTATAGCATCAGTATACCTCTAGGGAGCTCGACAAGGTGTCAAATGGGTTCAAAGATGGTGGCAAGCCGGTCGGCACCGTGTGGCCGAGCGTGCCCGCCATGAGCGCCCTTGATCGAGCTCAAAATTCGTCACTCCTAGTCGGTTTCATACCACGGATGCAGAAAGAAAATTGATCGCCAGCTAGTCGAGCACCTATGTGCAAGATTTGATAACTAAAGAAGGATCACCATGCGAGAATTCGAAGAATCCGTACCGGAAGCTCGGTTTAAGGTCGCCGGAGCAAAAGCTGGAAATTCGCAGTGGATTCTTCACGGTTTGCTTCCAAACTTGGAGGAGAGCAACACGGTGGTCGCGCGCTACTGTTGCCTGTCTTGCTGGACCGTGAAAGCTCCTGTGGAACGCTTTCCACGAGCGCCTGACCTTCGGCTGAGGTTAGGTCGCCGCTGTGGCGATCGTTCTCGGACAAGGGAGGTCGGAGCTCGGGGTTTTTGTCGTTGGGGAGGTGGAGTGCGATCTCAGGGGGCTGTCTAGCAGCTCAGGGACGGAAAGGGGCAACCGTTTGCTGGTTTTCCCTGTCGACCGAGAGCTTCGGGGAGAAAAACTGCCGCTGCTCAGGGTCGAACGCGAGGGGATAAAGCCAGCCTGTCTTCGCTCGGGCTGAGGCGGTGCCGGTCGCGTGGAGGTGCGAGCAAGCCACCCTGGGCGCCAGCGCGCGAAGAGGGAAGCAGCTGGTGGCGCCGGTTGCTTCTCGGTGGCACAGCCGACAGCTGCTCGGTGGAATTTCCCACCGAGGCTGTGACTTTGTGTGCAAGTCTTCCCCCCTTCTCTCTATGACATGTGGGTCCCACACTCAAGTTTAACATCTGAAATTAACTCCTCATCACTGTTGTAAATAGTAAGCCCCAAAATACTCATAGTGATTCAAATTATTCATCCATGAGCCATTTGAATTGGTTAGAATTCAAATTGGGTTTGGTTTGTATAAATTTCAGCACATGTTTAGTTTGAAATTTAAATAAGGTTTGAATTTGCCCCACTTAGCTCATGTCAAGATCAACTCCAAATGGAGTGGAAATTGGTGTGTGAGCTCACAAAAATGTGCTGAATAAGAATATGCCTCCCACTTTTGAATTCATGGGATAAAAACAGTTTGAATTTGAATATGGTTTCAAACTGCCCTCTTTCTAGCAATACCCAAAATGACCTCAAAAAGGTTTTGAATTTGGGTGAAACTTGGCATGGACATCCCTAGCAATGTGTAGGAGTTTTCATATGCCCAGCCCCTCTATATCAAATGTGGAAAATACCACTTTTGCAATATGTGAGTTTGTTCTCTAATGAGCATGTTGATGGTGGTTACTTGCTCTTCATTTGTGTTCATCAACTTGCTTCAAATGAGGTGTGTGGTGTGGTGATGAACACTTTAAACATGTGTCAAAAACTGAGGCCCTTACAGAGTGGCTGAAAATTAAACACTATGAAGATAGCTGCTCTTCGGTGACAGTTACTCCTGAAATGCAATGAGAAGGTTCGGACAATCGAAGCGGGTATTTTGGCAATATTCAAAACTGTGAATGAAAATCCACACTTTTGTTCTAGTTGTCGGCGCTGGAGTCAGAGTCGGAGTGGCCGTAGACGGCATTCAACGGCCACTCGGCGTCTTGATACTCCATCTCTTGCTCAGCGCTGGCCTCAGGCTTGGCCTTTTGTTTTCCCTCCCGCTGGAGGGAGGGTACGCCGTCTTGGCGCGGCCGCTGTTGTTGCAGCTCGCGGAAGCGCTCTGCAAGCTTCTTGATCTCATGGCAGTCGCTGGCGCCGTGGTGGCTGGAGTTGTGCACCGGGCACCACTGGCTGTCAGCGCTGGTAGACGACAGTCATGGGCGCTTGTCGATGCGCGGGACTCGGCCCCACCGGCCGCTGCAAGGGCGGTGGTGGGTGCCCCACCCAGAGGCTTTCCCTTGCCTCCGGTCTTCTTCTACTTGCCGCCGCGCGGAGCAGCAGCTTCTCCGGCACTCCCCGCTGTGGAGGCAGGTCGCAAGTGCCAGTCTCAGCCTTCTGCCGCCCTGGCGCATTTCCGGCCAGGCTGAAGAGCTCAAAGATGTCTTGCATGTTGTGCGTGGCTAACTTCTCGAGCATCTTCTTGTCGCGAATGCCCTGCCGTAAGGCGACAACAGCAGAGGCGTTGGAGATGCGGGGGATTGTGTTCCTGACCTGGGAGAACCGCTGGATGAAGGATCGCAGCGACTCCCCCTCGTGCTGACGCACGGCGTGGAGGTCGAGCTTGGTGCCGGGGCGCGTATAGGAACTCCCAAAGTTGGCTGCGAATCTCCAGCACAACTCTTCCCCGGACGCGATGGAGCCTAGGGTAAGGTTCATGAGCCAAGACCAGGCAGTGCCGATCAGGGCAACGGGGAAGTAGTTGTCCACGACGGCCTGATCTCCTCCTGCAGCTAGGATGGAGGTGGAGTAGATCTACAGGAACTCGGCGGGGTTGACTATCCCGTCATACTTCTCCGGCATGTGGGGCAAGAACTTGGGTGTCCAGACCACCATGCGAAGGTGCGGGGCGAGTGCCATGCAGCCCCTGACTGCTCCTGGAGAGGCAGGGGTCTGTGGGGGCACGTCCTGCTGGTACGATGCTCATAGAGCCGTACTCTCCCTCTGACACCCTCATTTTTTATTTCTGCATGTATTCATGCTTCATGTTGAAAAATATTTTTAAAATAAGTTGAAACCGAGAAAGAATCAAAAAGTTAGCCAAAAAGAGCAAATTCCTGTTTACACAGAGCGCCGAAGACAACTCCCGCGGCTCGCTGGCCACGTGGCACGTTCGGAGCTCATCTCCGCAAAGGGGGTGAGGTCCGTCGCTAAACTGACTACGTGGCAGGCTCGGGGCTCGTCTTTGTGAAAAAGGGCGAGGTTCGACCCCGTGGGACACGTGTTGCCCCCGGAGCTAGCCTCTGCGGAGAAGCGAGGCCAGTCCCGCAGGACACGTGTCGGTTGCGGAGCTAGTCTCTGCAGAAAAGTGAGAACCAGTTGTCACAGCCCCGATACCACGCTGTGAGGGACAGGACCTCGTCGGTGGTGCCGTGATATGCGGCACCCAACAGCACACGGGTTGCAGAAACACATCATATTACATAAATAGTTTAGCGGAAGCGTACAAGAATGTTTTACAAATACTTGTATTAGAGTAAGCTACAGCGGAAGACTATCTCTCTCATGATTCATCTCTATCTTAGCAAAAAAAAAACAGTCCAGCCCGCGGAGAACAATCTGTAGCGGCGAGGATGCTCTTTGAGTAAACGCTCGGAGGTTCTCGAGTCTCATTGGCACGCCTTCTTTTAAGCATGAAGTCAAATACCTGCAAAACAACTCGGATAGCATCCGTGAGCATAACGCTCAGCAAGACTTAACCGTCACCCTAAACATGAAACTCTATGTGAGGTTATGAACCTAAAATAGGATGGCATAAGCATAATTAAACTCGCCTAAAAGTGAATCCTTACTTTCAGATATTAATTGCAGCATTTTAAGTAACCCTGGGCACGCCACATCGGAAGTCCACAATCAAACAAGAAACGCTTTCCCCCGATGTAAATTTCTCATGGCATAAAAGAATTGAGTTTGCACTAGCGTATTCATCAAGATCCAATACAAAGCTAGTATGAAACTTCAAACCAATGTGATTAGTTCCTTTCTCATGCAAGTTTTTACTACGTCACGACTGTGACAACAAGTATGCTTGGTCCATTCCACGAGCGACGGCGATTCGAATCAACAACACCCGGACTACACGACACGTACGCCCATACTCGACGTTGCCTACAATAACCATCACTGACATTGTACGTGGCAGCCTTTCCCCCGTCTCACACCCGCTGAATTGATCAAGTTGCCCCATACAGTAGCCACTCTCATGGTGCACCTGCCGACGTGAGATGTCATGAAAATGTTCCCCACATACTGCACACCGGCCGTCCGCCTGAGGCGACCCGAAAAGTCCCAACGACAGCTTCCCGAGGTACATCGGTTTACTGGGTCCCATATAGACAGCATGAGTCCGGTACACAACTCAAACTTGTTCGACAGGGCCGCATACAGATCGGTCCTTGACCGACACAGACAGGTCTATAGCACCAAGGCCCCTATGTCCTGCTGCTCTTACAACCTTCCGGTCTCAACTTTAACTTGGTAATTCATTTATGAACAAATCCCGTATGCCCCTGTTGTTCCTAAATCTGCGTGTAGCATCTCACCACTCGACTTCTACCGAACCGTACTTACGCATGGAAGTTCTACACGGTGAAAGACATCTACCCAATACTCTATGGGTCATTTGGCTATGCAAGACGAGTATCAAACACTAGACATAATGCACAGTTCAAATCTTAACCAAAGGTGAATACAAAATAAAAACTTAATAGCTGTTAAATGTAAACTGGAGCTTGCCTGTTTTGCAGGGTAGTCGTATATAATCAGTTAGTGTCCTTATTGATCCACCCTTGACTCTCCGGAGCTTGATCCACTTCAATGAATCACTCCTTTGAATCCCCTTCGTTATGGTTCCTATTGAAATGCACATGCACATGTTTTATAGAATGTAATGGAAAGAAGTTATAGAATGGAATTCTTAAGAACAGAGGTTGTGTGGAAAGGCCAAGAATGGCTTGGCTTGCCTCTGTTGTGCAAAGAAACAGAATTGATTTACATTGATCTTACTACCTTAGCTATACACTAACTATTTTCCCTAATGAACATAATAGATGAGCTGAAAAGATTTGAGTGCAACTGAAGAACAAAAACTCCAATGGCTTCAAAAGTTTTACAGCAGATTCTATACTACCTTAGGATTTAGCTTGCCAAATTGCAGCTAAGGTTGAATTAAATTGTGTGCTTCATAATTCTCACAATGTCTCTTATGTATTTTCACATACACATAAGTATGGAGAATAAGCACAGGGAGTTCTAGCGCTCAACTTGAGTTATAATTTACATGTTAGTTCTTGGTCACACGAAAGTAATCTGGTCAAAAATTCTGCCCTTTTACTTGAGTAGTTCTCCCAGAATAATTCTTTAAGCAATTCTACTCAAAAGAATTAATTCTGGAATAATGTGCATTTTCATGACCAATTAAGTGAACTACAATTTCAAGTATGTCCCAGAGAGCTTGCATAAATTTTCCTATGATTTTTTGGAAATAGGGATTTCCCATAATAGATTTTTGAAGTGAGAAACATTTTCTGAAAATGTTTCTGGATTCTTATGAACACAGCAGTTTGTTTTTGGCAAATGATCTTCAAATGAGCTGAACTTTTGCTAGAAAGTCAATAATATACTAAAGAATATTCTGGCACAAATTGGGGATTTTTGGATAAACCAAACTCCCTCAATAATTCTTTTTTATAAAAGCTTCAAAGAATTCTCCAGAATATAACATTGACTTTCATACAAATCTGAATTCATATTTGGATAGAACACGGAGAGATGAATCCAACCCAATTGGAATCACTCATTTTGGAGTTTTCTACAGGGAGCTATGATTTTCCAAAGTTTGAGCCCTCACTGGAATTGTTTTCCTACAGAAAATCCTACTGGGCCTGCTTATTTAAATTCCAGCCACTAGAATTGAAGCCACAACGGGACCGCGGGGTTTTGCACGGCAGCACACGGGATCCCGGTCACACCCGATCACGGGTTTGAATTCTGAGCTGCTGACAGCTGGGGCCCACGCTTTCTTCTTCCTCCCGCCCTCTTCCTCGCGCCCGCGCACTCCCCCCTTGCCGGAGCAAACGGCTGCCCGCCGGACCGGCGTTTCCGGCCACCGCCCAGCTAGAGGCTCGCCGCCAGAGGGTTTAGGGCACCTAGGAACACAATGGTGGGTTCTGCTTGGGCTTCCGGTGGCCGGAACCAGCTCGGCGACGTGCGGCCGCTATTGTTGTGGTTCGGCGCCGTCGCCCGAGGTCTCCAGCCCTCCAACACTTGCACCGATGATCTCTACAGCACCAGCAAGTTCTAAGAAGATCGGCACAACCTCAAAGTAGCTCGAGAGTGGCCGCAAATATGGTTTCACCGTGCGACTGAATGGGTCCGCGGCAAACACCCCTAGTAGAGCTTGAAATCTGTCGCGCGGAGGCGTTTTCATGCGTTGGATGCTAAAGGAGAATTGATCGCCGGATAATCCAGCATCTACGTGGAATGTTTGACGATCTGTGGAGGATTGGAGAGGGGGGATTTTAAGGAACTGTACCGGGAGCTCGGGTTGAGGGCGCCGGAGCAAAACTTCAAAATTCGCCGTCGATAGCTTCTGGCATGGCCTGAGCTTCAGGTGGAAGCAGCGTGGAGTCCGTGCGCTCCTTTTGCCGCCCTTGCTCGGCTGTGAAAGTTGCTCTGGTGCGCTGTCCTTGTGCGCCCAGTCGTCGGTTGCAACTAGCTCGCCGCTGTGGCGGTGGTTCTAGGGCACAGGAGGCCGATGTTCGCTTGCTTGAGGGTCAGGGAGGTGGAGGCCGAGCTCGGGGCGCTTTCTAGCAGCTCGGGGAGGAGAGGGCGCGAGCGTGCCTTCGGTTTCCCGATCGACTGAGCGGTGAGGAGAAAAACAAGGCTCTGTTTAGTGTCGCTCGTGAGGAGGGAAAACGAATGGGCTTTGCTTCGGCCAGGGGGGGTGATCAAGCCGCTGAACCGCCTCTAGGCGCCACGCGTGGGGGAATGAAGCAGCTGGTGGCGCTGCTGAGCCTCCCAGTGCCTCCACGTTGGAAGCTGCTCGTGGCTCACGCGAACTGTTCGATGAAATTTCCCACCGAGGCTGAGACTTAGTGTGCAAGGCACCCTCTTTAGCTCTATGACATGTGGGTCCCACTCCACATTTACCTCCCAAATATCTTCTCAAGCTGATCCTCTCAATCCCCTGAATTCTATGTTTAAAAGGTGGGTTAGAATTTGAATCCTTCCAATTCAGTTTGAATTTGCTTGCCAAATTTGAATTTTGTTGAAGTTTTCAAATTCTTCTCTTTACTGCTTTTTGAGCCCACCCTACAAATGAAAAGTTTGTGATAAAACTTTTCCCTATACTTCCAACTATATGGCTGCATGTTTATTCAAAGTTTTTGGTCACCCCATGTATAAACTTTGAATCTCTCAAATCTGATTTTTAAACTTACATGCAAAGAGGTATTTAACTCCTTATTGGTTCGACACTTTTAAATAAAAATGTGAGCCTCATTTTGGATGGTCATCCATGTATCACTTTGCATGAAGAAAAGTTTTAGCAAGTCCCATTTTTCATGTCTTTGCCACACATATGAACTCAAACCTTAGTTTTTATTCATACACATTTTTGGGACTTTTAAATTCCTCCCCCCTTAAAAGAATCTCGTCCTGAGATTACAAAAGAGGAACGAGATGGGAGAGGTAATTACAAACTGTACAACGCTAAAAGTTCCAGATAGTTGGTGCGGAGGTAATCTTCACTTTCCCATGTCGCCTCTTCTGCGGTATGATTACTCCACAGCACCTTGAAAAATCTGATCGTCCGGTTCCGTGTTATCCGGGCCTTTTCATCCAAAATCTGAACCGGTTGCTCGGTGTAGGTTAGGTCTGGTTTCAATTTGTTGATTTCTTCGGTGCGAACAGCAGCGGTGAATTTGAGGCACTTCCGCAGTTGTGACACATGAAATACATCATGAACACCCGCTAGGCTTGCCGGTAGTTCCAGCCGGTAGGCTACGGGTCCGCACTTCTCCGTGATAGCATAAGGACCAATAAAACGGGGAGCAAGTTTCCCCTTTACACCGAACCGGTGAATTCCCTTCATCGAAGACACACGAAGATACACGTGTTCTCCGACGTCAAAATGCAAAGGCCTACGCCGTTGATCAGCGTAGCTCTTCTGTCGGGATTGTGCAGCCTTTAAGTTCTCTTGTATCAACCGAACTCGGTCTTCGGCTTCGTTGACAAGGTCAATCCCAAACAGAACTCTTTCGCCGGACTCACACCAATTCAGTGGTGTGCGACACTTCCGGCCGTAGAGAGCTTCATACGGTGCCATTTTAATACTCGCTTGATAAACGTTGTTGTATGAAAACTCCACCAATGGTAAGTGATCGTCCCAATTCCTACCGTGGTGGATGGCACACGCACTCAACATGTCCTCGAGCACTTGATTCACCCTCTAAGTTTGTCCATCGGTTTGATGGTGATATGTGGAGCTTCTAATCAGCTTGGTGCCCAACAAGGCGTGCAGCTGCTCCCAAAACCGAGCAACGAACAGCACACCTCGATCTGAAATGATGGTCTTCGGGACACCGTGTGAGCATATAATTATGGAGATGAATAACTCCGCATATTGCCTTGCTCGATAATGATTGTTCACCGGTATGAAATGAGCTGATTTCGTCAACCGGTCGATGATCACCCATATCGAGTCATGCTTCTTGGATGTGAGTGGTAATCCGACGATGAAATCCATACTCACATCCTCCCACTTCCATGCCGGTATCTTCAAAGGTCGTAGCGGTCCGGCTTTCCGCATATGAGCAGCCTTGACCCGTCTACACGTATCACACTTGGATACGTACTTAGCGATCTCCCTCTTCATCCTCAGCCACCAAAATTTCTGTTTCAAATCTTGGTACGTCTTGTTACTTCCGGGATGAATGGAAAACTTAGACAGGTGGGCTTCATCCAAGATCTTCTTCCGGAGTTTCATATTGCGCGGTACCACTATACGGTCGTTAAACCATATCGTACCGTTTTCATCCTTCCGGAAACATTTCACCTCTCCATTGTCTAGCCTTCTCCGTATGTGAGACATACCCTTGTCTCTTCTTTGAGCCTCAACAATCTCTTCACGGATCATGGGAATGAGGGCGAGATTATAAAGCGCGCCATACGGAATGACACAGAGACTTGGTTTTTCATCTTCCAACTCAGCAGCTGCCAAGTTGTGGACATGGGCTTTCCGACTAAGCGCGTCGGCAACCACGTTTGCTTTTTCCGGATGATAGTGGATCTAAATTTCATAATCTTTGATGAGCAACAACCATCTCCGTTGTCTCATATTCAGCTCCTTCTGCATGAAGGTATACTTCAGGCTTTTATGGTCGGTGTAGAGGTGAACAAAATTACCAAGCAGATAATGCCTCCACATCTATAACGCCAACACCACTGCAGCAATCTCAAGATCGTGAGTTGGGTAATGCTGCTCGTGGTTTCGCAGTTGACGAGACCCATAGGCGACTACGCACCCTTCTTGCATCAGAACACAGCCGAGACCGATGCCGGATGCATCACAGTATACATCAAATGGCTTCGTCGTGTCTGGCTGAGCATGAACTGGAGCTGTTGTGAGATGTTTCACCAAAGTTTTGAATGCGGCTTCACATGCTGCATTCCACATGTATTTTGTGCCCTTCTTCAGCAGCTCCGTCATTGGTTTAGCAATTTTTGAGAAGCTCAGAATAAACTTTGATAATACCCCGCTAAACCTAGGAAACCTCAGACCTCGTGGACAGATTTGGGAGATTCCCACTTCAGCACTTGTTCAATCTTGCTGGGGTCCACGGCAATGCCTTCTGCTGAAATGATATGACCTAGGAAAGGCACTTGATCAATCCAAAATTCGCACTTGTTGAACTTGGCATATAATTGGTGCTCCCTCAACCGTTGTAGCATGATGCGCAGATGTTCAGCGTGCTCTTCTTCAGATTTGGAGTAAACCAATATGTCGTCAATGAATACCACGATGAACTTGTCTAACTCCGGCATGAACACCGAATTCATCAAGTACATGAAGTGTGCCAGAGCGTTGGTTAACCCAAATGACATGACGAGGTACTCATAGAGCCTGTATCTCATCGAGAAAGCTGTCTTCGGTATGTCCTCCGGTCGGATCTTAATTTGATGATACCCCGGCCGAAGATCCATCTTCGAAAATACCCTTGCACCCACAAGTTGATCAAACAGTATGTCGATGCAGGGCAAAGGATACTTGTTCTTGATCGTGACAGCATTTAGAGGACGGTAATCAACACATAGTCGTAGTGTTTCGTCCTTCTTCTTAACGAACAGCGCAGAGCAACCCCAAGGTGAAGAACTTGGTCGTATGAAACCCTTGCTCATGAGTTCATTTAGTTGCTCCTTCAACTCTGCTAGCTCGTTAGCTGCCATCTTGTAAGGCCTTCGTGAAATACGCATCATTCCCGGCGCCAGTTCAATCTTGAAATCGACGTCCCGTTCGGGCGGCATGCCCGGTAAGTCATCGGGAAATACATCGGGATAATCATGTACCACCGGAATATCTTCTAGTTTAAGTGCTTCCGTGTGGTAGGCCTCTACCATATCTGGGTCTTTGCTTTCTAAAAACGGCGTGTGCTGTCCGTGAATCGGCGAGTCAATCTGGACAGTCCGGTTACCGATATTGAGAACGGCACCATGACGATTTAACCAAGACATCCCCAATATAATGTCTATCTTCCGCCTATCCAATATAATCAGCGATGTTGGGTATATTTTTCCGCCCCAACACAAAGCTGCTCGTGACACAATCTGATTGGCAGAGATATTCCCTCCCGGTGAACGTATAAGGAAACTCGTTGTGGGAGTATTGGTGGATAATTGGTGCTGATCCACGCATGTTTTGCTGATAAAATTGTGGGTTACACCGGAATCAAAAAGTACAAGCACGGGCACGTCTTTGAGAGTAAACATGCCCGCTAATACCGGTGCTCCCTCCGGGACATCCTCAATAGCAAGATGTTGCACAGTCCCGGATTGCATTGCTGTAATGTTGACTTGAGCAGGTGGCGGCATACCACCTGCTGATGATGGTTGTCTACTGTTCAACAACTTCTCCCGGCATTCCTGCCTAAAATGCCCAGAACGGTGGCAATAAGAAGACAGAGGTTTCCCTGGTTCTTCGTTGACTTGTGGTTTAGAATTTGATGTTCTTGGTGGAAGCAATGATGCAACAGGTGTCATTCGTTGCTGCGGCAATGGTGTTGCTTCAAGACAAGATTCTTGAGCAGGGAATCTGTACGGAGTTGATCTCACTTGTACTTGCCATATCTCATCGTATGGTGTGTGATACACCACACGGTACTTACGAGGAACAACTGGTGTGTCTTCTTGCACATCATCCCGGTCCCTCTTCTCTGCTTGACACTCCAGTGTCGCTTGTTCTTGCAGCAGGGCAGCACTGATCAACTCGGTGTAACTGCCTTGATTGAACAAAGCCAACTTATCGTTTAATATGGCACTCAGGCCATAGAAGAAGTAGTCACACCTTGCAGCTTCACTCGTGG
This sequence comes from Neostapfia colusana, assembly GCA_030760725.1. Classification (NCBI taxonomy): domain Eukaryota; kingdom Viridiplantae; phylum Streptophyta; class Magnoliopsida; order Poales; family Poaceae; genus Neostapfia; species Neostapfia colusana. Next base: position 56,221,448 of record JASWHV010000009.1, read on the forward strand.
CATAAGCAGGAGCATATTGTGCCAAAAGGTTGAACCTTTTGACATACTCGAGGACACTCATGTCCCCCTGCCTCATGTTCCTAAATGCTTGCTGCTGGGCCTTGATAAAACCCATAGGAATGTGACGAGCACGGAATGCTTCACAAAATTCCGTCCATTCCACTCGATGGCCTTCCGGAACGGTGGCGAGATAAGCAAACCACCAATTACCGGCGGCTCCATGGAGCTGTTGAGCTGCAAATAATGTCTTCTGATACTCATCGCACTCAAACACTCAAACTTGGACTCCATAACCCGAAGCCACTGATCAGCTTCCACTGGTTCATTGGCTTCCGTGAAAATTGGCGGTTGTGTCGCCAAGAAGTCCAGATAGGCGTTCCGAGGTGGAGCGTCCTGTTGTGCACGTTGGAGTAAGCCCTGTTGTACCAAGGCTTGGAGTAGTCTTGTGTTCTCTTGACTTGACTCGACCATCTGAGCCATGACATCCGCCCATACCGTTGACGGCGGTGCGCGTGGTGGAGTCGAGTCATTATGGTCTCGGCGAGAACCTTCAGCCTGACTCGAAGAATGACTACGCACCATAGTGCAAAAGCATAATTTTGAGGGGAGTCAAAACTTGATCTCAGCAGTATGTGAAAGTATGTAAAACATGAACATGCTAAAACTTTATGAAAGCATAACAAAATTTCATGTTTACACATCTTTCTAAAGCCAACATATTCAGTCCCTCATTCTGTACAGAACAGACCTTTCTGTACTTAACCAAGAATTTGATCCAGTTACTTGCATTTTCATAACTTAAGTTGAATACCAAAGTTAAAGTCAACTTCAGTATCTTTTCAACTAGTACTCACATGCCTCTGGATCATCCTTTAGTCAGAAGTTATGATCGTTCAAAGTTGACAGAATTTCTGGATAAATTTTGCCAGCACCTCCTTTGTATGTGGCTGTTTTGATCACAGTTTTACATACAAATGGGGTACAATTCTGAACAAACTATGAACTACAAAATCGTTACAAGTTTCATAACCTTTCCAACGGTGTATCATATGACCCTTAGAAATTTTTCTACACAATGTTATGGCTAATTTACAGAAACATCCAGAGAAGGTTGCAGCTGTTCTGTTTTCGGAACAGTTTGCATTCAACTGGACATTTAACTAAGTTGGCCTCTGATTTTGCACTGGAGGTCTACAGAAAAATTATTGAGCACTTAAAAACCTACCCAGAACTGTATCATATACTTTCATTGGGTCAATATACACAGAGTTATGGTCTGTCAAAGTCCAGCAACAATTTCTGCCAGAACATAGCACTCTGTTTGTAAGATCAAAAGAAGCCTAGCAACTCTCTTCTTTGAAACTTAGTTCAGATGAAGAGCTCAGTAACTAATATGTGCTTTACCACATCCATTTTAAGTTTGAAAGTTAGTCATGAATGCTTTCTTCATAGGGAGGTAGACTATCCAGTGCAGTACGGTGGCGATGCACCGTAAGACATATGACGGTACTACGTTGCCTCACCAAAGAAAAACCTAGCCGGATTACACCGGCATATATGTATCCTTAGGTGGCACTAAAACAGTCACTCGCAAACGTGTTCTACACGCACTAAGGTTTTCGTGGTTAGTACCTACATAAGCCACACTCAATCATCAGGCCCGGCTGCACACTGAACCCGGTATCCCATACAGTTCGTACACCCGGCCGTCATCACTCGCCCAGGTGTTCTCAAGCCAACCACGCCTTGAGCTACGTGTTCACGTTACTGACCACGTGACGGGGTCTCCCAAATTGCAACACGCATGCCAGGGACAGACGTTGCTCAAATACCCCAAACGACATGAAGAGTCGTAGAGGATACTAAAGTGGGTCGGGTTACCTGCCACCCGTGGGGCTCCACCCTTCAGCTTGTGCGCACTGGTGGACAGCTCTTACGTGCACCCCCCAAGACATAGAACATCCTGAGATGCACGATTTTCCGACGTAACAAATAGGTTAGCTTGCCACCTTCATCATATGCTAATAATAGTCCTTATGTGGGCCTAGTACTTATCTCACCGTATCCTAAGTTTTTATCGTAATATGATGGTCAATCCATGTGCTATCCCCAACGCAGCTCTGATACCAGCTGTCACAGCCCCGATACCACCTGTGAGGGACAGGACCTCGTCGGGTGATGCCGTGATATGAGGCACCCAACAGCACACGGGTTGCAGAAACACATCATATTACATAAATAGTTTAGCGGAAGCGTACAAGAATGTTTTACAAATACTTGTATCAGAGTAAGCTACAGCAGAAGACTATCTCTCTCACGATTCTCTATCTTAGCAACAAAGAAACAGTCCAGCCCGCGGACTGTTTCTTACTAGCAACACGGAGAACAATCTGCAGCGGCGAGGATGCTCTTTGAGTAAACGCTCGGAGGTTCTCGAGTCTCATTGGCATCCCTTCTTTTAAGCATGAAGTCAAATACCTGCAAAACAACTCAGATAGCATCCGTGAGCATAACGCTCAGAAAGACTTAACCGTCACCCTAAACATAAAACTCTATGTGAGGTTATGAACCTAAAATAGGATGGCATAAGCATAATTAAACTCGCCTAAAAGTGAATCCTTACTTTCAGATATTAATTGCAGCATTTTAAATAACCCTAGGCACGCCACATCGGGAGTCCACAATCAAACAAGAAACGCTTTCCCCCGATGTAAATTGCTCATGGCATTAAAGAATCGAGTTTGCACTAGCCTATTCATCAAGATCCAATACAAAGCTAGTATGAAACTTCAAACCAATGTGATTAGTTCCTTTCTCATGCAAGTTTTTACTACTTCACCACTGTGAGAACAAGTATGCTCGGTCCATTCCGCGAGTGACGGTGATTCAAATCAATAACACCTGGACTACACGACACGTACGCCCGTACTCGACGTTGCCTACAACAACCATCACTGACGTCGTACATGGCAGCCTTTCCCCCGTTTCACCTCCGCTGAATCGATCAAGTCGCCCCGTACAGTAGCCACTCTCATGGTGCACCTGCCGACGTGACATGTCATGAGAATGTTCCCCACATACTGCACACCGGCCGTCCGCCTGAGGCGACCCGAAAAGTCCCAACGATAGCTTCCCGAGGTACATCGGTTTATTGGGTCCCATATAGCCAGCATGAGTCCGGTACACAACTCAAACTTGTTCGACAGGGCCGCATACGGATCGGTCCTTGACCGACATGGACAGGTCTATAGCACCCAGGCCCCTATGTCCTGCTGCTCTTACAACCTTCCGGTCTCAACTTTAACTTGCTAATTAATTTATGAACCAATCCCGTATGCCCCTGTTGTTCCTAAATCTGCGAGTAGCATCTCACCACTCGACTTCTACCGAACCGTACTTATGCATGGCAGTTCTACACGGTGAAAGACATCTACCCAATACTCCATGGGTCATTTGGCTGTGCAAGAGGAGTATCAAACACTAGACCTAATGCACAGTTCAAATCTTAACCAAAGGTGAATACAAAATAAAAACTTAATAGCTGTTAAATGTAAACCGGAGCTTGCCTGTTTTGTAGGGTAGTTGTATATAATCAGTTAGTGTCCTTGGTGATCGACCCTTGACTCTCCGGAGCTTGATCCACTTCAATGAATCACTCCTTTGAATCCCCTTCGTTATGGTTCCTATTGAAATGCACATGCACATGTTTTATAGAATGTAATGGAAAGAAGTTATAGAATGGAATTCTTAAGAACAGAGGTTGTGTGGAAAGGCCAAGAATGGCTTGGCTTGCCTCTGTTGTGCAAAGAAACAGAATTGATTTACATTGATCTTACTACCTTAGCTATACACTAACTATTTTCCCTAATGAACATAATAGATGAGCTGAAACGATTTGAGTGCAACTGAAGAACAAAAACTCCAATGGCTTCAAAAGTTTTACAGCAGATTCTATACCACCTTAGGATTTAGCTTGCCAAATTGCAGCTAAGGTGGAATTAAATTGTGTGCTTCATAATTCTCACAATGTCTCTTATGTATTTTCACATACACATAAGTATGGAGAATAAGCACAGGGAGTTCTAGCGCTCAACTTGAGCTGATAATTTACATGTGAGTTCTTGGTCACATGAAAGTAATATGGTCCAAAATTCTGCCCTTTTACTTGAGTAGTTCTCCCAGAATAATTCTTTAAGCAATTCTACTCAAAAGAATTAATTCTGGAATAATGTGCATTTTCATGACCAATTAAGTGAACTACAATTTCATGTATGTCTCAGAGAGCTTGCCTGAATTTTCCTATGATTTTTTGGAAATAGGGATTTCCCAGAATAGATTTTTGAAGTGAGAAACATTTTCTGAAAATGTTTCTGGATTCTTATGAACACATCAGTTTGTTTTTGGAAAATTCCTACTCAAATGATCTTCAAATGAGCTGAACTTTTGCTAGAAAGTCAACAATATACTAAAGAATATTCTGGCACAAATTGGTGATTTTTGGATACACCAAACTCCCTCAATAATTCTTTTTCATAAAAGCTTCAAAGAATTCTCCAGAATATAATATTGACTTTCATAAAAATCTGAATTCATATTTCGATAGAACTCGGAGAGATGAATCCAACCCAATTGGAATCACTCATTTTGGAGTTTTCTACAGGGAGCTATGATTTTCCAAAGTTTGAGCCCTCACTGAAATTGTTTTCCTACAGAAAATCCTACTGGGCCTGCTTATTTAAATTCCAGCCACTAGAATTGAAGCCACACCGGGACCGCGGGGTTTTGCGCGCCAGCACACGGGATCCCGGCCACACCCGATCACGGGTTTGAATTCTGAGCTGCTGACAGCCGGGGCCCACGCTTTCTTCTTCCTCGCATCCGCGCACTCCCCCCTCGCCGGAGCAAATGGCTGCTCACCGGACCGGTATTTCCGGCCGCCGCCCAGCTAGAGGCTCGCCGCCAGAGGGTTTAGGGCACCGAGGAACACGATGGTGGGTTCTGCTTTGGCTGCCGGTGGCCAGAACCAGCTCGGCGACGTGCGGCGGCTACTGTTGTGGTTCGGCGCCGTCACCCGAGGTCTCCAGCGCGCCAACACTTGCACCGATGAGCTCTTCAGCACCAGCGCAGTTCTAGGAAGATCGGCACAACCTCAAAGTAGCTCGAGAGTGGCCGCAAATATGGTTTCACCATGCGACCGAATGGGTCCGCGGCGAACAACCCTAGTAGAGCTTGAAATCCGTCGCGCGGAGACGTTTTCATGCGATGGATGCTAAAGGAGAATTGGTCGCTGGCTAATCCAGCATCTACGTGCAAAGTTTGACAATCTGTGGAGGATTGGAGAGGGGGAATTTTAAGGAACTGTACCGGGAGCTCGGGTTGAGGCCGCCGGAGCAAAACTTTGAAATTCGCCGTCGATAGCTTACGGCATGGACTGAGCTTCAGGTGGAAGCAGCGTGGAGTCCGTGCACTCCTTTTGCCGCCCTTGCTCGGCCGTGAAAGTTGCTCTGGTGCGCTGTCCTCATGCACCCGGTCTTCGGTTGCAACTAGCTCGCCGCTGTGGCGGTGGTTCTAGGGCACAGGAGGCCGAAGTTCGCTTTCTTGCGGGTCAGGGAGGTGGAGGCCGAGCTCAGGGCGCTTTCTAGCAGCTTGGGGAGGAGAGGGCACGAGCGTGCCTTCGGTTTCCCGATCGATCGAGCGGTGAGGAGAAAAACATGGCTCTGTTTAGTGTCGCTCGCGAGGAGGGAAAATGAATGGGCTTTGCTTCGGCCAGGGGGGTGATCAAGCCGCTGAACCGCCTTCGGGTGCCGCGCGTGGGGGAATGAAGCAGCTGGTGGCGCTGCCGAGCCTCCCAGTGCCTCCACGGTGGAAGCTGCTCGTGGCTCACGCGAACTGTTTGATGAAATTTCCCACCGAGGCTGAGACTTAGTGTGCAAGGCACCCTCTTTAGCTCTATGACATGTGGGTCCCACTCCACATTTACCTCCCAAATATCTTCTCAAGCTGATCCTCTCAATCCCCTGAATTCTAAGTTTAAAAGGTGGGTTAGAGTTTGAATCCTTCCAATTCAGTTTGAATTTGCTCACCAAATTTGAATTTGGTTGAAGTTTGCAAATTCTTCTCTTTACTCCTTTTTGAGCCCACCCTACAAATGAAAAGTTTGTGATCAAACTTTTCCCCATAATTCCAACTATATGGCTGCATGTTTATTCAAAGTTTTTGGTCATCCCATGTGTAAACTTTGAATCTCAAATCTGATTTTTAAACTTACATGCAAAGAGGTATTTAACTCCATATTGTTTCAACACTTTTAAATAAACATGTGAGCCTCATTTTGGATGGTCATCCATGTATCACTTTGCATGAAGAAATGTTTTAGCAAGTCCCATTTTTCATGTCTTTGCCACACATATGAACTCAAACCTTAGTTTTTATTCATACACATTTTTGGGACTTTTACACCAGTCGCGCGGGACACGTGTCGCTCTCGGAGCTCCTCTCCGAGATGTCCGACCCGCAGGACACATGTCGCTCTCGGAGCTCGCCTCTGAGAGGTCCGGTCCTATTGGACACGTGTCACCTCCGGAGCTCGCCTCCGGGAGGCCCGACACAACCGGACACGTGTCACCTCCAGAGCTCACCTCCGGGAGGTTCAATGCTTATGGACACGTGTCAACCTCGGAGCTCGTCTTTGAGGAGATAGGAAGTCTGGCGCTACTGGACACGTGGCACTACCAGAGCCCACCTCCGAAGAGAGGGGAGGTCCGGAACTGACACGTGGTATTCGTGAAGCTCGCCTATGTTGAGAGGGGAGGTCCCAACCCACCAGACACGTGGTGCACACGGAGCTCGTCTCTGGAGAGAGGGGAGGTCCCGCACGCCAGGACGCGTGGCGCACACAGAACTCACCTCTGAGGAAGAGGGAGGTCTCGCCCGCCTGACACGCGGCAAAACCGGAGCTAGTCTCTGCGGAAAGGGGAGCCCAGGTTACCGCAGGACACGTGGAGCCTCCGGAGCTCATCACCGCGAAGGTGACGAGATCTGAAGCGGTTTTTTCTTCAGTACGCACGGAAATACCGGTACAAGACGAAACCGACACGAATTCCACATTGCTTCTGCACCAAATCAACTAAAGATAAGTTGTTAAGATCCAAAAACAATTTTAATAGGACTCTTATTCGAATTCCGATCAGAGGCGGACTCTTCGTTACCTCTTAGAAATAGAACCGAAAACCTTTGGCCGCAACCATGAACTTCTTTTCCACCTCCTGAGCCGACAACATAGAGCCCTAGTCCCCAGCTCGCCGAGCTAAACCCCTTCTCTGTTGTTTGACAACCAGAGAGATCGCCAACGAGCCCAGAGATGATTGCCATCGCCGCAGGAGAGCCGATGATCTGTTTCGATGCCATTGCTAGGAGGAAGGACCCTAAGATAGTAAGGTAGGTCTCCAATACCACCTTACGACATCATCTCGTTTTCTTTGCATCTGTTCTTCGATCCTTTCAAACAGAAGCTTTTTTGTGGACAGATCACGTGTTGATCGGTTTGATCTAGAGACAAGATCATTGCCATGTCCACATTTGATCCGAAAACCTCTGTTCATCGTAGAACCCATGCAAGCCATGCATGAACACGTACAAACTGATCTAATAAACAGCACCGTAGGATTAACATGCATATGTATCATTGCATCTTAAAGTAGAGTTTGTGCATGATTATTGATTGCTATGAATCTTGTATGTGTGTGATCGCGTATAGAAGGACAAGCTCAGTGAGCTACCTACGACGGACTACAACAGCAAGAATTTGAGCAACAAGAACCGCAAGAACAAGGCAAGTGCTCCTTGACCATATTGATCCCATGTTTTTGAAACTGTTTTGTTTGCGAAAAGGTGTGAGTGCTTCAGTCAACATGATGGGAAACCATTTTATAGGAGTTTACTAGTTTTGGTGAAATCACCCGTGTCGTCAGGGAAGTTTATGAGTCGGGTATGGTTTTTGCTTTTATGCTTCGCTGAGTCCATGGGATACGGGAAGCGAGTTAGATCTGTCTAGCTAACTGCACTCGTGTGAATAATGAGAAACGGATATTGTTAATGAATATGAATCGGAGGGAGATCTAGGCAAGCTGGATTTGTGAATGAGGTAGAATGAGATGGTGGTTACATGGCGTAGATCTAAGGACCGGTTCATGCCAGCCATGCCAGGATAACAGTGGCACCACAAGGCCAAGTATGGGTGCGGCTTAGCTGAGTAATTAGGTAAGTTACTAGATTGTTATGGACTGTGGAAGGTGCGGGGAATGGGAGTCGAGTGAGGACTGCCCTTGGAACTGCATGGCACAAGAGGGGGCCCGTGGGTGGGAGAATTAGAGATTCTAGCCTTCCGGTGAAACCTTAGTGAGTCCATACATTTAGTAGCCCCTTTGTAAAGGCTATTTTGTGATCTCTTGGCCGTACATCGACGGTTGTGTACTGGTATAATGGAGGTTCTGTAGTCGCCGACGGGTGACAAAATCTCAAACTTGTGGCCAAAGTGGTACAAACTTTGCATAGTCTAAAACTGTCATGATAGCCGAGCTTACGGTCACGAGCGCCTGTACAACTCACATGATTAGATGGGATGGTTTTTGGGATGGTTTTTGGTTATTGGTTTGGTTTGGTCTTCGGGACTGTTGAGTCCGCTTAATGAGATTGGTTGCATGACTGTTGAATCATGGCAACGAGATTTGGTCTCGGAATGAGAAGGAAATTGAATGGTGGTGAATACGAGATGGTATTCATGAGATGGTAGTGAATACGAGATGGTATTCATGAGCAAAGTTGAGAAAGATTAATGTCTGGTTGAGACATGGAAAGGGATGAATCATAATGGAGGTATGTTAATGTTTAAATACATGTTGGGATTACATTCACTTAAAGCTAAGTTGCTGTTTTTATCGTGTTTTGAGAAATAAACTTTGCTTTTATGCAATGAGCCTTTTTATACCTTCCTTGTTGTGAGTCACATATCATATTTTCCCACACTTGCTGAGTACATCATGTACTCAAACTTGCATTATTACTTCATCATCAGCAACAGGAGAGGAATGCTATGAAGACCAAGTGGAGTATTAGGTGTGAAATCTATCCTCAACGTTGTCTGTGGAGTAGGAGATGAAGCCGCTGCTGCTGCTTAGATTGCTTCCGCAATAGTTAGAAGATTTCCGCTGCTAAGATAAGACATCCGCTGCTAGCATGAGTTTTGAGACTCATGAGACTTTGTAATAAAACCCTGTTCATTCATGGTATTATATTCTGAATTCAGTTTTCGGTTCTGTGTTCTACAGAAACGAGGGCGTCACAAGTTGGTATCAGGGCCACGGTTGACGGTAGGTTACACGCCTAGATAAGAAAACACAAATTGGTATCAACCTTTCACGGGTTGATTGTAGATCACACACCTATATAGGACACAGATTGGTATCAACCTGCCACGGGATGATCGTAGATCACACACCTAGATAGGTCACAGATTAATATTAGAGCTGCCATGCCTAGTCACAGATTGGTACAATACACATATTGGTATCAACCTATCACGGTTGACTGTAGGTCACAAGCCTAGATTGATCACAGATTGGTAGCTGAACCACGTTGACTGTAGGACACACCCTAGTAAAAGATTGGTATTAGAAGCCACGCTGACCATAGGATGCAAGCCTAGGATGCATAGATTGGCATTGGAACCACCTTGACGTAGGATGCAATTCTAGGAGAAGCCATAGTTGGATCACAGATTGGTATCACCCCAAACCACCTTGACATAGGGTGAAATCACAGATTGGTATCACCCCAAAAACCCTATAGGACCCGCATTGGGTAAGCCTTGAATAGGAGTTGTGTGGAACTTTTGTGATGATTGTTGTGGTTGTGTGCTTAGTGTGAGTTGTGGGACATTTCAACGTTGTCCATATCCACACATAGTAGAGAGATGTGAGATGCTTCGGCACTTTTTCACATCCTCATATAGGACGATATTAAGTCCATCCACCATGATGCATACTAACCCCTATTCTACTCAAAGATGGTTAGAGGAAACGCCAGCCGCCAAGGAAGGAACGTCCGTGGCAACCAAGAGGATGGCCACAATGAAGTTCCTGTTAACCTCAGAGCTGGTGCAAATAATCTAGAACGGTTGATGGCTATGCAGAATATGCTTATGCAAACTATGAACCAAACTTTGGGTCAGTTGCAAGCCAACAACAACAACCCTGTTCCTGCACCACCGCCACCACCACCGCCACCACCACCGGCTCACAACCGACTGGAGAGTTCATGAGAACTCGACCCCCTACCTTTGCTCAAGCTAATGACCCCATGGAGGCCGATGATTGGTTGAAATCCATGGAGAAGAAGCTTGCCATAGTTCAGTGCAATGACAGAGAGAAAGTCTCTTTGCATCGCACCAACTTATGGAAGCAGCCGCTGACTGGTGGGATGCCCTATGCAACGACCACGTCGACCCAGAGACTATTACTTCGACTGAGTTCAAGGAGAGTTTCCGCTCTCATTACATCCCTGCTGGAGTAGTGATGCTTAAAAGACAAAAGTTTGAGGGTCTCCGCCAAGGATAGAAGAGCGTGAATGAGTACCTCAACAAGTTCACGCAGCTGTCACGGTATGCCCCTGAAGATGTCAACATGGACCAACGGAAGCAGTACCTTTTCATGAGAGGGTTGAACAATGTGATCCAGGTTCAGCTCCTCAACAATGACTATGCGAGCTTCCAGAAGTTAGTTGACAAATCTATAGTAGCAAGATCCGAGAGATCGAGCGAGAGGGCAAGAGAAAGATGCCATACCAGCCACAAGGGAGTAATGTACGTCCGCGTTACATGCCCCCAGCTGCACCGCCGTATGGATCGTCCACTTCTGCTTTTCGCCCTAATCAACCACCACAACAACAACCCGTTGCACAAGCACCTCGTGTGCCTTTGCCTAGTGCGCCTCGTCCAAACATGGGCGCTCCTGCTCAAAACCCCCGCCCCAACGTACCTTCTGTCGTGGGCAACAAGGCATGCTTTGCATGTGGAGAAACAGGACACTTCGCGAGCCAGTGCCCGAGCAGAGGTCCTGGACAGCAAGGCTACGTGCCCAAGCAGAACCCTTTGCCGAACGGAGGATCCAATCAAGGAAACCGTGAACAGCAGAACTACGCTCGCGGCAACATGAACCATGTCTCTGCTGAGGAAGCGCAACAGGCTGAAGAAGTCGTGATTGGTATGTTCCTTGCCAACTCCAACCCATCCACCATCTTATTTGATTCCGAAGCATCGCATTCCTTCATATCATCCAAGTATGTTGCCAAGTATAATCTACCCAGATCACACTTGAAATATACTACGTTGGTTAATTCTCCCAGTGGAGAGATGAGGACTAATATAGTATGTCTGAAAGTAAACCTTAAAATAAGGGGGGCAGACTTCCTTGCCAACCTCATTGTCTTGGATTCCCAAGGGCTTGACATAATACTCGGAATGGATTGGTTAAGCAAGCACAACGGAGTAATCCAATGTGCTGAGAGGAGCGTGCAGTACAAACGAGCACGGAACCCGTATCGAGTTCGAGTCAGCCCAGCCAACAACCGAGAAGGCCATGTTGAACCACGTCGAAGGAGGATCATTGGACAGCATTCCGGTGGTTCAAGAATTATCTGACGTGTTCCCGGAAGAACTCCCAGGTATGTCACCTGACCGGGACATTGAGTTTTCCATTGACTTAGTATCCGGAACCGCACCTATAGCAAAGAGACCCTATAGGATGCCCATTAACGAGCTAGTGGAGCTCAAGAAGCAAATTCAGGAGCAGCTAGAGAAGGGTTTTATACGTACAAGCTCGTCACCATTGGGATCCCGCGTGCTCTTCGTAGAAAAGAAGGATGGAACCCAAAGGAGGTGATGATCAAGAATAAGTACCCTCTGCCCGTATAGAAGACCTATTTGACCAAATGAAAGGAGCCCGAGTCTTCACCAAGATTGATCTTCGGTGGGATATTTCCAACTGAAGATTAAGCCCTTAGATATATCCAAGACTGCCTTTCGAACACGGTATGGTTCGTATGGATATACCGTGATGTCTTTTGGATTAACGAACGCACCTGCATACTTCATGTACCTCATGAACAAGATTTTCATGGAGTACTTGGATAAGTTCATCGTGGTTTTCATTGAAGACATCATGGTGTATTCAAAAAGCGAGGAGGAGCATGAAGAACATTTGAGATTGACATTGCAGAAGCTGCAAGAGCATCAATTGTATGCCAAGTTCAGCAAGTGTCAATTTTGGATAAAGGAGATATTGTTCCTAGGCCACATCATCTCCGAGGAAGGAGTATCGGATGATCCCGGAAAAGTGGGAGATGTTCTGAAGTGGAACCAACTGCAAAACGTGAGGGATATTCGGAGTTTTCTTGGGATGGCTGGATACTACTGAAGGTTCATCAAGAACTTCTTTAGAATAGAAAAGCCTATGACGAAGTTGCTAACAAAGGGAAAAGCCTTCCAATGGACACCACCGTGCCAAGAAATCTTTGAGGAGCTCAATAAGAGGCTAACCACAGCGCCGGTTTTGGTATTGCCGGATGTAAGCAAGAGCTTTGACATATATTGTGATGAATCCAGACAAGGGCTTGGATGTGTGCTCATGCAAGAAGGACAAGTGGTAGCCTATGCGTCGAGACAACGCAAGAAACACGAGCTCAATTACCCCACACATGACTTGGAACTAGCAGCCTAGTGCATGCATTAAAGATTTGGAGACATTATATCTTTGGCCACCGATGTGAGATCTATACGGATCATAAAAGCCTCAAGTACATATTCACTCAAACGGATTTGATTTTGAGGCAATGTCGATGGTTGGAGCTCATCAAGGATTATGATGTTGGAATCAACTATCACGCTGGAAAGGCCAATGTAGTGGCCGATGCACTGAGCCGGAAGGGAGCATGTCACCATCTCACGGTTCGGGAGCTACCACCCGAGCTATGAAAGGAGTTTGAACGGTTACATCTCGGGTTCTTGAACGAGATGGAAGTAATGGAACTCCACTCTTCATTGGAACAAGAGATACGAAATGGCCAATCTATGGATGAGGAGATCAAGGAGATCAAGGAAAGAATACAACAAGGAATAGAGAAGGACTTCAAGGAAGACGAGAAGGGTACGCTTTGGCTAGGAAAAAGGATTTGTGTGCCTAACGTGAAGCGCATACGCGACACGATATTAAAAGTGGCACATGACTCACTTTATTCCATACATCCCGGAAGTACCAAGATGTACAAGGACCTGAAGACTTGTTATTGGTGGGATGGTATGAAAAGGGACATAGCCAAGTATGTTGCCCTATGCGACACATGCCAACGGGTGAAGGCTGAACATCAAAGACCCGCTGGACTGTTGCAACCCTTAAAGGTACCCGAGTGGAAGTGGGAAGACATCAGTTTGGATTTCATCGTCGGATTGCCACGTACTCGATCGGGTTATGACTCAATCTGGGTTATCGTGGACCGATTGACGAAAACCGCTCATTTTCTTCCTGTTAAAACCACGTACCGCGTGGCAGATCTAGCCGAGCTATACATGGAGCAAATCGTGTGCCGCCATGGAGTCCCGAAGAGGATAGTCTCAGATAGGGGTTCTCAGTTTCCTCTTGATTTTGGAGGAAGCTGCAGAAAGCTATGGGTACACGACTGGATTTTAGCTCCGCTTACCACCCACAGACAGATTGACAAACAGAAAGGACAAACCAAATTTTGGAAGACATGTTGAGAGCCTATGCCTTGAAGCATGGACGAAGTTGGCATAGGATTTTGCCATAATCCGAGTTCTCCTATAACAACAGCTATCAAGCCAGCTTGAAGATGTCACCTTTTGAAGCGTTGTATGGTATACGGTGTAGAACACCGTTGTTTTGGAACGAGACCGGAGAGAACCAAGTGTTTGGACCCAAAATGCTACAAGAGGGTGAGAAGCAAGTCCAAACCACACGGGAGAACTTGAAGGCTGCTCAGTCACGACAGAAAGGCTATGCGGACAATAGGCAAAGGAAGTTGACTTTCGAAGTAGGAGACTTCCTATACCTTAAGGTATCGCCTATCCGTGGCCAACTACGTTTCAACGTCAAAGCAAGGCTAGCACCTCGCTACATTGGGCCATTTAAGATTTTGGACAAGCGAGGAGAAGTAGCCTATCGACTAGAGCTCCCAACGCACCTCTACGACGTGCATGACATATTTCATGTATCACAGCTTAAGAAGTGCTTGAGAGTACCAGAGGAGCAAGTACCGATGGATGAGCTCGAACTTCAAGAGGATCTGACCTATGCAGAGCACCCTGTCCAAATTTTGGACGTAAAGGAAAGGGTCACGAGGAACAAAGTGATCCGTTGGTGCAAGGTACAATGGAGCCATCACACTGAAGCTGAAGCTACATGGAAACGTGAAGAAGACATCAAGACAGAGTTTCCTCATCTATTCTCTACTAACGAATCTCGAGGGCGAGATTCAATTTAAGGGGGGTAGATTTGTGACACCCTCATTTTTTATTTCTGCATGTATTCATGCTTCATGTAGAAAAACATTTTTAAAATAAGTTGAAACCGAGAAAGAATAAAAAAGTTAGCCAAAAAGAGCAAATTCTAGTTTACAAAGAGCGCCGAAAACAACTCCCGCGGCTCGCTGGCCACGTGGCACGTTCGGATCTCATCTCCGCATAGGCGGAGAGGTCTGCCGCTAAACTGGCTACGTGGCAGGCTCGGGGCTCGTCTCTGTTGAAAAGAGCAAGGTCAGACCCCGTGGGACACATGTTGCCCCCAGAGCTAGCCTCTGCGGAGAAGCGAGGCCAGTCCCGCAGGACACGTGTCGGCTGCGGAGCTAGTCCCTGCGGGAAAGAGAGAACCAGTCGCGCGGGACACGTGTCGCTCTCAGAGCTCCTCTCCGAGAGGTCCGACCCGCGGGACGCATGTCGCTCTCAGAGCTCGCCTCCGAGAGGTCTGGTCCTATTGGACACGTGTCACCTCCGGAGCTCACTTCCGGGAGGTCTGACACTACCAGACATGTGTCACCTCCGGAGCTCACCTCCAGGAGGTCCGACGCTGATGGACACGTGTCAACCTCGGAGCTCGTCTCTGAGGAGAAAGGAAGTCTGGCGCTACTGAACACGTGGCACTACAGGAGCCCACCTCCGAATAGAGGGGAGGTCTGGCTCTGACACATGGAACATTTGGAGCTACCTCCGAAGAGAGGGGAGGTCCGAAACTGACACGTGGCATTCGTGGAGCTCGCCTCTGTTGAGAGGGGAGGTCCCGATCCACCAGACACGTGGAGCATGCGGAGCTCGTCTCTAGAGAGAGGGGAGGTCCCACCCGCCAGGACGCGTGGCACACGCGGAACTCACCTCTGAGGAAGAGGGAGGTCTCGCCCGCCTGACACGTGGCACAACCGGAGATAGTCTCTTCGGAAAGGGGAGCCCAGGTTCCCGCAGGACGTGTGGAGCCTCCGGAGCTCATCACCGTGAAGGTGACGAGATCTGAAGCGGTTTTTGCTTCTGTACTCACGGGAATACCGGTACGGGAGGAACATGACACGAATTCCACATTGCTGCCGCACCAAATCAACTAAAGATAAGTTTTTAAGATCCAAAAACAATTTTAATAGGACTCTTATTCGAATTCCGATCAGAGGAGGACTCTTCATTTCCTCTTATAAATAGAACCGAAAACCTTTGGCCGCAACCACGAACTTCTTTTCCACCTCCTGAGCTGACAACTTAGAGCCCTAGCCCCCAGCTCGCCGAGGTAAACCCCTTCGCCGGAGTTTGACCACCAGAGATATTGCCGACGAGCCCAGAGACGATTGCCATCGCCGGAGGAGAGCCGACAATCTGTTTCGCTGCCATTGCTAGGAGGAAGGACCCAAAGATAGTAAGGTAGGTCTCCAATACCACCTTACGACGTCATCGCGTTTTCTTTGCATCTGTTCTTCTATCCTTTCGAACAGAAGCTTTTTCATGGACAGATCACATTGTGATCACTTTGATCTAGAGGCAAGATCATTGCCACATCCACATTTGATCCGAACACCTCTGTTCATCGTAAAACCCA
The DNA here is from genome assembly GCA_030760725.1 of Neostapfia colusana. Lineage (NCBI taxonomy): Eukaryota > Viridiplantae > Streptophyta > Magnoliopsida > Poales > Poaceae > Neostapfia > Neostapfia colusana. Next base: position 56,237,587 of record JASWHV010000009.1, read on the forward strand.
TGCAAGCAATGCAAGAACACGTACAAACTGATCTAATAAACAGCACCATAAGATTAACATGGATATGAATCATTGCATCTTAAAGTAGAGTTTGTGCATGATGATTGATTGCTATGAATCTTGTATGTGCGTGATCGCATATATAAGGACAAGCTCAGGGAGCTACCTACGACAGACTACAACAGTAAGAATTTGAGCAACAGGAACCGCAAGAACAAGGCTAGTGCTCCTTGACCATATTGATCCCATGTTTTTGAAACTGTTTTGTTTGCGAAAAGGTGCAAGTGCTTGAGTCAACATGATGGGAAACCCTTTTATAGGAGTTTAGTAGTTTTGGTTAAATTACCCTTGTCGCCAGGGAAGTTTATGAGTCGGGTATGGTTTTTGCTTTTATGCTTCGTTGAGTCCTTGGGATACGGGAAGCGAATTATATGTGTCTAGCTAACTGCACTCGTGTGAATAATGAGAAACGGATATTATTAACGAATATGAATCGGATGGGGATCTAGGCAAGCTGGGTTTGTGAATGAGGTAGAATGAGATGGTGGTTACTTGCCGTAGATCTAAGGACCGGTTCATGCCAGCCAGGCCAGGATAACAGTGCCACCACAAGGCCAAGTATGGGTGCGGATTAGCTCAGTAATTAGGTAAGTTACTAGATTGTTGTGGACCGTGGAAGGCATGGGGAATGGGAGTCGAGTGAGGGCTGCCCTAGGAACTGCATGGCACAAGAGGGGGCCCGTGTGTAAAAGTCCCAAAACTTGTAAAAGGGAAAACTTTAGTGATGAATAAAGTTGAGTTTAAATCCGAGAAATGGGACTTGCAAAAACCTTTATAAAAGCGTGTGAGGATGGTCATGAGCAAGCACATATATTCAAGTTTCCTTTTTATTTAAGTGATCATGTAAATGCAAAGGGGTCATTTTAAATTAAGGATGCAAACTGTGGTGGTAAACCTTCACTTTACAGCCACCTAATTAAAAGTTTGAATCCATAATTGAATTCTCCAGGTTCAAATTATGAAGGATGCAAATTTTGAGCAAATTTGGAGGTGCTTTGGTAGGTATATCAAAGAGACTTGTGAATTTTCCTTGAAATTAAATTCAAATTTGAACTGAAGTACACCATGTCAAAATTCCAAACAGCTTTTGAATTTGAGCTCTTCAGGGCTGAAATTTGCACTGTGCCAAAAATTGGAGATCTTTTGGGAGAGACGAGCTGTGGGACCCACATGTCATTGGAAAGAAACTTACAACTGAAGGAAACCTGTTTTCTGTTCAGACCCGAGCTCGGAGCAAACAGCCGCAGGCCGACACCGAGGCAACCGGCGCCACCTCCCGAGCAGCTGCTGGAGCCTCCTCGCCCTTATCAGTTTTCCACCGGGAGTGTGCTCCTTACAACACCGAGAAAACGCCCGAGCTACGCCCCTTCCACTCCACAGCGCCGTTCCCGGGTGTTTTTGCCGCCGCTGCGTACACACGATCAGTTCCCCATCGCCAACCGTCTTCCCGAGCTCTGACACCCGGACAAACTCGGAAGCGGCGTCGCCCACACTCCCTGAAGCCTGTCAAAGCGAGTTTCCAGAGTGCAACGGGCTACAATAACCTCGCCAAGCCTTTCCTTCCCCGGCGAACCGACCTCGGCGGCTTCACTTCAAGCCAAGTATCTTCGGTGTTTCACGCACAACAAAGCCACGAATAAGGTTGGTTACCACCTCCCCTTGCTGTCCACGAAGTTTGGGATCATTTCATAGGACCACCTAGCCGGAATTTAAGTTTTCCTCACGGCGGGTTCTTCGGGTCGCCGGAGCCAAACCTGGAAATTCTCTTCCGAGCTGTAGAGGCTCCCGGTTGTGTTCTGGTGTCATGATCCTTAGACTCCTATGGACCTCCTCGACCAAACAGAGCACGATTCCATCAACTCTAGCCGAAGAACGCCAAGTTTTTCTCCGTCGCCGCGAAAACCGTCTCGGGCGCACGGTGACGGCATAGCTAGCGGCCTCCCCAAGCAAATTTGTGCACACGTCGATGAGCTACACCTTCCACTGATGCTGTAGCACCAATCCTTCATGTTTTTGGCAAGCTAGAACGTCGGCGCTACGCCGCCGAAGCTCAGTTAAGCCGCCGCACCGTCGCGAGCTCGGTTAGGGCCGACGTCGATGTGGGGAAACCCTCCCCACGTGTTCAGCGCACAGAATTAGGGGCTGGCGGCAAGTTTAAGCATGGGAGACGGACGGACGACCGGGTTCCGAAGTTTTCCGGCGAGCTCCGGCGGCAGGGGTCGCGCGGGAGCGGGAGAAAGACGAAGGGGGGTCGGCCCCACTCGTCAGCGGCTGGATTTAAACGTGCGGGATCTTCTGTGGCCTCGGATCGAACTGTGGCCATGCGGGAAAGACTCTGTGGCCCCATGTGGTTTGGTTCCAGCAGTTGACACGTGTACCGGGACCAACGGTCAGAGTTTAAACTTTTTCCCGGTTTATTTTAAATAATAGATTTGATTGAAACTTTGGAACCTCATAACTTTTGCTAGGAAGCTCCAAAATTAGTGATTCAAATTGGGATGGTTTCACGATGACAAACTCTATCAAGATATGCAACCTAATTTGTATGAAAATCAATAGAAAATTCTGGAAAATTCTTTAAATTTCTTCAGCAAAAGAATTTTAGAGGGAGTTTGGTTCATCCAAAAATCCTCAAATTGTGCCAGAATAATCTTTACGTTGTTAGGACACTCCTATAAAAGTTTCAGCTCAGTTGGAGTTGATTTAGTTAGGATAATTCTGAAATCAAGTTTCTGAGTTCAAATGAATTCAGAAAACAATTTCAGAGAATTTCCAAAACTTGGAAATTCAGTTCTAGTAAATTCTTAGCTCCAAAAATACTAGGAAAAATCAGGCATACTCTATGAGCTATGTATGAAATTGTAATTCACTTGAATTTGCATGAAAGTGCAAATTTATACAGAATTAATTCCTTTTTACCTAAATTCTTAGGGAATTGTTCTGAGTGAGCTACTCAGTGAAAAATTCTAAAAATTTTGGTCCAGATGACTTTCTTGGGACAAGGAACTCACAAGAAAATTTCCAGCTCCAGTGGAGTCCTGGATCAGTAATGTTCTGTTCAACTTCATTAGGTGATCACCACCCAAGTGATGAACCCCACTTATCACTTGATCATAGTACTTTAACCCAAACCCAAACCACTAGCACCAGTGTCATTTTAAATTCTTAAACAGAGTTCCAGTTTTAAACTTGTCTTTAGCACTTGTTAGCAAAAGTTATACAATTAAGCATATATGCATATTCATAATGTGTAGTGATTAAACGTGGAATAGGGGAGAAGGAGTGAAGCTTGGATCAAGGAACAAGAAGGGCAGTGATTAAGCTTCAAGTCATCAGCAACTAAGTTCACAATTTTCCTGACTTTAGTCACCTGCAAAACCAAGGCAAGCTTCGGTTGCATTTAAGTTATTTATAAAGTTTTTACTTTGTTCACAATTATGGTTTAAAGTTTGTATGTGCATTAGGTCAAGGATGTTGTATACTCCATAACCAAAATGAACCCTTGGGTCAAGGGTAGAAAGGTGTTATGGATGTAGAATAAAGCCGTGCTAAATAGGCTAGGACATCCGGTAGAAGACGAGTAGTTGGAATCTACTCGCGAGCTATAGTTTAGGATGACATAAGTGTGGTTGAAAAAGAAGCAAACTAAACTTTACATTTTTAAAGATGAGACCAGGCAGAAGGGTTAGGCAGCGACAAGACGAGGTATTGGTGGAGTAGCTCTGCCTGTGTCGGTTAAGGATCGAAGCATGTGCGGCCCTGGGAGCAAGTATTGAATTGTGTACCGGATGCTTACAGCTATATGGGAACCAGGAAACCGATGTACCGGGTTCACTGGATTGTAGTCATACCACATCGTCTCGTTAGACCTATGAGCCTGAGACGGAGCGACCGGTTCTACAGTCGAGTGACCTGCGAAAGGTTGCCACGTACGATGTAATGAAGGACGCCAGATTTGGGTCTTCAGAGGCAGGCATATGTGTCGAGTTATCCGGGTAGTGTTTGATTCGAATCACCGTCCCTCGCGGTTATGAGTACCGCTTGCTCACTGCACTGTGACGTAGTAATCAAGTTGTGTGGAAACAGTTTGCAAAGGTTTTAATTGCTGCTATGATTATTGTAAATTGCATGAAAACCCTGTTTGAAGTAGAGATAGAGCAATCTAAAGTTATGTTTCCACCTTGGGACAAGTAACATTGGAATGAAGCATTTCTTGTTTGATTGTGGAGTTCTAATGTTGCTGGGCGCAAGGTCACTACTATGATGGCTAAAATCTGAAAGTTAAGGATAAACTCGTAGGCGAGCCCTTTTGCAAAATATATGTTAAGTCTTAAGTTACTTTCATGTAGAGTTGCATGTTTAGGAGAGACAGTTAAGTCTTGCTGAGCCTTTGTGCTCATTCTTGCTATATGAGTAGTTTTGCAGGTTAATATCGACGCATAAAAAGAAGGTTGTCCGGTGACACTCGGAGACTTCCGAGTCATGTTACACATGGAGGTCTCGCCCGCCTGACACGCGGCACAACCGGAGATAGTCTCTGTGGAAAGGGGAGCCCAGGTTCCCGCAGGACATGTGGAGCCTCCGGAGCTCATCACCGTGAAGGTGACGAGATCTGAAGCGGTTTTTGCTTCTGTACTCACGGGAATACCGGTACGGGAGGAAACTGACACGAATTCCACATTGCTGCCGCACCAAATCAACTAAAGATAAGTTTTTAAGATCCAAAAACAATTTTAATAGGACTCTTATTCGAATTCCGATCAGAGGAGGACTCTTCATTTCCTCTTATAAATAGAACCGAAAACCTTTGGCCGCAACCACGAACTTCTTTTCCACATCCTGAGCCGACAACTTAGAGCCCTAGCCCCCAGCTCGCCGAGGTAAACCCCTTCGCCGCAGTTTGACCACCAGAGAGATTGCCGACGAGCCCAGAGATGATTGCCATCGCCGGAGGAGAGCCGACGATCTGTTTCGCTGCCATTGCTAGGAGGAAGGACCCGAAGATAGTAAGGTAGGTCTCCAATACCACCTTACGACATCATCGCATTTTCTTTGCATCTGTTCTTCCATCCTTTCGAACAGAAGCTTTTTCATGGACAGATCACGTTGTGATCACTTTGATCTAGAGACAAGATCATTGCCACATCCACATTTGATCCGAACACCTCTGTTCATCGTAAAACCCATGCAAGCAATGCAAGAACACGTACAAACTGATCTAATAAACAGCACCATAAGATTAACATGGATATGAATCATTGCATCTTAAAGTAGAGTTTGTGCATGATGATTGATTGCTATGAATCTTGTATGTGCGTGATCGCGTATATAAGGACAAGCTCAGGGAGCTACCTACGACGGACTACAACAGTAAGAATTTGAGCAACAGGAACCGCAAGAACAAGGCTAGTGCTCCTTGACCATATTGATCCCATGTTTTTGAAACTGTTTTGTGTGCGAAAAGGTGCAAGTGCTTGAGTCAACATGATGGGAAACCCTTTTATAGGAGTTTAGTAGTTTTGGTTAAATTACCCTTATCGCCAGGGAAGTTTATGAGTCGGGTATGGTTTTTGCTTTTATGCTTCGTTGAGTCCTTGGGATATGGGAAGCGAGTTAGATGTGTCTAGCTAACTGCACTCGTGTGAATAATGAGAAACGGATATTATTAACGAATATGAATCGGATGGGGATCTTGGCAAGCTGGGTTTGTGAATGAGGTAGAATGAGATGGTGGTTACTTGCCGTAGATCTAAGGACCGGTTCATGCCAGCCATGCCAGGATAACAGTGCCACCACAAGGCCAAGTATGGGTGTGGATTAGCTCAGTAATTAGGTAAGTTACTAGATTGTTGTGGACCGTGGAAGGCATGGGGAATGGGAGTCGAGTGAGGGCTGCCCTAGGAACTGCATGGCACAAGAGGGGGCCCGTGTGTAAAAGTCCCAAAACTTGTAAAGGGAAAACTTTAGTGATGAATAAAGTTGAGTTTAAATCCGAGAAATGGGACTTGCAAAAACCTTTCTAAAAGCATGTGAGGATGGTCATGAGCAAGCACATATATTCAAGTTTCCTTTTTATTTAAGTGATCATGTAAATGCAAAGGGGTCATTTTAAATTAAGGATGCAAACTGTGGTGGTAAACCTTCACTTTACAGCCACCTAATTAAAAGTTTGAATCCATAATATAATTCTCCAGGTTCAAATTATGAAGGATGCAAATTTTAAGCAAATTTGGAGGTGCTTTGGTAGGTATATCAAAGAGACTTGTGAATTTTCCTTGAAATTAAATTCAAATTTGAACTGAAGTACACCATGTCAAAATTCCAAACAGCTTTTGAATTTGAGCTCTTCAGGGCTGAAATTTGCACTGTGCCAAAAATTGGAGATCTTTTGGGAGAGACGAGCTGTGGGACCCACATGTCATTGGAAAGAAACTTACAACTGAAGGAAACCTGTTTTCTGTTCAGACCCGAGCTCGGAGCAAACAGCCGCAGGCCGACACCGAGGCAACCGGCGCCACCTCCCGAGCAGCTGCTGGAGCCTCCTCGCCCTTATCAGTTTTCCACCGGGAGTGTGCTCCTTACAACACCGAGAAAATGCCCGATCTACGCCCCTTCCACTCCACAGCGCCGTTCCCGGGAGTTTTTGCCGCCGCTGCGTACACACGATCGGTTCCCCATCGCCAACCGTCTTCCCGAGCTCTGACACCCGGACAAACTCGGAAGCGGCGTCGCCCACACTCCCTGAAGCCTGTCAAAGCGAGTTTCCAGAGTGCAACGGGCTACAATCACCTCGCCAAGCCTTTCCTTCCCCGGCGAACCGACCTCGGCGGCTTCACTTCAAGCCGAGTATCTTCGGTGTTTCACGCACAACAAAGCCACGAATAAGGTTGGTTACCACCTCCCCTTGCTGTCCACCAAGTTTGGGATCATTTCATAGGACCACCTAGCCGGAATTTAAGTTTTCCTCACGGCGGGTTCTTCGGGTCGCCGGCGCCAAACCTGGAAATTCTCTTCCGAGGTGTAGGGGCTCCCGGTTGTGTTCTGGTGTCATGATCCTTAGACTCCTACGGACCTCCTCGACCAAACAGAGCACGATTCCATCAACTCTAGCCGAAGAACGCCAAGTTTTTCTCCGTCGCCGCGAAAACGGTCTCGGGCGCACAGTGACGGCATAGCTAGCGGCCTCCCCAAGCAAATTTGTGCACACGTCGATGAGCTACACCTTCCACTGATGCTGTAGCACCAATCCTTCAAGTTTTTGGCAAGCTAGAACGTCGGCGCTACGCCGCCGAAGCTCAGTTAAGCCGCCGCACCGTCGCGAGCTCGGTTAGGGCCGACGTCGATGTGGGGAAACCCTCCCCACGTGTTCAGGGCACGGAATTAGGGGCGGCGGCAAGTTTAAGCACAGGAGACGGACGGACGACCGGGTTCCGAAGTTTCCCGGCGAGCTCCGGCGGCAGGGGTCGCGCGGGAGCGGGAGGAAGACGAAGGGGGGTCGGCCCCACTCGTCAGCGGCTGGATTTAAACGTGTGGGATCTTCTGTGGCCTCGGATCGAACTGTGGCCATGCGGGAAAGACTCTGTGGCCCCGTGTGGTTTGGTTCCAGCAGTTGACACGTGTACCGGGACCCACGGTCAGAGTTTAAACTTTTTCCCGGTTTATTTTAAATAACAGATTTGATTGAAACTTTGGAACCTCATAACTTTTGCTAGGAAGCTCCAAAATTAGTGATTCAAATTGGGATGGTTTCACGATGACAAACTCTATCCAGATATGCAACCTAATTTGTATGAAAACCAATAGAAAATTCTGCAAAATTTTTCAGCAAAAGAATTTTAGAGGGATTTTGGTTCATCCAAAAATCCTCAAATTGTGCCAGAATAATCTTTACCTTGTTAGGACACTCCTATAAAAGTTTCAGCTCAGTTGGAGTTGATTTAGTTAGGATAATTCTGAAATCAAGTTTCTGAGTTCAAATGAATTCAGAAAACAATTTCAGAGAATTTCCAAAACTTGGAAATTCAGTTCTAGTAAATTCTTAGCTCCAAAAATACTAGGAAAAGTCAGGCATACTCTATGAGCTATGTATGAAATTGTAATTCACTTGAATTTGCATGAAAGTGCAAATTTATACAGAATTAATTCCTTTTTGCCTAAATTCTTAGGGAATTGTTCTGAGTGAGCTACTCAGTGAAAAATTCTAAATTTTGGTCCAGATGACTTTCTTGGGACAAGGAACTCACAAGAAAATTTCCAGCTCCAGTGGAGCCCTGGATCAGTAGTGTTCTGTTCAACTTCATTAGGTGATCACCACCCAAGTGATGAACCCCACTTATCACTTGATCATAGTACTTTAACCCAAACCCAAACCACTAGCACCAGTGTCATTTTAAATTCTTAAACAGAGTTCCAGTTTTAAACTTGTCTTTAGCACTTGTTAGCAAAAGTTTTACAATTAAACAAATATGCATATTCATAATGTGTAGTGATTAAACATGGAATAGGGGAGAAGGAGTGAAGCTTGGATCAAGGAACAAGAAGGGCAGTGATTAAGCTTCAAGTCATCAGCAACTAAGTTCACAATTTTCCTGACTTTAGTCACCTGCAAAACCAAGGCAAGCTCCGGTTGCATTTAAGTTATTTATAAAGTTTTTACTTTGTTCACAATTATGGTTTAAAGTTTGTATGTGCATTAGGTCAAGGATGTTGTATACTCCATAACCAAAATGAACCCTTGGGTCAAGGGTAGAAAGGTGTCATGGCTGTAGAATAAAGCCGTGCTAAATAGGCTAGGACATCCGGTAGAAGACGAGTAGTTGGAATCTACTCGCGAGCTATAGTTTAGGATGACATAAGTGTGGTTGAAAAAGAAGCAAACTAAACTTTACATTTTTAAAGATGAGACCAGGCAGGAGGGTTAGGCAGCGACAAGACGAGGTATTGGTGGAGTAGCTCTGCCTGTGTCGGTTAAGGATCGATGCGTGTGCGGCCCTGGGAGCAAGTATTGAATTGTGTACCGGATGCTTACAGCTATATGGGAACCAGGAAACCGATGTACCGGGTTCACCGGATTGTAGTCATACCACATCGTCTCGTTAGACCTATGAGCCTGAGACGGAGCGACCGGTTCTACAGTCGAGTGACCTGCGAAAGGTTGCCACATACGACGTAATGAAGGATGCCAGATTTGGGTCTTCAGAGGCAGGCATATGTGTCGAGTTATCCGGGTAGTGTTTGATTCGAATCACCGTTCCTCGCGGTTATGAGTACCGCTTGCTCACTGCACTGTGACGTAGTAATCAAGTTGTGTGGAAACAGTTTGCAAAGGTTTTAATTGCTGCTATGATTATTGTAAATTGCATGAAAACCCTGTTTGAAGTAGAGATAGAGCAATCTAAAGTTATGTTTCCACCTTGGGACAAGTAACATTGGAATGAAGCATTTCTTGTTTGATTGTGGAGTTCTAATGTTGCTGGGCGCAAGGTCACTACTATGATGGCTAAAATCTGAAAGTTAAGGATGAACTCGTAGGTGAGTCCTTTTGCAAAATACATGTTAAGTCTTAAGTTACTTTCATGTAGAGTTGCATGTTTAGGAGAGACAGTTAAGTCTTGCTGAGCCTTTGTGCTCATTCTTGCTATATGAGTAGTTTTGCAGGTTAATATCGACGCATAAAAAGAAGGTTGTCCGGTGACACTCGGAGACTTCCGAGTCATGTTACACATGGAGGACCTAGCCGCTGCCATGTCTTCATGTTGCTAGCGAGATAAGTCCGCGGGCCGGACCTCTTCTCCGATGCTCACTAGTTATTCGATGTGAGATGTTTATAGACTTCCACTGTAGCTATTTTATGTAAATTATTTACAAAGAACATTTGTAAGCTTCTGCTTTTGATTTATGTAATACAGTGTTCCTTATATGTGTGCTGTTGGGTGCCACATAACACGGCACCACCCAATGCGATTCCAGGGCGAGGTGCCTCGTCCCCATGATCATGACTGGCGGGCCCCCTCAGCATTGGTATCAGAGCCGCATTGGTAATAGCACACAGAATAAGGATCGTATTACGACAAAAACTTAGGATACGGTGAGGAAACTATATTAGGCACACATAAGGACTATAGTAGTATAGTTACTTAAAGTGGCATGACTAACCTACTTGTTATAATTCTGAATTTGGATTATGTAACGATGCACCTACGCTCAGGTAAACATGGTAAGGAACGCCACCGAAAGCGGTTCAATTTCAGTTAGCTCCCCTGATGAGGAAAGTGGTTCAGGGATAGGTCTCACAGCTTGGTGTGAGTCGTTAATATGAAACTCTTGGACTCTTCATGTTCCTGAGTTCATATGAACGTAGATCCCTAGTGTGCATTAGGAAAGTAAGTGGAGACCCCATCATGTGGTCAGTAACGCGATAGTGTGTTCTTCTGGAAGTAGCCTAGGAGGACATATGCAGCGCTTGCCATTGGCATGCCCTGCAGGGCAGTACGTGGTATCCGTCGGGTTGATAACATTCCCAACCGTGACGAACCATTTGTAGGATCGAAGAGCACGTGAAAAGCTACCAGAGGGGGGTGAATGGTAGATTAAAACTTTTCACAGCGGAAACAACAAAAACCCCTCAGTAAAAAATCAATCGGTTAAAGAAACCGTGTGTGCAAGTGTTTTCAAACGTGTTCAACCGTGACAAATCAAGTAGAGAGGTAGAGAATCAAGTCACGGATCTAATGCAACAAGAATCACTTGAAAACACGAAGTAAAACTTGAGATACGATCAAAACATTAAACGAAGATCAATCTGTTCTACCCGATATAAAACAGATCTGCAACGCTGCAAAGAAACTCGTGTATCTCACAACCTACCGATCCGAAGCTCGTGAAAATTTCACAGATGATAGATAATTGAGTTGTGAAGACAACCCAAAAAGAATCACGTCAATCGGATCCGTAACACTCGAGTTATGAACGAAACACCGAAGCAACGTCGGTCTCTCTAGAAACTCGGCGAGAAAGACTTGACGAAAAACAAGTCGGACGAACAAGGCACAAAAGCTCCTCGAAACTATGAATTTTATTCAATAGAAACACAAGAGGAACAGCCCAAAGTTCTCTACCCACGAGAGCTCTGGCCTCCCTTGCTTTTATAGCCAGCCCTCAGGCTAAACAATCCAATCTAGGACTCCTACTCCTGATTGGACTCGTATCCTAACTTACCATAACTGCTCAGTACTCTCCTATTCGCAGATAGAAGCAATTGTAAGACTTCCAAACACCTTAGGAACGTCCTAAACATTCCTAAAACAACTCAACTTCGTGCCTAGCATGAAATCCTATCATAACCAACTCAAATCTTCCATATTTGAGCCATATCTGACTCAGCCTCAGCCTGAGTACGCAATCCAGCCGGTTGGACCTTTCCGACCAATTCTTTACGTCCACTTCTCTTCATCACGCCTTGGAACAATGTTGACACGTCCATGCACTCCTTGAACATGTGCTAACACCTTCCAACGACGTACACGCAACCTTCATATGCACTGCCCTTGATCCAAACATGCTGCGCGACCTCCCGATCAACTCAACCACAACTCCTCCCGAACTTGGTTGTTGGAACCTCATCTCCTCCCTGAGACTAGTCCAAGGATCCCGTCACCAGCCATGTCTTGAACTCAAGCAACACCTGCACGTGAATAAACAACCAATTCTTCCGAGCACAAGTCCTCGACTTGACTCACGTTAGTTCGAAAACCACAACACCTTACATGAGCACGTCACATAAGCATGATGCAAACCATATGAAATGATAACAGCCATAACCACCAAAACACACCAAAAACTTAGCAAATTAATACTAAGCAAACCTTCCCATAAAGCAAGTTTGAAACATTGCGAGTTAAAAGCAAAAACAAAATGCTGCAGTTCTACGAGTTGAACTTCACAGGAGCTCCCTAAAAACAAGCTCCGGACCTCACAGAAGCTCTCCGGACCTTGCAGGAGCTCTCCGGACCTTGCGTCGGACCTTGCCAACACTTGGCGGACCTAACAAAGAACTTGTCGGACCTTGCCACAGAAGAATGTTTTGGCAATGTTCAAAACTTTGAATGTTAATGCTAACTTTTATCCTAATTGCCAATGTATTCAGCACACATAGGTCTCACAATCTCCCCCTTGATGAATGCATTGGCAACACCAATTAAAATCCGAACATTGGATTATGAAAAGTTTTGAAAAGCTTTGAAAACTCATTTCTCCCCCTTTATTAATTTCTCCCCATTTTTTAAAATCAGAGAAGGAAGAAAGTGTATAACATATGGAAAGTGTAAAAAAAATCTCTCCTTATACATATTTCTCCCCCTTTGACAATGTATTCAGCAAGGTTCAAAAGAGAAATTTTTAAATGTTATGAGCATATTATAACATATACATACAAAACAAAGCTCATCCAAGTCATACTATCAGGTTACTTACACTATCACATCAATGAGATACATAAAGTAGTGTAAGCCTTGCTAGAGATCAAATGTATTTTTCAGTTTAAGCAAGTCATGAACTCCCTTACTCAACTATTTCAAAACCTGAAAACATGACACTTGTTGCTGCATTTTTATTATTCATAATCATTTAAGGCACAGAGTTGATCATATGATATTTGCAAGAGATTATATGCCGCATCAGCCTTATTCTAACCAACCAAGCCAAGCCTATGTCATTTGACAATCAGAAGCTTAAGGACATGATTTTAGTCATACACAAATCCTTCCAAGTTCATATCTCAGTGCAATGATAAGCAATCTCAAAAGAAGAAGTGCGATGCATGCATATTCTCTTGATCTATTCTCAAAATTTTATTTGAAAACTCAACATGTGAGCTGATCACTTGATTAAATTTTTTATGATTAAAAGCACTTGTGAGCACACAACAAGTTCAAAACAGCAAGAAAGTTCGATCATGACCAGATTTAGTGTAAGTAATTATTCCAATTACTAGTCATGGCAAAAACTACAAAATGTATAACATGAGTAATGTAGTAAGAACTTTCAGCCTTTAAAAGGAATCACAAAGTCATATATGTATGAAATACTATGCTCATATTATTTTAGTTTTAGATTCACACATAGACTTTCAAAGTTTCAAAAACTCCCCCTCAATTTAAGCCATGAGGATGCATAACCCCTATTTCACTATGAATGAAACAAAAACGAGTGAAATCCAAAGGTTTTGTAAAAATATCAGCCAATTGTTGTTCGGTATCAACATGGTGAAGCACAATGTTTCCTTTTTCAACATTATCACGAAGAAAGTGACACCTAATGTCAATGTGCTTAGTTCTAGAGTGTTTCACGGGGTTTTTAGCAATACAAATTGCACTAGTGTTATCACAAAACAGTGGAACACTATCTAAATCAACCCCATAGTCCTTAAGTGTTTGAACAATCCAAAGAATTTGTGAGCAAGCGCTAGCCGCAGCTACATATTCATATTCGGCCGTGGATTGTGCATCTGAACTTTGTTTTTTAGAGGACCAAGCAACAAGTGAATTACCAAGAAAATGACAAGCACCCGAAGTAATTTTCCTATCAATCCTACAACTCCCAAAATCAGCATCCGAAAAAGCTTTCAAAGAAACGGTTGAGGAAGAAGGAAGAAAAATGCCAAATTCTTGAGTTCCATGTAGGTACCTTAGAATCCTTTTGATGGCTTGGCGATGTGAAGCACGTGGAGAAGCTTGAAAACGTGCACAAAGACATACGCTGAATTGTATGTCCGGTCTTGACGCCGTGAGATACAAAAGTGATCCAATCATACTTCTGTATTCTTTTTTATCGACCGGGTCACCATCTTCGTCAAGTTCAAGTGTTGTTTCTGTTCACATTGGTGTCCAAAGAGGCTTGCATTTGTCCATGTTGAAGCGCTTAAGAAGGTCCTTTGTATACTTAGTTTGATGCACAAAAGTTCCTTCTTTTGTTTGCTTGATTTGCAGCCCCAAAAAGTATGTGAGTTCTCCCATCATACTCATCTCAAATTCTGAACTCATCATAGCTGAAAACTTGGACACGATATCATGAGAAGCACAACCAAAGATAATATCATCCACATACACTTGAATGAATAATGAGTCATTGCCATGCTTAAGTACAAAAAGAGTTTTATCAACCTTGCCCATGGTAAACCCCTTTTCAAGTAAGAATGTTTTTAACCTATCATACCATGCTCTAGGGGCTTGTTTTAGACCGTACAAGGCTTTGGACAGTTTGTAAACATGATTAGGAAAATTTGGATTTTCAGAACACGGTGGCTGCTTAACATAAACCTCCTCCTCTATGTAGCCATTAAGAAAAGCACTTTTAACATCCATTTGATATAACTTGAAACCTTTAGATGCAGCAAATGCTAATAAAATTCTTATAGCTTCTAATCTAGCAACAGGAGCAAATGTTTCATCAAAATCTAGACCTTCAATTTGAGTGAACCCTTGAGCAACCATCCTAGCTTTATTCCTAACCACAACCCCATCCTCACTTTGCTTATTTTTAAATACCCATTTAGTTCCAATTAATGTGTGACCTTGAGGTGGAGGTACAAGTTTCCAAACATTATTTCTTTCAAAATTTTCTAACTCTTCTTGCATGGCATTAATCCAAGATTCATTAGTGAGTGCGTGTGATATATACTTGGGTTCAAAAGAAGCAACAAAAGCAGAATGAGCATGAGAGTTTGGATCGCAAAACCTGGACCGAGTGACTCGTTCATGCAAGCTTCCAATGATTTGTTGTGGAGGATGACTTTTGAGTACTCAGAGGGGAGTAGACACTTCACAAGCACCTTGTTCTTCATGTTCGGAACTTTGATTAGGAGAGCTTGTTGATTGAGGAAGGTCCGAACCAGCAGTAGTGACTGTTGGTGCTGGTTGTGGTGCAAAATCAGCAGCTTGATCGTTATTTACTTCCGAGTTTTCGGGCAGCAGCACCACTTCTTCATCTTCTTCAATAAAAATACTCTCCCCCTGCGGATATGGATCCAGACCAGCAATATCGGAGCAAGTACTTGGGCTACCTTCATCAAAAGAAACCTCGCAAGTCTCCACAATTTTGTTAGTGTCAAGTAAAAGAACACGGTAGCCTCTAGTATGAGATGGATAACCAAGAAACATGCCATCAACAGATCTAGCTTCAAATTTATCAAGATTACCATGTTTCTTAACAAAGCATTTGCAACCAAAAACCCTAAAGTGTGTAACACTAGGCCTATGTCCAAACCGGAGCTCATATGGGGTTTTTCCAAGCTTAGCACGCAAGAAAACACGATTTGAGACATAACAAGCGGTTGCAATTGCATCAGCCCAAAATTTCCTAGGAGTTTGATATTCATCAAGCATAGTCCTAGCCATCTCAACTAAGGTCCTGTTCTTTCTTTCTACGACACCATTTTGTTGTCGTACATAGGGTGAAGAGTATTGATGATCTATTCCATTTTCAGCACAAAAGTGATCAAATGATTGGTTTTTAAATTCAGTTCCGTTATCACTTCTAATTGCTTTTAATGATCCTGAGTGATCAATAGATAATCTATGAAATAAAGTTCTAAAATGACTAAAAGCTTCATTCTTAGATGCCATAAAATAAATCTAAGAATATCTGGAATAATCATCAACAATCACAAGCACATACCATTTACCTCCGAAGGATTGAACACGTGCCGGACCTACTGTGTCAAGATGTAAAAGTTGTCCCGGTTCAGCTGTCATGGTCATTGTGAGAGGAGCATGTGAACCTGCAACAAACTTAGCATGTCTACAAGAAGAGCACACAATATCATTGTCCTTTTTAAGCTTCGGCAGCCCACGTATGCGATCGAGAGCACTAACACGAGTGAGATGATCAAAGCCTATGTGACCAAGTCTATGATGCCAAAAATATAGATCCTTTGTATCATTAGCAACTAGATACCGATGCTTAGAAGTTGACAAATCAAAATCAGCTTTAAAAACTCTTCCAAACCTAGACATGTTAAACAAAAGCTCACCTTTTGAATCTACAACCTTGCAGCAATTTCTAGCAAAGCTAACCTCTAGATTTTCATCTAGCAATTGTGAAACCGAAAGCAAGTTGTATTTCAAATTTTTAACAAGTGCCACATCTTTTGAAGTGTAGAGATTATTTACTCTAACCGAACCTTTAGCAATTATGGGAGTAGAAGAGTTATCGGCGAAAGTAACATTTTCTACACGTGACACAAAAGAGAGAGAGGAGAACCATTCTTTGTTACCGGTCATGTGGCGTGAGCAACCTGAATCCACAATCCAAATGTTCTCCTTCCTCAAACGTGAAACCTACACAGCAGCACAATACGTCGATGACTCAATACTGGGGTTAGTTAAAAGACTTGTAGGAATCCAGTACTGAGTCACACGACGTCCAGCAGGAATAACACGCGAAAGCTGAGAAGGTACAGCAGGTTTATGAGCCAAACATCGAAAATTTTTGTTCCCAACTACTGACTTAGAAGATGTGTTATATGTAGCACAAAAAACAGTAGGTCCGGGAGCAAGTTTTTGACTCATTACAGCAGGTTGCAAGCTCCGAACATTCGGTCTAGCAGATTTTGCTTGGTTGTTATGTGATCTAGCTAGTATTCTTTGTTTCTTATCGTGTTTAGCTAGTCTATAACAAAAATCCATGACATGACCATCTCTACCACAGTAGGTACAATGAAAAATAACCTTATTATCATGTCTAGATGAGCAAGCAACACGTTTATTAGAACCTGAATGGGACAGTACTCCTGCAGATTTGAAAATCACCTCTTTTTGTCTAGGAGCTGTTTGAATCAAACCGCTTCCTAATGACTTTACAACTTTAGGTGGGTGTGCCTTAGCATGAGCATGACAATTAAAACCTAAACCAGTTTTATCATTACAAGACTTGGAAGAATTCAGCAGCAAGTTTAGGTTCTTATTTGCATTAGAAAACCGATCTAGTGTCCTATGCATGTTATCAAGTTTATTGGACAGATCAAAGCAGTTTTCACATTAAATTTTTCCTTTTAGTTTGCAATTTGAACAATATTTAACTTCATGCACACGTAAAGCATTGTTCAAAATAGAAATCTCATTCATAGCATCATCTAGTTTCTTATTCAGATCATCACATGAAGAACAATGCAAATCAATTGTAGAACAACAAGCATCTTTCAAATTTTTATCATTAAGTGCAGCAAGCTCTTTGTTCTTTTCAATTCCAAGTTCAAGTTTATCAAGTGTAGATGCGTGTGCACTTCTTAAAGAGGATAATTGTTCATAAATCAAATCACATGAGGAACAAGAATCATCACTAGGAATCAAAGTTTTTAAACGATTAATTTAAGATTCTAGTGATTCAATTTTAACAGAATTTTTCCTAAGTTTTTTATC
Organism: Neostapfia colusana; assembly: GCA_030760725.1. NCBI lineage: Eukaryota > Viridiplantae > Streptophyta > Magnoliopsida > Poales > Poaceae > Neostapfia > Neostapfia colusana. The sequence continues at coordinate 56,255,061 of JASWHV010000009.1, forward strand.
CTTTTTCTTTAATATAACAGTGGCACGAGAAATAGCACCACACATTTCTTCGCAAGTGGGACATACCTCTTCATCATCGCTGTTGTGTTCTGCCTCCTCGGAGCTTGAACTTGACTTGCTCGCCATGCAGCACATATTTGCCATAGCTTCTTCATCTTCATCACTACCGGTGTCCACATCACTTGAGCCGAAATCTTGAAGTGCAGAGATCATACTATGCACTATGTTGCGCATTGATAAATCTTTCTTCTTCTTATTCTTTGCAAACGATTTCTTTGGCCTTGTTTGCTTTTCTTCACGTGAAGTCAGACCTGAAAGGTTAGGGCACTCCGTACGAAAATGTCCTGTCTTACCACATTCAAAACATCGTTGAGGTCCGGAGCTTCCTCTCCTTCTAGTTCTCACATTTTGTAATGCTTTTGAGAACCGAGTAGAGATGAGGGCAAGCTCCTCCTCTGAAAACTCTTCAATCTGTTCAAGGGTTAGAGAGGACAGCAAAGAGAGGGCACCACTAGATGATGATTGACTAGAACTAGACATGTCACGTTGCGAAACAAATGCAATAGACTTGTTGGGGTTTTTACGTGAGATGATGTCAATTCCATGAGTTTTTAATTTAGAATAGAGCACGTCTAAAGTAAGAGAACTCATGACAGTAGATTCACGAATAGATGTAACTTTCATCTCCCAAATTGACATATCTAATGCTCCTAACAATTGTCTAGCATTTTTAGCATCTGAAAAGTTAACATTGACACTACGCAAGTTGCTGAGAATTTTATTAAAGCGAGCAAAAAGGTCGTCAATTGACTCACCGGGTTGCATCTCAAAACACATGTATTCTTTCTTGAACATATCTTGCCTTACCTCCTAGATCATATTGGATCCTTCATGGTAGTCACAAAGAGCTTTCCAAACATCATATGCATTTCGGAGATGTGCAACACGGTCGAAGTCGCTTTGAGTTAATCCTTGGATGATCAAGTTGCGAGCCTTGTTGTTGTTGTCAACATCTCTCATGTTCGCAGCCGTAACTTGATCGTTGGGTGGTACATCGAAGTTCCTGTAGACCTTTTCCCATATGGCGAAGCCTTGCGCCTGTATGTAGGCCTCCATCCGCGCCTTCCAAACCTGAAAATCGATGCCATTGAACACACAAGGTTTTGCGGAGTACATCTCCATGAGGGTTAGTCAAAACACGTGCAAATCACAAAGATTAGAGCACCTTGGCTCTGATACCAATTGTAGGATCGAAGAGCACGTGAAAAGCTACCAGAGGGGGGTGAATGGTAGATTAAAACTTTTCGCAGCGGAAACAACAAAAACCCCTCAGCAAAAAATCAATTGGTTAAAGAAACCGTGTGTGAAAGTGTTTTCAAACGTGTTCAACCGTGAAAAATCAAGTAGAGAGGTAGAGAATCAAGTCACGGATCTAATGCAACAAGAATCACTTGAAAACACGAAGTAAAACTTGAGATACGATCAAAACATTAAACGAAGATCAATCTGTTCTACCCGATATAAAACAGATCTGCAACGCTGCAAAGAAACTCGTGTATCTCAAAAACTACAGATCCGAAGCTCGTGAAAATTTCACATATGATATATAATTGAGTTATGAAGACAACCCAAAAAGAATCACATCAATCGGATCTGTAAAACGCGAGTTATGAACGAAACACCGAAGCAACGTCGGTCTGTCTAGAAACTCGGCGAGAAAGACTTGACGAAAAACAAGTCAGACGAACAAGGCACAAAAGCTCCTCAAAACTATGAACTTTATTCAATAGAAACACAAGAGGAACAGCCCAAAGTTCTCTACCCACGAGAGCTCTGGCCTCCCTTGCTTTTATAGCCAGCCCTCAGGCTAAACAATCCAATCTAGGACTCCTACTCCTAATTGGACTCGTATCCTAACTTACCATAACTGCTCAGGACTCTCCTATTCGCAGATAGAAGCAATCGTGAGACTTCCAAACACCTTAGGAACGTCCTAAACATTCCTAAAACAACTCAACTACGTGCCTAGCACGAAATCCTATCATAACCAACTCAAATCTTCCATATTTGAGCCATATCCGACTCAGCCTCAGCCTGAGTACGCAATACAGCCGGTTGGACCTTTCCGACCAATTCTTTACGTCCACTTCTCTTCATCACGCCTTGGAACAATGTTGCCACATCCATGCACTCCTTGCACATGTGCAAACACCTTCCAACGATGTACACGCAACCTTCATATGCACTGCCCTTGATCCAAACATGCTGCGCGACCTCCCGATCAACTCAACCACAGCTCCTCCCGAACTTGGTTGTTGGAACCTCATCTCCTCCCTGAGACTAGTCCAAGGATCCCATCACCAGCCATGTCTTGAACTCAAGCAACACCTGCACATGAATAAACAACCAATTCTTCCGAGCACAAGTCCTCGACTTGACTCACGTTAGTTCGAAAACCACAACACCTTACATGAGCACGTCACATAAGCATGTTGCAAACCATATCAAATGATAAAAGCCATAACTATCAAAACACACCAAAAACTTACCAAATTAATACTAAGCAAACCTTCCCATAAAGCAAGTTTGAAACATTGCGAGTTAAAAGCAAAAACAAGACGCTGCAGTTCTACGAGTTGAACATCACGGGAGCTCCATAAAAACAAGCTCCGGACCTCACAGAAGCTCTCCGGAGCTTGCAGGAGCTCTCCGGACCTTGCGTCGGACCTTGCCAACACTTGGCGGATCTAACAAAGAACTTGTCGGACCCTGCCACAGAAGAATGTTTTGACAATATTCAAAACTTTGAATGTTAATGCTTACTTTTATCCTAATTGCCAATGTATTCAGCACACATAGGTCTCACACCATTCATTATATACTCGAGTTCCCCGTCGTGTGGTGTAAAAACACGATCACATACCTTGAGACGTGGCTTAACTCATGGACGGCCGTATGGCAATGATACGGGCATTTGTATTTATTTTTAAATATGGACCTGCCTGAAATGAAAACAGCCCTTGAGTGCACCAATATTGAGTGTTTTTCTGCAGGTACTAACCACGTACGTATCCCGAGTAGCACACGTTTGCGAGATACCGACTTAGTGCCACTGATAAAATGGATATGCCGGTATAATCCGGTTTAGGATTTTCTTTGGTGAGGCTACGTAGTACCGACATGCTTCTTACGGTGCATCAACACCGTACTACACTTAATAACCTCTTCCCTATGAAGAAATGATTCATGAGCTAACTTTAAACTAAAAATGGAAGTTTGAAACAAATATTAGTTACTGAACTCTTATTTTGAGCTAAGATTCAAATGAGAGCATGACTAGGCGTCAAAATTTTCAAAACCAGAGTGCTCTGTTTCTGGCAGGAATTCTTGCTGGACTTTAACAGAGCATAACTCTGAGTTGATAAAACCAATTAAGGTGTATGATACAGTTCTGGAAATATTTTCAAGTGCTCTACAATTTCATTGTATACCTCCAGAGCAAAATCACACGTTAAGTTGGTGAAAAGTCCAGTTGAAGGCAAACTGTTCAGAACCAGGACAGTAGCAAAAATCTCTCTGGACCTTTCTGTTTTTAAGCCATAACATCTTGTAGAGAAGTCCTTAAGGAGCCTATGATACACCGTTGGAAAGGTTATGAGATGTGCAACATTGTTGTAGTTCAGAGTTTACTCAGATTCTTATTGTATTTTCATATACAACTGTGATAAAGTAGCCACGTACAAAGGAGATGCTGGCAAATTTTATCCAGGAATTCTGTCAAATTTGAGCAATCATAACTTTTGATCCATAGATGATATAGAGGCATATAAGTGCTCGTTGGAAAGATACTGAAGTTTAATAAAACTTTGATATTGGACTCAAGTCATGAATCTGTAGTTAACTTGAGTAAATTTTGAAGTTTGTGTGAACTGGTCAGGGTAGTCCAGCTGATTAGTTTAGCGTACTTAAGATTTGTTTAAACATGAATGTGGTTATGCTTTTATCAAGTTCATGACATGTTCATGTTTTACTTATCTTTACTTACTACTGAGACAGAATTTTGATTAACTCAAAATTTTGTTTCGTGCAGTATGGTACGCACACAGTCTCAAATGGAGATTGGAGGTTCAAGTCGAGGTGAGAATGACTCGACTTCATCACAAGAGCCACCGCCAACCGGATTGGTGGAAATTATGGCGAAGATGAATGAAACTCTCCAAACTATAGTTCAGCAAGGCATAAAAAGAGAAGCTCAACATCACATGCCAACCCCGAGCACTTATCTGGATTTCTTGGCGACACAACCGCCGGTATTCTCCGAACCGGCTGACCTTTGTGAAGCAAATCACTGGTTACGTGTCATTGAGTCCAAATTTGGGTTGATCCAATGTGATGAATTCCAGAAGACTCTATTTGCCGCTCAGCAGCTTCACGGCTTTGCTGGAGCATGGTGGGCAGAATACCTTGCTGTCCAACCAGCAGGGCATCGTGTTACATGGGCGGAGTTCCAGGAGGCATTTCGTGCTCGCTTCGTTCCTGCGGGCGTAATGCACACCAGTCTGGATGAATTCTGGAATCTGAAGCAAGGGGAAATGAGTGTTATTGAGTATGCGAAGGAATTCAATCGCTTAGCTCAATATATCCCTGATTATGTGAAATCACCATCCATGAGGGGTTATCATTTTTACGAGGGATGACTGCTAGGCTGTGATGTGAGTTGGCTCAAGTCAGCCAAGAAAATTTTGATGAGTTTGTTAGCTGTGCTATCACTCAGGAATATTATTCCAATCTCTACCTTAAATAAAAGAGGGAGAGGGATTCATCACAGGATGAATGCAATTATCTACCTCAGAAGTATCGGTTGGTAATCCGTTCACCTTCCGGTCGAGAGGTTCCACAAGAGGTGCAGTCATTCTGGGAGTATGACGACTCTTCTACTCCCCAGAGGTTTTATTCACCTCCACCGCAGCAGCTACTTATTTATCATGCACCTCAGTATCAACAAGGTGCACCAGAATGTTATTTCCCTCAAGAGGTTGAAGATGATCAAGGTGATTTCTCAGCGGAACCGAGTGATGTACCACTTCATATTGACAATGAACTCAACGTCAATGAAGCAACTGAACCGAGCAGCAACATTATGTTTGCAGGTTCAGTTCCAAAGAGTGACCTTGGACAGCAAAGAAAAGCCATGTCCAAAGTGGGAACAGTTAATTATGTGTCAGTCGATGATCTGCCAAAGGGAGGACCTGTTCTTGCAGGCAGGTTCACCTTAAATGACAAGCCGGTTGTCATTTTATTCGACTCTAGTGCAACAAATAACTTCATTAGCAAAGAGACAGTGATCCGGGATCAGATCTCCACAACTATCACAAAAGGTTCTTACCTTATTCATTCGCCAGGTGGAGACATATTGACTAATGAAGTCATTTCTCGAGCACCACATTGTTTGGGTGGAAAAATTTATCCTACCACCCTCATTACTCTCGAAGATCAAGGAATCAATGCCATATTTGGAATATCATGGTTGACCTTCCATAAGGCTGTTCTGGACATCGAGAACAGGAGTGTTCACTTGGACTCTCCACTTCACAGGCGTCAAACATTGTATCTCGGAAAAGCGGTTTCCAAAGACCCGGAAGTATGTAATGCCGAGGCTTGCAAGTTAGAAGACATTACGGTAGTCCGTGAATATCTGGACGTGTTTCCCGAAGATTTTCCAGGCTTACCACCTGAACGCGAGGTGGAATTCAAAATAGAGTTGATGCCAGGAACCACGCCGATCTCTCGGAGACCATACGAAATGGCGCCAAATGAATTAGCTGAACTGAAGGAGCAACTCAAGGATCTGATGGACAAGGGGTTCATTCGTCCAAGTTCATCACCATGGGGTTGCTCAGCTTTATTTGTGAAGAAGAAGGATGAGACGCTGAGGCTATGCGTCGATTATCGTCCTTTAAATGCTGTGACAATAAAGAACAAGTATCCACTACCAAGAATCAATATTCTCTTCGATCAGCTAGTGGGTGCTAAAGTCTTCTCCAAGATGGACTTAAGGTCGGGGTATCATCAAATCACGATTCAAGCGGAAGATATCCCGAAGACAGCATTCTCGACAAGATATGGGCTCTATGAGTATCTTGTCATGTCATTTGGGTTGACCAATGCTCCGGCTCACTTTATGTACCTTATGAACTCGGTATTCATGCCGGAGCTGGATCAGTTCGTCGTGGTATTCATCAACGACATCTTGGTCTATTCCAAATCAGAAGAGGATCACACTAAACATTTGCATATTGTGCTGCAACGCTTGAGAGATCACAAGCTCTACGCAAAGTTTAGTAAATGTGAATTCTGGATCAACCAAGTGTCGTTTCTTGGACATATTATTTCAGCGGAAGGCATTGCTGTTGATCAAAGCAAGATTGAACAAGTGCTGGAATGGAAATCTCCAACATCAGTCCATGAAGTTCATAGTTTCTTGGGTTTGGCGGGATATTATCGGAGGTTCATCCCGGGCTTCTCAAAAATATCCAAACCTATGACGGAGCTACTGAAAAAGGGCAGCAAATATGATTGGAGCAAGCCATGTGAGGAAACATTTCAAGCGCTGGTGAAACACCTCACAACAGCCCCGGTTTTAGCTCAACCGGATACAACCAAGCCCTTTGATGTTTATTGTGATGCGTCCGGCATCGGACTTGGTTGTGTACTCATGCAAGGAGGACACGTGGTCGCATATGGATCAAGGCAATTACGAAATCATGAGCAACATTATCCAACTCATGATCTAGAGCTTGCTGCCGTGGTATTAGCTTTAAAGATGTGGAGACATTATCTATTGGGAAATTTGGTTCATCTCTACACCGACCACAAAAGCTTGAAGAACATATTCACTCAAAAAGAGTTGAATATGTGACAACGGCGATGGTTGGAGCTGATCAAAGACTATGAGATTAAAATTCATTATCATCCGGTCAAGGCAAATGTGGTTGTGACACGACCCCACGGTCTTGTCGAGCCAGGATCACGCTGAGGGGTGCTGCGTTGCACAGCACCGTATAACACACGTCAAAGGTACAAAGCGGAAGCGAAATTTTATTACATAAACAAGTTTATGAACATGTTTACATCAAAATATTTCCAGTCCACACTCTCGGGCGTAGACTACGCATCAAGTCCACGTCCAGCCCCTGAACGTGTCCTTGCTAGCACACACGCACACTAACTCTGTGGCGTGCACGACTCCCACTCGACGGGATTCCCCTCCTGGGGTTCCGTCTCCTCCTCGGGAGTCCCTCATAGAACCCTGCAAAAGCTTCAAACACAAGCAGTGAGCATGAAGGCTCAGCAAGTCTGACCCGTCTCACCTAAACTTGGAACTTCTACATGAGGGGTGATGGGTTACATGAGGTAAAAATCATTTGCAAGGACTCGCCTAATTAGTAGAACCTTACTTTCAAGTTTTAGCAGCAGGTTGTGGAGAACCTTACGCTAAGGCACATCAGAGAGCCGCAATCAAACAAGAAACACATTTCTCTCATGTACTTTGCCCAAAGTTGAAAAGAACTTTAGTTAGCTCTAAACTACAGCATATTTTTAACAATCAATGTCCATCATTCAATCAACAACATTTTAATATGTGACTAGCCTGTTCTTTCTACGTCACGGTAGAGTGAACAAGTGGTACTCACTGACTGCGAGGGACAGCGATTATAATCGATTTACACCTGCAGGGTTACCCGAATAACCCGTCATGTACGCCAGTACTCGATGTTGCCTACAACAACCATCACGGACGCGTACGCAACTACCTTTCACCCGTTAGCCAAATGTTGAACCGGTCCAATCGTCCCGAGCAAGAGGTCTCTACACGCGCATCTTAGTGCCGCCAGCCGATTTACACCTTGAGCTCTCAACCTACCCTCTGAACGACCAGCTATGCTTCAACACCCAGCTACCCGAGTTACATCAGTTTCCTGGTTCCCATATAGCCGGAAGGTCTTCGGTACTGTTCTAGCATGTTCAACAGGCCCGCACACGGCTCGGTCCTCAATCGACACAAGTGGAGCTACAGCACACAGGCCCCAAAGTCCTGCTGCACTTACCCTCCGCTTGGTCTCATTTTCTTGCCATGTGTTTCATGTGCTATCTCTACCCGAGTCGAGTGCCTCTAGCCTATGCTCGCGAGTAGTTCCAACTACTCGACTTGTACCGAATCCTACACTATCTTAGCATTGCAGTAGCTAACGGGGTTTGCAATCCTAAATCCAACCCATGGTTTTCTTGGCTATGCAATTGGGTTTCCAAACAAGACTCTAATGCAAAGAATCATAATACTCAAGTAAGTGCTCAAAACAATAAAAATTTGAAAAGGGTTAATGCAAACCGGAGCTTGCCTTGCTGCTCTTGGTCGTAGGCTAGCTGCTCCTCCAGAGTAACGAAGTCTAGGACTTCGGGTTCCTCCTCAACCTTAGCGACTACATGATATACAAAGATATGTATTAATTTAGATGCATTTGTATTAAGTTTGAACTTGTGAAGCTTATAAGTCCCACAAGACAGACTCTATGACGGTGAAACTTTTACTGTGGTTTGGTTACAACCTAAATACAAACTTGGTCAAGTTTTAGTTGCAGCAAAGCTGTCACACCCGATTTTTCCGAAGAACAACCAAGTGAATATCACATGTATGCCAGGATCATTTTCTCATACATGTGATGACAAATAGTGAAGCATCATTTATTACACGCCAGGTGTCGAATATAAATAAGTCTTACATAGCAAATGTCTCGATGGACAATAATAAGTTCATCACAAGTAAATAAACTAGCAGCGGAATATTATTCTTAAGGGCTCCGTCACAGGCGTTGCCCGGGGGTCTCCATGAACCTAGAAACCTTCTTCGGGTCCAAAGTCTTGGTCATTATACACCACCTCATTATCTTGACCTGAGAAGCAATATAAACCAACAAATATGCAAGGTTGAGTACCAATGGTACTCAGCAAGTGTGGGAAAGTTATGTCATGCATGGCTAGAACAAGGGGAGGTTGAACTCATAGTTAAAGCACTATGCAATTAATACCTATCACCTTAGCTTATTAAGCACTTACATTACTACACAGGTGAAATGGTCCCAATCTCCCATCCCATCATCATAATCAAATAACTATAACATTATTTCCAATGTTAAGCTCCCCGCTTAACATCCACAACTTCCCAAGCCATCATACTCTAATCATGAATAAGTCCAAGCCGCTCTTGACCGTGAGCACGGCTGTCATGACAGTTTTGACTCTGCAGAGTTTGTACCACTGTACCCACATGTAGTGATTTCATCCCCCGTTGCCGGGTGGACTAAAAGAACCTCCATTATGCCAGTGGCTACGAACCACATTCACACTTCCCAGGTGTGTAGCCAGGAGATCACTACGAAGCCTTTACAAAGGGATTCCCGATGAGCATGGGCCCACTGAGGTTTCACCCCTAACAGCATACAAGAGGGTCCAACCCCGCTGCAGTGGCCCCCTCTTGAGCCTTGCGGTTCATATGGTAGTCCAGCTGACACCTATTCCCCGCACCATCCAACACACCCATACTACGCCGGGGATACACCTAATTAATTGGCCAAGCTGCCCCATCTCAGCATGTTGTTGGCACGGTAAAGCCAGGTTACATGCTCCATGAACTGGCCCTTAGGATCCAGGCAAGTACTAAACACACACCCGAGTCTCGTGCACCCAGCACACAACCAAAACATCCAACTTGCCTTGATCCCTACCTCTACATAACTCACCATATCTCATTCAAGAATATGGTAAAATAAACTGATGATCTCATATCCCAAATATCCCATTCTAAGCATGGCTAAGCATATGCATAATAATAAATGACATGATAAAATAATTCCCAACCCAAGCTACAAGGAAACAAGGTAATGCAATTCTAGGGAAACTTCCTAGCATGGGTTTCATATTTAATTTGACAATGCAAATAATTCTATCTACACATCCTAGTATAGGATCAAAGTGGTCAAGGACACTTGCCTCCTTCCTGCTGCTCTTGGAATGGGTAGTCCTGCTCTTAGAAAGAAAGAACTTGCTCTGGAGCAGGTTCTACATCATACCATCACACATAGCAAAAGAAAAACAACAATCCATAAGACATAGTTCACACTTCCACTTCATACAAACCACACATTCACATTTATGAAAGTCATTCACAATTATATGTGTTGTGGTTACTCTATGTGTGTTGATTTGTGGCTTACATGCACTTTTAATCATGTGTATATGATTCCTACTTTTGTATTCACATTTATACTTGCATACTATATATATGAGTTTCCAATTTAAATAAATTCCTTATATTCAATTACTACACCTTTTAGCTACCAAGTATGCATGAAAGGTATTTTCCTACTTCATATGTGTGTTCAGAACTTATACCAACCCTAAACTGAATTCTTTGGATTTTGGAATCTTCATTTATCATTTTCTAATTATTTATACCTAGCTTGCTATATTTTCAAATTTACTTCCTATGCCTAAATGTGTACTTTATTATGAAAATAGTAAGACACATCATCTAAACAAAATAGGTTCTGATCCAAAATAGTTAATATTATATTTTTGATCTTTTCCTCTGATGTAAACTATTTTACATTTATTTTAAGAATTTTCAGGGGTCTAGCTACACATAACAGAGGGGTTTTTCCTAATTTTTATTAAGTCCAGGGGCTAAAACTGATTTTTAAATGAATTTACATGATTTTCTGAAGTTCTAGGGGCTAGATCAGAAGTTTCCAGGGCTAGCTCTTATTTTCCGAGAACCCCAGGGGGTAGCACGTAAGAATTCCAGTCTTTATAACGCGGGGCTGACGTGGACCGTCCGATTTAAAACAGACGGCTAAGATTATAACGTCGAACCGATACGCGGGGATTTAAACTCTACCGTGCGATTTAAAATAAACGGCGCACAAGCGGCCACGTCGCTCTGATCGAGCGCGGGCGGCGCTGCCTGGCGGCGGGAGGCGGCGATCTCTCCGGAGAGTTTCCGATCTTCGTAAATTCTTCCTAGAACTGTGATTTTATGGTATAGATCAGTGGAGGGGAGGTCGGGGATCTCACCTCGGGGGTTTTCTTGAGCTCGGAGGTCCTGGAAGGCGGTAGGCGACGAGGTCCGAGGTGAATTCACGGCGAGGCTCGTCGGCGCTGTGTTTGAACCGCAAACCACCGAGTTTTCTGCACCTGCAAGGTTCCCCGAAGGCGGTGGATCAAGACCAGCGAGTTAGATCGGAATTTCCGAGCGTAGATCGGCCAGAATTCACCGGAGGGGCTCGGGTTCTCACCGGAGAGAAAATCGGCAGATCGTGGGGGAAACGGGACGATGCCGGGGTTTTTATAGACGGGGGAAGGGCGGCGTTCGGTTGTGATCGAGTTTGCATCGCCCACGAACAAAATTCGGCTGGGATACGCAGGAATCCGGGCCGGTTTGGATTCGGGGTGAGAGAGAGTCCGGCCGAGCGCGGCGCTAGCGCGAGGAAGAAGAAAGACTGGCGGGCCCCGCCTGTCAGTGGGAAGAAGAGGGCGCGCGCGGCTGCGGGCTGGCGCGGGATCGGTGGGCCGGCTGGTGGATTTCGGCCAACTGGCCGGTTTTTTTCTGTTTTCCTTTTTCTTTTTCTATTTCTTTTCTGTTTTGAGTTTAATTTGAATTCCAGATTGAATTTGAATTTTTGCAACACATGCAACACGTCCAAAAATTTTTAAACTCCCCTCTGAACAGGATTTTGGGGTGTTACAGCTCTACCCCCCTTAAAAGAAATCTCGTCCTCGAGATTGGTGGTTCTAAGAAAACAATTCCGGAAATTGTGCCTTAAGCTCATCTTGTCGCTCCCAGGTGGCTTCCTCTTCTGAGTGATGCTTCCACTGCACCTTGCACATCCGGATTCTTTTATTTCTGGTGAGGCGTTTCATTGTCTCCAAAATCTTGGATGGTTGCTCGGCATAAGACAAATCCTCAGCTACGTCCACTTCATTCATGGGTAACACCTCTTCAGTCGTCCTCAGGCATTTCTTGAGTTGTGACACATGGAATACGTCGTGCACATTCGATAGGCGAGCCGGTAATTCTAGTTGATACACCACTTCGCCTTTCCTCTCCGGAACTTGAAAGGGTCCGATGTATCGAGGTGACAACTTCCCTTTCACCTTGAACCGACGAAGTCCTCGGATAGGGGACACCTTGAGATAGACATAGTCTCCCACGTTGAAAACGAGCTCTCTTCTTCGTACATCGGCATAGGTCTTTTGGCGTGTCTGTGCTATCCTCAAGTTGTTGCGAATTTCCCTCACTTTCGCCTCGGCTTCTTGTAGTACTTCGGGACCAAACACTTTACTTTCCCCTGTTTGGTTCCAAAATAGGGGATTCCTGCACTTCCTCCCATAAAAAGCTTCAAACGGTGACATCTTCATACTAGCCTGATAGCTGTTGTTATAGGAGAATTCTGCATACGGTAAGTTCTTGTCCCAACTCCGATTGTTTTTGAGTGCACATGCCCTCAGCATATCCTCAAAAATCTGATTGGTTCTTTCCGTCTGCCCATCAGTTTGGGGATGATAGGTAGAGCTAAAGTTCAGATGGGTTCCCATGGTTTCGTGCAACTTCTGCCAGAACCTCGAGGTGAACTGTGTTCCTCGATCCGACACTATCTTCTTCGGCACCCCATGGTAACACATGATCCTTGACATGTACAATTCGGCCAATTTGGATCCGCTGTAGCTTTCCTTCACGGGGATGAAGTGAGCTACCTTGGTTAGCCTATCAATGATGACCCATATTGAATCATATCCTGATTGGGTCCTAGGCAATCCCGCTATGAAATCCATACCGATTTCTTCCCATTTCCATTCAGGCACTTTGAGTGGTTGCAATAATCCCGCGGGTCGCTGATGTTCTGCTTTCACCAACTGACATGTGTCACATAGGGCAACATGTTCCGTGACATCTCGCTTCATGCCATACCACCAATACCTGCTCTTGAGGTCCTGGTACATCTTCGTACTCCCAGGATGAATGGAATAGTCAGAATCGTGAGCCTCCTTCAAAATCAATTCACGTATCTCCTTTACTTCTGGCACACAGATTCTTTTCCCGTGCCACACCGTTCCTTGTTCATCCTCTCTGAAACCAGGGGCTTTATTTTCCTTGATGAGTCGCCTGATTTCTTGTATTTTCTCGTCATTCTTTTGACCCTCGCGTATGTCTCGCTCGAGTGTGGAGTCCACTTCCATGGCGATGGCTTCACCACTATTTACCAGGCATAGATTGAGCCTTATAACCTCGTCCTTCAATTCTGCAGGCATGTACTTCAAGCTCAACTTATTAACCTGCACTTTCCGACTTAAAGCATCGGCCACGACGTTTGCTTTCCCAGGATGATAGTTGATGCCCACATCAAAGTCATTGATTAGCTCTAACCATCTTCTTTGCCTGAGGCTGAGGTCTGGCTGTGTGAAAATGTACTTCAAACTCTTATGATCCATATATATCTCGGTCCTCTTCCCCATCAAATAGTGCCACCAAATTTTCAACGCGTGTACCACTGCGGCTAGTTCTAGGTCATGTGTAGGATAGTTTTTCTCGTGCTTCCGGAGTTGTCGGGATGCATAAGCCACGACATGCCCTTCTTGCATGAGAACACATCCCAACCCGTTTCCAGAGGCATCGCAGTACACCGTGAAGTTCTTCTACATATCTGGCATAACCAGCACTGGGGCTGTTGTCAATCTTTTCTTTAACTACTGAAAACTCGTCTCGCACTGTGGCGTCCATGTGAATGTGATTCCCTTCTCCAACAGTTTGGTAAGGGGTCTCGAGATCTTAGAGAATCCCTCAATAAACCGTCGATAGTATCCAGCCAATCCCAAAAAGCTTCGAACTTCCCCGACATTTTCAGGGGTCTTCCACTTCTGTATATCCTCGATTTTGGCAGGATCCACGGAGATTCCTCCCTCCGAGATTATATGTCCTAAGAAGGGAACTCTCTTCAACCAAAACTCACACTTGCTCAACTTGGCATATAGTTGGTGTTCTCTCAGCCTCTGCAACACCAACCTTAGATGTTTCTCATGTTCTTCATCTTTGGAGAAGACGAGAATGTCATCTATGAAAACCACCACAAATTTGTCCAGATATTCCATGAATACCTTGTTCATGAGATACATGAAGTACGTCAGGGCATTAGTTAGCCCGAAAGGCATGACCGTGTATTCATACAGTCCGTATCGAGATACGAAAGCTGTCTTGGGAATATCAGATTGCCTTATCTTGAGTTGGTGGTATCCCGACCTGAGATCAATTTTTGAGAACACACAAGCTCCCCTCAACTGATCAAACAAGTCTTCAATGTGGGGCAATGGGTACTTGTTCTTGATGGTTACCTCATTCAAGGCACGGTAATCCACGCATAACCTTTGGGTTCCATCCTTCTTGGGCACAAATATTACCGGAGCTCCCCATGGTGAGGAACTAAGGCGAATATACCCCTTCTCCGTCAATTCTCTCAAATGATCCTTGAGTTCTTCCAGCTGCTTGGAGTCCATCCGATAAGGTCTCTTGTATATCGGGGCTGTTCCGGACACTAGCTCAATTGTGAATTCCACTTCACGATCGGGAGGCATACCTGGCAAATCCTCCGGAAAAACATCTGGATATTCCCTGATGGTTCTGATCTCCTCAACTTTCACCTCAACTTGATTTAATTTAATGTCCCTCCTAGGCTCTTGTATTGTTATAAACTTTACTTTTGTGCCACTAGGGTGCGTTACTTCCACCGTTCTGGTCGAACAATGGATGATTCCTTTATGTTTGGTCAACCAATCCATACCCAAGATAATATCTATCCCTTGTGAATCTATCACTATGAGGTTAGCAGTAAATGCTACCCCATTAATGTCTAGGTTCACCTTGGGACACACTTGTCTTGTCCTTATTTCTCCACCCGGAGAGTTTACGGCTAGCATATGGTTCATTTGTGTTGTTGCTAGGTCATGCTTCTTAACAAACCCTTGAGCAATGAACGAGTGGGTAGCACCAGAATCAAACAGCAGGGTTGCAATGTGTAAATTGGCAGGAAACTTACCAACTACCACGTCGGGTGCCTCTTGTGCTTCCTCCATAGTGACGTGGTTCACCCGTCCTCTCATTACATTCTGCTGTTGTGGCTGCGCGGGCTTCTTCTTTGGGCACTTATGGGCGTAGTGCCCCACTTCACCACAGCTAAAACATTGCACCCCAACCTTAGGTGTCTGGCCTTTGTTGTCTTGGGGTTGGTTTGGAGGTCCTTGTCCTGCTGGTCGAGGTTGATATGTAGGGCGAGGCTGCTGTACGAACTGACGTTGTGGCTGTATTGGTGCTGCCGGAGGCCTGTAGTTCGGGTTGTACCCTCTTGGTGCTGAGTAGGGTACCGCAGCACGGTTCGTCTGCCCTGCGGGTTGCTGCATCAGACGTGGGCAGGTGTTGCTCCCTGAGGCTTGATGTGACCACCCGGCCTTCCTCTTGTTCTCATTTTCCAAGGCCTTCAGCTTCCTTTCTACCACAAACGCTCTGTCCACCATCTTTTGGAAGCTTTCGTACTCGTTGGAGGACATTGCACACTGCATTTCTGTTGTGAGTCCTTCCACGAAACAATCCTGTTTCTGCTCATCAGTCTCTATGTCCCGTGGGGCATAACGGGAGAGTTGAGTAAATTTAGTGAGGTATTCCCTCACCGTCATGTTTCCCTGCTGCAGTCTTAAGAACTCCTTCCTCTTGTTTTTGAGTTCACCCCTTGGTATGTAATGATCGCGGAAGCTACGCTTGAACTCTTCCCAAGTGATGTTCTCAGGGTCATGATGGGCGGCCACGTAGGCGGTCCACCAATCAGCAGAAGGTCCATGCAATTGATGAGAGGCAAACAGCACCCTCTCGTACGCTTGGCACTGTATGATCCTCATTTTGCTCTCAATAGTCTTAAGCCAATCATCTGCCTCCAGAGGTTCAGCAGCACTTGCAAACTTTGGAGGTTGAGTTCCTAGAAACTCACTCAACCTTGGTTGGCGTGGTGCAGCTTGTGGGGGTGGAACTTGATGCAAGTTGGCCACCACTTGAGTCATGTTCTGGATGAGCTGATTCTGATTCTCCAGCATTTGGTGGAGGGGATCAACTCCTTCACGGCGACCACCCCTGTCCTGGACTCCAGAAAGATGAGGGTTGCATGCCTCATCGTTGTTGTTGGCGGGGTTGGCAGCACGACCATTTCCTCTTCCTGCCATCTAGCATGATCAACCAAATGTTAATTTAAAGCATTACTTATGACCTTACAACTTTCACTTGTTTGTACTTTAAAGTGTTGAGGCTTTGTTATACTTTTCGGAGGATTCATATCTCACACAAAAATAAATGCAATATTATTTCGTGCGGGTTCACACACCAAAGCAAAACAATCTGAAGACGAGGCTGTGGACAATTGCTCATGGCTTCCACAACTCACGTCACACACCAATCATTAACACACCATTAACTAAGATAACGACTCGACTACTCGACCTCCTGCTAAACTAAGGGAAGGACTCTACACTACTCGTATTCACTGAGCTGGCTCCTCGGGGTCTTACTCATCATTGCGGCTGCCTTCTGACCCTGCTTTGGGTGGGGAGGCTGCTGGTGGAGAAGTGCAACGACGCCTGATCGCCCGGCGATCTGGGGAGTCAGGAGTCCATGTATCATTCATGGGACACACAGTTCATTCTCATCTCCTCTTTCTCTCGCCCTTAAGCAGGCTCGCAGCAATGCCTCCGTTTCCTTCAGGGTGTCCCGAACATCCTGAAGTTCTTGCTGACACTCCTACAGTCGAGTGCTGAGCATAGCAGCATCCTCCAAGCACAAGTCCATGTGCTCATGGGAGGTCCCTTGCTGCACTGGCGGGTACTTATACTCCGCGGTACCACTCTCACGCTGGAAGACATAAATGTACTCAGTCCTGTCCAGGTGGCGACGATAGATGTGACTCTGGCAGGTGATGGCCTCCCAGGTGACATCCTTCTCCGCATCGACCTGTGTCGCTCGACAAGCTGGAGAGCGGTGGATCTTGAGTAGCTGATTTTCATGGATAATCCTCATTTCTGAACTCCATTCTTCCCGCTTCTCCCGTATGGTTCTGGTGGAGCTATAGTGTATGATTAGCTTGCCCGTATTGCCGGCGGCTTCGAGCATACGTCGAAGACGGTGCAACAAGCCTCCTACTGCCAATCCGTAGGAAAGGTACGTCAACGGACGGCTCTCCTCTCTTTCGGCAAGGGCAACTACGGGAACTCTCCCTCCTGTGGACTTGCGAGCGGTGCGAATCATGCGAACCATCTAAAACAGAAAGCATTTAAACTTAGGTTAGATAAACTTTTAAACAAGAATCCTATTTTGAATGAAAGTTGGGGTAAGATGAAGAAAGTGACTCATTAAATAACATTTTTAAACAACACCTTGTAAAATAGTTTTTAAGAAAATAGGGCCATTAAATACGTCCATTTCTACCTAGGTCCACGTTCCTACGGGCAATCTTGGCTCTGATACCACTTCTGTCACAACCGGTTTTTCCGAAGAACAACCAAGTGAATATCACATGTATGCCAGGATCATTTTCTCATACATGTGATGACAAATAGTGAAGCATCATTTATTACAAGCTAGGTGTCGAATATAAATAAGTCTTACATAGCAAATGTCTCGATGGACAATAATAAGTTCATCACAAGTAAATAAACTAGCAGCGGAATATTATTCTTGAGGGCTCCGTCACAGGCGTTGCCCGGGGGTCTCCATGAACCTAGAAACCTTCTTCGGGTCCAAAGTCTTGGTCATTATACACCACCTCATTATCTTGACCTGAGCAGCAATATAAACCAACAAATATGCAAGGTTGAGTACCAATGGTACTCAGCAAGTGTGGGAAAGTTATGTCATGCATGGCTAGAACAAGGGGAGGTTGAACTCATAGTTATAGCACTACGCAATTAATACCTATCACCTTAGCTTATTAAGCACTTACATTACTACACAGGTGAAATGGTCCCAATCTCCCATCCCATCATCATAATCAAATAACCATAACATTATTTCCAATGTTAAGCTCCCCGCTTAACATCCACAACTTCCCAAGCCATCATACTCTAATCATGAATAAGTCCAAGCCGCTCTTGACCGTGAGCACGGCTGTCATGACAGTTTTGACTCTGTAGAGTTTGTACCACTGTACCCACATGTAGTGATTTCATCCCCCGTTGCCGGGTGGACTAAAAGAACCTCCATTATGCCAGTGGCTACGAACCACATTCACACTTCCCAGGTGTGTAGCCAGGAGATCACTACGAAGCCTTTACAAAGGGATTCCCGACGAGCGTGGGCCCACTGAGGTTTCACCCCTAACAGCATACAAGAGGCTCCAACCCCGCTGCAGTGGCCCCCTCTTGAGCCTTGCGGTTCATATGGTAGTCCAGCTGACACCTATTCCCCGCACCATCCAACACACCCATACTACGCTGGGGATATACCTAATTAATTGGCCAAGCTGCCCCATCTCAGAATGTGCTTGGCACGGTAAAGCAAGGTTACATGCTCCATGAACCGGTCCTTAGGATCCAGGCAAGTACTAAACACACACCCGAGTCTCGTGCACCCAGCACACAACCAAAACATCCAACTTGCCTTGATCCGTACCTCTACATAAGTCACCATATCTCATTCAATAATATGATAAAATAAACTGATGATCTCATATCCCAAATATCCTATTCTAAGCATGGCTAAGCATATGCATAATAATAAATTACATGATAAAATAAATCCCAACCCAAGCTACAAGGAAACAAGGTAATGCAATTCTAGGGAAACTTCCTAGCATGGGTTTCATATTTCATTTGACAATGCAAATAATTCTATCTACACATCCTAGTATAGGATCAAAGTGGTCAAGGACACTTGCCTCCTTCCTGCTGCTCTTGGAATGGGTAGTCTTACTCTTGGAAAGAAATAACTTGCTCTGGAGCAGGTTCTACATCATACCATCACACATAGCAAAAGAAAAACAACAATCCATAAGACATAGTTCACACTTCCACTTCATACAAACCACACATTCACATTTATGAAAGTCATTCACAATTATGTGTTGTGGTTACTCTATGTGTGTTGATTTGTGGCTTACATGCACTTTTAATCATGTGTATATGATTCCTACTTTTGTATTCACATTTATACTTGCATACTATATATATGAGTTTCCAATTTAAAATAAATTCCTTATATTCAATTACTACACCTTTTAGCTACCAAGTATGCATGAAAGGTATTTTCCTACTTCATATATGTGTTCAGAACTTCTACCAACCCTAAACTGAATTCTTTGGATTTTGGAATCTTCATTTATCATTTTCTAATTATTTATACCTAGCTTGCTATATTTTCAAATTTACTTCCTATGCCTAAATGTGTACTTTATTATGAAAATAGTAAGACACATCATCTAAACAAAATAGGTTCTGATCCAAAATAGTTAATATTATATTTTTGATCTTTTCCTCTGATGTAAACTATTTTACATTTATTTTTTCTAGTTTTCAGAATTATTCTCTACAAAAAAATGTAAACTATTTTACATTTATTTTTTCTAGTTTTCAGAATTATTCTCTACTAATAAATGTGAATAATAAATTAAACAGATTCATTTCAGCCAAAAATCTATTTTTATCTCACTCCAAGATTTTCTAAGTACTGGGAAAGTTTTTAATTTGAATTAGCCAATATGTTTGTCCCACCTTTTAAATTTTAAATACTAACCACATATTCAATTTCCTAAATTTAATATCAAATAGGGTTAAAAAGGTAAACTCACCCCACTACAGGGTCTATAATATTATTTTAAGAATTTTCAGGGGTCTAGCTACACATAACAGAGGGGTTTTTCCTAATTTTTATTAAGTCCAGGGGCTAAAACTGATTTTTAAATGAATTTACATGATTTTCTGAAGTTCTAGGGGCTAGATCAGAAGTTTCCAGGGCTAGCTCTTATTTTCCGAGAACCCCAGGGGGAGCACGTAAGAATTCCAGTCTTTATAATGCGGGGCTGACGTGGACCGTCCGATTTAAAACAGACGGCTAAGATTATAACGTCGAACCGATACGCGGGGATTTAAACTCTACCGTGTGATTTAAAATAAACAGCGCACAAGCGGCCACGTCGCTCTGATCGAGCGCGGGCGGCGCTGCCCGGCGGCGGGAGGCGGCGATCTCTCCGGAGAGTTTCCGATCTTCGTAAATTCTTCCTAGAACTGTGATTTTATGGTATAGATCGGTGGAGGGGAGGTCGGGGATCTCACCTCGGGGGTTTTCTTGAGCTCGGAGGTCCTGGAAGGCGGTCGGCGACGAGGTCCGAGGTGAATTCACGGCGAGGCTCGTCGGCGCTGTGTTTGAACCGCAAACCACCGAGTTTTCTGCACCTGCAAGGTTCCCCGAAGGCGGTGGATCAAGACCAGCGAGTTAGATCGGAATTTCCGAGCGTAGATCGTGGGGGAAAAACGGGACGATGCCGGGGTTTTTATAGACGGGGGAAGGGCGGCGTTCGGTTGTGATCGAGTTTGCGTCGCCCACGAACAAAATTCGGCTGGGATACGCAGAAATCCGGGTCGGTTTGGATTCGGGGTGAGAGAGAGTCCGGCCGAGCGCGGCGCTAGCGCGAGGAAGAAGAAAGACTGGCGGGCCCCGCCTGTCAGTGGGAAGAAGAGGGCGCGCGCGGCTGCGGGCTGGCGCGGGATCGGTGGGCCGCTGGTGGGTTTCGGCCCACTGGCCGGTTTTTTTCTGTGTTCGTTTTCCTTTTTCTATTTCTTTTCTGTTTTGAGTTTAATTTGAATTCCAGTTTGAATTTTAATTTTTGCAACACATGCAACACGTCCAAAAATTTTTAAACTCCCATCTGAACAGGATTTTGGGGTGTTACAAAAGCTCATTCGAGCCCTCCACAATTAATTATGTACTTGACCTTAATTGAAGGCTTTTAGGGTGTTCTAAGGATTTTCATGAAACAAACTATGACTTTCTGAAAACTAGATTTTCAGAGGGTTCTAATGGAGTTGGTCTCACTTAATTTGAAGGTTACTAGCTAAGGATATGAGCTAAACAATTTCAGAGGAAATTCTGAAAATATTTCTGAACATTTTGTATTTTCTCTGGAACAGTTTCACTAATCACACCATTAGGTGGATCAAATGACCTCAAATGGATCTGCAATTTTTATGGTAGTTCAGGGATATTTTGTGAACATCCCAGCAAAATTTCAGGATTTTCCTCCAAAGGATTCTCCAGTTAAAATTCCAAACAGTTTAAATTTTGAGGAATTAATTCTGGAGAAATAAGGATTTTTATGAAGTGAAACTTGATTTCCTGGAAAGTGCTCAGAGAGCTGAATCCAACAAAATTTGGTTCACTCGATTTGAAGCTTTCTAGCCAAAGTTATGAGGATTTGAAGTTTGGAAGAAATCTGAAAATCGGGGGAAAAGTTTAAACTTGCTGGGGCCCGCGGGGACACGTGTTGAGCGCGGAGGTGTCCGGCACACTGAGGCCCACAGGGTATTTGCGCGCCAGCACAGCCAATCCCCGCCACACCCGATCCCGATTTAAATTCTTCAGCCGCTGACACGTGGGCCAGCCGGCTTCGTCCTCCTCCCGCCGCTCTCTCGCGCCCGCGCCGCCGACCTCGCCGGAGCAGACCCGGAGCTCTCCGGCTCGCCGCTGCCGGACCTCCCATGGTATGAAACTCGCTGCCAGGGGGTTGTCGACGTCGAGGAACACGTCGGTGGTGTCAGGTTGGGCTGGCGGTGACCGGAAATAGCCCGGCGTCGTGCCGCGGCCTCGGTTGAGGTTCGGCGCCGTCGACCGTGGGTTCTAACCTGCCAACACCTCGATCAAACGGTCCTACAGCATCAGTGTACCTCTAGGAAGCTCGACAAGGTGTCAAAAGGGTCCAGGGATGGCGGCAAGTCGGTCGGCACCGTGTGACCGATCGTGCCCGCCATGACCGCCCTTGATCGAGCTCGAAATTCGTCACTCCTAGACAGTTTCACGCCACGGATGCAGAAAAGAACTTGATCGCTGGCTAGTCCAGCGTCTATGTGCAAGATTTGATAACCAATGAAAGATCATAGAGCGAGAATTTGAAGAATCCGTACCGGAAGCTCGGTTTACGGTTGCCGGAGCAAAAACTGGAAATTCTTTGTGGATTCTTCACGGTTTGCTTCCAAACTTGGAGGAGAGCAGCACGGTGGTCTTGTGCTCCTGTTGCCTCTCTTGCTGGACCGTGAAAACGCCTGTGGAGCGCTGTCCACGGGCGCCTGACTCTCGGCTGAGGCTAGGTCGCCGCGGTGGCGATGGTTTTCGGGCAAAGGAGGTCGGAGCTCGGGGTTTCTGGTGTTGGGGAGGTAGAGTGCGAGCTCAGGTTGCCGTTTAGCAGCTCAGGAACGAAGGAGGAGATTGTTTTGCTGGTTTTCACGATCGAGCAGTGAGCTGCGGGGAGAAACAACGCCGCTGCTCGGGTTTGCACGCGAGGAGATAAAGCCGGCCGACTCCTGCTCGGCTGAGGCGGTGCTGGTCGCGTGGAGGTGCGAGCGTGCCGCCCTGGGCGCCAGCGTGCAGAGAGGGGAAGCAGCGGGTGGCGCCGGTAGCACATCCGACAGCTGCTCGGTGGAATTTCCCACCGAGGCTGTGACTTTGTGTGCAAGTTTTGCCTCCTTCTCTCTATGACATGTGGGTCCCACCTGGGGTTTTAACCTCTGAAATTTACTCCTAATCACTGTTGTAAACAGTGAGCCCCAAAATACCCCTGGGTATTCAAATTATTCACCCATGAGCCATTTGAATTGAGTAGAATTCAAATTGGGTTTGGTTTGAATGAATTTCAGCACAAGTTCAGTTTTGAATTCAAATAAAGTTTGAATTTGTCCCACTTAGCTCATGTCAAGATCAACTCCAAATGGAGTGAAAATTGGTGTGTGAGCTCACAAGAATGTGCTGAGTAAGAATATGCCTCCCACTTTTAAATTCATGGGATAAAAACAGTTTGAATTTTAATATGGTTTCAAACTGCCCTCTTTCTAGCTATACCCAAAACGACCTCAAAAAGGTTTTGAATTTGGGTGAAACTTGGCATGGACATCCTTAGCAATGTGTAGGAGTTTTCATATGTCCAGCCCTTCTATATCACATGTGGGAACTACCACTTTTGCAATATGTGAGTTTGTTCTCTAATGAGCATGTTGATGGTGGTTACTTGCTCTTCATTTGTGTTCATCAACTTACTTCAAATGAGGTGTGTGGTGTGGTGATGAACACTTCAACTAGGTGTCAAAAACTGAGGCCCTTACATTCCTCCCCCCTCAAAAGAATCACGTCCGAGATTATAAGGTGAAAATGAGATAGAGGATGGTGGAAAATTACCGGATATGCGACGTGAAAAAGTCGGGGTAGTTGGCGCGAAGAAATCCTTCGCTCTCCCATGTCGCTTTGTCTACGGAGTGATTACTCCATAGAACCCTGTAGAACCACAACGTACGGTGGCGTGTGATTTGGACCTTTTAGTCAATAATCTGCACCGGTTCCTCTCGATAGGTGAGATCCTGTTGCAGTTCTTCAATGTCTTCCAGCTGAATGGTAGTTGATAGCTTGAGACACTTCCTCAGCTGGGAAATATGAAAGACGTCGTGCACGCCGGAAAGTGCTTCTGGTAATTTCAGCCGGTATGCCACTGATCCACATCTTTCGGTAATCTGAAATGGACCGATGAATCGGGATGCCAACTTTCCTCTCACCCCAAATCTGTTTACGCCCTTCATTGGAGACACACGTAAGTATACGTGATCCCCGATTTCAAATAGTAATGGGCGTCTTCTCCAGTCCGCATATTGTTTCTGACGGGATTGGGCGGCTTTTAGGTTTGCTTGAATCAGTCGAACCTTCTCTTCCTCGTTGTTGACAAGGTCAATCCCGAAGGTAACCCTTTTGCCAGACTCACACCAGTTCAACGGTGTGCGGCATTTTCTTCCGTATAGCGCCTCGTAGGGCGCCATCTTTATGCTGGCTTGGTACCCATTGTTGTACGAGAACTCGTCTAACGGAAAGTGATCATCCCAATTCTTGCCATGGTTGATAGCGCAAGCTCGTAGCATGTCTTGTAAGATCTGATTTACCCGCTCGGTTTGCCCATCCGTCTGCGGGTGCTACGCTGAACTACGGATCAGCCTCGTCCCCAAGGCAGCGTGTAGCTGCTCCCAAAAACAGGTCACAAATAAAGTGCCCCGATCCGATATGATGGTACGGGGTACGCCGTACAAGCATAGTGTAAAATCCCCAAAAAGTGGTAGCAAGAAAATTCAGCTCATGTACACTTATGAAAAATGAGGGGAATTAAAACTTTGAATTATA
This sequence comes from Neostapfia colusana, assembly GCA_030760725.1. Taxonomy (NCBI): domain Eukaryota; kingdom Viridiplantae; phylum Streptophyta; class Magnoliopsida; order Poales; family Poaceae; genus Neostapfia; species Neostapfia colusana. Next base: position 56,279,563 of record JASWHV010000009.1, read on the forward strand.
ATGGGGTAAGTTCAAAGTGAGGGTTTAGACTTCCCAAAACTTCCAAACATGGAGATCTAAATTCATAACTTGGGTCTTCATAATCCAAATATTCACCCTCCGAAATTTTAGCTCATTTGGAGGAGTTTCAATATTTGTTTGGGATTAAAGGAGGAAGCCCTCTAGTCTGAATTCCAAATTCAGTTTCAAATTCCAATTCCCTCAATTTTGAAATTTGGTTTCACAACTGAGTTATCCACCTTTGAATGAGCAGCCATGCCAAAAATGGGAAACTTTGGAGCTGGTTTGCTATATTTTTGGGGCAATACAAAGTGGAGAATTCAAACTCCTTTTCAAATTCAAATGATCAAACCCCATTCAAATTCTACACCAGAATTCAAACCATTTGAATTCTGCAAATTCAAACTTAACTTTGGGATGAAGTAAAGCTTTTAATATTGAGTTGCTGGAGGGAAAAATATCAGAAAAGTTTGACTAAACAAAGGGGGAGGTGGGGCCCAATTGTCAGCCACCTAAAGCGAACAAACCGACTGTTTTTCCCTCTCTCTCTGTTCCTGGTTGATCGCGGCGCGACAGCTCCCGGAAAAGCGCTCCACCCAACGTCCTCACCGAGCCACCGAGCTGGTTCTCGCTGGCCGACGTCGGCGCGCGCGCGTGGGCAATAAGAGTGGCCGCCCGAGTACCCCAGCTCTACTTCTCCTCCTCCTCAGCTTGGTTGCCGCGGCTGCCTTGTCCACAACGAGCACCACCGATAGCCTTCTCTCCCGATCGACCACCGCCTGCTGAGCTCGGCGTGCCTCTCGCGCGGCTGAGCCGCAGGAACGTTGTGCCAGGTCTCTCTCCTGCTCCCCGAAGCCTCAAGTGAACACCAGCACCGGTGGTTGGCGCCTACGAGCTGGAATTCCCTTCGGAGCTCCGGTGTTGATCGCCTGTACGCCACACCGTCGCCCGACGGATTTGCGGCCTCTAACGATCAACAGAAAGGTCCCTGAGGTGCGTGAGGAACCCTTCCTCCTTCCTTTCCACCAGTTCCTGCTTTCTTAGCTCCGGTACCGAGTATTTTGAAGTTTGGCGCCGGCGGTTCTTTAGAAACCCGAGGACCCTTCGAAGAAATTCGTTGTGCTAGGGGTAGCTCCGCACTAGATGAGCTTAGAGTAGCTCCAGCACATGCTTGCGCATCTCCCCGAAGTTCTAGCAGCTCAAATGAGCAAGTAGAGATGCCAGGTACCGAGTTTTTGTCGCCGCCGGAGTTTTGCAGGCTCGGGTCGCCGGTGAGGTCCCCTCTCCGGTGGGTTTCAGGGAGAGCGAGCTATGGGTCGAGGATGTCCAAGGGACACTGGTTCTTTTGGAGCAAACCCTAGCCCGAAAGACCCACTGTTGAGGGAGAGCGAGGTCGCCGAAGTAAGGTTCGACATGGTCGCCGGTGCAAGCACCTTTCCGGCTGTTGTCATCGGCTCCCGGCCCCACCATCGTGTTCAGCACGGTGTAGAACTCACAGGCGGCGAGTTTGACGAAGTTTGGACCACGGGAACCCCGTCCCGGCGAGCCTCGCCGGCGTGCGCCGCCACGGGAGGTGCGGGCAGCGCGAGGAAGACGAAGGAGGGCCGGGTCCCACCGGTCAGCCTCCGTATACGCGCGGGGATCGGCTTGTGGCGCCGGATCCAGTGCGGCTGCACGGGAATAACCCGGTCGCCCCCGGTGTTGCTAAAATCTGACTGGTCCGAATTAAAACAGTGGGCCCAGCCCAATTATTTGAAGTTTCTATTAGAGAAATAATTCCAGGAATTAGCTGATCTTTACATGGCCATAACTTTGTGTAGAAAACTCCAAAAAGAGTGAGACCAATTTTGTTGGAATCCTCAGGAGGAGTACTTCGCCGAGAAACCAATTTTAGGCTATGAAAATGCCCAGGAATTTCTGTAGAATTGTTTCTAGTAAATCCTTTAGGGATTTATTATAGGAGCAATTCTTTATGAAATATTCCCAAATTTGGGCAGCTAGTCCTTTTCAAAGTGCCTGACCTCCAGTAAAAATTTTTGGATTTTTGGAGCTTATTTAGAGGGCTTAATCAGTAGGTTATCTCAGGATTAAATAAATTAGCTAAAAATCATAGAATTGATTTCCAGAAAATTGGTTCAAACTTCATACCTCCATAACTTTCTGTAGGGATGTCCAAAATTTGTGAAACAAATTTTGTTGGAATTCTCAGTCAGTACTCTGCAGAAATGCAAAAAATTGATCTGAAGATCTCTGGATATTTCTCCAAGATTCATCAAAGTTAAATCTTTGGGAATTTAGTCCAGAATATCTCTGTTATGGAATTTCTTCAAATTTGGCCAGGAAGTTCCACATGACGTTACTGATCTCCAGTAAAAATTTGAGCTTCATTGGAGTTCATTTGCTAGGTCAAATTACCTTCCCAAATTCAGCCTTTATTTGGAAATTCAAATTTAAACAGAAATTGTTCAGCACTCCTGTCCAAACTTCAAAAAATTCATATCTCTCTGATGGTAGCTCCAAAAAATGTGAAACAAATTTTGTTAGAACCATGGAGACTTACCCTAATCAGATCTTCTATTTCTAGCTATATCAAAGCTCCTGATTTGGGCTCGAAATTAAGATAAGCATTGTACTTGTAGGAATTTTAAAGACTACATTATGCAATGACATGTCTCCAAATTTGGCTCAAATCATCCTTATAGGGCCTAGTATTCACTGTAAAATTCCCAAAGCCAATAAAGGATCCTAAATAGCAATAGCTATGAATAGTAGTTCAATTCTTATAAATCCTTAATACTTATACATCTATTTTGCTACATTTCATTTAGTGACCGAAGTTGAGGACGCACCGGAGCCTTTGGACGTCCTGCCACCTGAAGTTGACTTCCCATCTAACTCGCAACCAGGCAAGCCCCGGTTTGCACTTAAGTACCTTTTATAAAATTCTTTATTTGTATCACTTATGTCTAGGGTGAATGTTTGCATTAGAGTTAAGGTGTTTGAAACCCCACTTGCATAACCTTTTAAATCCTATGAAGGGTTGGGTAGCTTACAGAGCCGACGAGTAGGCAAGGCCCCGCTAATATACTTAGGAGCTCGGTAGAAGTCGAGTAGTTGGAATCTACGCGCGAGGTAAGGTTTATCACACGGTTTGGTCAGAATAGAAAATGGCTTAAGAGTGGTAAAAATGAGACCCAGCAGGGGTAGGAAGCAGTGAGCGGAGGTCTCACGTGCGTAGCCCTGTTGGTGTCAATTGAGGACCGAGTCGTGTGCGGGCCTGCTGAACAAGTATCGAACAGTACCGGATGGCATACTGACATAAGCAGGAAACCGATGTAAATGGTTAACCTGGGTGCCGAGGCTTACCCAACCGTAAACAGGAGTGGGTTGAGGGTAGCAAGGTGTAAATCTGCCGGTGGGCACAGTCACGCTCCACGCGGGGACCTCCTGCCCGTTACGGATGGACCGGTTTGACATTTGGGTTGCCTTTGAAAGGCGGTTGCATACAACAGAGTAGGAAGGGGTGTGGAATCACGCTTCTGAAAGTGGGTGTATGCAACGTGTTGTCCGGGTGTCTCCTGATTGCAATCACCGTCCCTCGCGGTTATTTGAGTACCGCTTGTTCACTGTTTCGTGACGTAGTAAGAAGTAAAGTAAGCCAGTTGAATGATAATATGTTGTGATGATAGAGTAATGTTTTGGAAACCATGTTTGCTGTAGATGTAGAGCTAATTAAGTTTACTTTCCGCTTTGGGCATCACCACATCGGAGGAAAGCGTTTCTTGTTTGATTGTGGACTTCCGATGTGAGGGCTGCCTAGGGCACATGAATCTGCTGCTATAAAAACTGAAAGTAAGGATCAACTTATAGGCGTGTCTTTATTGCAAAGTCCTTTCCTACCCTACACATCCTTGCACGTAGAGTTCCATGGCTAGGGTTGACAGTTAAGACTTGTTGAGCCTTCGTGCTCACGGTTGCAATATTTGAGCTGTATGCAGGTGAGAGCTATGAGGAGGGTTCCGAGGATGAGGCGATGCCCCCGTCAAGGTACACGGCCGAGATGGAGCCCTGCACGCCGCCGTGATTTCTCCGGTTCCATGCTGCTAGCGTGTAGCGTCCCCTGGCGGGACGGTTGCACTTTTGCATAGTTAGGATGAGAGGCTACTAACGTACATTACTTCCGCTGTATAGTTATATTTTGTAAAAGACTTCCGGTGTTTTATATTAAATAAAAGTTTGTATGTCGTTCTTTATTCTTTTCTGGTGTGCTGTTGGGTGCCGCATCGTACGGCACCACCCTATGCGATCCTGGAGTGGGTGAACCACGGGATGGTCCCCACAGTCTGGTATCAGAGCCGCATTGGGAATAGCACGCTCGAAAAGAGCCTAATTTTGAAAATTTAGAAGTAGTCGAGTGAGGATTAGTCATTAAGCCCACATAAGGTCTATTATAGTAGTAGTTATTAAGGTGGAAAAGCTAACTTATGTGTTATACATTCTGTAACGACGCTCCGACGTCAGGTAAGAGGTAAGGTACGCAACCGCAGGCGGATCAATTGCGGTAACTCACCATACGAGTAATAGTATGAAATGATATACCGTGGCTTGGCACGGTAGTGAATATGAGTCTCTGAACCTCTTTATGGTTCTGAGAGCATATGAAAACGCTAATCTCCAGCGTGCTTTAGGCAAAAGTGAGAATACCCCATCGTGTGGTAAGCAACACGATAGTATGCAACTCTTGAACGTTCAATGTTCAAAGGACCATACGCAGTGCTTGCCAACGGCGTGCCTCAACGGTCATGAGGCAGTAGGTGGTATCCGTTGGGTTGATAAAATTCCCAACCGGGACGACCTGTTCGCGCTCTACTCGGGTTCCCCGTCGTGTGGTGTGAAAACACGACCATGTACCTTGAGACGTGGCTTGACTCAAGGACGATCCGTATGGTGATGATATAGACCGTATGTTTTTACTATGATATGGAACTGCCTGAAATGCCAAAAACCATTGTGTGCACCATTATTATGTGTTCTTTTGCAGGTACATTAACCACGTTAGTGCATGACGTGTAGAAACCGTTTGTGAGTGACGACTTTAGTTCCACCATTTGACACGTATATGCCGGAATACCGGTTTAGGATTTTTTCTTTGGTGAGGAAACGTAGTACCGACTGCATAAAAGTTTAATTTCAAAGAAAAGAGTCAAAATGAAGTTTAGGATTCCATTTAGGGGTTATTGAACTTCTATATTGAACTAAGAGTCAATTGGGAGTATAGATTCAATCTCTAAGACTTAGGAACAATCTCCCCTGTTTTTGGCAGAATTTTTTTCTGAACTTGAACAGGGCATAACTTAAGATTGGTTGAACCAATGGAGGTGTGGGATACCATTCTGGAAAGGTTTTGAACCAATGTGATACCATTCTGAATGGTTGGGGCCCCCTCTCACACCCGCGCTATATTAAGAGGGGTGGCCGGGGCACACGGTACAACGTGCGTTCGTGCTCAAAACACCCCAAACACATTGAGAAAACCGATCTAATCCGTGCGGGGAGTGAGGGGAAGGACCCCGGCGCCGCCATCGCCGTCGACACCATGGAATCCGTGCGCCGACGTCTACATTTCGGCGACACCGTCATGGCGACATCCTCAACACCCGAAGGTATATTCCAAACTATTTTGTTCTCATCCATGTAGTTATAGAATGATTTTATCAATATACCCGCGAGATCTAGTGGCTAGAGGAAGTAAGAAACACACACAAATATGTTTGGAGCTCAGCTTGCGAAGAAGCTTTCCAAGTATTAGTGAAGCATCTTACAACATCCCCGGTGTTAGCTCAACCGGATACAACCAAGCCCTTCGACGTATATTGTGATGCGTCCGGTATTGGGCTTGGCTGTGTATTGATGCAAGGAGGAAGAGTGGTCGCATATGGCTCACGTCAACTCCGTAACCACGAGAAGCACTATCCGACTCATGATCTCGAGCTGGCTGCTGTGGTATTGGCCTTGAAGATGTGGAGGCACTATTTGCTTGGGAACTTAGTGCACCTCTACACCGACCACAAAAGTCTGAAATATATATTCACTCAAAAGGAGTTGAATATGCGGCAACGGAGATGGCTAGAACTGATCAAAGACTATGAGATCGAGATTCACTACCATCCCGGGAAGGCAAACGTGGTTGCCGATGCCTTAAGCCGCAAATCCCATGTTAACAGTCTGTCCATCACCCCACTTGAAGAGGAGGAGCCGAGTCTGTACTTGGTTCCATATGGGGCATTGTATAATCTTGCTCTCGTCCCTACAATACGAAAGGAGATTATGGAAGCGCAGAAGAAAGACGTGGGAATGTCGCACATTCGGAGAAGGATGAAGAATGGCGAAATGAAATGCTTCCGAAGAGATGACAACGGTACACTATGGTTTCAAGACCGTATAGTGGTACCCCGCGACATGAAGCTTCGGAGGAAAATATTGGACGAAGCTCATTTGTCCAGGTATTCTATTTATCCGGGCAGCAACAAGATGTACCAAGATCTGAAAACAAGGTTTTGGTGGACGCGGATGAAAAGAGAAATCGCAAAGTACGTATCCGAATGTGATACGTGTCGGCGGGTGAAAGCCGACCATATGCCTAAAGCTGTACAGCTGCAACCGTTGAACATTCCGGCGTGGAAGTGGGAGGATATCAGCATGGACTTCATAGTCGGATTATCTCTCACGTCTCACAAACATGACTCGATTTGGGTGATAGTCGATCGACTAACCAAGTCGGCTCATTTCATTCCCGTACATACCAGTTACGTGGCCAAGCAATATACGGAGCTTTATATTGCAAGAATCTTATGCTTGCACGGTGTTCCCCGCTCCATTATTTCAGATCGCGGTGCGCTGTTTGTCTCTCGGTTTTGGGAACAGCTGCACGCATCATTGGGGACCAAACTGATCCGAAGCTCCGCGTATCACCCGCAGACGGATGGTCAAACTGAACGGGTGAATCAAGTGCTTGAAGACATGCTACGCGCTTGTGCCATCCACCACGGCAAGAATTGGGACGATCATTTGCCGTTGGCGGAGTTTTCTTACAACAATTGCTATCAAGCTAGCATAAAGATGGCGCCGTATGAAGCTCTCTACGGCCGGAAATGCCGCACACCTCTCAACTGGTGCGAGTCCGGCGAGCGAGTCATCTACGGCATTGAACTTGTGAATGAAGCTGAAGAACGAGTGCGAGTGATACAAGCCAACCTCAAGGCTGCTCAATCTCGTCAGAAAAGCTATGCGGATAAAAGACGCCGTCCTCTCCACTTCGACATCGGGGACCATGTGTATGTCCGTGTGTCTCCGATGAAAGGAGTTCACCATTTCGGAGTGAAGGGTAAACTTGCGCCGCGGTTCATTGGTCCGTTCACCGTTATTGAAAAATGTGGACCCGTGGCCTATCGCCTAGATTTACCGGCGTCGCTCGCAGGCATTCACAACGTCTTCCACATCTCTCAGCTGAGGAAATGCCTCAAACCCTCAGCTGAAATCCGCACTGAAGACATAGAAGTTCTTCAACCAGACCTCACGTACACCGAGTATCCAATCCGGATCATCGATGAAAAGACTCATGCCACAAGGAACCGGACCTTATGGTTCTACAAGGTCTTGTGGAGTAACCATACCGCTGACGTGGCGACATGGGAAAGCGAGGATTATCTACGCACGTATTATCCGGACTTGCTATCATCATATATCCGGTAAAGTTTTCCCACCTTGCTTTTCCTTTGGAATCTCGGGACGAGATTCTTTTTAAGGGGGGAGGGATGTAAAATCCCCAAAAAGTGGTAGCAAGAAAATTCAGCTCATGTACACTTTTGAAAAATGAGAGGAATTAAAACTTTGAATTATAAAGGGGTAAGTTGAAAGTGAGGATTTAGACTTCCCAAAACTTCCAAACATGGAGATTTAAATTCATAACTTGGGTCTTCATAATCCAAATATTCACCCTCCCAAATTTTAGCTCATTTGGAGGAGTTTCAATATTTGTTTGGGATTAAAGGAGGAAGCCCTCTAGTCTGAATTCCAAATTCAGTTTCAAATTCCAATTCCCTCAATTTCAAAATTTGGTTTCACAACTGAGTTCTCCACCTTTGAATGAGCAGCCATGCCAAAAATGGGAAACTTTGGAGCTGGTTTGCTATATTTTTGGGGCAATACAAAGTGTAGAATTCAAACTCCTTTTCAAATTCAAATGATCAAACCCCATTCAAATTCTACACCAGAATTAGAACCATTTGAATTCTGCAAATTCAAACTTAACTTTGGGATGAAGTAAAGCTTTTAATGTTGAGTTGCTGGAGGGAAAAATATCAGAAAAGTTTGACTAAACAAAGGGGGAGGTGGGGCCCAATTGTCAGCCACCTAAAGCAAACAAACCGACTGTTTTTCCCTCTCTCTCTGTTCCCGGTTGATCGTGGCGCGACAGCTCCCGGAAAAGCGCACCACCCGACGTCCTCACCGAGCCACCGAGCTGGTTCTCTCAGGCCGACATCGGCGCGCGTGCGTGGGCGATAAGAGCGGCCGCCCGAGTACCCCAGCTCTACTTCTCCTCCTCCTCAGCTCGGTTGCCGCGGCTGCCTTGTCCACAACGAGCACCACCGATAGCCTTCTCTGCCGATCGACCACCGCCTGCTGAGCTCGGTGTGCCTCTCGCGCGGCTGAGCCGCAGGAACGTTGCGCCAGGTCTCTCTCCTGCTCCCCGAAGCCTCAAGTGAACACCAGCACCGGTGGTTGGCGCCTACGAGCTGGAATTCCCTTCGGAGCTCCGGTGTTGATCGCCTGTACGCCACACCATCGCCCGACGGATTTGCAGCCTCTTACGATCAACAGAAAGGTCCCTGAGGTGTGTGACGAACCCTTCCTCCTTCCTTTCCACCAGTTCCTGCTTTCTTAGCTCCGGTACCGAGTATTTTGAAGTTTGGCGCCGGCGGTTCTTTAGAAACCCGAGGACCCTTCGAAGAAATTCGTTGTGCTCGGGGTAGCTCCGCACTATATGAGCTTAGAGTAGCTCCAGCACATGCTTGCGCATATCCCCGAAGTTCTAGCAGCTCAAATGAGCAAGTAGAGATGCCGGGTACCGAGTTTTTGTCGCCGCCGGAGTTTTGCAGGCTCGGGTCGCCGGTGAGGTCCCCTCTCCGGTGGGTTTCAGGGAGAGCGAGCTATGGGTCGAGGATGTCCATGGGACACTGGTGCTTTTGGAGCAAACCGTAGCCCGAAAGACTCACTGTTGAGGGAGAGCGAGGTCGCCGAAGTAAGGTTCGACATGGTCGCCGGTGCAAGCACCTTTCCGGCTGTTGTCATCGGCTCCCAACCCTACCATCGTGTTCAGCACGGTGTAGAACTCACAGGCGGCGAGTTTGACGAAGTTTGGACCACGGGAACCCCGTCCCGGCGAGCCTCGCCGGCGTGCGCCGCCGCGGGAGGCGCGGGCAGCGCGAGGAAGACGAAGGAGGGCCGGGTCCCACCGGTCAGCCTCCGTATACGCGCGGGGATCGGCTTGTGGCGCCGGATCCAGTGCGGCTGCGCGGGAATAACCCTGTAGCCCCCGGTGTTGCTAAAATCTGACTGGTCCGAATTAAAACAGTGGGCCCAGCCCAATTATTTGAAGTTTCTATTAGAGAAATAATTTCAGGAATTAGCTGATCTTTACAAGGCCATAACTTTGTGTAGAAAACTCCAAAAAGAGTGAGACCAATTTTGTTAGAATCCTCAGGAGGAGTACTTCGCAGAGAAACCAATTTTAGGCTATGAAAATGCCCAGGAATTTCTGTAGAATTGTTTCTAGTAAATCCTTTAGGGATTTATTGTAGGAGCAATTCTTTATGAAATATTCCCAAATTTGGGCAGCTAGTCCTTTTCATAGTGCCTGGCCTCCAGTAATATTTTAGGATTTTTGGAGCTTATTTAGAGGGCTTAATCAGTAGGTTATCTCAGGATTAAATAAATTAGCTAAAAATCATAGAATTGATTTCCAGAAAATTGGTTCAAAATTCATACCTCCATAACTTTCTGTAGGGATGTCCAAAATTTGTGAAACAAATTTTGTTGGATTTCACTCAGTCAGTACTCTGCAGAAATGCAAAGAAATTGATCTGAAGATCGCTGGATATTTCTCCAAGATTCATCAAAGTTAAATCTTTGGGAATTTAGTCCAGAATATATCTGTTATGGATTTTCTTCAAATTTGGCCAGGAAGTTCCTCATGATGTTACTGATCTCCATTAAAAATTTTAGCTTCATTGGAGTTCATTTTCTAGGTCAAATTACTTTCCCAAATTCAGCCTTTATTTGGAAATTTAAATTTAAACAGAAATTGTTCAGCACTCCTGTCCAAACTTCAAAAAATTCATCTCTCTGATGGTAGCTCCAAAAATGGTGAAACAAATTTTGTTAGAACCATGGAGACTTACCCTAATAAGATCTTCCATTTCTAGCTATATCAAAGCTCCTGATTTAGGCTCGAAATTCAGATAAGCATTGTACTTGTAGGAATTTTAAAGACTACATTATGCAATGACATGTCTCCAAATTTGGCTCAAATCATCCTTATAGGGCCTAGTATTCACTGTAAAATTCCCAAAGCCAATTAAGGATCCTAAATAGCAATAGCTATGAATAGTAGTTCAATTCTTATAAATCCTTAACACTTATACATCTATTTTGCTACATTTCATTTAGTGACCGAAGTTGAGGACGCACCGGAGCGTTTGGACGTCCTGCCACCTGAAGTTGACTTCCCATCTAACTCGCAACCAGGCAAGCCCCCGTTTGCACTTAAGTACCTTTTATAAAATTCTTTATTTGTATCACTTATGTCTAGGGTGAATGTTTGCATTAGAGTTAAGGTGTTTGAAACCCCACTTGCATAACCTTTTAAATCATATGAAGGGTTGGGTAGCTTACAGAGCCAACGAGTAGACAAGGCCCCGCTAATATACTTAGGACCTCGGTAGAAGTCGAGTAGTTGGAATCTACTCGCGAGGTAAGGTTTATCACATGGTTTGGTCAGAATAGAAAATGGCTTAAGAGTGGTAAAAATGAGACCCAACAGGGGGGTAGGAAGCAGTGAGCGGAGGTCTCACGTGCGTAGCCCTGTTGGTGTCGATTGAGGACCGAGTCGTGTGCGGGCCTGCTGAACAAGTATCGAACAGTACCGGATGGCATACTGACATAAGCAGGAAACCGATGTAAATGGTTAACCTGGGTGCCGAGGCTTACCCAACCGTAAACAGGAGTGGGTTGAGGGTAGCAAGGTGTAAATCTGCCGGTGGGCACAGTCACGCTCCACGCGGGGACCTCCTGCCCGTTACGGATGGACCGGTTCGACATTTGGGTTGCCTTTGAAAGGTGGTTGCATACAACAGAGTAGGAAGGGGTGTGGAATCATGCTTCTGAAAGTGGGTGTATGCAACGTGCTGTCCGGGGGTCTCCTGATTGCAATCACCGTCCCTCGCGGTTATTTTAGTACCGCTTGTTCACTGTTTTGTGACGTAGTAAGAAGTAAAGTAAGCCAGTTGAATGATAATATGTTGTGATGATAGAGTAATGTTTTGGAAACCATGTTTGCTGTAGATGTAGAGCTAATTAAGTTTACTTTCCGCTTTGGGCATCACCACATCGGAGGAAAGCGTTTCTTGCTTGATTGTGGACTTCCGATGTGAGGGCTGCCTAAGGCACATGAATATGCTGCTATAAAAACTGAAAGTAAAGATCAACTTATAGGCGTGTCTTTATTGCAAAGTCCTTTCCTACCCTACACATCCTTGCACGTAGAGTTCCATGCCTAGGGTTGACGGTTAAGACTTGCTGAGCCTTCGTGCTCACGGTTGCAATACTTGAGCTGTATGCAGGTGAGAGCTATGAGGAGGGTTCCGAGGATGAGGCGATGCCCCCGTCAGGGTACACGGCCGAGATGGAGCCCTGTACGCCGCCGTGATTTCTCCGGTTCCATGCTGCTAGGGTGTAGCGTCCCCGGGATGGACGGCTGCACTTTTGCATAGTTAGGATGAAAGGCTACTGTAACACCCCAAAATTTTGATTCAAAACCCTAAATCATGTTAAGAGGGGAATTTAAAAATTTTTGGACGTGTTGCATGTTTTGCAAAAATTCAAATTCAAACTGGAATTCAAATTTAACTCAAAACAGAAAAGAAATAGAAAAAGAAAAACAGAAAACAGAAAAAAACCGGCCAGTGGGCCGAAATCCACCAGCCGGCCCAGCCAGCGCCCGCGCCAGCCCGCAGCCGAGCGCGCTGCTTCCTCACGCTGACAGGCGGGACCCACCCGATCTTCGTCTACCTCGCGACAGCGCCGGACTCCCTCGCACCCGAATCAAAACCGATCGGGATTTCGGCGTATCCCTGCTGAATTCTGTTCGTAGGCGACGCGGACATGATCTAAACCACCCCGCCACCCTCCCCCGTCTATAAAAACCCCGGCCTCGTTTTGTTTTTCCCCCGCGATCGCCGATTTTTACTCCGGCGAGAACCGAGACTTCTCCGGCGAATTCTGGCCGATCTAAGCTCGGAAATTCCGATCTAACTCGCTGGTCTTGATCCACCGCCTCCGGGGAACCTTGCAGGTGCAGAAAACTCGGTGATTTGTGGTGTACACGCAGCGCCGACGAGCTTCGCCGTGGTTTTGCCTCGGACCTCGTCGCCGATCACCTTCCAGGACCTCCGAGCTCAAGAAATTAAACCCCCGAGGTGAGATCCCCGACCTCCCCTCTACCGATCTATGCCATAAAATCACAGTTCTAGGAAGAATTCCCGAAGATCCGAAAGTTTCCGGCGAGATCGCCACTTCCCGCCGCCGTGCGCTGCCGGCAGCGCCGCCAGCGCTCGATCAGAGCGACGTGGCCGCTTGTGCGCCGTTTATTTTATATCGCATGGTAGGGTTTAAACCCCCGCGTACCGGTTCGACGTTATAATCTCAGCCATCGGTTTAAAATCGGACGGTCCACGTCAGCCCCGCGTTATAAAGACTGGAAATCTTACGTGCTACCCCCTGGGGTTCTCGGGAAATAAGAGCTAGCCCCGGAAACTTCTGATCTAGCCCCTGGAACTCCAGAAAATCATGTAAATTCATTTAAAAATCAGTTTTAGCCCCTGGACATAATAAAAATTAGGAAAAACACCTCTGATAAGTGTAGCTAGACCCCTGGAAATTCTGAAAATAATATTATAGACCCTGTAGTGGGGTGAGTTTACCTTTTTAGCCCTGTTTAGTATTTAAATTAGGAAATTGAATATGTGGCTAGTGTTTAAAAATTAAAAAGTGGGACAAACATATTGTCATAATTAAATATAAAACTTTCTCAGTATTTAGAAAACTTTGGAGTGAGATAAAAACATATTTTGGGCTGAATTGAATCTGTTTAAATTATTATTCACATTTAGGGACACATTTTTAAGTAATGAATAGTTTTAGAAAATAGGGAAAATAATTGTGAAATAGTTTACATCAGAGGCAAAGGTCAAAATATGTTATTAAATTATTTAGGATCAGAACCTATTCTGTTTAGATGATGTATATTACTAATTTCATAATAAAGAACACATTTATGTAGAGGAAAATAAATCTGAAATTATAGCAACTAGTAAATGATAAATGGAGTTTCTAAAAACCAAAGAATTAAGTTTAAGGTTGGTAACAATTCTAAAGGCACATATGGAGAAGAAAAATACTTTTCATACATACTTGGTAGTGAAAAGGTGTAGTAGTTGAATATAAGGAATTTATTTAAATTGGAAACTCATATATAAATAGTAGGTAAGTATAAATGTGAACACAAAAGTAGGAATCATATACACATGATTAAAAGTGCATGCAAGCCACAACCCAACACACATAAAGTAACCACAACACATATAATGGTGAAGGACTTTCATAAATGTGAATGTATGGTTTGTATGAAGTAGAAGTATGAACTATGTCTTATGATTGTTGTTTTTCTTTTGCTATGTGTGATGGTATGATGTAGAACCTGCTCAAGAGCAAGTTATTCCTTTCCAAGACCAGGACTACCCATTTCAAGAGCAGCAAGAAGGAGGCAAGTGTCCTTGAACACTTTGATCCTATGCTAGGATGTGTAGCTAGAATTATTTGCATTGTCAATTTAAATATGAAACCCATGATAGGAAGTTTCCCTATAATTGCATTACCTTGTTTTCCTTGTAGCTTGGGTTGGGATTTATTTTACCATGTCATTTATTATTATGCATATGCTTAGCCATGCTTAGAATGGGATATTTGGGACATGAGATCATCAGTTTATTTTACCATACTCTTGAATGAGATATTGTGAGTTATGTAGAGGTAGGGATCAAGGCAAGTTGGATGTTTTGGTTGTGTGCTGGGTGCACGAGACTCGGGTTTGTGTTTAGTACTTGCCTGGATCCTAAGGACCGGTTCATGGAGCATGTAGCCTGGCTTTACAGTGCCAACCACATGCTGAGATTGGGCAGCTTGGCCAATTAATTAGGTGTATCCCCGGCGTAGTATGGGTGTGTTGGATGGTGCGGGGAATAGGTGTCATCTGGACTACCATATGAACCGCAAGGCTCAAGAGGGGGCCACTGCAGCCGGGTTGGAGCCTCTTGTATGCTGTTAGGGGTGAAACCTCAGTGGGCCCACGCTCGTCGGGAATCCCTTTGTAAAGGCTTCGTAGTGATCTCCTGGCTACACACCTGGGAAGTGTGAATGTGGTTCGTAGCCACTGGCATAATGGAGGTTCTTTTAGTCCACCTGGCAACGGGGGATGAAATCACTACATGTGGGTACAGTTGTACAAACTCTGCAGAGTCAAAAACTGTCATGACAGTCGTGCTCACGGTCAAGAGGGGCTTGGACTTATTCATGATTAGAGGATTTATGGTTTTGGAAGTTGTGGATGTTAAGCGGGGAGCTTAACATTGGAAATGATGTTATGGTTATGGGATTATGATGATGGGATGGGAGATTGGGACCATTTCACCTGTGTAGTAATGTAGGTGCTTAATAAGCTAAGGTGATAGGTATTAATTGCACAGTGCTTTAACCATGAGTTCAACCTCTCCTTGTTCTAGCCATGCATGACATAATTTTCCCACACTTGTTGAGTACCATCGGTACTCAACCTTGCATATTTTGTTTGTTTATATTGCTGCTCAGGTCAAGATAATGAGATGGTGTATAATGACCAAGAGTTTGGACCCGAAGAAGGTTTCTATGTTCATGGAGACCCCCGGGCAACGCCTGTGACGGAGCCCTCAAGAATAATATTCCGCTGCTAGTTTATTTACTTGTGATGAACTTCTTATTGTCCATCGAGACATTTGCTATGTAAGACTTATTTATATTCGACACCTTGCTTGTAATAAATGATGCTTCACTATTTGTCATCACATGTATGAGAAAATGATCCTGGCATACATGTGATATTCACTTGGTTGTTCTTCGGAAAAACCGGGTGTGACAGAGGTGGTATCAGAGCCAAGGTTGCCCGTAGGAACGTGGACCTAGGTAGAAATGGACGTATTTAAGGGTCCTATTTTCTTAAAAACTAGTTTTACAAGGTGTGTGTTGAAAAGTGTTATTTAATGAGTCACTTTCTTCATCTTACCCCAATTTTCATTCAAAATAGGATTTTTGTTTAAAAGTTTAACTAACCTAAGTTTAAATGCTTTTTGGTTTTAGATGGTTTGCATGATTCGCACCGCTCGCAAGTCCACAGGAGGGAGAGTTCCCGTAGTTGCCCTTGCCGAAAGAGAGGAGAGCCGTCCGGTGACGTACCTTTCCTACGGATTGGCAGTAGGAGGCTTGTTGCGCCGTCTTCGACGTATGCTCGAAACCGCCGGCAATACGGGCAAGTTAATCATCTACTATAACTCCACCAGGACCATCCGTGAGAAGAGGGAAGAATGGAGCTCAGAGATGAGGATTATACACGAAAATCAGCTGCTTAAGATTCACCACTCTCCAGCTTGTAGAGCGACATAGGTCGATGCGGAGAAAGATGTCACCTGGGAGGCCATCACCTGCCAGAGCCACATCTATCGTCGCCACTTGGACAAAACTGAGTACATGTATGTCCTCCAACGTGAGAGTGGTACCACGGAGTACAAGTACCCACCAGTACAGCAAGGGACTTCCCATGAGCACATGGACTTGTGTACTTGGAGGATGCTGCTATGCTCAGCACTCGACTGCAGGAGTGTCAACAAGAGCTTCAGGATGTCCGGGACACCCTGAAGGAAACGGAGGCGTTGCTGCGAGCCTGCTTAAAGGCGAGAGAAAGAGGAGATGGGAATGAACTGTGTGTCACCGTGAATGATACATGGACTCCTGACTCCCCGGATCGCCGAGCGATCAGGCGTCGTCGCACTTCTCCACCAGCAGCCTCCCCACCCAAAGCAGAGTCAGAAGGCAGCCGAAATGATGAGGAAGATCCCGAGGAGCCAGCTCAAGAAAACGAGTAGTGTAGAGTCCCTCCCTTAGTCAGCAAGATGTCGAATAGGCGAGTCATTAAGTTAAGTTAATGGTGTGATAATGCTTGGTGTGTGACGTGAGTTGTGGAAGCCATGAGCAATTGTCCACAGCCTCGTCTTTAATTGTTTTGTTTTGGTGTGTGAACCCACATGAAATAATATTGCATTTATTTTTGTGTGAAAAGTGAACCCTTAGAGATGAATAACAAAGCCCCAACACTTCAAAGTACAAACAAATGAAAGTAGTAAGATGATACTAAATGCTTTCAAATTAACATTGGTTGATTCTGCCAGATGGCCGGAAGAGGAAAAGGACGTGCTGCCAACCCCGCCAACAACAACGATGAGGCAAGCAACCCTCATCTTTCTGGAGGCCAGGACCGGGGTGGTCGCCGTGAAGGAGTTGATCCCCTCCACCAGATGCTGGAGAATCAAAATCAGCTCATCCAGAACTTGACTCAAGTGGTGGCCAACTTGCATCAAGTTCCACCTCCACAAGCTGCACCACGCCAACCAAGGTTGAGTGAGTTTATAGGAACTCAACCTCCAAAGTTTGCAAGTGCTGCTGAACCTCTGGAGGCAGATGATTGGCTGAAGACCATTGAAAGTAAGATGAGGATCATACAGTGCCAAGGGTATGAGAGGGTGCTGTTTGCTTCTCATCAATTGCATGGACCTGCTGCTGATTGGTGGACCGCCTACGTGGCCGCCCATCATGACCCTGAGAACATCACTTGGGAAGAGTTCAAGCGTAGCTTCCACAACCATTACATCCCGAGACGTGAACTCAAAAACAAGAGGAAGGAGTTTTTGGGACTGCAGCAGGGAAACATGACGGTGAGGGAATACCTCACTAAATTTACTCAACTATCCCGTTATGCCCCACGGGACATAGAGACTGATGAGCAGAAACAAGATTGTTTCGTGGAGGTACTTACTGCAGAGATGCAGTGTGCAATGTCCTCAAATGAGTATGAAAGTTTCCAAAAGATGGTGGACAGAGCGTTTGTGGTAGAAAGGAAGCTAAAGGCCTTGGAAAATGAGAATAAGAGGAAGGCCGGGTGGTCACATCAAGCCTCAGGGAGCAACACCCGCCCACGTCTGATGCAGCAAC
This sequence comes from Neostapfia colusana, assembly GCA_030760725.1. NCBI lineage: Eukaryota > Viridiplantae > Streptophyta > Magnoliopsida > Poales > Poaceae > Neostapfia > Neostapfia colusana. The sequence continues at coordinate 56,297,194 of JASWHV010000009.1, forward strand.
CTGCAGGGCAGACGAACCGAGCTGCGGTACCCTACTCAGCACCAAGAGGGTACAACCCGAACTACAGGCCTCTGGCAGCACCAGCACAGCCGCAACGTCAGTTTGTGCAGCAGCCTCGCCCCGCATATCCACCTCGACCAGCAGTGCAAGGACCCCCAAACCAACCCCAAGACAACAAAGGCCAGGAACCTAAGGTTGGGGTGCAATGTTTTAGCTGCGGTGAAGTGGGGCACTATGCCCACAAATGCCCAAAGAAGAAGCCCGCGCAGCCACAACAGCAGAATGTAATGAGAGGACGGGTGAACCACGTCACTATGGAGGAAGCACAAGAAGCACCCGACGTGGTAGTTGGTAAGTTTCCTGCCAATTTACACCTTGCAACCCTGCTGTTTGATTCTGGTGCTACCCACTCGTTCATTGCTCAAGGGTTTGTTAAGAAGCATGACCTAGCAACCACACAAATGAACCATATGCTAGCTGTAAACTCTCCAGGTGGAGAAATAAGGACAAGACAAGTGTGTCCCAAAGTGAACCTAGACATTAATGGGGTAGTATTTACTGCTAACCTCATAGTGATAGATTCACAGGGAATAGATATTATTTTGGGTATGGATTGGTTGACCAAACATAAAGGAATCATCCATTGTTCGACCAGAACGGTGGAACTAACTCACCCTAGTGGCACAAGAGTAAAGTTCATAACAATACACGAGCCTAGGAGGGACATTAAATTAAATCAAGTTGAGGTGAAAGTGGAGGAGATCAGAACCATCAGGGAATATCTAGATGTATTTCCAGAGGAGTTGCCAGGTATGCCTCCCGATCGTGAAGTGGAATTCGCAATTGAGCTAGTGCCTGGAACAGCCTCGATATACAAGAGACCTTATCGGATGGACTCCAAGCAGCTAGAAGAACTCAAGGATCATTTGAGAGAATTGGCGGAGAAGGGGTATATTCGCCCTAGTTCCTCACCATGGGGAGCTCCGGTGATATTTGTGCCCAAGAAAGACGGAACCCAAAGGTTATGCGTGGATTACCGTGCTTTGAATGAGGTAACCATCAAGAACAAGTACCCATTACCTCGCATTGAAGACTTGTTTGATCAGTTGAGGGGAGATTGTGTGTTCTCGAAAATTGATCTCAGGTCGGGATACCACCAACTCAAGATAAGGCAATCTGATATTCCCAAGACAGCTTTCGTATCTCGGTACGGACTGTATGAATACACCGTCATGCCTTTCGGGCTAACTAATGCCCCGGCATACTTCATGTACCTCATGAACAAGGTATTCATGGAATATCTGCACAAATTTGTGGTGGTTTTCATAGATGACATTCTCGTCTTCTCCAAAGATGAAGAAGAACATAAGAAACATCTAAGGTTGGTGTTGCAGAGGCTAAGAGAACACCAACTATATGCCAAATTGAGCAAGTCTGAGTTTTGGCTGAAGAGAGTTCCCTTCTTAGGACATATAATCTCGGAGGGAGGAATCTCCGTAGATCCTGCCAAAATCGAGGATATCCAGAAGTGGAAGACCCCTGAAAATGTCAGGGAAGTTCGAAGCTTCTTGGGATTGGCTGGATACTATCGACAGTTTATTGAGGGATTCTCCAAGATCTCGAGACCTCTCACCAAACTGTTGGAGAAGGGAATCACATTCAACTGGACGCCACAGTGCGAGACGAGCTTTCAGGAGCTAAAGAAGAGATTGACAACAGCCCCAGTGTTGGTTATGCCAGATATGCAGAAGAATTTCACAGTGTACTACGATGCCTCTGGAAATGGGTTGGGATGTGTTCTCATGCAAGAAGGGCATGTCGTGGCATATGCATCCCGGCAACTTCGGAAGCACGAGAAGAACTATCCTACACATGACCTAGAATTAGCCGCAGTGGTACACGCGTTGAAAATTTGGCGGCACTATTTGATGGGGAAGAGGACCGAGATATATACGGATCATAAGAGTTTGAAGTACATATTCACACAGCCAGACCTCAACATCAGACAAAGGAGATGGTTAGAGCTAATCAATGACTTTGATGTGGGCATCAACTATCATCCCGGGAAAGCAAACATCGTGGCCGATGCTTTAAGTCGGAAACTGCAAGTCAATAGGTTGAGCTTAAAAGACATGCCTGCAGAATTGAAGGACGAGGTTATAAGGCTCAATCTATGCCTTGTGAATAGTGGTGAAGCCATCGCCATGGAAGTGGACTCCACACTAGAGCAAGACATACGCGATGGTCAAAAGAATGACGAGAAGATACAAGAGATCAGACAACTCATCAAGGAAAATAAAGCTCCGGGTTTCAGAGAGGATGAACAAGGTACGGTGTGGCACGGGAAAAGGATCTGTGTGCCTGAAGTAAAGGAGATCCGTGAATCGATTTTGAAGGAGGCTCACGATTCCGACTATTCCATCCATCCTGGGAGTACGAAGATGTACCAGGACCTCAAGAGCAGGTATTGGTGGTATGGTATGAAGCGAGATGTCGCGGAACATGTTGCCCTATGTGACACATGTCAGTTGGTGAAAGCAGAACATCAACGACCCGTGGGATTATTGCAACCACTCAAAGTGCCTGAATGGAAATGGGAAGAAATCAGCATGGATTTCATCATGGGATTACCTAGGACCCAATCAGGATATGATTCGATATGGGTCATCATTGATAGGATAACCAAGGTAGCTCACTTCATCCCCGTGAAGGAAAGCTACAGCGGATCCAAATTGGCAGAGTTGTACATGTCAAGGATCGTGTGTTACCATGGAGTGCCAAAGAAGATTGTGTCGGATCGAGGGACACAGTTCACCTCCAGATTCTGGCAGAAGTTGCACGAAACCATGGGAACCCATCTGAACTTTAGTTCTTCCTATCATCCCCAAACTGACGGGCAGACAGAAAGAACCAATCAGATCCTTGAAGATATGCTAAGGGTATGTGCACTCAAAAACAATAGGAGTTGGGACAAGAACCTACCGTATGCGGAGTTTTCTTATAACAACAGCTATCAAGCTAGTATGAAGATGTCACCGTTTGAAGCTTTGTACGGGAGGAAGTGCAGAACTCCCCTATTTTGGAACCAAACGGGGGAAGTAAAGTGTTTGGTTCAGAAGTACTACAAGAAGCCGAGGCGAAGGTGAGGGAAATTCGCAACAATTTGAGGATAGCACAGACACGCCAAAAGAGTTATGCTGATGTACGAAGAAGAGAGCTCATTTTCAACGTGGGAGACTATGTTTATCTCAAGGTGTCCCCTATCCGAGGACTTCGTCAGTTCAAGGTGAAAGGGAAGTTGTCACCTCGATACATCGGACCCTTTCAAGTTGTGGAAAGGAAAGGCGAAGTGGCGTATCAACTAGAGTTACCAGCTCGTCTATCGGATGTGCACGAAGTATTCCATGTGTCACAACTCAAGAAATGCCTGAGGACGCCTGAAGAGGTGTTACCCATGAATGAAGTGGATGTAGCTGAAGATTTGTCTTATGCCGAGCAACCATACAAGATCTTGGAGACAATGGAACGCCTCACCAGAAATAAAAGAATCCGGATGTGCAAGGTGCAGTGGAAGCATCACTCAGAAGAGGAAGCCACCTGGGAGCGGGAAGATGAGCTCAAGGCACAATTTCCGGAATTGTTTTCTTAGAAACACCAATCTCGAGGACGAGATTTCTTTTAAGGGGAGTAGAGCTGTAACACCCCAAAATTTTGATTCAAAACCCTAAATCATGTTAAGAGGGGAATTTAAAAATTTTTGGACGTGTTGCATGTTTTGCAAAAATTCAAATTCAAACTGGAATTCAAATTTAACTCAAATCAGAAAATAAATAGAAAAAGAAAAAGAGAAAACAGAAAAAAACCGGCCAGTGGGCTGAAACACACCAGCCGGCCCAGCCAGCGCCCGCGCCAGCCCGCAGCCGAGCGTGCTGCTTCCTCACGCTGACAGGCGGGACCCACCCGATCTTCGTCTACCTCGAGACAGCGCCGGACTCCCTCGCACCCGAATCAAAACCGATCGGGATTTCGGCGTATCCCCGCTGAATTCTGTTCGTAGGCGACGCGGACATGATCTAAACCACCTCGCCGCCCTCCCCCGTCTATAAAAACCCCGGCCTCGTTCTGTTTTCCCCCGCGATCGCCGATTTTTACTCCGGTGAGAACCGAGACTTCTCTGGCGAATTCTGGCCGATGTAAGCTCGGAAATTCCGATCTAACTCGCTGGTCTTGATCCACCGCCTCCGGGGAACCTTGCAGGTGCAGAAAACTCGGTGATTTGCGGTGTACACGCAGCGCCGACGAGCTTCGCCGTGGTTTTGCCTCGGACCTCGTCGCCGATCACCTTCCAGGACCTCCGAGCTCAAGAAAACCCCCGAGGTGAGATCCCCGACCTCCCCTCTACCGACCTATGCCATAAAATCACAGTTCTAGGAAGAATTCCCGAAGATCCAAAAGTTTCCGGCGAGATCGCCGCTTCCCGCCGCCGTGCGCCGCTGGCAGCGCCGCTCGCGCTCGATCAGAGCGACGTGGCCGCTTGTGCGCCGTTTATTTTAAATCGCACAGTAGGGTTTAAACCCCCGCGTACCGGTTCGACGTTATAATCTCAGCCGTCGGATTAAAATCGGACGGTCCACGTCAGCCCCGCGTTATAAAGACTGGAAATCTTACGTGCTACCCCCTGAGGTTCTCGGGAAATAAGAGCTAGCCCCGGAAACTTCTGATCTAGCCCCTGGAACTCCAGAAAATCATGTAAATTCATTTAAAAATCAGTTTTAGCCCCTGGACTTAATAAAAATTAGGAAAAACACCTCTGATAAGTGTAGCTAGACCCCTGGAAATTCTGAAAATAATATTATAGACCCTGTAGTGGGGTGAGTTTACCTTTTTAGCCCTGTTTAGTATTTAAATTAGGAAATTGAATATGTGGCTAGTGTTTAAAAATTAAAAAGTGGGACAAACATATTGTCATAATTAAATTAAAAACTTTCTCAGTATTTAGAAAACTTTGGAGTGAGATAAAAACATATTTTTGGCTGAATTGAATCTGTTTAATTTATTATTCACATTTAGGGACACATTTTTAAGTAATGAATAGTTTTAGAAAATAGGGAAAATAATTGTGAAGTAGTTTACAGCAGAGGCAAAGGTCAAAATATGTTATTAAATTATTTAGGATCAGAACCTATTCTGTTTAGATGATGTATATTACTAATTTCATAATAAAGAACACATTTATGTAGAGGAAAATAAATCTGAAATTATAGCAACTAGTAAATGATAAATGGAGTTTCTAAAAACCAAAGAATTCAGTTTAAGGTTGGTAACAATTCTAAAGGCACATATGGAGAAGAAAAATACTTTTCATACATACTTGGTAGTGAAAAGGTGTAGTAGTTGAATATAAGGAATTTATTTAAATTGGAAACTCATATATAAATAGTAGGTAAGTATAAATGTGAACACAAAAGTAGGAATCATATACACATGATTAAAAGTGCATGCAAGCCACAACCCAACACACATAAAGTAACCACAACACATATAATGGTGAAGGACTTTCATTAATATGAATGTATGGTTTGTATGAAGTAGAAGTGTGAACTATGTCTTATGATTGTTGTTTTTCTTTTGCTATGTGTGATGGTATGATGTAGAACCTGCTCAAGAGCAAGTTATTCCTTTCCAAGACCAGGACTACCCATTTCAAGAGCAGCAAGAAGGAGGCAAGTGTCCTTGAACACTTTGATCCTATGCTAGGATGTGTAGCTAGAATTATTTGCATTGTCAATTTAAATATGAAACCCATGATAGGAAGTTTCCCAAGAATTGCATTACCTTGTTTTCCTTGTAGCTTGGGTTGGGATTTATTTTACCATGTCATTTATTATTATGCATATGCTTAGCCATGCTTAGAATGGGATATTTGGGACATGAGATCATCAGTTTATTTTACCATACTCTTGAATGAGATATTGTGAGTTATGTAGAGGTAGGGATCAAGGCAAGTTGGATGTTTTGGTTGTGTGCTGGGTGCACGAGACTCGGGTTTGTGTTTAGTACTTGTCTGGATCCTAAGGACCGGTTCATTTAGCATGTAACCTGGCTTTACAGTGCCAACCACATGCTGAGATGGGGCAGCTTGGCCAATTAATTAGGTGTATCCCCGGCGTAGTATGGGTGTGTTGGATGGTGCGGTGAATAGGTGTCAGCTGGACTACCATATGAACCGCAAGGCTCAAGAGGGGGCCACTGCAGCGGGGTTGGAGCCTCTTGTATGCTGTTAGGGGTGAAACCTCAGTGGGCCCACGCTCGTCGGGAATCCCTTTGTAAAGGCTTCGTAGTGATCTCCTGGCTACACACCTAGGAAGTGTGAATGTGGTTCGTAGCCACTGGCATAATGGAGGTTCTTTTAGTCCACCTGGCAACGGGGGATGAAATCACTACATGTGGGTACAGTGGTACAAACTCTGCAGAGTCAAAAACTGTCATGACAGCCGTGCTCACGGTCAAGAGCGGCTTGGACTTATTCATGATTAGAGGATTTATGGTTTTGGAAGTTGTGGATGTTAAGCGGGGAGCTTAACATTGGAAATGATGTTATGGTTATGGGATTATGATGATGGGATGGGAGATTGGGACCATTTCACCTGTGTAGTAATGTAGGTGCTTAATAAGCTAAGGTGATAGGTATTAATTGCATAGTGCTTTAACTATGAGTTCAACCTCTCCTTGTTCTAGCCATGCATGACATAATTTTCCCACACTTGCTGAGTACCATCGGTACTCAACCTTGCATATTTTGTTGGTTTATATTGCTGCTCAGGTCAAGATAATGAGATGGTGTATAATGACCAAGACTTTGGACCCGAAGAAGGTTTCTAGGTTCATGGAGACCCCCGGGTAACGCCTGTGACGGAGCCCTCAAGAATAATATTCCGCTGCTAGTTTATTTACTTGTGATGAACTTCTTATTGTACATCGAGACATTTGCTATGTAAGACTTATTTATATTCGACACCTAGCTTGTAATAAATGATGCTTCACTATTTGTCATCACATGTATGAGAAAATGATCCTGGCATCCATGTGATATTCACTTGGTTGTTCTTCGGAAAAACCGGGTGTGACAGCTACTAACGTACATTACTTCCGCTGTATAGTTATATTTTGTAAAAGACTTCAGCTGTTTTATATTAAATAAAAGTTTGTATATTGTTCTTTATTCTTTTCTGGTGTGCTGTTGGGTGCCGCATCGTACGGCACCACCCTATGCGATACTGGAGTGGGTGAACCACTGGGTGGTCCCCACACATAGGATCCGTGAGTTGTACAGTTCAGCGTACTTCTTGGCGTTGTAGTTGGTGTTGACCGGGATGAAATTGGCAACTTTGGTGAGCCGATCGACAATCACCCACACAGAATCATGTTTCTGCAAGGTGGTGGGTAAACCGACGATGAAATCCATGCTCACGTCCTCCCACTTCCAGGCAGGAACGCCCAGTGGTTGTAGCAGTCCCGGTTTCCGCATATGGTCTGCCTTCACCCTTCGACATGTATCACACTCAGACACATACTTTGCAGTCTCCCGCTTCATCCGTGTCCACCAAAACTTGGTTCTGAGTTCTTGATACATCTTATTGCTGCCGGTGTGAATAGAAAACTTTGACAAGTGAGCCTCATCAAAGATCTTCTTCCGTAATTCCGGGTTACGGGGTACGACGATTCGGTCCTTGAACCATAGGACGCCGTCTCCGTCCTTCCGTAAACATTTCAGCTCCCCACTATCTACACGTCTCCGCAAATGTGACATGCCCTCGTCATTCTTCTGGGCTGCCGCTATCTCTTCACGGATTGTGGGGATCAAAGCTAGGTTGTAGAGAGCTCCAGGTGGAATCACATGTAATGGTGGTTCGCTCTCTTCCAACGGTGTGATGGTCAGATTGTTGACGTGTGACTTGCGGCTCAGCGCATCTGCCACTACGTTTGCCTTGCCCGGATGATAATGGATCTCTATTTCGTAATCCTTTATCAGTTCTAACCATCTTCGCTGCCTCATGTTCAGCTCCTTCTGAGTGAATATGTACTTGAGGCTTTTGTGGTCGGTATACAAATGTACGAGGTTACCGAGTAGGTAGTGCCTCCACATTTTCAGTGCAAGTACCAAGGCAGCGAGCTCCAAATCGTGAGTTGGATAATTTGTCTCATGGTTTCTAAGCTGCCGTGCCCCATACGCGACCACCCTTCGGTCTTACATCAGCACACATCCGAGCCCAATACCGGATGCATCGCAGTACACATCGAACGGTTTTGTTGTGTCTGGCTGCGCCAAAAACCGGTGCTGATGTCAGGTGCTTGACTAGAGCCTTGAATGCTGCTTCACATGCTGGAATCCAAACATATTTGGTAGCCTTCTTCAGCAGCTCTGTCATTGGCTTGGCAATCTTCGACAAGTTCGGAATGAACCTCCAATAATATCCCGCGAGTCCGAGGAAACTCCGTACCTCGTGAACAGTCCTCGGGGATTTCCAATTCAGTACTTGAGTGATCTTGCTCGGGTCTACAGCGATACCCTCCGCTGAGATGATATGCCCGAGAAAAGGCACTTGCGATATCCAGAACTCGCATTTGCTGAATTTCGCGTATAACTTGTGATCCCGCAGCCGTTGCAAGACTATACGCAGATGCTTCTTGTGATCCTCCTCCGACTCGGAATATACCAATATGTCGTCGATGAAGACCACGACAAACTTGTCCTGCTCCGGCATGAATACCGAATTCATCAAGTACATGAAGTGAGCTAGAGCATTGGTGAGGCCGAAGGACATGACCAGGTACTCATAAAGTCCGTACCTCGTCGAAAAAGCCGTCTTTGGAATGTCCTCCGCTCTTATCATAATCTGATGGTACCCGGATCTTAAGTCCATCTTGGAAAAGATCGTTGCTTCGACCAACTGATCAAACAACATGTCGATCCGTGGTAACGGGTACTTGTTCTTGATGGTTACGGCATTTAATGGACGATAGTCCATGCAAAGCCGCAACGTCTCATCCTTCTTCTTTACAAATAACGCCGAACAGCCCCATGGCGAGGAGCTTGGCCTAATAAAACACTTCTCCACGAGGTCCGTGAGCTGAGTCTTCAGTTCAGCCAACTCCTTGGGCGCCATCTTGTATGGCCTTCGGGATATCGGCATAGTTCCCGGTGCAAGTTCAATCTTGAACTTCACCTCTCTATCGGGCGGCATCCCCGGCAAATTGTCCGGGAATACATCAGGGAACTCTCGGACCACTGGAATATCTTCCAATCTGATGGTGGTGGATTGAGAGACACTTGGAAGTTTTATTTCTGGACTGTCCAGAAATAAAGAATGAGATTCGTGCACTTCTGAATTCAAATGCACGATTCGGAGGACGGTGTCTAAAACAGCGCCGTGGCGGGTTAACCACGACATCCCTAAGATGACATCGACCTTTTGTCCCTCTAAAATTATGAGAGACGTAGGGTATACTCTACCCTCCAAGCATAATGGCGCTTTTGGGACCATCATGCTTGCTGAAATTTTCCCACCCTGTGAACAGATCACATAAGGACAATCGGTGGGTAGCATTTGCAAGCTATATTTATCAATGAAAGCTTGGCTAATGAAGCTATGCGTGGTGCCTGAATCAAACAGTACTATAGCGGGATGCTGGTGGAGTTGGAACATACCCGCAAGGATCGGATCGCCCTCCGGCACGTCCTCTATGGCAAGCTGGTGGACGGTGCCGGGCCTAGGGTTTGCCCGCCGCGCATTAGTATGGTTCCGAGGTTGATTCCTCCCCGGAAACTGTGGTGCCACTCCACCGCCTTGCCTCTTCGGGCAACTGCTCGCGAAGTGTCCTGGACGACCACACTTGTAACATGTGGCCGCTGCTGGTGTAGTGCTCGGGGGACGAAAGCCCGGCATGCGCTTCTGAGGTGCATACGCACGTGGCATCGCCCGCTGCTGCTGTTGTTGCGGAGGTGGTACTGGCAGTGCCGGCCTGAATGCTAGTGAAGAGTACGGCCGACTGCGGAACGGCATCGACCGCTGTGTTGGCTGCCAGCGTGGACCTGATGGTGGGCGATTCACCATCCGAAACTTCTGAGAAGGACCGCCTCCTTCTCCGCTGCTCTGCGGCGCGCTTCGCTTTCTCTCCGCCGCCGCTAACTCCTTGCCGGAGTCCTCCTGAACAATCGCAGCATCAATGATGTCGTTGAGGCTGCCGTGATTGAATATCGCCAACTTGTCCTTCAGGAGCGGGTTAAGCCCCTGGTAAAAGTGGTCCCGCCGCTTCTCGTCAGTATCTGCGTGATACGATGCGTAGAGCGCGAGATCGTTGAACGCCCTAGAGTATTCCAGCGCGTTCCGGCTCCCTTGTTGCAGGTGTAAGAACTCCTGCGTCTTCCTCTTCATCAAACCTGGCGGTATATGATAGGCCCTGAAGGCCGTCCGAAACTCCGTCCAGGTCATCACTCGGTCGGTGGGCTGTGAAGCACAGAAGTTGGCCCACACGCACTCGCGGATCCTTGGAGCTGCTGGACCGCGAACTGAGTCTTGCGCTGCTCACTTATGTGGAGCAGCCCGAACTTCATCTCTATCATGCGGAGCCAGTTGTCCACGTCAAGAGGTTCATCCGCCCTTGAGAATATCGGGGGATGAGTCGCCAGGAAGTCGGAGTAGGAGCTCTGTTGATGCTCCTCACGATCTTGACGTCTCTCTGGGCGAGACGTATTGGCGATGAGAGTCTGCAGCAACTCCGTGTGCTGCTGATGTGAACCCGCCATTGCCGCGACGATGTCGGCCAATGTAACCGTTGGCAGTGGCGGTGGCGGTGTTTGCTGTTGCTCTTGCTGCTGCTGCTGTACCGAGAAGTCCTCGGGAGGCTGTTGGGAGGTCTCTCCCCCTTGGCTAGTACCCCCAACATCAGGGTTGGCACGAGTACGCGTCATTCTGAAATTCAAAACAGCAGCAATTAGCACATGTCTTACTTAAAATTCGATATGTAACAGTAGGTATTAAAGTGACACATGATTAATTTGCACAACATTCACATATATCGATAAAGCATAAACTTTATGCAAGATACATTATTCTCGGGTCTCCGAGAAGTCGTGCTCATGTCGTCACTACCTATACATACGCTACTGTCTACACGACATGCCACCGATTACAAAAGTTGGGTTACACTACCCTAGCTGCCCTACTTGGCAACTGTAACCCCCTACTCGGAGTAGAACTCGACCTCCTGTGGGTCGTCCTCCTCTGGTACCTCTACTGGTGGCTCTGGATCTACCACCTCTTCTCCCATCCCGGGTTCTCCCATTGCTGGAAGGCCCAAGACCACTACGCCCAATACCGGAGGTACGAGGTCCTGCAAAGCGTGCACCTCGTCCATGGCCTGGTTGTAATCCTCTTCAAAGCCTTGGCCTTCCTCAATAGCGTCGTCTCGCTCTTGAGCAAGGTCCTCGTTCTGCTGGGTCAGATTCTGTAACAGTTCCTGTAATGCCGCGATGTCGACACGGCTCTTCTTCTTTGCCTTCTTCAGACGATGCAACTGATTGTGCTGTTCATTCAGTCGCTTAATCGTCGGAAGGAGCACATTACGGAGTGCGCTGTGAGCACTCTCGAAATGGTCTCCACGGATCGTGCTCTCCTTGAGCTTTGTGGCGAGATGCTCCGTATGAACAGCTTGGCTGTCCATCACGGCATTTCCCGCCCTCATCTGGAGGCTGAGATTTGCCTCCGCGGGGTTGTACCTTGGGCAACTCGGGTCCGTTGCCTCCCGGTACCTCTCCGCCCACACATGCTGAGCCCGTCCCTCCACCAGAACAAGCGCGTATGGAGTGCCCTCCATAGCCTGCACGTGTAGGTGGCAGAAACGTGACATAGTGTCACGGGCTGCCACTTGCCACATCCCTTCCGGTTGTCTTCCTCTCACCGTGACGGTGAACGGCAACCAACCAGGTGGCGTAGGTCCTGCAGGGACCTCGACATGGATTGTCCACATCTTATTCCCCTCTTCGCCTTCTTCCTTGGTGAACTACTTCGGCATCTGGTTGTACCCAAAATATTGGAGCATTTACCACAATGCTTCCGGGTAGCCGCTGCGGTGAGAACAGTGGGACACCACCCACCCGTTCTCCAACTGTTTATCTGCTGTCATCTGTAAAAATATATTTGAGAAATTTCAAATATTTATTTAAACAGTAAACCACTGAGTTATAACATAATACATGTCATTGAACCCATAAAACTTGGAAACATAGTTCAAATTTTAAACAAATTTGACTGCTGATCTGCTGTTCCCATGACAGCCCTGACCAGTTTCCATTTCAACCTGATTTAGCCCATGTCAAAGGCAAAACCAATTCTGGAGCTCAACATAAAAGTTAAAGCTAACTACAATAGCTTTCCAGGAAGTATTTGTTGGCCTAAGATCTGTCCTGGTTCGGAAGTTACGAGATGTCAAAGTAAACAGAATTTCTGGAGAAAATTGGACAGCACCTCCCTGCTTTAGGCACTGATTTGATCCAAGAATTCCAGTTAATTCTGCTCTCAATCTGACAAAACTTTCTGTTACAAAGTTGTAACCCATCTCATAAGCCTTCCAGAACTACCTCATTTTCTATTTTTGAATTTTTCTGCAGGAAGTTATACTCAATTTTCCGAGAGTTTACAGAGAGTCTTTGCTCCGTCCTGTTCTCTGGACAGTTTCAACTCTACTGCATTTTTCGATTGGTTAAGGGATGAAACACCTCTGGACCCCAACAGAAGAGTTGTAAAGCTCTTCCAAAGATTTCCAGAAATGTATCATATGACCCCAACCTCGAAAGAACTCAACCTCTAACCTCTGATTATCTTCAGCCTTAATTCAGCTGAAAACAGAGTGCTCTGTCCTTAACAACCTATAAGTTGAAAACTTGTTAACGTTGAATATCCTGTTCAAGGGAAGGAGTTACATCAAGTTTTACTACTTTAGATCAAAACCATCAACTTTTAAATGAAGTTGTTCATTTAATGGGGTGTGACGTCGATGCATCACCAGATTATGTCGGTACTACGTCCTCACAAAGAAAAACCTATACCGGACTTAGCCGGCTTCGTTAATTCAGTGGCACTAAACGTCACTCGCACACGGATGCTACATGTCTACCGTTTCATGGTCAGGCTACCTGCAGAAACTCAAACAATCGTCAGACTCTGCTGAACACCAAGCCCGGAATCCATACAGTTCGTACACCCGGCCGTCATCACTCGCCCGGATGTTCTCAAGCCAAACACGCCTTGAGTTACGTGTTCACGGTTCAGACCACGTGCCGGGGTCTCCCAAGTTGCACCACGCACACCAGGGACAGACGTTGCTCGAATACCCCAAACGACGTGAAGAGTCACAGAGGATATCAAAGCGGGTCGGGTTACCTGCCACCCGTGGGGCTCCACCATTCAGCTTGTGCGCACTGGTGGACAGCGCTTACGTGCACCCCCCAAGACAATACACGTCCTGAGATGCACGATTTTCCGACATAATCAAATAAGTTAATATGCCACTTTCTATACACTAATAACATCCTTATATGGGCTACTAACTCATTCGTCACTGGATTTTTGAAAAAGATGACCTTTGTAGTGCGTTAAACATCAAGCAAGCTCTGATACCATGCTGACACGACCCCACGGTCTTGTCGAGCCAGGATCACGCTGAGGGGTGCTGCGTTGCACAGCACCATATAACACACGTCAAAGGTACAAAGCGGAAGCGGAATTTTATTACATAAACAAGTTTATGAACATGTTTACATCAAAATAATTCCAGTCCACACTCTCGGGCGTAGACTACGCATCAAGTCCACGTCTAGCCCCTGAACGTGTCCTTGCTAGCACACACGCACACTAACTCTGCGGCGTGCACGACTCCCACTCGACGGGATTCCCCTCCTGGGGTTCCGTCTCCTCCTCGGGAGTCCCTTCCTCATAGAACCATGCAAAAGCTTCAAACACAAGCAGTGAGCACGAAGGCTCAGCAAGTCTGACCCGTCTCACCTAAACATGGAACTTCTACATGAGGGGTGATGGGTTACATAAGGTAAAAATCATTTGCAAGGACTCGCCTAATTAGTAGAACCTTACTTTCAAGTTTTAGCAGCAGGTTGTGGAGAACCTTACGCTAAGGCACATGAGAGAGCCGCAATCAAACAAGAAACGCATTTCTCTCATGTACTTTTCCCAAAGTTGAAAAGAACTTTAGTTAGCTCTAAACTACAACATATTTTTAACAATCAATGTCCATCATTCAATCAACAACATTTTAACATGTGACTAGACTGTTCTTTCTACGTCACGGTACAGTGAACAAGTGGTACTCACTGACCGCGAGGGACGGCGATTATAATCGATTTACACCTGCAAGGTTACCCGAATAACCCATCACGTACGCCCGTACTCGATGTTGCCTACAACAACTATCACGGACGCCATACGCAACTACCTTTCACCCATTAGCCAAATGTTGAACCAGTCCAATCGTGCCGAGCAAGAGGTCTCTGCACGCGCATCTCAGTGCCGCCAGCCGATTACACCTCGAGCTCTCAACCTAACCTCTGAACGACCAGCTATGCCTCAACACCCAGCTACCCGAGTTACATCAGTTTCCCGGTTCCCATATAGCCTGTAGGTCTTCGGTACTGTTCTAGCTTGTTCAACAGGCCCGCACACGGCTCGGTCCTCAATCGACACAAGCGGAGCTACAGCACACAGGCCCCAAAGTCCTGCTGCCCTTACCCTCCACTTGGTCTCATTTTCTTGCCATGTGTTTCATGTGCTATCTCTACCCGAGTCGAGTGCCTCTATCCTATGCTCGAGAGTAGTTCCAACTACTCGACTTGTACCGAATCCTACACTATCTTAGCATTGCAGTAGCTAACGGGGTTTGCAATCCTAAACCCAAACCATGGTTTTCTTGGCTATGCATTTGGGTTTTCAAACAAGACTCTAATGCAAAGAATCATAATACTCAAGTAAGTGCTCAAAACAATAAAAATTTGGAAAACGGTTAATGCAAACAGGAGCTTGCCTTGTTGATCTTGGTCCTAGGCTAGCTGCTCCTCCGGAGTAACGAAGTCTAGGACTTCGGGTTCCTCCTCGACCTTAGCGACTACATGATATACAAAGATATGTATTAATTTAGATGCAATTGTATTAAGTTTGAACTTGTGAAGCTTATAAGTCCCACTAGACAGACTCTATGATGGTGAAACTATTACTGTAGTTTGGTTACAACCTAAATACAGACTTGGTCAAGTTTTAGTTGCAGCAAAGCTCATTCGAGCCCTCCACAATTAATTATGTACTTGACCTTAATTGAAGGCTTTTAGGGTGTTCTAAGGATTTTCATGAAACAAACTATGACTTTCTGAAAACTAGATTTTCAAAGGGTTCTAATGGAGTTGGTCTCACTTAATTTGAAGGTTCCTAGCTAAGGATATGAGCTAAACAATTTCAGAGAAAATTCTGAAAATGTTTCTGAACATTTTCTATTTTCTCTGGAACAGTTTCACTAATCACACCATTAGGTGGATCAAATGAGCTTAAATGGATCTGAAATTTTTATGGTAGTTCAGGGATATTTTGGTGAACATCCCAGCAAAAGTTCAGGATTTTCCTCCAAAGGATTCTCCAGTTAAAATTCCAAACATTTTAAACTTTGAGGAATTAATTCTGGAGAAATAAGGATTTTCATGAATTGAAACTTTATTTGCTGGAAAGTGCTCAGAGAGCTGAATCCAACAAAATTTGGTTCACTCGATTTGGAGCTTTCTAGCCAAAGTTATGAGGATTTGAAGTTTGGAAGAAATCTGAAAATCGGGGGAAAAGTTTAAACTCGCGGGGGCCTGCGGGGACACGTGTTGAGCGCGGAGGTGTCCGGCACACTGAGGCCCAAAGGGTATTTGCGTGCCAGCACAGCCGATCCCGGCCACACCTGATCCCGATTTAAATTCTTCAGCCGCTGACACGTGGGCCAGCCGGCTTTGTTATCCTCCCGCCGCTCTCTCGTGCCCACGCCGCTGACCTCGCCGGAGCAGACCCGGAGCTCGCCGGCTCGCCGCTGCCGGACCTCCCATGGTCTGAAACTCGCCGCCAGGGGGTTTTCGACGTCGAGGAACACGTCAGTGGTGTCAGGTCGGGCTGGCGGTGACCGGAAATAGCCCGGCGTCGTGCCGCGGCCTCGGTTGAGGTTCGGCGCCGTCGACCGTGGGTTCTAACCCGCCAACACCTCGAACAAATGGTCCTACAGCATCAGTGTACCTCTAGGAAGCTCGACAAGGTGTCAAAAGGGTTCAGGGATGGCGGCAAGTCGGTCGGCACCGTGTGACCGATCATGCCCGCCATGACCGCCCTTGATCGAGCTCGAAATTCGTCACTCCTAGACAGTTACACGCCACGGATACAGAAAAGAACTTGATCGCCGGCTAGTCCAGCGTCTATGTGCAAGATTTTGTAACCAACGAAAGATCATAGAGCGAGAATTTGAAGAATCCGTACCGGAAGCTCGGTTTACGGTCGCCGGAGCAAAAACTGGAAATTCTCTGTGGATTCTTCACGGTTTGCTTCCAAACTTGGAGGAGAGCAGCACAGTGGTCGCGCGCTCCTGTTGCCTCTCTTGCTTGACCATGAAAACGCCTGTGGAGCGCTGTCCACGGGCGCCTGACTCTCGGCTGAGGCTAGGTCGCTCTGGTGGCGATGGTTTTCGGGCAAAGGAGGTCGGAGCTCGAGGTTTCTGGTGTTGGGGAGGTAGAGTGCGAGCTCAGGTTGCCTTTTAGCAACTCAGAAACGAAGGAGGAGATTATTTTGCTGGTTTTCCCGATCGAGCAGTGAGCTGCGGGGAGAAACGATGCCGCTGCTCAGGTTTGCACGCGAGGAGATAAAGCCGGCCGACTCCTGCTCGGCTGAGGCGGTGCTGGTCGCGTGGAGGTGCGAGCGAGCCACCCTGGGCGCCAGCGCGCGGAGAGGGGAAGCAGCTGGTGGCGCCGGTAGCTGCTCGGTGGCACAGCCGACAGCTGCTCGGTGGATTTTCCCACCGATGCTGTGACTTTGTGTGCAAGTTTTGCCTCCTTCTCTCTATGACATGTGGGTCCCACCCGGGGTTTTATGCTCTGAAATTTACTCCTAATCACTGTTGTAAACAGTGAGCCTCAAAATACCCCTGGGTATTCAAATTATTCACCCATGAGCCATTTGAATTTAGTAGAATTCAAATTGGGTTTGGTTTGAATGAATTTCAGCACAAGTTCAGTTTTGAATTCAAATAAAGTTTGAATTTGTCCCACTTAGCTCATGTCAAGATCAACTCCAAATGGAGTGAAAATTGGTGTGTGAGCTCACAAAAATGTGCTGAGTAAGAATATGCCTCCCACTTTTAAATTCATGGGATAAAAACAGTTTGAATTTGAATATGGTTTCAAACTGCCCTCTTTCTAGCTATACCCAAAACGACCTCAAAAAGGTTTTGAATTTGAGTGAAACTTGGCATGGACATCCTTAGCAATGTGTAGGAGTTTTCATATGTCCAGCCCTTCTATATCACATGTGGGAACTACCACTTTTGCAATATGTGAGTTTGTTCTCTAATGAGCATGTTGATTGTGGTTACTTGCTCTTCATTTGTGTCCATCAACTTACTTCAAATGAGGTGTGTGGTGTGGTGATGAACACTTCAACTAGGTGTCAAAAACTGAGGCCCTTACAGGTTGCTGATTCACTCAGCCGGAAATCTCATATTCATATTCTGACCCTTACACCGATGGAAGAGTAAGAACTGAGTCTCTATTTGGTTCCATATGGAGCTCTGCATAATCTAGCTCTCATAGCCACAATAAGAGAGGAGGTTATGAAAGCTCAAAAGAAAGATAAGGGCAAGGCTCATATCAAAAGGAGGATGAAGAACGGGGAGATGAAGTGTTTCCGGTTAGATGATGAGGATACTTTATGGTTCAAGGACCGGATAGACGTACCCCGTGATATGAGGCTGCGGAAGAAAATTTTGGATGAAGCCCACTTATCCAAATTTTCTATTCATCCGGGCAGCAACAAGATGTATCAGGAATTGAAGACTAAATTTTGGTGGACCCGGATGAAGAGAGAGGTTGCTAAATACGTATCAGAATGTGATACGTGTCGGCGAGTTAAAGCCGACCACATGAAGAAAGCGGGAACCTTACAACCGCTAAGCGGTCCGGCATGGAAGTTGGAGGATATTAGTATGGACTTCATTGTTGGACTACTTTCACGGCTAATAAGCATGATTCGATTTGGGTAATCGTTCATCGATTAACCAAATGAGCACGCTTCATCCCGGTGCGTACCAAATACAACGCCAAAAAGTATGCGGAGCTGTACATAGCACGAATCTTGTGCTTGCATGGAGTTCCCCGTACCATTGTCTCCGACAGAGGATCGCTGTTCGTGTCCCGCTTCTGGAAACAACTACACGCATCCTTGGGAACTAAATTAATTCGAAGCTCCGCGTATCACACTCAAACCGATGGGCAAACTGAGAGGGTGAATCAAATCCTTGAAGATATGCTAAGGGCATGTGTCATCCACCACGGTAAGAGCTGGGATGATCACTTACCGTTGGCGGAGTTCTCGTATAACAACGGTTATCAAACGAGCATAAAAATGGCACCTTATGAAGCTCTCTACTGCCGGAAGTGCCGCACACCCTTGAACTGGTGTGAATCTGGCGAGAGAGTGATTTACGGGATTGATCTCGTAAATGAAGCTGAAGAGCGGGTAAGGCTTATTCAAGCAAATCTTAAAGCCGCTCAGTCCAGACAAAAGATCTATGCGGATAAGAGACATCATCCTCTAGACTTCCATGTTGGGGACCACGTATACCTCTGTGTATCTCCCATGAAGGGCGTTCACCGATTCGGGGTGAAAGGAAAATTATCTCCGCATTTTATCGGTCCCTTCATCATCATTGAAAGATGTGGAACCGTGGCATACCATTTGGAGTTACCGGCAGCCTTAGCCGGAGTTGATAACGTCTTCCACATATCTCAGTTGAGGAAGTGTTTGAAAGTTCCGACGGAGATTCTCATGGAAGGCATAGCAGATTTGAAGCCGGACCTTATTTATGTTGAGTGTCCAACTCGGATAATTGATGAGAAGACTCGCGAGACCAGAAACCGGACGCTGCGATTTTTCAAGGTTCTATGGGAAAATCACACGTCCGACGAAGCTACATGGGAAAGCGAGGAATATTTACAATGCAATCATCCGCAGTTATTAGAGGCTTATGTGCGTTAGTTGTCCTCCCCACGTTATTCTTTATCGTGAATTTCAGGATGAGATTCTTTTTAAGGGGGGAGGAATGTAAAAGTCCCAAAACTTGTAAAGGGAAAACTTTAGTGATGAATAAAGTTTACTTTAAATCCAAGAAATGAGACTTGCAAAAACCTTTCTAAAAGCATGTGAGGATGGTCATGAGCAAGCACATATATTCAAGTTTCCTTTTTATTTAAATGATCATGTAAATGCGAAGGGGTCATTTTAAATTAAGGATGCAAACTGTGGTGGTAAACCTTCACTTTACAGCCACCAAATTAAAAGTTTGAATCCATAATTGAATTCTCCAGGTTCAAATTATGAAGGGTGCAAATTTTGAGTAAATTTGGAGGTGCTTTGATAGGTATATCAAACAAACTTGTGAATTTTCCTTGAAATTTAAATTCAAATTTGAACTGAAGTACACCATATCGAAATTCCAAACAGCTTTTGAATTTAAGCTCTTCAGGGCTGAAATCTGCACTGTGCCAAAAATTGGAGATCTTTTGGGAGAGAGGAGCTGTGGGACCCACATGTCATTGGAAGGAAACTTACAACTGAAGGAAACCTGTTTTCTGTTCAGACCCGAGCTTGGAGCAAATAGCCGCAGGCCGACACCGAGGCAACCGGCGCCACCTCCCGAGCAGCTGCTGGAGCCTCCTCGCCCTTTTCAGTTTTCCACCAGTAGTGTGCTCCTCACAACACCGAGAAAACACCCGAGCTACGCCCCTTCCACTCCACAGGGCCGTTCCCGGGAGTTTTTGCCGCCGCCGCGTACATACGATCGGTTCCCCATCGTCAACCGTATTCCCGAGCTCTGACACCCGGACAAACTCGGAAGCAGAGTTGCCCACACTCCCTAAAGCCTGTCAAAGCGAGTTTCGAGAGTGCAGCGGGCTACAATCACCTCGGCAAGCCTTTTCTTCCCCAGTGGACTGACCTCGGTGGCTTCACTTCAAACCGAGTATCTTCGGTGTTTCACGCACAACAAAGCCACGAATAAGGTTGGTTACCACCTCCCCTTGCTGTCCACCAAGTTTGGGATCATTTCATAGGACCCCCTAGCCGGAATTTAAGTTTTCCTCACGGCGGGTTCTTCGGGTCGCCGGTGCCAAACCGGGAAATTCTCTTCCGAGGTGTAGAGGCTCCCAGTTGTGTTCTGGCGTCATGATCCTTAGCCTCCTACGGACCTCCTCGACCAAACAGAGCACGATTCCATCAACTCTAGCCGAAGAACGTCAAGTTTTTCTCCGTCGCTGCGAAAACCGTCTCGGGCGCACGGTGACGGCATAGCTAGCAGCCTCCATAAGCAAATTTGTGCACACGTCGATGAGCTACACCTTCCACTGATGCTGTAGCACCAATCCTTCGTGTTTTTGGCAAGCTAGAACGTCAGCGCTACGCCGCCGAAGCTCAGTTAAGCCGCTGCACCGTCGCGAGCTCGGTTAGGGCCGACGTCGATGTGGGGAAACCCTCCCCACGTGTTCAGCGCATGAAATTAGGGGCTGGCGGCAAGTTTAAGCACGGGAGACGGACGGACGACCGGGTTCCGAAGTTTTCCGACGCGCTCCGGCGGCAGGGGTCGTGCGGGAGCGGAAGACGAAGGGGGGTCGGCCCCACTCGTCAGCGGCTGGATTTAAACGTGCGGGATCTTCTGTGGCCTCGGATCGAACTGTGGCAACGGGGGAAAGACTCTGTGGCCCCGTGTGGTTTGGTTCCAGCAGTTGACACGTGTACCGGGACCCACGGTCAGAGTTTAAACTTTTTCCTGGTTTATTTCAAATACCAGATTTGATTCAAATTTTAGAACCTCATAACTTTTGCTAGGAAGCTCCAAAATTAGTAATTCAAATTGGGTTGGATTCAGGATGACAAACTCTATCCAGATATGCAACCTAATTTGTAAGAAAATCAATAGAAAATTCTGGAAAATTCTTTAAAGCTCTTCAGCAAAAGAAATTTAGAGGGAGTTTGGTTCGTCCACAAATCCTCAAATTTTGCCAGAATAGTCTTTAGGGTGTTTGGATACTCCTGTAAAATTTTCAGCTCATTTGGAGTTGATTTAGTTAGAACAATTCTGAAATCAAGTTTCCGAGTTCAAATGAATACAGAAAACAATTTCAGAGAATTTCCAAAACTTGGAAATTCAGTTCTAGGAAATTCGTAGCTCCAAAAATCCTAGGAAAAGTCAGGCATACTCTCTGAGCTATGTATGAAATTGTAGTTCACTTGAATTTGCATGAAAGTGCAAATTTATACAGAATTAATTTCTTTTTGCCTAAATGCTCAGGGAATTGTTCTGAGTGAGCTACTCAGTGAAAAATTCTAAATTTTGGTCCAGATGACTTTCTTGGGACAAGGAACTCACAAGAAAATTTCCAGATCCAGTGGAGCCCTGGATCAGTAATGTTCTGTTCAGCTTCATTAGGTGATCACCACCCAAGTGATGAACCCCACTTATCACTTGATCATAGTACTTTAACCCAAACCCAAACCACTAGCACCAGTGTCATTTTAAATTCTTAAACAGAGTTCCAGTTTTAAACTTGTCTTTAGCACTTGTTAGCAAAAGTTTTACAATTAAACATATATGCATATTCATAACGTGTAGTGATTAAACGTGGAATAGGGGAGAAGGAGTGAAGCTTGGATCAAGGAACAAGAAGGGCAGTGATTAAGCTTCAAGTCATCAGCAACTAAGTTCACAATTTTCCTGACTTTAGTAACCTGCAAAACCAAGGCAAGCTGCGGTTTGCATTGAAGTTATTTATAAAGTTTTTACTTTGTTCACAATTATGGTTTAAAGTTTGTATGTGCATTAGGTCAAGGATGTTGTATACTCCACTTGCATAACCAAAATAAACTCTGGGGTCAAGGGTAGAAAGGTGTCATCGCTGTAGAATAAAGCCGTGCTAAATAGGCTAGGACATCGGTAGAAGACGAGTAGTTAGAATCTACTCGCGAGCTATAGTTTAGGATGACATAAGTGTGGTTGGAAAAGAAGCAAACTAAAGTTTACATTTTCAAAGATGAGACCGGGCAGGAGGGTTAGGCAGCGACAAGATGAGGTCTTGGTCGAGTAGCTCTGCCTGTGTCGGTTAAGGACCGAAGCGTGTGCGGCCCTGGGAGCAAGTATTGAGTTGTGTACCGGATGCTTACTGCTATATGGGAACCAGGAAACCGATGTACCGGGTTCACTGGTTTGTAGAGGCATACTGTGACACCCTCAATTCTGTGGAAAACTGCGGAACCGAGAACTGATGCATATGTGTGCCCAGGATGTTCATCACACATATACACATCATCCACAAACTGTATTTCAGAATATATACGACCACGAATAACAGAGTTTATTACAATGTCTCATGAGTCTTGGACTCATGCTCACAGCGGAAGTCTTAATCTAACAGCGGAAATCTTTATTCTAGCAGCTGAAGTCTTCTAACTAATGCGGAAGCAATTCTAAGCAGCAGTGGCTCCATCTCTACTCCAACACCACAAGAAAGGTTGAGGACAGATTACACGCCTAATGCTCCACTTGGTCTTCATAGTAATCTTCTCCTGTTGCTGATGATGAAATAATAATGCAAGTTTGAGTACAATGATGTACTCAGCAAGTGCGGGAAAATATGATATGTAGCTTACAACAAGGTAGGTATAAAAAGGCTCATTGCAGAAAGCAAAGTTATTTATCAAAACCATGATAAAACAGCAACTTATATTTAAGCGAATGTAATCCCATATATTAAAATACCAATCATACCTCCATTATATTCATTACCTTCCATGTCCCAACCAGACATCAATCAACCTCATTCTTGCTCACGAATACCTCCTCGTATTCGCTACCGTCTCACGAATACCATCTCGTATTTGCTACCATTTCATCTCATAAACAATTTCCGTCTCAAACCGTCCAGCCTCGTTGCCATGACTCAACAGTCATGCAACCAATCTTATCCCCCGGACTCAGTCCCAAAAACCAAACCAAAACCAAACCATCCAAAACCATCCCAAAATAACCATCCAACTAATCATGGAAGTTGGCCAGCGCTCGTGACTGTAAGCTCGGCTATTATGATAGTTTTAGATTCTGCAGAGCTTGCACCTCTTTACCCACAAGTTTGTGATTTCGTCACTCGTCGGCGACTGCAGAACCTCCATTATACCAATACACAACCGTCAGTGTATGGCCAAGAGATCACAAAATAGCCTTTAAAAAGGGGTTACTAGATGTATGGACTCACTAAGGTTTCACCGGCAGGCTAGAATCTCCAATTCTCCCACCCACGGGCCCCCTCTTGTGCCATGCAGTTCCCAGGGGAGTTCTCACTCGACTCCCATTCACCGCGCCTTCCACGGTCCATAACAATCTAGCAACTTACCTAATTAGTCAGCTAAGCCCACCCATACTTGGCCATGTGGTGGCACTGTCATCCTGGCATGTGCTCGCATGAACCGGTCCTTAGATATATGGCAAGTAAACCACCATCTCCTGCTAGCTCATTCACAAACCCGGCTTGCCTAGATCTCCCTCCGATCCATGTTCATTAACAACATCAGTTTTCTTATTATCATTACGAGTGCAGTTAGCTAGACACATCTATCTCGCTTCCCAATCCCATGGACTCAGCGAAGCTTAAAGCAAAAACCATACCCGACTCATAAACTTCCCTGCAGACAAGGGTGGTTTAACAAAAACTAGTAAACTCCCATAAAAGGGTTTCCCATCATGTTTGACTCAGCACACACACCTTTTCGCAAAACAAAATAGTTTCCCAAAACATAGGATCAATATGGTCAAGGGGCACTTGCCTTGTTCTTGCGGTTCCAGTTGCTCTTAGATCTCGAAACATTGTTGTTGCAGCTCGTTGTAGACAGCTCCCTGAGCTTGTCCTTCTATACAGGATCACACACATACAAGATTCATAACAATCAATACCATGCACAAACTTTATCCAAATGTGATGATGTTTATGCATGTAAATCCTATGATCCAGTTTAGTTTGTACGCATTCTTGCATGGCTTGCATGGTTTTACGATGAACAGAGGTGTTTGGATCAAATGTGGACGTGGCGATGATCTTGTCTTTAGATCAACCCGATCAACAAGTGATCTGTCCACGAGAAAGTTTCTGTTCGAAAGGAATCAAAGAACAGATGCAAAGAAAAAACGATGATGTCGTAAGGTGGTATTGGAGACCTACCTTATGTTCTTCTTAGTCTCGTGGTCCTTCTTTTGTCAGACAGATCGTTGGGGCTCTCTTCCGGCGTTCTCTCTCGACCAAACTCCCGCGATGGGTTTACTCGGCGAGTTGGGGACTAGGGCTCTGAGTCGTCGGCTCAGGAGGTGGAAAAGAAGTTCGTGGTTTCGGCCAAGGATTCTGGGTTCTATTTATAATCAGAAGAATAAGAGTCCTAATCTGATTGTATTTCGAATAAGAGTCCTATTCAGATTGTCGTTGAATCTTAACAACTTATCTTTAGTTGATTTGGTGCGGTAACATCGTGGAATTCAGGTCGGTTTCTTCTCTGTACCGATATTTCTACGCGTACAGAATCCAAAAACCGCTCCAGAACTCGTTACCTCCGCGGTGATGAGCTCCGGAAGCTCCACGTGTCCACCGGGGCCTGGTCTCCCCCTTTTCGCAAGGACGAGCTCCGGTTGTGCCGCGTGTGAAGCGAGCGAGACCTCCCTCTCCTTCGGAGGTGAGCTCCACATGCGCCACGTATCCTTTTCGGACCTCCCTCTCTTCGGAGGTGAGCTCCGTGAATGCCACGCGTTAAGTAGCGCCGGAATCCCTTTTTCCTCAGAGACAAGCTCCGAGGTTGACACGTGTCCAACAGTGTCGGACCTCCCAGAGATAAGCTCCGGTGGTGACATGTGTCCAATAGAACCGGTCCTCTCGGAGGTGAGCTCCGAGATCGACACGTATCCCGCGCGACTGGTCCTCTGATTTCCGCGGTGACTAGCTCCGAAGGTGACACATGTCCTGCGGAATTGCCTTCGCTTCTCCGCAGAGGCTAGCTCCGGGGGCAACATGTGTCTCACAGGGTCGTACCTCTCCTCCTTTGCGGGGATGAGCTCCGAAGGCGCCACGTGGCCAGCAGGCCGCGAGAGTTGTCTTCGGCAGACTTGGTGAACTGGATTTTGCTCTTTTTGGATCTCTTTTAATTCTTTCTCTGTCCCCACTTGTTTTTTTAAAATGTTTTGTCTACATGAAGCATGAATACATGCAGAATCCAGAAATGAGGGTGTCACACATACCACATCGTTTCGTTAGACCTATGAGCCCGAGACGGCGCGACCGGTTCTACAGTCGAGTGACCTGCGAAAGGTTGCCACATACGACGTAATGAAGGAGGCCAGATTTGGGTCTTCAGAGGCGGGCGTATGTGTCAAGTTATCCGGGTAGTGTTTGATTCGAATCACCGTCCCTCGCGGTTATGAGTACCGCTTGCTCACTGCGCTGTGACGTAGTAATCAAGTTGTGTGGAAACAGTTTGCAAAGGTTTTAATTGCTGCTATGATTATTGTAAATTGCATGAAAACCCTGTTTGAAGTAGAGATAGAGCAACCTAAAGTTATATTTCCACCTTGGGACAAGTAACATTGGAATGAAGCGTTTCTTGTTTGATTGTGGAGTTCCAATGTTACTGGGCGCAAGGTCACTACTATGATGGCTAAAATCTGAAAGTTAAGGATGAACTCGTAGGCGAGTCCTTTTGCAAATTATATGTTAAGTCTTAAGTTACTTTCATGTAGAGTTCCATGTTTAGGAGAGACAGTTAAGTCTTGCTGAGCCTTTGTGCTCACTCTTGCTATATGAGTGATTTTACAGGTTAATATCGATGCATAAAAAGAAGGTTGTCCGGTGAGACTCGGAGACTTCCGAGTCATGTTACACATGGAGGACCTAGCTGTTGCCATGTCTTCGTGTTGCTAGCGAGAGGAGTCCGCGGGCCGGACCTCTTCTCGGGTGCTCACTAGTTATTCGATGTGAGATGTTTATAGACTTCCGCTGTAGCTATTTTATGTAAATTATTTACAAAGATTAGTTGTAAGCTTCCGCTTTTGATTTATGTAATACAGTGTTCCTTATATGTGTGCTGTTGGGTGCCGCATAACACGGCACCACCCAATGCGATTCCCGGGCGAGGTGCCCCGTCCCCGTGATCGGGATCGGCGGGCCCCCTCACTGTCGGTGGGAGAATTGGAGATTCTAGCCTGCCAGTGAATCCTTAGTGAGTCCATACATCTAGTAGCCCCTTTGTAGAGGCTATTTTGTGATCTCTTGGCCATACACCGACGGTTGTGTACTGGTATAATGGAGATTTTGCAGTCGCCGACGGGTGACGAAACACAAACTTGTGGGTAAAGTGTGTGAGAACTATGTGTGCTGATTACATTGGCTTTGACGATAAAAGTTTTGAATACTACCAAAACACCTTTTTAACAAGGTTCGACTCTATGTCCGAGCTCCTGCAAGGTCCGACGATAGGTCCGACTTGTTTTGGGTAGCTCCGGGAAGGTCCGACGTAAGGTCCGACTTGCTTTGTCTAGTTCTGACTTATTTTGGCTAGGTCCGACTTGTTTTTGCTAGCTCCGGTGCTAGGTCCGACTAGCTTTGGTAAGTTCCGTGCTAGGTCCGACTAAGCTTTAGTATGCTTCCGCGCTAGATCCGACTAGCTTTGGTAAGCTCCGGTTCAAGGTCCGGTTAGCTTTGGTAAGGTTCGGAGCTTGATTGCAATGGTTCTGCTTTTAACTTGCAATGTTTTGAACTTGCTTTACTCTTATGGAAAGTTTGCTTAGTATTATTTTACTAAGTTTTTGATGTGTTTTGGTGGTTATGGCTGATATAATTTTGCTATGGTTTACAACATGCTTATGTGAGGTGCTCGCGTAAGATGTTGTAGTTTCGGAACTAACGAGAGTCAAGTCGAGGACTTGTGCTCAGAAGTATTGGTTGTTTATTCATGTGCAGGTGTTGCTTGAGTTCAAGACATAGCTGGTGACGGGATCCATTGAACTAGTCTTAGTGAGAAGATGAGGTTCAACAACCAAGTTCGGGAGGAATTGTGGTTGAGTTGATCGCGAGGTTGCACAGTATGTTTGAATCAAGAACAATGCATATGAAGGTATCTCGGACGTCATTTGAAGATGTTTTCACGTGTGCAAGTAGTGCATGGACGTGGCTGCATGGTTCCAAGGCGTGATGAAGAGATGCGGACGTAAAGAATTGATCGGAAAGGTCCAACCGACGAGGTTATGGAATTAGGCTGCGGCTGAGTCGTGTTTGACTCAAATATGGAAAGTTTTGAGTTGGTTATGATAGGATTTCATGTGGGTCACGAATTTGAGTTATTTTAGGAATGTGGGATATATTCGTAAGGTGTTTGGAAGTCTTAAGATTGCTTCTATCTGCGTATAGAAGAGTCCTAAGCAGTATTGGAAAGTTACAGTTTGAATCCAAGTAGGAGTCCTAGTTTGAGTTGAGTTGGCCTTCGGGCTGGTTATATAAGCATGGGAGGCAAGAGCTCGTGGTGCACGACTTTGGGGCTGTTCCTCTTGTGTTTTGATAAATAAAATTCGTATTCTAAAGGAACTTTTGTGCCTTGTTCGTCCGACTTGTTTCAGACAAGTTTTTCTCGTCGAGTTTCTGTTCAGCACTACCTTGCTTCGGTGGTTTTATCATAACTCGAGTTTTACAGATCCAATTGATGTGATTCGTTTTGGGTTGTCTTCACAACTTGATTATATATCATTTGTGAAAATTTCACGGTCATTGAATTTGTGGTTTCTGATCTACACGAGTTTCTTTGCAGTATTCCAGAACTGTTTTTCTCGCGTAGGACAGATTGACCTTTGTTCGATCTTTCGATCGTAACTTGAGTTTCTCACAACGTATTTTCATGATTCTTGTTGTGACAACTTCGTGACTTGATTCTCTACAATCTATACTAGTTTTGTAACAGTTGAACACGTTTAGATTAGTCGCACACACGGTTTCTTTAACAGATCGGTTTTCTGCTGAGGGGTGTTTTGTTGCTTCCGCTGAAAAGTTTTTTATCTACCATTCACCCCCCTCTGGTAGCTTTGCACGTGTACTTCGATCCTACAGTTGGTATCAGAGCCAGGTTACTCTAATATTTGTGATTTGCACATGTTTTGACTAATCATCATGGAGAAAAACTCCGCCACACCTTGTGTGTTTAGTGGTATTGATTTTTCAGGTTTGGAAGGCTCACATGGAAGCTTTCATCCATGCGCAAGGCTTTGCAATATGGGAATAGGTGTACAAGCCTTACGATGTGCCTTCAAACGATCAAGTCACAGCTACAAACATGAGAGATGTCGACAACAACAACAAGGCTCGGAACTTGATCATACAAGGACTAACTCAGAGCGACTTCGACCGTGTTGCACACCTCCGATCGGCGTACGATATGTGGAGAGCACTTTGTGACTACCACGAAGGATCCAACATGATCAAGGAGGTAAGACAGGATATGTTCAAGAAAGAATACATGCGCTTTGAGATGCAACCCGGTGAGTCCATTGATGACCTCTTTGCTCGCTTTAATAAAATTCTCAGCAACTTGCGTAGCGTCAATGTTAATTTTTCAGATGCTGAAAATTCTAGGCAATTACTAAGTGCATTAGACATGTCAATTTGGGAGAGGAAAGTAACATCCATACGTGAATCCACTTTCATGAGTACTCTTACATTAGATGTGCATTATTCTAAGCGAAAAACTCATGAAATTAACATTATATCACGTAAGAACCTAAATAACACTATTGCATTTGTCTCACAACGTGATATGCGTAGCTCCGGCCAATCATCTAGCAATACACTTGCTTTGCTGTCTTCACTAACCCTGGAACAAATTGAGGAGTTTCGGGAGGAGGAGCTAGTACTTCTTTCTACTAGGTTCTCAAAAGCATTGCAAAATGTGAGAACTAGAAGGAGAGGAAGCTCCAGACCTCAACGATGCTTTAAATGTGGTAAGACAGGACACTTTCGTACAGATTTCCCTAACCTTTCAGGTCCTTCTAACTGTGATGAAAAGCAGAATAAAGTCAAGTCCTCTTTTGACAACACCAACAAGAAAAAGAAGGGTTTTACAGGACGCAAACTGATAAACAGTTTCATCACCGCACTTCAAGAACTTGGCTCGAGTGATGTAGACATTAGAAGTGGTGAAGATGAAGATGATATGGCAAACTTGTGCTTCATGGCGGGCAAATCAAAATCAAGTATGGAGGATGCAGAACACAACAGTGACAACGAAGAGGTATGTCCTACTTGCGAAGAAATGTGTGATGCTATTTCTCGTGCCACTATTATTGTTAAGAAAAAGGACAAAAAGCTTAAGGACAATGCTGTTAAAATTGAGTCACTAGAATCTGAAATTAATCATTTAAAATCCTTGATTCCTAGTGATGATTCTTGTTCCTCATGTGATTTAATATATGAACAATTGTCCTCTCTAAGAAGTGCACACACCTCCACACTTGATAAACTTGAACATGAAATTGAAAAGAACAAAAAGCTTACTGCACTTAATGATAAAAACTTGAAAGATGCTTGTTGTTCTACAATTGATTTGCATTGTTCTACTTGCGATGATCTTGATAAGAAACTACAAGATGCTATGAAAGAAATTTATATATTGAACAATGCTTTACGTTCTCATGAAGTTAAATATTGTTCCAATTGCAAATTAAAAGAAAAAACTTCGTGTGAAAATTGCCTTGATCTATCAAATAAACTTGATAATATGCATAAGACATTAGATCGGTTTTGTAATGGGAATAAGAAACTAAACTTGCTGCTGAATTCTTCCAAGTCTTGCAATGATAAAACTGGTTTAGGTTTTGATTCACATGCTCATGGTAAGGAACATCCACCTAAATTGTAAAATCATTAGGATGTGGTTTGGTTCAAACAGTTCCTAAACAAAAAGAAGTGGTTTTTAAATATGCAGGAGTGTTGTCACATTCGGGTTCAAATAAGTATGTGCATGCTGTAACACCCCAAAATCTGTTAAAGAGGTGAATTTAAAATTTTTGGACGAAATGCATGTGGAGAAAAATTCAAACTCAAACTGGAATTCAAATTTGAATCAAAAACAGAAAAGAAAAAGGAAAAAGAAAAATGGCCAATGGGCCGAAACCCACCTCAGCCGGCCCAACAGCCCGCGGCTGTTTTTCCCCTCCCCCTCTCTCTGACGCGTGGAGCCCTCGTGTCATCCCCTTCCTCCGTGCGTCCCCAACCGCCACCGATCCTCCCGCGCCGATCGCTGCTGCCTCGCCCGAATTCAACGCCACAAGCCAAAATCTTTGGTCCCGGGCACTCCAGCACGATCTCAATGAATGCCGCCCTCCCTCGTCCATTTAAAACGCCAAGGAAACTCCCCAGTCCTCCCCCGCCCGCTCAGTTTACTCATCCGGTGAGAACCGACGTCTACAACGTCGTTTCTTCCGAATTCTTCCTGATTTCTCTGATCTAACGGTCTTGTCATGTTCCACCGCCGCCGGGGAGCCCTGCAGATGAAGGAAGCGACGTGTCTTGCGCCGTAGCTACGGCTTCGACGAGCACCGAGGAGCTTCACCACCCACCGTCGTCGCAGAGCCGGATTCCGACCTCCCCAAGCCCGAGAAACCCCTAGGCGAGCTTCCCCTACCCCTCCGCAGCCGATCCGTGCGAAAAGATGCAAGTTCTAGCGTGTAGAGGCAAAGAACCGAGGCTGCGCCGGCAAGATCACCGCCCCCGCTGCCGCGCGCCGCCGCGCGCGCGGGCTGGCTCCGGCCAGGGCGACGTGGCCCCCTGTGGCCGGTCTATTTTAAATCGTGCGGTCCCGAATAGATTTAACCCGTACCGCTTCGTGATCTAATCTCAGCCCTCCGTTTTAAATTCAATGGCCCACATTCGCCCCGCGTTATAAAGGCCGAGAATCTTACGCGCTACCCCCTGGGGGTCCCGGAAAACACGAGCTAGCCCCAGAAACTTCTGATCTAGCCCCTAGACCCTCAGAAATTCATGTAAATTCATTTAAAAATCAGTTTTAGCACCTGGACTTAATAAGAATTAGGAAGACCTCCCTATTTTGCACACTTAGACCCCTGAAAATTTAGGAAATGAGTAATGGGGCCCTACTGCAGTGTGAATTTGCACATCAGCCCCTGAGGGTTATTAATTTCAGGAAATTGAATATGTGAATAGGATTTAAATTCAAAAATTAGGTATAGTTTCAGTTGAATTATTCTAACCCTGTTGAAAATTGGTAGAATAATCTGAGGTCTGAATTTAGAAGGGAAATATACTTTTAAATAAATGAGATTGATGTTTTGTAATTTATCTCTGAAATATACCCTTTAGGCACAAAAAAATTCAAATATGTGGAAAAATGAATTCAAGTAACCAAAAAGGGGTAGGAAAAATTATAAAGGTTCTGTTTAGGTAATTGGAACAGTATAAATTTTTGTATGAATTTAGGTTGCTGTTTTATTGGTGGAAATTCATTTTTAGGCTAAAAAATAATTCTGAAAATGGGTAAAAATAAATTTAAATTGATCCTCATCAGAGAGGAAGTCAAAAGAAAATTTATTAGACATTTTAGATCAGAACACATTCTGTTTAGGAGATATATTGTGCTATATTAGTATTAAAGTTCACTTTTAGGTATGGAAAATAAATCTGAAAATATAGAAAAATAGGTATACCTAATAAGAAAATGTCAAGTGAGGTCCGCAAATCCAAAACTTCGAATTAAGATTTTGTAGAAGATCTGAAAACCTAATTGGAGTAGGAAATTATCTTCTATGCAAATTTTGTGGCTAAGAAGTGTATTATCTAATATAGAGAATTTGTTCAAAATTGGAAATTCATATATAGTGTGCACTTAGAAATCTGAATATTAAAGTTAGAAATAATACATATGTTTAAAAGTGCATGTATGCCTAGAATCAAAACATCTAGGGTAAACACAAAACTTAAAAATGTGAATGACTTTCATATGTATGTATGTGTGGTTTGCATGAGTGGAAATGTGGACTATGACTTATGGAATGTTGTTTTCTTTTGCTATGTGTGTATTGGCATGAGTAGAACCAGCCCCAGAGCAGGTTCTCACCTTTCAAGATCAAGACTTTCCATTCCTGGAGCAGCAGGAAGAAGGCAAGTGTCCTTGACCACTTTGATCCTATACTAGGATGTATAGTTAGAATTAAATTGCATTGTCAATTTGGAATATGACACCCAAACTAGGAAGTTTTCCTAGAATTGCATTATCTTGTTGCCTTGTAGTCTTGGGTTGGGAGTTATGTTATTATGTCATTCATTTACACTACTCATGCTTAGCCATGCTTAGAATGGGATAAATGGGATATGAGATCATCAATTTGTTTACTTTACCTTTGAATGAGATAATATGAATCATGTAGAGGTAGGGATCTAGGCAAGTTGGATTCTTTGGTTGGTGCTGTGTGCACGAGACTCGGGTCTGTGTATAGTGCTTGCCTGGATCCTAAGGACCGGTTCATGGAGCATGTAACCTGGCTTTACAGTGCCAACCACATGCTGAGATGGGGCAGCTTGGCCAATTAATTAGGCGTATCTCCGGCATAGCATGGGTGTTTGGATGGTGCGGGGGGTAGGTGTCAGCTGGACTACCATATGAACCGCAAGGCTCAAGAGGGGGCCACTGCAGCGGGGTTGGAGCCTCTTGTATGTTGTTAGGGGTGAAACCTCAGTGGGCCCACGCTCGTCGGAAATCCCTTTGTAATGGCCTCGTAGTGATCTCCTGGCTACACACCTCGGAAGTGTGAACGTGGTTCGCGGCCACTAGCATAATGGAGGTTCTTTTAGTCCACCCGGCAATGGGGGATGAAATCACTACATGTGGGTACAGTGGTGCAAAATCTGCAGGGTCAAAACTGTCATGACAGCCGTGCTCACGGTCAAGGGCGGCTTGGACTTATTCATGATTAGAGGATGATGAATTGGGAAGTGGAGGATGTGAAGCGGGAAGCTTAACAATGGAAATGAAGTTATGGTTATTTGATATTGATGATGGGTTAGGGGATTGGGACCATTCCACTTATGTAGTAATGTAGGTGCTTAATAAGCTAAGGTGATAGGTATTAATTGCGTAGTGCTTTAACCATGAGTTCAATCTTTCCTTGTTCTAGCCTGCATGACATTCATTTCCCACACTTGCTGAGTACCAACGGTACTCAAGCTTGCTTTTCTGTTGGTTTAAATTGCTGCTCAGGCCAAGGGAATGACGTGGTGTACAACGACCAAGACTTCGGACCCGAAGAAGGATTCTAGGTTCACGGAGTCCTCCGGGCAACACATGTGATGAAGCCCACGAGACTTATTTTCCGCTGTTGTTTTATTTACATGATATGAACATATTATCGTCCACCGAGACGTTATGTTATGTAAGACTTATTTATATTCGAATACTTGGCTTGTAATATAATGATGCTTCACTATTTGTCGTCACATGTATGAGAAATTGATCCTGGCATACATGCGATATTCACTCGGTCGTTCTTCGAAGAAACCGAGTGTGACAGAAGTGGTATCAGAGCCAAGGTTGCCCGTAGGAACGTGGACCTAGGTATAAATAGACGTACTTAAGGACCCTATGTTCTTAAAAACTATTTTACAAAAGGTGTGGGGTGAAAGTGTTATTTAATGGTGTCACTTTATTTGTTCATCTTGCCCCAACTTTTATTCAAAATACAATCTTTAGTTAATTCTTATCTAACTTTATTTTAAATGCTTTATCTTTTAGATGGTTCGCATGGTCCGCACTGCTCGCATGTCCACCGGAGGAAGAGTCCCCATAGCTGCCCTTGCCTTGAGGGAGGAGAACCGCCCGGTGACGTACCACTCCTACGGGTTGGCAGTGGGAGGCTTGTTGTGCCGTTTTCGGCATATGCTCCACGCCGCCGGCAATGTTGGCAAGCTGATCATACACTACAGCTCCCCCAGGACCATCCGTGAGAAGCGTGAAGAATGGAGCTCAGAGATGAGAATTATCCATGACAACTAGCTTCTCAAGATCCACCGCTCTCCAGCTTGTCGGGCGACTCAGGCCGACACTGAGAATGATGTCACCTGGGAGGCCATCACCTGCTAGAGTTACATCAACCGTCGCCACCTGGACAGTACTGAGTACATGTATGTCCTCCAGCGTGAGAGTGGCACCGCGGAGTACAAGTACCCGCCGGTGCAGCAGGGGACTTCCCATGAGCACATGGACCTGTGCTTGGAGGATGCAGCTATGCTCAGCACTCGACTACAGGAGTGCCAGCAGGAGCTTTAGGATGTCCGTGACACCCTGAAGGAGACTGAGGCGTTGCTTCTCGCTAGCTTGAGGGCGAGGGAGAGAGGAGATGGGAATGAACTGTGTGTCACCGAGAATGACACATGGACTCCTGACTCCCCAGACCGCCGGGCGAGCAAGCGTCGCCGCACTTCTCCACCAGCAGCTTCCCCACCTAAAGCGGAATCAGAGGGCAGCTGCAATGATGAGGAAGACCCCGACGAGCCATCTCAGTGATACGAGTGGTTTAGAGTCATTTCTCTTATTCCAGCAGGTTATCGAGTAGTTGAGTCAACACCCTATTTATTTGTTTGTTAATGTTTGGTGTGTGACGTGAGTTGTGGAAGCCATGGGCATTTGTCCACAACCCCGTCTTTAAGATTGCATTTTCTTTTGTGTATGAAACCTTATGAATCAATAGTACGTTTGTTTTTGCATGAGACATGATGCCTACAACCCTATGTGAAATCTTTAGAAATTGTCTAAATATTAAGGTCTCATAAGTTTAAGTTATACAAGCAATGTGGGAAGTTAATGCGTAATGATTAAGTTGACACTTGGTTGATCATAATAGATGGCCGGAAGAGGAAGAGGTCGTGGTGCCAACCCCAACAACAACAACGATGAGGCCGCCAATCCTCACCTTCCTGGAGGGCAAGACAGGGGTGGTCGCCGTGAAGGAGCTGATCCTATCTACCAAATGATCGATAATCAGAATCAGCTCATCCAGAGTTTAACTCAAGTGGTGGCCAACTTACACCAAGCTCCACCCCCACAGACTGCACCACGTCAACCAAGGTTGAGTGAGTTTTTGGGAACTCAACCCCTAAAGTTTGCAAGTGCTGTTGAACTTCTGGAGGCAGATGATTGGCTCAAGACCATTGAGAACAAGATGAGGATCATACAATGCCAAGGATATGAGAGGGTGCTGTTTGCCTCTAATCAATTGCATGGACCCGCTGCTGATTGGTGGACCGCATACGTGGCAGCTCATCACGACCCCGAGAACATAACTTGGGAAGAGTTCAAGCGCAGTTTCTGTAACCACTACATACCAAGGGGAGAACTCAAGAACAAGAGGAAGGAGTTCTTGGGACTGCAGCAGGGCAACATGACTGTGAGAGAGTACCTCACCAAATTCACCCAACTGTCCCGTTATGCACCACGGGACATCGAAACGGATGAGCAGAAACAGGACTGTTTTGTGGAAGGACTTACCATGGAAATGCAATGTGCAATGTCCTCCAATGAATATGAAAGTTTCCAAAAGATGGTGGACAGGGCGTTTGTTGTGGAGAGGAAGTTCAAGGCCTTGGAGAATGAAAACAAGAGGAAGATGGGATGGTCACACCAAGCATCAAGCAGCAACACACGTCCACGTCTGATGCAGCAACCTGCAGGGCAGAGGAGCCGTGCTGTGGTATCCTACTCAGCACCAAGAGGATACAACCCGAACTTCAGGCCTCCATCAGCACCAGTACAGCCGCAGCGTCAGTTTGGGCAGCAGCCACGCCCCACTTATCAACCTCGACCAGCAGGACAAGGGCCACAGAACCAACCCCAAGATAACAAAGGCCAGGCACATAAAGTTGGGGTGCAATGCTTCAACTGTAGTGAAGTGGAGCACTACGCTCATAAGTGCCCAAAGAAGAAGCCTATGCAGCCATAGCAGCAGAATGTGATGCGAGGACGGGTGAACCACATGACCATGAAGGAACCGCAAGAGGCACCGGACGTGGTGATTGGTAAGTTCCCTGCAAATTTACACATTGCACCCTTTTTGTTCGATTCTGGTGCTACCCACTCGTTCATTGCTCAAGGGTTTGTTAAGAAGCATGATCTAGCAACAACACAAATGAATCATATGTTAGCAGTGAACTCTCCAGGGGGAGAAATAAGAACAAGACAAGTGTGTCCCAAGGTGAATCTAGACCTTAATGGGGTAGTATTTACTGCAAACCTCATAGTGATAAACTCACAAGGGATATATATCATTTTGGGTATGGATTGGTTGACCAAACATAAAGGTATCATCCCTTGTTCGACTAGAATGGTGGAACTAACTCACACTAGTGGCACAAAAGTGATGTTCATAGCCGTATAAGAACCTAAGAGGGACACTAAACTCAATAAGGTGGAAGTGGGAGTGGAAGTGGAAGAGATAAGGGTTATCAAGGAATATCCTGACGTTTTTCCTGAGGAGTTGCCAGGTATGCCCCAGATCGTGAAATGGAATTCTCGATTGAGCTAATGCCTGGAACCGCCCCAATATACAAGAGGCCGTACCGGATGGATTCTAAACAACTAGAAGAGCTCAAAGAACATATCCGGGAATTGACGGAGAAAGGGTATATTCGCCCTAGTTCCTCGCCATGGGGAGCTCCAGTAATATTTGTGTCCAAGAAGGATGGAACCCAAAGGCTATCAGTAGACTACCGTGCGTTGAATGAGGTGACCATCAAGAACAAGTACCCATTGCCCCGCATTGAAGACCTATTTGATCAGTTGAGGGGAGCTTGTGTATTCTCAAAAAATGATCTCAGATCGGGATATCATCAACTGAAGATAAGACCAACTGACATTCCGAATACAGCTTTCGTATCTCGGTACGGGCTGTATGTAACACCCCAAAATCCTGTTCAGAGGGGAGTTTAAAAATTTTTGGACGTGTTGCATGTGTTGCAAAAATTCAAATTCAAACTGGAATTCAAATTAAACTCAAAACTGAAAAGAAATAGAAAAAAAAGAAAAAGGAAAACAGAAAAAAAACGGCCAGTGGGCCGAAACCCACCAGCCGGCCCACCCTGGCCCCGCGCCAGCCCGCAGCCGCGCGCCCGCGCTCCCTCTCGCAGACAGGTGGGACCCACCTGTCATCGCTAACCCCCGATCGTCCGAAACCCGGACTGTTCCCCCGCGCGCGCGCGATCGCAACCGACCGGATTTCCGGCCGAATTCTGGTTCCAGAGGACTCCCACTCGATCTAAACAAACCCGCCGCCCTCCCCCGTCTATAAAAACCCCGGCCTCGTTCTGTTTTTCCCACGCGATCCGCCGTTTTTACTCCGGTGAGAACCCGAGCCCCTCCGGCGAATTCTGACCGATCTACGCTCGGAAATTCCGATCTAACTCGCTGGTCTTGATCCACCACCTCCGGGGAACCTCGCAGGTGCAGAAAACTCGGTGGTTTGCGGTTCAAACACAGCGCCGACGAGCCTCGCCGTGAATTCACCTCGGACCTCGTCGCCGACCGCCTTCCAGGACCTCCGAGCTCAAGAAAACCCCCGAGGTGAGATCCCCAACCTCCCCTCCACCGATCTATGCCATAAAATCACAGTTTTAGGTAGAATTGACGAAGATCCGAAACTCTCCGGCGAGATCGCCGCCTCCCGCCGCCGGGCAGCGCCGCCCGCGCTCGATCAGAGCGACGTGGCTGCTTGTGCGCCGTTTATTTTAAATCGCACGGTAGAGTTTAAATCCCCGCATACCGGTTCGACATTATAATCTCAGCAGTCTGTTTTAAATCGGATGGTCCACGTCAGCCCCGCGTTATAAAAACTGGAAATCTTATGTGCTACCCCCTGGGGTTCTCGGGAAATAAGAGCTAGCCCCGAAACTTCTGATCTAGCCCCTGGAACTTCAGAAAATCATGTAAATTCACTTAAAAATCAGTTTTAGCCCCTGGACTTAATAAAAATTAGGAAAAACTCCTCTGTTATGAGTAGCTAGACCCTTGAAAATTTTTAAAATAATATTATAGACCCTGTAGTGGGGTGAGTTTACCTTTTAACCCTGTTTGATATTAAATTTAGGAAATTGAATATGTGGCTAGTATTTAAAATTTAAAAAGTGGGACCAACATATTGTCAAATTTAAATTAAAAACTTTCTCAGTACTTAGAAAACATTGGAGTGAGATAAAAATAGATTTTTGGCTGAAATGTATCTGTTTAATTTATTATTCACATTTATTAGTTATAGGGACACATTTTTAAGTAAAGAATAGTTCTCATAATAGGGAAAATAAATGTAAAATAGTTTACATCAGAGGAGAAGTTCCAAAATTATATTATTTAATATTTTAGACCCAAAACCTATTCTGTTTAGATGAGGTGTCTTACTATTTTCATAATAAAGTTCACATTTAGGCATAGGAAATAAATCTGAAAATATAGCAAGCTAGGTATGAATAACTAGAAAATGATAAATGAAGTTTCTAAAATCCAAAGAATTCAGTTTAGGGTTGGTAGAAGGTCTGAAGACACATATGGGGTAGGAAAATGCCTTCCATGCACACTTGGTAGCTAAAAGGTGTATCAATTGAATATAATGAATTTATTTATATTTGGAAACTCATATATATAGTAGGCAAACATAAATATGAACACAAAAGTAGAAATCATTACACATGTTTAAAAATGCATGAAAGCCAAAATCAACACACATAGAGTAACCACAACACATAGAAATGTGAATAGCTTTCATAAGTGTGAATGTGTGGTTTGAATGAAGTGGAAGTGTGAACTATGTCTTATGGATTGTTGTTTTTCTTTTGCTATGTGTGATGGTATGATGTAGAACCTGCTCAAGAGCAAGTTCTCCCTTTCCAAGATCAGGACTACCCATTCCAAGAGCAGCAGGAAGGAGGCAAGTGTCCTTGACCACTTTGATCCTATACTAGGATCTGTAGATAGGATTATTTGCATTGTCAATTGAAAATATGAAACCCATGCTAGGAAGTTTCCCTAGAATTGCATTACCTTGTTTCCTTGTAGCTTGGGTTGGGATTTATTTTATCATGTCATTTATTATTATGCATATGCTTAGCCATGCTTAGAATGGAATATTTGGGATATGAGATCATCAGTTTATTTTACCATACTCTTGAATGAGAGATTGTGAGTTATGTAGAGGTAGGGATCAAGGCAAGTGGATGTTTTGGTTGTGTGCTGGGTGCACGAGACTCGGGTTTGTGTTTAGTACTTGCCTGGATCCTAAGGACCGGTTCATGGAGCATGTAACCTGGCTTTACCGTGCCAACCACTTGCTGAGATGGGGCAGCTTGGCCAATTAATTAGGTGTATCCCCGGCGTAGTATGGGTGTGTTGGATGGTGCGGGGAGTAGGTGTCAGCTGTACTACCATATGAACCGCAAGGCTCAAGAGGGGGCCACTGCAGCGGGGTTGGAGCCTCTTGTATGCTGTTAGGGGTGAAACCTCAGTGGGCCCACGCTCATCGGGAATCCCTTTGTAAAGGCTTCGTAGTGCCCTCCTGGCTACACACCTGGGAAGTGTCAATGTGGTTCGTAGCCACTGGCATAATGGAGGTTCTTTTAGTCCACCCGGCAACGGGGGATGAAATCACTACATGTGGGTACAGTGGTACAAACTCTGCAGAGTCAAAACTGTCATGACAGCCGTGCTCACGGTCAAGAGCGGCTTGGACTTATTCATGATTAGAGAACTGATGGTTTTGGAAGTTGTGGATGTTAAGCGGGGAGCTTAACATTGGAAATGATGTTATGGTTATTTGATTATGATGATGGGATGGGAGATTGGGACCATTTCACCCATGTAGTAATGTAGGTGCTTAATGAGCTAAGGTGATAGGTATTAATTGCATAGTGCTTTAACCATGAGTTCAACCTCTCCTTGTTCTAGCCATGCATGATATAACTTTCCCACACTTGCTGAGTATCATCGGTACTCAACCTTGCATATTTGTTGGTTTATATTGCTGCTCAGGTCAAGATAATGAGGTGGTGTATAATGACCAAGACTTTGGACCCAAAGAAGGTTTCTAGGTTCATGGAAACCCCCGGGCAACGCCTGTGATGGAGCCCTCAAGAATAATATTCCGCTGCTAGTTTATTTACTTGTGATGAACTTATTTTTGTCGATCGAGACATTTGCTATGTAAGACTTATTTATATTCGACACCTGGCTTGTAATAAATGATGCTTCACTATTTGTCATTACATGTATGAGAAAATGATCCTGGCATACATGTGATATTCACTTGGTTGTTCTTCAGAAAAACCGGGTGTGACACTGTATCAATACACCGTAATGCCGTTTGGGCTAACTAATGCCCCGGCATACTTCATGTATCTCATGAACAAGGTATTCATGGAGTATTTGGACAAATTTGTGGTGGTTTTAATTGATGACATTCTCATCTTATCCAAAGATGAAGAAGAACATGATGGGCATCTAAGACTGGTGTTGCAAAAGTTGAGAGAACACCAACTATATGCCAAGTTGAGCAAGTGTGAGTTTTGGCTGAAGAGAGTTCCCTTCTTAGGACATATAATCTCGGAGGGAGGAATCTCCGTGGATCCCGCCAAGATCGCGGATGTGCAGGAGTGGAAGACCCCTGAAAATGTCGGGGAAATTCGAAGCTTCTTAGGATTGGCTGGGTATTATCGACGGTTCATTGAGGGCTTCTCCAAGATCTCGAGACCCCTCACCAAATTGTTAGAGAAGGGAATCACATTCACGTGGACACCGGAGTGTGAGACAAGTTTCCAAGAGCTGAAGAAAAGATTGACAACAGCCCCAGTGCTAGTTATGCCACACATGCAGAAGAATTTTTCGGTGTATTGTGATGCTTATGGACACGAGTTGGGATGTGTTCTCATGCAAGAAGGGCATGTCGTTGCCTATGCATCCCGGCAGCTCCGAAAACACGAGAAGAAATATCCTACGCATGAGCTAGATCTAGCCGCAGTGATCCACGCACTGAAGCTTTGGAGGCATTACTTGATCGGAAAGAGGACAGAGATATATACAGATCATAAGAGCTTAAAGTACATTTTCACACTGCCAGACCTCAACCTCAGACAAAGAAGGTGGTTGGAGCTAATCAACAACTTTGATGTGCGTATCAACTATCATCCCGGGAAACCAAACGTCGTGGCGGATGCTTTAAGCCGGAAGGTGCAGGTCAACATGTTGAGCTTAAATGACACGCCTACGGAATTGAAGGAAGAGATTGCAAAACTCAATCTATGCCTGGTGAATAGTGGTGAGGCCATCGCCATGGAAGTGGACTCCACATTAGAGCAAGACATACGCAACGGTCAGATGAATGACGAGAAGATACAAGAAATCAGAGAACTCATCAAGGAGAATAAAGCTCCTGGGTTTAGAGAGGATGAGCAAGGTACGGTGTGGCATGGGAAAATAATCTGTGTGCCTGAGATAAAGGAGATCCGTGAACTGATTTTGAGGGAGGCCCATGATTCCGACTATTCCATTCATCCTGGGAGTACGAAGATGTATCATGACCTCAAGAGCAGATATTGG
The DNA here is from genome assembly GCA_030760725.1 of Neostapfia colusana. Taxonomy (NCBI): domain Eukaryota; kingdom Viridiplantae; phylum Streptophyta; class Magnoliopsida; order Poales; family Poaceae; genus Neostapfia; species Neostapfia colusana. The sequence goes on from JASWHV010000009.1 coordinate 56,339,190, forward strand.
TGGTATGGCATGAAGCGAGATGTCGCGAAACATGTCGCCCTATGTGACACATGTCAGTTGGTGAAAGCAGAACATCAACGACCCGCGGGACTGTTGAAACCACTCAAAGTGCCCGAATGGAAATGAGAAGAAATAGGTATGGACTTCATAGTGGGACTGCCTAGGACCCAATCGGGATATGATTCGATATGGGTCATCATCGATAGGCTAACTAAGGTAGCTCATTTCATCCCCGTGAAAGAAAGCTACAGCGGATCCAAATTGGTAGAGTTGTACATGTCAAGAATCGTGTGTTTTCATGGAGTGCCAAAGAATATAGTGTCAGATCGAGGGACACAGTTCACCTCAAGGTTCTGGCAGAAGTCACATGAAACCATGGGAACTCATCTGAATTTTAGTTCCACCTATCACCCCCAGACTAACGGGCAGACGGAAAGAACCAATCAAATCCTTGAGGATATGCTGCGAGCTTGTGCACTCAAGAACAATAGGAGTTGGTATAAGAACATACCGTATGCAGAGTTCTCCTACAACAACAGTTATCAGGCTAGTATGAAGATGTCACCCTTTGAGGCGTTGTATGGGAGGAAGTGCAGGACCCCATTGTATTGGAACGAAACCGGGGAAAGCAAAGTGTTTGGGCCCGAGGTACTACAAGAAGCCGAGGCAAAAGTGAGGGAAATCCGCAACAACTTGAGGATAGCCCAGACCCGACAAAAGAGCTATGCCGATGTACGGAGAAGAGAGCTCATTTTCAACATGGGGGACTAGTTCTATCTCAAGGTGTCTCCTATCCGAGGGCTTCGTCGGTTCAAGGTGAAAGGGAAGTTATCACCTAGATACATCAGACCCTTCCAGATTCTGGAGAGGAAAGGCGAAGTGGCATATCAGTTAGAACTACCGGCTCGCCTATCAGATGTGCACGATGTATTCCATGTGTCACAACTCAAGAAATGTTTAAGAACACCCGAAGAGATGTTACCCATGAATGAGGTGGACGTATGAGAGGATCTATCATATGTCGAGCAACCGGTCAAGATCCTGGAGACAATGGAACACAACACAAGGGATAAAAGAATCCAAATGTGCAAAGTGCAGTGGAAGCACCACTCGAAAGCAGAAGTCACATGGGAGTGAGAAGACGAGCTCAATGCACAGTTCCCGGATCTGTTTTCCTAGAGTCACCAATCTCGAGGACGAGATTTCTTTTAAGGGGGTAGAGTTGTAACACCCCAAAATCTGTTAAAGAGGTGAATTTAAAATTTTTGGACGAAATGCATGTGGAGAAAAATTCAAACTCAAACTGAAATTCAAATTTGAATCAAAACAGAAAAGAAAAAGGAAAAAGAAAAAGAAAAACGGCCAATGGGCCGAAACCCACCTCAGCCGGCTCAACAGCCCGCGGCTGTTTTTCCCCTCCCCCTCTCTCTGATGCGCGGGGCCCACGTGTCATACCCTTCCTCCGCGCGCCCTCAACCGCCACCGATCCTCCCGTGCCGATCGCCGCTGCCTCGCCCGAATTCGACGCCACAAGCTAAAATCTTTGGTCCCGGGCACTCCAGCAAGATCTCAATGAATGCCGCCCTCCCTCATCCATTTAAAACGCCAAGGAAACTCCCCAGTCCTCCCCCGCCCGCTCAGTTTTCTCATCCGGTGAGAACCGACGTCTACACCGCAGTTTCTTCTGAATTCTTCCCGATTTCTCTGATCTAACGGGCTTGCATGTTCCACCGCCGCCGGGGAGCCTTGCAAGTGAAGGAAACGACGTGTCTTGCGCCCTAGCTACGGCTTCGACGAGCACCGAGGAGCTTCACCACCCACCGTCGTCGCAGAGCTGCATTCCGACCTCCCCAAGCCTGAGAAACCCCTAGGTGAGCTTCCCCTACCCCTCCGCAGCCGATCCGTGCGAAAAGATGCAAGTTCTAGCGTGCAGCGGCAAAGAACCGAGGATGCGCCGGCGAGATCGCCGCCCCCGCCGCCGCGCGCCGCCGCGGGCGCGGGCTGGCTCCGGCCAGGGCGACGTGGCCCCCTGTGGCCCATCTATTTTAAATCATGCGGTCCCGAATAGATTTAACCCGTACCGCTTCGCGATCTAATCTCAGTCCTCCTCGTTTTAAATCCAACAGCCCACATCGGCCCTGCGTTATAAAGGCCGAGAACCTTACGCGCTACCCCTGGGGATCTCGGAAAACACGAGCTAGCCCCGGAAACTTCTGATCTAGCCCCTGGACCTCAGAAATTCATGTAAATTTATTTAAAAATCAGTTTTAGCCCCTAGACTTAATAAGAATTAGGAAGACCTCCCTATTTTGCACACTTAGACCCCTGAAAATTTAGGAAATGAGAAATGGGGCCCTACTGCAGTGTGAATTTGCACATCAGCCCGTGAGGGTTATTAATTTCAGGAAATTGATTATGTGAATAGGATTTAAATTCAAAACATAGGAATAGTTTCAGTTGAATTATTCTAACCCTGTTGAAAATTGGTAGAACAATCTGAGGTCTGAATTTAGAAGGGAAATAAACTTTTAAACTAAATGAGATTGCTGTTTTGTAATTTATCTCTTAAATATAACCTTTAGGGACAAAACAAAATCAAATATGTGGAATATGAATCTAAGTAACCAAAAAGGGGTAGGAAAAATTTATAAAGGTTCTGTTTAGGTAATTGGAACAGTAGAAATTTTTGTATGAACTTAGGTTGCTGTTTTATTGGTGGAAATTCATTATTAGGCTAGAAAATAATTCTTAAAATGGGTAAAAATAAATTTAAATTGATCCTCATCAGAGAGGAAGTGAAGAGACAATTTATTAGAAATTTTAGATCAGAACACATTCTGTTTAGGAGATATATTGTGCTATTTTAGTATTAAAGTTCACTTTTAGGTATGGAAAATAAATCTGAAAATATAGGAAAATAGGTATACCTAATTAGAAAATGTCAAGTGAGGTCCCCAAATCCAAAACTTCGAATTAAGATTTTGTATAAGATCTGAAAACCTAATTGGAGTAGGAAATTATCTTTTATGCAAATTTTGTGGCTAAGAAGTGTATTTTATCTAATACAGAGAATTTGTTCAAAATTGGAAATTCATATATAGTGTGCACTTAGAAATCTGAATATTAAAGTTAGAAATAATACATATGTTTAAAAGTACATGTATGCCTAGAATCAAAACATCTAGGGTAAACACAACACTTAAAAATGTGAATGACTTTCATATGTATGTATGTGTGGTTTGCATGAGTGGAAATGTGGATTATGACTTATGGAATGTTGTTTTCTTTTGCTATGTGTGTATTGGCATGAGTAGAATAAGCCCCAGAGCAGGTTCTCACCTTTGAAGATCAAGACTTTCCATTCCCGGGGTAGAAGGAAGAAGGCAAGTGTCCTTGACCACTTTGATCCTATACTAGCATGTGTAGTTAGAATTAAATTGCATTGTCAATTTGGAATATGACACCCAAGCTAGGAAGTTTTCCTAGAATTGCATTATCTTGTTGCCTTGGAGCCTTGGGTTGAGAGTTATATTATTATGTCATTCATTTACACTACTCATGCTTAGCCATGCTTAGAATGGGATAAATGGGATATGAGATCATCTATTTGTTTACTTTACCTTTGAATGAGATAATATGAATCATGTAGAGGTTGGGATATAGGCAAGTTGGATGCTTTGGTTGGTGCTGTGTGCACCAGACTCGGGTCTGTGTATAGTGCTTGCCTGGATCCTAAGGACCGGTTCATGGAGCATGTAACCCGGCTTTACCGTGCCAACCACATGCTGAGATGGGGCAGCTTGGCCAATTAATTAGGCATATCTCCAGCGTAGCATGGGTGTTTGGATGGTGCGGGGAGTAGGTGTCAGCTGGACGACCATATGAACCGCAAGGCTCAAGAGGGGGCCACTGCAGCGGGGTTGGAGCCTCTTGTATGCTGTTAGGGGTGAAACCTCAGTGGACCCACGCTCGTTGGAAATCCCTTTGTAAAGGCCTCGTAGTGATCTCCTGGCTACACACCTCGGAAGTGTGAACGTTATTCGCGACCACTGGCATAATGGAGGTTCTTTTAGTCCACCCAGCAATTGGGGATGAAATCACTACATGTGGGTACAATGGTGCAAAGTCTACAGAGTCAAAACTGTCATGACAGCCGTGCTCACGGTCAAGAGCGGCTTGGACTTATTCATGATTAGAGGATGATGAATTGGGAAGTGGAGGATGTTAAGCGGGAAGCTTAACAATGGAAATGAAGTTATGGTTATTTGATATTGATGATGGGTTGGGGGATTGGGACCATTCCACTTATGTAGTAACGTTGGTGCTTAATAAGCTAAGGTGATAGGTATTAATTGCGTAGTGCTTTAACCATGAGTTCAATCTTTCCTTGTTCTAGCCAGCATGACATTCATTTCCCACACTTGCTGAGTACCAACGGTACTCAAGCTTGCTTTTCTGTTGGTTTAAATTGCTGCTCAGGCCAAGGGAATGACGTGGTGTACAACGACCAAGACTTCGGAGCCGAAGAAGGATTCTAGGTTCACGGAGTCCCCCGGGCAATGCCTGTGATGAAGCCCACGAGACTTATTTTCCGCTGCTGTTTTATTTACATGTTATGAACATATTATCGTCCACCGAGACGTAATGCTATGTAAGACTTATTTATATTCGAATACTTGTCTTGTAATATAATGATGCTTCACTATTTGTCGTCATATGTATGAGAAATTGATCCTGGCATACATGTGATATTCACTCGGTCGTTCTTCGGAGCAACCGGGTGTGACACATGCTTATCTAGACATGAACACAAAGTTAAATTTCATTGTACCTATTTTGGTAGAGATGGTCATGTCATAGATTTTTGTTATAGACTAGCTAAACAACATAAAAAGGAAAGAATACAAGCTAGATCTTATAACTCTCATGCAAAATTTGTTGCACATACTAAACCGAATGTCAGGAACATGCAACCTGCTGTTATGAGTCAGAAATATTCAAAGTTTACCTCCGGAGCTTCAGTTTTTGCCTCCGGAGCTTCAGTTTTTGCCTCTTGACCTTCTGTTTTTGCCTCCGGAGCTACTGATTTTCGTGCTACACAAGTAACACCTCATAGGCCAGTAGTTAAGAACAAAAAATCTCAAACTTTGACTCATAAACCTGCTGTTTTATCTCAGCTTTCGCATGTTATTCCTGCTGGACATCGTGTGACTCAGTACTGGATTCCTAAATGCCTTTTAACTAACCCCAGTATTGAATCATCGACGTATTGTGCTTCTATGTAGGTTACACGCTTAAGGAAGGAGAACATTTGGATTGTGGATTCAGGTTGCTCACGCCACATGACCGGTAACAAAGAATGGTTCTCCTCTCTCCCTCTTTTGTGTCACGTGTAGAGAATGTTACTTTTGCCGATGATTCTTCAGCACCTATAATTGCTAAGGGTTTGGTTAAAGTAAATGATCACTACACTTTGAAGGATGTGGCACTTGTCAAAAATTTGAAATACAACTTGCTTTCTGTTTCACAATTGCTAGATGAAAATCTGGAAATTATTTTCAATAAAAACTGCTGCAAAGCTGTAGGTTCAAATAGTGAGCTTATTTTTAACATGTCTTGGTTTGGAAGAGTTTTTAAAGCTGATTTTGATATGTCTTCCTCTAAGCATAGATGCCTAGTTGCAAATGATTCCAAAGATTTATATTTTCGGCATCGTAGACTTGGTCACGTAGGCTTTGATCATCTCATGCGTGTTAGTGCTCTTGATCGCATACGTGGCTGCCTAAGCTTAAAGGGGACAAAGAAATTGTGTGCTCTTCTTGTAGACATGATATGATGGTTGCAGGTTCACATGCTCCTCTCACAATGACCATGACAACTGAACCGGGTCAACTTTTACACCTTGACACCGTAGGACCTTCACGTGTTCAATCCTTCGTAGGTAAATGATATGTTCTTGTGATTGTTGATGACTATTCTAGATACTCTTGGGTTACATTATGGCATCTAAGAATGAAGCTTTTAGTCACTTTAGAACTTTATTTCTTAGATTATCAATTGACACCCAGGATCTTTAAGAGCAATTAGAAGTGATAATGGAACCGAATTTAAAAATCAATTGTTTGATCACTTTTGTGCTGAAAATGCAATAGATCATCAATTTTCTTCACCATATGTACCTCAACGAAATAGTGTTGTAGATAGAAAGAACAGAACCTTAGTTGAGATGGCTAGGACTATGCTTGATGAATATCAAACTCCTAGTAAATTTCGGGCTGATGCAATTGCAACCACTTGTTATGTCTCAAATCATGTTTTCTTGCGTGCTAAGCTAGGTAAAACACCATATGAGCTCAGGTTTGGACATAGGCCTAGTGTCACACACTTTAGGGTCTTTGGTTGCAAATGCTTTGTTAAGAAACATGGTAATCTTGATAAATTTGAAGCTAGATCTGTTGATGGCATGTTTCTTGGTTATCCATCTCATATAGAGGCTACCGTGTGCTTTTAATTGCTACTAACAAAATTGTGGAGAATTGTGAGGTTTCTTTTGATGAAGCTAGCCCAGGTACTAGTTCAAATATTGCAGGTCCGGATCCATATCCGCAGGGGGAGAGTATTTTCGTTGAAGAAGAGGAAGAAGTGGTGCTCATGCCCGAAAATTCAGCAGCTAATGACATTGTTCCAGCTCCTGATCTTGATTTACACCCAGCACCGACGACCAACATTGCTGGTCCAGATCCTCCTCGCGTCACAAGCTCATCTATTTGTGATGAACATGAAGAAGAAGAAGCTTGTCAAGTGTCCACTCCCCTCCGGATTCTCAAAAGTCATCCTCCACAACAAATTATTGGAAGCTTGCATGAACGAGTTACAAGATCCAGGTTTTTTGACCGCAATTCTCATGCTCATTCTGCTTTTATTGCTTCTTTTGAACCCAAAGATATATCACACGCAGTCACTAATGAATCTTGGATTATTGCCATGCAAGAAGAGTTAGAAAATTTTGAAAGAAATAATGTTTGAAAACTTGTACCTCCACCTCAAGGTCACACTTTAATTGGAACTAAATGGGTGTTTAAAAATAAACAAAGTGAGGATGGGGTTGTGGTTAGGAATAAGGCTAGGTTGGTTGCTCAAGGTTTCACACAAGTTGAAGGTCTAGATTTTTATGAAACTTTTGCTCCTGTTGCTAGATTAGAGGCCATAAGAATTTTGTTAGCTTTTTCTTCATCTAAAGGTTTTAAGCTATATCAAATGGATGTTAAAAGTGCTTTTCTTAATGGCTACATAGATGAGGAGGTTTATGTCAAACAACCACCTGGTTTTGAAAATCCAAATTTTCCTAATCATGTTAATAAACTGTCCAAAGCCTTGTACAGTCTCAAACAAGCCCCTAGAGCATGGTATGATAGGTTAAAAACATTCTTACATGAAGAGGGGTTTACCATGGGCAAGGTTGATAAAACTCTTGTTGTGCTTAAGCATGGCAATGACTCATTATTCGTTCAAGTGTATGTAGATGATATTATCTTTGGTTGTGCTTCTGATGATCTTGTGTCCAAGTTTTCAGCTATGATGAGTTCAGAATTTGAGATGAGTATGATGGGAGAACTCACGTACTTTTTGGGGCTGCAAATCAAGCAAACCAAGGAGGGTACCTTTGTGCATCAAACAAAGTATACAAAAGATCTCCTAAGGTGCTTCAACATGGACAAAAGAAAGCCTCTTCGGACACCAATGGGAACAGCAACAACACTTGAACTTGATGAAGATTGTGATCCCGTTGATCAAAAAGAATATAGAAGGATGATCGGATCACTTTTGTATCTCACGGTATCAAGACCGGACATTCAATTCAGCGTATGTCTTTGTGCACGGTTTCAAGCCTCCCCACGTTCTTCACATCGTCAAGCCGTCAAAAGGATTCTCAGGTACTTACATGGAACTCAAGAATTTGGCATTTTCTTCCTTGTTCCTCAACCGTTACTTTGAAAACTTTTTCCGATGCTGATTTTGGGGGTTGTAGGATTGTTAGGAAAAGTACTTCTGGTGCTTGTCATTTTCTTGGTAATTCACTTGTTGCCTGGTCCTCTAGAAAACAAAGTTCAGTTGCACAATCCACAGCCGAATCTGAATATGTAGCTGCTGCTAGTGCTTGCTCAAAAATTCTTTGGATTGTTCAAACACTTAAGGACTATGGGGTTGATCTAGATAGTGTTCCACTGTTTTGTGATAACAATAGTGCCATTTGCATTGCTAAAAACCCCGTGCAACATTCGAGAACTAAGCACATTGGCATTAGGTATCACTTTCTCTGTGATAATGTCGAAAAAGGGAACATTGTGCTTCACCATGTAGATACCGAACAACAGTTGGCTGACATTTTTACAAAACCTTTGGATTTCACTCGTTTTTGTACATTCTAGTGAAATAGGGGTTATGCATCCTCATGGCTTAAATTGAGGGAGAATTTTAAAACTTGGGAAGTCTATGTTTGAATCTGAAATTAAAATAATATGAGCATAGTATTTCATACATATATGACATTGTGATTCCTTTTTCATGCTGAAAGTTCTTGCTACATTACTCGTGTTATACATTTTGTAGTTTTTACCATGTCTAGTAATTGGAATAATTTCATACACTAAATCTGGTCATGGTCGAACTTTCTTGCTGTTTTGAACTTGTTGCATGCTCACGAGTTATTTTAATCATAAAGAATTAATCAAGTAATCAACTCACATGTTGAGTTTTTATGTTCAAATAAAAAATGAGAAAAGATCAAGAGAATATGCATGCATCGCACTTCTTATTTTGAGATGGCTTATCATTGCACTTAGATATGAACTTGAAAGGAGTTGTGTATGACTAAAACCATGTCCTTAAGCTTCTGACTGTCAAATGACATAGGCTTGGCTTGGTTGGTTAGAATAAGGCTGATGCTGCATATAATCTCTTGCAAATTTCATAAGATCAAAATTTGTGCTTTAAATGTTAAATAAAATGCAGCAACAAGTGTCATGCTTTTAGGTCTTGAAATAGTTAAGTTTGTGAGATCATGACTTGCTTAAATTGAAAATTACACTTGATCTCTAGCATGACTTACACTACTTTATGTATCTCATTGATGTGTTAGTGTAAGTTACTTGATAGTATGATTTGGATGAGCTTTGTTTTATATGTATATGTTATAATGTGCTCATAACAAATTACAATTTCTCTTTGGACCTTGCTTAATACATTGTCAAAGGGGGAGAAATTAATCACACATTGCACACATTCACAAGTGTTTAGGCACGATTCTTCTCAGGGGGAGAATTTTTGGTATTTTGTTTTTCTTCTCATTTTATTTCTGATTTACAAAGGGGGAGAAATTGTTTTCAAAACTTTTCATGTGAATAAGCCAATGTTCGGATTTTAAGTGGTGTTGCCAATGCATTCATCAAGGGGGAGATTGTGAGACCTATGTGTGCTGAATACATTGGATTTGACGATAAAAGTTTTGAATACTACCAAAACACCTTTTTAACAAGGTCCGACTCTATGTCCGAGCTCCTGCAAGGTCCGACGATAGGTCTGACTAGTTTTGTATAGCTCCGGCAAGGTCCGACGTAAGGTCCGACTTGCTTTGTCTAGGTATGACTTATTTTGGCTAGGTCCGACTTGTTTTTGCTAGTTCCGGTGCTAGGTCCGACTAGCTTTGGTAAGTTCCGTGCTAGGTCTGACTAAGATTTAGTAAGCTCCGGCGCTGGGTCCGACTAGCTTTGGCAAGCTCCGGTTAAAGGTCCGGTTAGCTTTGGTAAGGTTCGGAGCTTGATTGCAATAGTTCTGCTTTTAACTTGCAATGTTTCAAAGTTTCTTTACTCTTATGGAAAGTTTGCTTAGTATTATTTTAATAAGTTTTTGTTGTGTTTTGGTGGTTATGGCTGATATCATTTTGCTATGGTTTACAATATGCTTACGTGAGGTGCTCACGTAAGATGTTGTAGTTTCGGAACTATCGGGAGTCAAGTCGAGGACTTGTGCTCGGAAGTATTGGTTGTGTTATTCATGTGCAGGTGCTCCTTGATTTCAAGACATGGCTGGTGACAGGATCCATTGAACTAGTCTTAGGGAGAATATGAGGTTCAACAACCAAGTTCGGGAGGAATTGTGGTTGAGTTGATCGGGAGGTTGCGCAGTATGTTTGAATCAAGAACAATGCATATGAAGGTATCTTGGACGCCGTTGGAAGATGTTTGGACGTGTGCAAGGAGTGCATGGATGTGGCTGCATGGTTCCAAGGCGTGATAAAGAGATGTGGACGTAAAGAATTGATCGGAAAAGTCCAACCGACTAGGTTATGGACTCAGGCTGCGGCTGAGTCGTGTTTGACTCAAATATGGAAAGTTTTGAGTTGGTTATGATAGGATTTCGTGTGGGTCACGAATGTGAGTTATTTTAGTAATGTGGTATACGTTCCTAAGGTGTTTGGAAGTCTTAAGATTGCTTCTATCTGCGTATAGAAGAGTCCTAAGCAGTATTGGAAAGTTACAGTTTAAATCCAAGTAGGAGTAGGAGTCCTAGTTTGAGTTGAGTTGGCCTTCGGTCTGGTTATATAAGCAAGGGAGGCCAGAGCTCATGGTGCACGACTTTGGGGCTGTTCCTCTTGTGTCTTGATAAATAAAATTCGTATTCTAAAGGAACTTTCGTGCCTTGTTCGTCCGACTTGTTAAAGACAAGTTTTTCTCGTCGAGTTTCTGTTCAGCACTACCTTGCTTCGGTGGTTTTATCATAACTCGAGTTTTACAGATCCAATTGATGTGATTCTTTTTCGGTTGTCTTCACAACTTGATTATCTATCATCTGTGAAAATTTCATGGTCATTGAATTTGTGGTTTCTGATCTACACGAGTTTCTTTGCAGTATTCCAGAACTGTTTTTCTTGCGTAGGACAGATTGACCTTTGTTCGATCTTTCGATCCTAACTTGAGTTTCTCTCAACAGATTTTCATGATTATTGTTGTGAAGTCTTTGTGACTTGATTCTCTACAATCTATACTAGCTTTGTCACAGTTGAACACGTTTAGATTAGTCGCACACACGGTTTCTTTAACAGATTGTTTTTCTGCTGAGGGGTGTTTTGTTGCTTCTGCTGAAAAGTTTTTTATCTACCATTCACCCCCCTCTGGTAGCTTTACACGTGTACTTCGATCCTACAAAGTGGTACAAACTCTGCAGAGTCTAAAACTATCATGATAGCCGAGCTTACGGTCACGAGCGCCTGGAAAACTCACATGATTAGATGGGATGCTTTTTGGGATGGATTTTGGTTATTGGTTTGGTTTGGTCTTTGGATTTGGTTTTTGGGACTGTTGAGTCCGGGTAATGAGATTGGTTGCATGATTGTTGAGTCATGGCAACGAGATTTGGTCTCGGAATGAGACGGAATTGAATGGTAGTGAATACGAGATGGTATTCATGAGATGGTAGTGAATAAGAGATGGTATTCATGAGCAAAGTTGAGAAAGATTAATGTCTAGTTGAGGCATGGAAAGGGATGAATCATAATGGAGGTATGTTAATATTTAAATACATGTTGGGATTACATTCACTTAAAGCTATGTTGTTGTTTTTATCGTGTTTTGAGAAATAAACTTTGCTTTTATGCAATGAGCCTTTTTATACCTTTCTTGTTGTGAGCCACATATCATATTTTCCCAAACTTGCTGAGTACATCATGTACTCAAACTTATTACTTCATCATCAGCAACAGGAGAGGAATGCTATCAAGACCAAGTGGAGTATTAGGCATGAAATCTATCCTCAACCTTGCCTGTGGAGTAGGAGATGAAGCCGCTGCTGCGGCTTAGATTGCTTCCGCACTAGTTAGAAGACTTCCGCTGCTAGATTTAGACTTCCGCTACTCAGATAAGACTTCCGCTGCTAGCATGAGTTTTGAGACTCATGAGACTTTGTAATAAAACCCTGTTCATTTGTGGTATTATATTCTAAATTCAGTTTGTGGATGATATGTGTATGTGTCATGAACATCCTGGACATACACATACGCATCAGTTCTTGGTTCTGTGTTCTACAGAAACGAGGGCGTCACACCCTCGAGGTTGTGACACCTCTCATGGCGCGGCTTGTTGGTGACGTGACCATCTTGAATTGTGTGGCGACGGTTTAGCTCGACCCTGAGATCGGTCGTAGCCATCACACTCGTGGCAGCTGTCCCGTGGGCCATAGTCGGTGTGCGCGACTGGGCCAGCGAGGTCTCAGACCGCTGCCTTCTGTCGCCATTGCTCTACCGCCTCGGGGGTGGTCCCCTCGCTCGGAGGGTTGTGGACAAGGGCACGAGCTGCTGCCAGCATGCTCTCCAGGCTTGGATGTGGTGGTACCATCGCCACCGTCAGGGTAGAGGGTTGTCGGGAGATAGCAACCGCTAGCTCCGTGGGCGCTGAGGGCGTGCCGACTGTCCGGTTGCCTACCCGGCCAGACCTGGGCGCCGTGGGCGCCGCAGGCATGCCTACCGTCTGTTAGCCGGCCCGGCCAGACCTACCCACCCTGGAGCGGGAGGTGGCCTCATCGTCTCCTGCCTGGAGATGGGGACGAGTCGGGAGAGATGTTTCGCTGAGAGAGGTGATGTTCACCCTGTTCGCCTAGAGAGCATGAAAAACCCCCTTCCTGGCACACCAAATGTCGGAGTTTTTGCTTTGACACTCCCACCAGTCCGCTACTGGAGCAGTCCGTGGAGGCTCTTTGATTGGAGGGGCTTGACGTCCCTAAAGCGATGCAAATCGAGAGAGCGGGTGAATACCAGGATTTACGTGGTTCAGGTCGTCGGAGCGTAATACCCAACATCCACGGGAGTGTTTGTTGTATTGCTTGCACGTAAGTTGCTAGGGTTCCTAATGTGTGGGAACCAACCCCTTCTCGGGTGGACACCCGGGTCCTTTTATATCCCAAGGACGGGGTGGTTACAATGAGGCTTGGGGCCCAACAGGTGGCCCCGAAGCTATCTGAACCCTATACATGATCTAGGGTTTTACATCCTCGGTAATGTGGTGGGTGGGGGAGTTAAGACCCGCCGCCTGGTGCCCTGAACGCCTCTGACCATGCTGCAGGTGATGATGATGACGCCGTCTTGATGCCGTGTCACCTCGCTCTGCATGACGGCACTGTGCTGTTGAGCAGCACTGTGCCATTGTCACACCTCACCGCCCTGTCTTGTCACCGTAATGACAAACGGGCAGTGGACGGAGACGTGCGCTGTGTGCCATGCTTCTAGGGAAAGAGCGAGACTTGAATGCATGGCCTGACAGCACACTCTCCTGTTATCCCACGGCCACGACGGATCATGGGACACATGGCGGCTCCGAAGCCGTCCTTAGTGATGAGGAGGCCCAGAGCCTGGCTTCACGTGGCAGCTCCGGACCTCACCTCAGCGGAGAAGCTTGGTCCGGGGCCAAGGGCACTTGTCGGCTCTAGAGCCCTCCTCAGCGTGGAGGAGGTTTGGAGCCCAGGTACACGTGGCAGCTCCAGACCTCACCTCAGTGGTGAGGCTTTGTCCGGGTCCTAGGGCACGTGTCGTTTCTGGAGCCCTCCTCAGTGGAGAGGAGGTTTGGAGGCCAGGTACACGTGGCAGCTCCGGACTCACCTCAGCGGCGAGATTTGGTCCGGGGCCAAGGGCACGTGTCGGGTCCGAAGCCCTCCTCGGCAGGGAGGAGGTTAAGAGCCCACCTACATGTGGCAGCTCTTAACCTCACCTCAGCAGGGACGTGTTGCCTCTAGAACCTAGACACACGTGGCAGCCCCGGGACTCACCCTGGGGCCTAGGACACTGTGACACCCCTCATTTTTGGTTTCTGCATGTATTCATGTTTCATGTAGAACAACATTTTTTTAAATAAGCTGAAAAAAGAGAAAATATCAAAAAGATAGCCAAAAAGAGCCAAATCCAGTTCACAGAGAATGCCGAAGACAACTCCTGTGGCCCGCTGGCCACGTGGCGTATTTGGAGCTCATCCCTGAAGTGGGGAGAGGTCCGCCGCTAAACTGGCTACGTGGCAGGCTCGGGGCTCATCCCCGCAAAGGGGGAGAGGTTCGGCCCTGTAGGACACGTGTTGCCCCCGGAGCTAGCCTCTGCGGAGAAGCGAGGCCAGTCCTCAGGACACGTGTCACCTTAGGAGCTATTCACCGCGGAAAATAGAGGACCAGTCGAGCGGGATATGTATGGATCTCGGAGCTCACCTCCGAGGGGTCCGGTCCTATTGGACACGTGTCACCACCGGAGCTTATCTTCGGGTGGATCGTCACTGTTGGACACATGTCAACCTCGGAGCTCATATATGAGAAGGAAGGAAGTCTGGTGCTGTTAGGACACGAGGCACACCCGGAGCCACCTCCGAAGAGAGGGAAGGTCCGGCACTGACACGTGGCGTTGCGTGGAGCCACCTCCCAATAGAGAGGATGTCCCGACCGCCAGGATACGTGGCGCACGCGGAGCTCACCTCCGAAGAAGAGGAAGATCTTGCTCGCTTGACACGCGGCACAACCGGAGCTCGTCTCTGCGGAAAAGGGGGAGACCAGGCCCGATGGACACGTGGAGCTTCCGGAGCTCATCACCGTGGAGGTAACGATTTCTGGAGCGGTTTTTGCTTCTGTACACGTGGGAATACCGGTACGGGAGGAAACCGACATGAATTCGACAATGTTACCGCACCAAATCAACTAAAGATAAGCTGTTAAGATTCAACAACAAATTGAATAGGACACTTATTCGAAATACAATCATATTAGGATTCTTCTCCTCCCGATTATAAATAGAATCCAGAACCTTTGGCTGAAACCACGAACTTGTTTTCCAACTCCTGAGCTGACGACTTAGAGCCCTAGCCCCGACTCGCCGAATAAACCCTTCGCCGGAGTTCAGTCGAGGAAGATTGCCGGAAGAGAGCCCCAACGATCTGTCTTGCTAAGAGAAGGACCCAGAGACTAAGAAGAACGTAAGGTAGGTATCCAATTCTACCTTACGACATCATCACGTTTTCTTTGCATCTGTTCTTCGATTCCCTTTTGAACAGAAGCTTTCTCGTGGACAGATCACTTGTTGATCGGGTGATCTAAAGACAAGATCATCGCCGCGTCCACATTTGATCCGAACAACTCTGTTCATCATAAAACCTATGCAAGCCATGCAAGAACACGTACAAACTAAACTGCATCATAGGATTAACATGCATAAGAATCATCGCATCTAGTTAAAGTTTGTGCATAATATTTATTGTTGTAAATCTTGTATGTGCGTGATCATATATAGATGGACAAGCTAAGGGATCTACCTACGACAACCTACAACAACAAGATTTTGAGCAACAGGAACCGCCAGAACAAGGCAAGTGCCCCGTGACCATATTGATCCTATGTTTTGGGAAACTTTTTTGTTTTGCCAAAAGGTGTGTGTGCTGAGTTAAATATGATGGGAAACCTTTTTATGGGAGTTTACTAGTTTTGGTTAAACCACCCTTGTCGCCAGGGAAGTTTATGAGTCGGGTATGGTTTTACTTTTATGCTTCGCTGAGTCCATGGGATTTGGAAGTGAGATAGATGTGTCTAGCTAACTACACTCGTAATGATAATGAGAAACTGATGTTATTAATGAACATGGATCGGAGGGGGATCTAGGCAAGCCGGGTTTGTGAATGAGGTAGAATAAGATGGTGGTTTACTTGCCGTAGATCTAAGGACCGGTTCATGCAAGCACATGCCAGGATAACAGTGCCACCACAAGGCCATGTATGGTGCGGCTTAGCTGAGTAATTAGGTAAGTTGCTAGATTGTTATGGACCGTGGAAGGCATGGGGAATGGGAGTCGAGTGAGGACTGCCCTCGGAACTGCATGGCACAAGAGGGGCCCCGTGGGTGGGAGAATTGGAGATTCTAGCCTGCCGGTGAAACCTTAGTGAGTCTATACATCTAGTAGCCCCTTTGTAAAGGCTATTTTGTGATCTCTTGGCCATACACCGACGATTGTGTACTGGTATAATGGAGGTTCTGCAGTCGCCGACGGGTGACGAAATCACAAACTTGTGGGTAAAGAGGTGCAAACTCTGAAGAGTCTAAAACTATCATGATAGCCGAGCTTACGGTCGTGAGCGCCTGGCCAATTTCCATGATTAGTTGGATGGTCATTTTGGGATGGTTTTGGATGGTTTGGTTTGGTTTTCGGGACTGTTGAGTCCGGGTGATAAGATCGGTTGCATGACTGTTGAGTCATGGCAACGAGATTGGTCTCGGTGTAAGACAGAATTGTTTATGAAATGAAATGGTAGCGAATACGAGATGGTATTCTTGAGATGGTAACGAATACGAGAAGGTATCCGTGAGCAAAAATGAGGTTGATTAATGTCTGGTTGGGACATGGAAGGTAACGAACATAACGGAGGTATGATTGGTATTTTAGTACATGTTGGGATTCATTCAATTAAAGATAAGTTGCTGTTTTATCAAGGTTTTAATAAATAACTTTGCTTTCTGCAATGAGCCTTTTTATACCTACCTTGTTGTGAGCTACATATCATATTTTCCCGCACTTGCTTAGTACATCATTGTACTCAAACTTGCATTATTATTTCATCATCAGCAACAGTAGAAGATTACTATGAAGACCAGGTGGAGCATTAGGCATGTAATCTGTCCTCAACCTTGCCTGTGGGGATGGAGTAGAGATGGAGCTGCTGCTTCTGCTTAGATTGCTTCCGAATTAGTTAGAAGACTTCCGCTGCTAGAATAATGACTTCCGCTGTTAGATTAAGACTTCCGCTGTGAGCATGAGTCCAAGACTCATGAGACATTGTAATAAACTCTGTTATTCGTGGTCGTATATATTCTGAAATTCAGTTTGTGGATTATGTGTATATGTGTGATGAACATCCTGGGCACACATATGCATCAGTTCTCGGTTCCGTGGTTTTCCACAGAATTGAGGACCTCACAGATTGGTATCAGAGCCACGGGATGACGGTAGGTTACACACTTAGATAGAGGTCACAAGTTGATATCAAGCACAGATTGGTGTCAACCTGCCACGGGTTGATCGTAGATCACACAACCTAGAATGATCATAGATTGGTAGCTATGCCACGCTGACCATAGGATGCAAACCTAGGATGCATAGATTTGCATTGGAACTACCTTGATATAGGATACAAACCTAGGAGAAGCCGTAGTTGAATCACAGATTGGCATCACCCTAAATCCATATAGGCCCCTAAAACCTTGAATAGGAGTTGTGTGAGCCCTTGTGATGATTGTTGTGATTGAATGTTGAGTGTGAGTTGTGGGATGTCTCAAGCGTTGTCGATACCCACACATAAGTAGAAAGGAGGTGTGAGATGCCTTGGCGCTTGTTCACATCCTCATATGGGCTAATACATATAGTCCAATCCGCCTTGATGCATATAGTTAGGGGGATCCGTCTAACCTTCTAACATCTATTCTATTTCGTTCTCTCTCACAGATGGTCAGAGGAAACGCCGGCTGCCAAGGAAGGAACATCCGTGGCAACCAAGAGGATGGCCACGACAAAGTTCCTGTTAACCCCGGAGCTGGTGAGAACAACCTGGAACGGTTGATGGCCATGCAGAACCAACTTATGCAAACCATGAGCCAAACTTTGAGTCAGTTGCAGGCCAACAACAACAACCCCGTTCCGGCACCACTGCCACCACCACCGCCGGCTCATAACAGACTGGGAGAGTTCATGAGGACTCGACCACCCACCTTTGCTCAAGCTAACGACCCCATGGAGGCCGATGACTGGTTGAAATCCATGGAGAAGAAGGTTGCCATAGTACAGTGCAATGACCGAGAGAAGGTTCTTTTTGCGTCGCACCAACTCATGAGAACTGCCGCTGACTGGTGGGATGCCCTATGCAACGCTCATGTCGACCCGGAGACGATCAATTGGACTGAGTTCAAGTAGAGTTTCCGCTCTCATTACATCCCTGCTGGTGTAATGATGCTCAAGAGACAGGAGTTCGAAGGTCTCTGCCAAGGACAGAGAAGCATGAATGAGTATCTCAACAAGTTCACGCAACTGTCCCGGTACGCCCCCGAAGATGTCAACTCGGACCAAAGGAAGCAGTACCCTGTTCATGAGAGGTTTGAATAATGAGATCCAGGTTCAGCTCCTCAACAATGACTACGGGAGCTTCCAGAAGCTTGTTGACAAGGCTATAGTGGTGGAAAGCAAGATCCGAGAGATTGAGCGAGAGTGCAAGAGGAAGATGCCACACCAGCCCCAAGGGAGCAACGTACGACCTCGGTACATGCCCCCAGCCGCATCGCCGTATGGATCGACCGCTCCTGCATACCGCCCTAGTAAGCCAACACAGCAGCGACCCGTTGCACAAGCACCTCGTGTGCCTTTGCCTCGTGTGCCCTGACCCAACATGGGTGCTCCTGTTCAAAACCCCGCCCCAACGTACCTGCTGCCGTGGGAAACAGGGCATGCTTTGCATGCGGGGAAACATGACACTTCGCGAGCCAGTGCCCGAGAAGAGGCCCTGGACAGCAAGGCAACGTGCCCAAGCAGAACCCGCGACCGAACGGAGGGGACAATCAAGGAAACTGTGGACAGCAGTACTATGCTCGCGGCAACGTGAACCATGTCTCTGTTGAGGAAGCACAACAAGCTGAGGACGTCGTAATTGGTATGTTCCTTGCCAATTCCAACCCAGCCACCATTTTTTTTATTCTGGAGCATCCCATTCTTTCATATCATCCAAGTATGTTGCCAAGCATAATGTACCCATATCACATTTCAAATGTGCTATGTTAGTTAATTCTACCAGTGGAGAGATGAGGACTAATATAGTGTGTCCAAAAGTAAGCCTTAAAATAAGGGGGGTAGACTTCCTTGCCAACCTCATTGTCTTGGATTCCCAAGGGCTTGACATAATACTCGGGATGGATTGGTTAAGCAAGCACAATGGAGTAATCCAATGTGCTTAAAGGAGCGTGCAGTTGACAAACGAGCACGGTATTCGTGTTGCGTTTAAGTCAGCCCAACAAACAATCGAAAGGGCAATTTTGAACCACGTCGAAGGAGCAACATTGGACACCGTTCCAGTGGTTCAGGAGTTCTCGGACGTGTTTCCGGAAGAGCTTCAGGGTATGCCACCTGAACCGGGACATTGAGTTTGCCATTGATTTGGTACCCGGAACAGCACCCATAGCAAAGAGACCCTATAGAATGCCCACCAATGAACTAGTGGAACTCAAGAAGCAAATTCAGGAGCAGTTAGAGAAGGGTTTTATACGTCCCAGCTCGTCACCATGGGGAGCCCCCGTGCTCTTCGTAGACAAGAAGGATGGGACCCAAAGGATGTGCGTGGACTATAGGTCTCTCAACGAGGTGACAATCAAAAACAAATACTCTCTGGCCCATATAGAAGACCTATTCGACGAAATGAAAGGAGCCCGATTGTTCTCCAAGATTGATCTTCGGTCGGGATACTTCCAGCTGACGATTAAGCCCTCAGATATACCCAAGACTGCCTTTCGAACATGGTATGGTTCGTATGAATATACCATCATGTCTTTTGGGTTAACAAATGCACCCGCATACTTCATGTACCTTATGAACAAAGTTTTCATGGAGTACATGGATAAGTTCGTCGTGGTTTTCATCGATGACATTATGGTGTATTCCAAAAGTGAGGAGGAGCATGAAGAACATTTGAAATTGACCTTGCAGAAAATGTTGGTTAATTCTTCCCGTGGAGAGATGAGGACTAACATAGTATGTCCGAAAGTAAACCTTAAAATAAGGAGGTAGACATTCTTTCCAACCTTATTGTCTTGGATTCCCAAGGGATTGATATAAGACATGGAATGGATTGGTTAAGCAAGCACAACGGAGTGATTCAATGTGCTGAAAGGAGCGTGCAGTTGGCAAATGAGCACGGTACACTTATTGAGTTTGAGTTAGCCCAACCGGCAACCGAGAAGGCAGCGTTGAACCACATCGAAGAAGCAACATTGGAAAGCATTCCGGTGGTTGAAGAATTTTCAGATGTGTTCCTGGAAGAACTTCCTGGTATGCCACCTGACCGGGACATTGAATTTGCCATTGATTTAGTACCTGGAACTGCACATATAGCGAAAAGGCCATATAGGATGCTCGCTAATGAACTAGTGGAACTTAAGAAGCAAATTCAGGAGCAGCTAGAAAAGGGTTTTATACGCCCAAGCTCGTCATCGTGGGGAGCCCGCGTGCTCTTCGTAGACAAGAAGGATGGGACCCAAATGATGTGTGTGGATTATATGTCTCTCAATGAGGTGACGATCAAGAATAAATACCTGCTGCCCCGTCTAGAGGACCTATTCGACCAAATGAAAGGTGCCCGAATTTTCTCCAAGATTGATCATCTATTGGGGTACTTCCAGCTGAAGATTAAGCCCTCCGACATACCCAAGACTGCATTTTGAACACGGTATGGTTCGTATGAATATACCGTTATGTCTTTTGGGTTAACGAATGCACCCGCGTACTTTATGTACCTCATGAATAAGGTCTTCATGGAGTACTTGGACATGTTCATCGTGGTTTTCATCGACGATATCGTGGTGTATTCAAAAAGCGAGGAAGAACATGAAGAACATTTGAGATTGACATTGCAGAAACTGCGAGAGCATCAATTATATGCCAAGTTGAGCAAGTGTCAATTTTGGCTAAAGGAGATATCATTCCTAGGCCACATCATCTCCGAGAGAGGAGTATCGGTTGATCCTGGAAAAGTGGGAGATGTTCTGAAGTGGAACCAACCGCAGAATGTGAGAGATATTCGGAGTTTCCTTGGGATGGCTGGATACTACCGACGGTTCATCAAGGATTTCTCCAAAATAGCGAAGCCTATGACTGAATTGCAAATGAAGGGAAAAGCATTTCAGTGGACACCAGTGTGTCAAGAAAGCTTTGAGGAGCTCAAGAAAAGACTAACTACAGCGCCGGTTTTGGTATAGCCGGACGTGAGCAAAAGTTTTGATATATATTGTGACACATCAAGACAAGGGCTTGGATGTGTGCTCATGCAAGATGGACAAGTTGTAGCCTATGCATCAAGACAACTAAAGAAACACGAGCTGGATTACCCCACACATGACTTGGAACTTGCAGCCATGGTACATGCCTTGAAGATTTGGAGGCACTATATCCTTGGCCACCGATGTGAGAACTATACGGATCACAAAAGCCTCAAGTATATATTCACGCAAACAGATCTGAATTTGAGGCAACGTCGATGGTTGGAACTCATCAAGGATTATGATGTTGGAATCAATTATCACCCCGGAAAGGCCAATGTAGTAGCTGATGCGTTGAGCCAAAAGGGAGCGTGAATGAGTACCTCAACAAGTTCACACGGCTGTCAAGGTATTCCCCCGAAGATGTCAACTCAGATCAACGGAAGCAATACTTGTTCATGAGAGGATTGAACAATGAGATCCAAGTTCAGCTTGTCAACAACGACTATGCAAACTTCCAGAAGCTAGTTGACAAAGCGATAGTGGTTGAGAACAAGATCCGTGAGATCGAGCAAGAGGGCAAGAGAAAGATGCCATACCAGCCACAAGGGAGCAATGTACGTCCCCGTTTCATGCCCCCAGTGTAAAGGTCCCAAAAATATGAATACAAAGAGACTCTGGTTTGCAAAAGTTTGTTTCATATGAGTGAAATTTAGGACTTGTTAAAACTTTTCCCCCACATGTGATAACACACATGAGGGTTTTCTTCACACAAGTTCAAATGTTTATTTGGAAACTTGGAAACCAAGAGGGGTCAAAAACTAAGATGGGAAGTTCCCATATGTGTGAGAAAAACTAAAGGCAGATTTGGAACAAACTTGTTCAAACTCAAAATTCAAATGAGAGCAACACAATGGAATTCAAAACTGTTGTGCTAAAAATCTCATTTGCTGCAGCCAAATTAAAAATCAGATTTCATATTTGAATTCCTTGGGTCCAAATTAGGGGGTGTGCAAAGTTTCATGATTTATGGAAATAATTTGCGACCCATTTTCCAAAATGGACTTTAAATAACAAAGAATTCAAATGCATATTTGAATTTGGATAAAACTCGCCCAATTATCCAAATGCCTCTCAGATTTAAACTTCCACAATTGAATTCCATCATATTCAAACTTTGGAACATATTTTAGAGGATAAGGAGGCACTGAGCTGTGGGGCCCACATGTCAGTGGGAGAACTGAAAATTTGCAAAAGATCTTCACAGCACAGTCTCTGTTTTGCTTCTATTATGCGCTCGACAGCAGAGGGCGAGCCGACGGAGGCGCTTACCGCCTCGGACGACCGCCTCCCAGGGGGACCGCCTCATCCAAGGCGTTATTACCCCCTGCCGGGCTCCCTTTCATCCTCATCACCGAAGCCCCGAAGCCTCGGCCCTGTTCTTCTCCCCTCGCGCACGAGACAGGCCGAGCCGCTGCCGCCGTGCGTTGGTTGCTCGGCCAAACCTGAGTTCACGTGAAAAACTTCGTCTGAGCAGCCAAACTACACCCTAGACCTTCCCACGACCTCCTCGTGCCCTCACCAAGGGAGTTCGTGCTCTCCACACCGAGGTAACCCGGTTTCGGCGGCGGCCGTCACACAACCGAGAGAAGGCGCTACCGTGGACAGCCTCCTCCAGAGTGTGTCACGACCAAGAAAGAGGGCCCTGGGACGTGCAGGAGCTCGCTGCAGCTTCCACCCGAAGCACAAAGTTTGTCTCTGCCTCTCGACGATGAATTTCAGAAATCTTCTCCGGCCGGTGAAAACTGACCCGCCGGTATGAATCCGTGAAATTCTCAAGTTATATTTGTTTTGAGCGTTGCAAATTGCACACACGGGACGTAGACTCGCTTAGCAACCATTTTCCTTTTCAAACCTAGCTAGAAACACGTTCTGCACGACGTATGCTCGATCTTTCCAACGGCGGTTTCGGTAGAACACGGCGGGCATCCGATGAACCCTAGGTTGGAGCCACTCCCGAGCCCATGTGCGGCCATACTGAACTTTGCCAACCTCCACTGGTGCTGTAGAACCTTTCCAGGGAGCTTTTGGCGGGCTAAAGCGTCGGGGCGACGTCGCCGGAATCCCCCAGAGCCGCTGCACCGGTGCGGGGTGGTTTAGGAACTTCGCCGGTTTGTAAAAGTCATACCATCGTGTTCCTCGGGTTAAAGTAGGGCCTGCCGGCGAGTAACAGCTCAGGATTTGGTCGGAGTGACAAGAATTGGCGAACTCCGGCGAGCCCGGCGGCGGTATCGCGCGGGAGCGAGAGGTTGAAGACGACCTCGCCGGTCCCGCCTGTCAGCGACTCGGGAGAGGGGGCCGAATATTCTGTGGCGCGGGATCGGCTGGGACAGCACGGGAAATAACCCTGTGACCCCGTGTGGCGCGCTCCCGGTAACTGATGCGTGCCCCTTGGTCCCACAGTCAGGTTTAATCATTTCTCGGATTTATTCAAATTCCAGATTTTTCCCCAAACTTTGGAAGAGCATAACTATTGCTAGGAACCTCCAACTTTAGTGATTCAAATTGGGTTAGATTCATATTGACAAACTCTATCCAAATATGCAACCCAATTTGTATGAAAGTCTTTATTTATTTCTGGAAAATTCTTTAAAATTTTCAGCAAAAGAATTGTAGAGGGAGTTTGGTTTGTCCAAAAATCACCAAATTTTGCCAGAACATTCTTTATGGTGTTCTTAGACTCCTGTAAAAGTTTCAGCTCATTTGGGTCATTTGGTCAGGAGAATTCAGATTGTAAGTTACTGTGTTCAAATGAATACAGAAACATTTTCAGAGAATTTCCAAAACTTGTAAATTCAGTTTTGGGCAATTCTTGGCTCCAAAAATCCTAGGAAAATTCATGTAGACTCTATGAACTATAATTGAAATTGTGGTTCGCTGAGTTTTACATGAACATGGGTGTTACCTCAGAATCAATTCATCTTTGACTAAACACTTGGAGAATTATTCTGAATAAACCACTCCATGAAAAGTGCTAAATTTTGGTCCAGAGGACTTTCTTGTGACAAGGAAGTCACCTGAAAATTCCCAGCTCCATTAGAGCTATGGATCACCACTGTTATGTGTAACCTCTTAAGGTGATCAACACTTAAGTGGGAAAAGCACTTAACATTTGATCTTAGTGTTTAAGCCCAACCCAAACCACTAGCACCAGTGTCATTTTAAATTCTTAAACAGAGTTGCAGTTTTAAAACTGTCCTTAGATCTTATTAGCAAAAGCTTTTCAATTAAATACATATGCATGATCATATCGTGTAGCATATACGTGAAGAAAGGAGAAGGACTTAAAGTGAAGATCAAGAAGGAAGGGAAGGCAAGTGATCAAGCTCCAAGTGATCGTCACTAACTGATTGTAATCTTAGTCACCTGCAAAACAGGCAAGCCCCGGTTTGCATTTGAACAGTTTTACAAGCATTTCCATTTTTAGAGATCATAGCTTTGCATCGTTGATTGCATTAAGTCTAGATGATATTGAAAACCCCACTTGCATGACCAGAAATACCTAAGAGAGAAAGGGTAGAATAGCACCTCCTCGAGTGGATTTGGCTATGCTAAATGTTAGTAGGAAAGGTCCGGTAGAAGTCGAGTAGTTGGAAGCTACTCGCGAGTTTAGGGCTGGTTTACTCGGAACGGGTCCGAATTAGAAAAGATGAGGAAAGTTCACACATAAGAAATGGAAACCGGGCAGGGAGGTTTAGATGCAGCAGGTTGCAGGCCGTGCGTGCATGGCCCTGCCTGTGTCGGTTAAGGCCCGTCCGTGCTTGGCCCTGTTGGACAAGTTTGAGTTGTGTACCGGGCGCATACTGGCTATATGGGGCCCAGGAAACCGATGTACCTTGGGAGATCCATAGTGGAACTTTTCCAACTGCCTTAGGCTTTCGGCGTCAGGGTAGCAGGAGGTAACTCGCTTAAGAACATACCACTGCGGGTATGTACCTTGAGGGAGCTTGCGTACTCGGGGCAGTTGGACTGCGTCCAATGTGGAAGATCTTGGGAAAGGTGGCCGCGTACAACGTCAGTCGAGGTTGCTGCTGGCAACTCGGAGTACGGGTGTACGTGTCGCGTAGTCCGGGCGTGTACTAATTCGAATCACCGTCGTTCGCGGTCATATGAGCATACTTGCCCACTGCGTCTTGGCGTAGTAAGAACTGAAATTGGTTATCTTTTGAACTTGATAAGACTGTGATGAAATTTGTATGTCAACCATGATTGATTTAGAGATAGGCTCATTAAACTTTACTTTCACTTTGTGCAAGAAGCATCGCAACAAAGCGTTTCTTGTTTGATTGTGGAGTTGCGATGCTTTTTGGCTCAAGGTCCGCACAATGAGGCTTAAAAATCTAAAAGTTAAGGATCAACGTTAGGCGAGTCCTTTATGCAAATCTAGCCGACCCAATTGCAACCGTCGTTCATGTAGAGTTTCTTGTTTAGGAGAGACGGGTCAGACTTGCTGAGCCTATGTGCTCACACTTGATATATAAGTGGTTTTGCAGGTTATCATCGACGCTAGGAAGAAGGTTGTCCGGTGAGACTCGGAAACTTCCGAGTCGTTTAACACAGGGAGAACCCAGCCGCTGCTGTTGTCTTCGTGTTGCTAGCGAGAGGAGTCCGCGGGCTGGACTTCATCTCGCGTGCTCTTAGTTATTCGACGTGAGTTGATATAGACTTCTGCTGTAGTTACTTGATGTAAAGTATTTACAAAGGAAAAATTTGTAAGCTTCCGCTATTGTTTTATGTAATACATTGTTCCTCATATGTGTGCTGTTGGGTGCCGCACAACACGGCACCACCCAATGCGATTCCCAGGCGAGTGGCCTGTCTCAGTTGATAGGCCTGCGTCACCCAGCTGCACCACAGAATGGCTCGTCCACTTCTACTTTTCGCCCTAGTCAACCACCACAGCAACGTCCTTCTATGCAAGCACCTCGTGTGCCTTTGCCTCCTGCGCCCCGTCCCAACATGGGCACCTATGCATAAAACCACCCTCGCGCCAACGTTCCTGCTGTCTTTGGCAACAAGGCACGCTTTTCATGCGGAGAGACGTGACACTTCACGAGTCAATGCCCGAGGAAAAGCCTTGGACAACCAAGCAACGTGCCCAAGCAGAACCCACGGCCGAATGGAGGAGCTAATCAAGTTAACCATGTGCAGCAGAACTATGCTTCTGGCTACAAGAATCATGTCTCCGCTGAGGAAGCGCAACAGGCTGAGGACATCGTGATTGGTATGTTCCTTGCCAACTCCAACCCAGTCACTGTTTTATTTGATTCTGGAGCACCGCATTCATTCATATCATCCAAGTATGTTGCCAAGTATAATCTACCCATATTACACTTGAAATATACTATATTGGTTAATTCTCTAGGTGGAGAGATGAGGACTAATATAGTATGTCCGAAAGTAAACCTTAAAATAAGGGGGTAGACTTCCTTGCCAACCTCATTGTCTTGGATTCCCAAGGGCTTGACATAATACTCGGAATGTATTGGTTAAGCAAGCACAACGGAGTGATCCAATGTGCTAAGAGGAGCGTGCAGTTGACAAATAAGCACGGTACTCGTATTGAGTTCGAGTCAGCCCAACCAACAACCGTGAAGGCAACGTTGAACCACGTCGAAGAAACAACATTGGAAAGCATTCCGGTGGTTCAAGAATTTTCGGACGTGTTCCCGGAAGAACTTCCAGGTATGCCACCAGACCGGGACATTGAGTTTGCCATTGATTTGGTACCTGGAACTGCACCGGCAGCAAAGAGGCCATATAGGATGCCCGTTAATGAACTAGTGGAACTCAAGAAGCAAATTCAGGAGCAGCTAAAACAGGGTTTTATACGCCCAAGCTCGTCACCGTTGGGAGCCCCCATGCTCTTCGTGGACAAGAAGGATGGGACCCAACGGATGTGTGTGGATTATAGGTCTCTCAATGAGGTGACGATCAAGAATAAATACCTGCTGCCTCGTATAGAGGACCTGTTTGACCAAATGAAAGGTGCCCGAGTTTTCTCCAAGATTGATCTTCGGCTGGATACTTCCAGCTGAAGATTAAGCCCTTCGACATACCCAAGACTTCCTTTCGAGCACAGTATGGTTCGTATGAATATACCGTCATGTCTTTTGGGTTAACGAATGCACCCGCATATTTCATGTACCCCATGAACAATGTCTTCATGGAGTACTTGGACAAGTTTGTCGTAGTTTTCATCGACGATATCATGGTGTATTTGAAAAGTGAGGAAGAACATGAAGAACACTTGAGATTGAAAATGCAGAAACTGCGAGAGCATCAATTGTATGCCAAGCTCAGAAAGTGTCAATTTTGGCTAAAGGAGATATCGTTCCTAGGTCACATCATCTCCGAGAGAGGAGTATCGGTTGATCTCAGAAAAGTGGGAGATGTTCTGAAGTGGAACCAACCGTAAAACGTGAGAGACATTCGGTGTTTTCTTGGGATGGCTGGACACTACCGACGTTTCATCAAGGACATCTCCAAGATAGCAAAGCCTATGACGGAGTTACTAATGAAGGGAAAGGTGTTCCAGTGGACCCCAGCGTGTCAAGAAACCTTTGAGGAGCTCAAGAAAAGACTAACCACAGCACCGGTTTTGGTATTGCCGGACGTAAGCAAGAGCTTCGACATATATTGTGACGCATCAAGACAAGGGCTTGGATGTGTGCTCATACAAGAAGGACAAGTGGTAGCCTATGCGTCGAGACAACTAAAGAAACACGAGCTGAATTACCCCACACATGACTTGGAACTCACAGCCGTGGTACATGCCTTGAAGATTTGTTGACATTATATCTTTGGCCACCGATGTGAGATCTATATGGATCATAAAAGCCTCAAGTACATATTCACCCAAACGGATTTGAATTTGAGGCAACGTTGATGGTTGGAACTCATCAAGGATTATGATGTTGGAATCAACTATCATCCCGGAAAGGCCAATGTAGTAGCTGATGCATTGAGCCGTAAGGGAGCGTGTCACCAACTCACGGTTTGGGAGCTACCGCCCGAGCTGCGCAAGGAGTTCGAACGGTTACATCTCGGGTTCTTGAACAAGATGGAAGTGATGGAACTCCACTCTTTGTTGGAACAAGATATAAGAGATGGCCAAGCAACGGATAAGGAAAACAAGGAGATCAAGGAAAGAATCTGACAAGGCATAGAAAAGGACTTCAAGGAAGAATGGAAGGGTACGCTTTGGCTAGGGAAAAGGATTTGTGTGCCTAACGTGAAGCATATCCGCGACACGATATTAAAGGAGGCACATGACTTACCTTATTCCATACATCCCGGCAGTACAAAGATGTACAAGGACCTGAAAACTTGTTATTGGTGGGATGGTATGAAAAGGGACATAGCTGAGTATGTTGTCTTATGCGAAACATGCCAACGGGTGAAGGCCGAACATCAAAGACCCACTGGACTGTTGCAACCATTGAATGTACCCGAGTGGAAGTGGGAAGACATCAGCATGGATTTCATCGTCGGATTGCCACGTACTCAGTCGGGTTACGACTCCATCTGGGTTATTGTGGACCGATTGACAAAAACAGCCCATTTTCTTGCTGTTAAAACCAAGTACAACATTGCACAACTAGCCGAGCTGTATATGGAACAAATCTTGTGCACTCATGGAGTTCCGAAGAGGATAGTTTCAGATAGGGGTACCCAATTTACCTCTAGGTTTTGGAAGAAGCTGCATGAGGCTATGGGTACACGACTGGATTTTTGCTCCGCTTACCACCCGCAGACCGACGGGCAAACAGAAAGGACAAACCAAATTTTTGAAGACATGTTGAGAGGCTGCGCCTTGAAACATGGGCTTAGTTGGGATAGGAGCTTGCCGTATGCTGAGTTCTCATACAATAACAGCTATCAAGCCAGCTTGAAGATGTCACCTTTTGAACCATTGTACGGTAGACGGTGTAGAATGCCGC
This sequence comes from Neostapfia colusana, assembly GCA_030760725.1. NCBI lineage: Eukaryota > Viridiplantae > Streptophyta > Magnoliopsida > Poales > Poaceae > Neostapfia > Neostapfia colusana. The sequence goes on from JASWHV010000009.1 coordinate 56,368,208, forward strand.
TCTTCTGGAATGAGGCCGGAGAGAACTAAGTGTTTGGACCCGAAGTGCTGCAAGAAGCTGAGAAGCAAGTCCAAACAATACGGGAGAACTTGAATACTGCTCAGTCACGACAAAAAGGTTATGCGGACAATAGGCGAAGAAAGTTGACTTTCGAAGTAGGAGACTTCGTATATCTTAAGGTATCGCCTATCCGATGCCAACGATGTTTCAACGTCAAAGGCAAGTTAGCACCTCGCTATATCGGACCATTTAAGATTTTGGATAAGCGAGGAGAGGTAGCCTATCAACTAGAGCTCCCAACGTATCCCAACTTAAGAAGTGCTTGAGAGTACCAGAAGAACAAGTACCAATGGGTGAGCTTAAGCTTCAAGAGGATCTGACCTATGTGGAGCACCCTGTTCAAATTTTGGACGTGAAGGAAAGGGTCACGAGGAACAAAGTGATCCGTTGGTGCAAGGTACAATGAAGCCATCACACAGAAGCAGAAGCTACATGGGAGCGTGAGGAAGACATCAAGACAGAATTCCCTCATCTATTCTCTACTCTAACGAATCTCGAGGGCGAGATTCAGTTTAAGGGGGGTAGGTTTGTAACACCCTCAATTTCATATCCATGCATGTATACATATTTCACATAGAGAAACATTTTAAAAGAAGTAGAAACGGAGAAATAATCAGAAACATAGCCAAAAAGAGCCAATTCCAGTTCGCCGAGGAGCGCTGTAGACACTTCCCGCGGCCCGCTCACCACGTGGCGCCTTCGGAGCTCATCCCGGAGGGAGGGGTGAGGTCCGGCACTGCTGGCCACGTGGCAGGCGCGGAGCTCGCCTCTGTGGAAGAGGTGAGGTCCGACCCGCCGGACACGTGTTGCCTCCGGGTCTTTTCTCTGTGGAGAAGCGAGGTCCAGCCCCGCAGGACACGTGTCGCCTTCAGAGCTAGTCTCTGCGGAGAAGCGAGGCCAGTCCCGCGGGACACGTGTCGCTCTCGGAGCTCACCCCTGAGGAGGGAGTGAGGTACGGTCCTACTGGACACGTGTCGTCCTGGGAGCTCACCACCGAGGAGAAGACACTGAGGGACACGTGTCACCCTCGGAGCTCACCTCCGGGAGGTCCGACGCTGTTGGACACGTGTTGACCTCAGAGTTCGCCTCCGGGAGGTCCGACATTGTTGGACACGTGGCGACCTCGGAGCTCGTCCCTGAGGAGAAAGGAAGTCCGACGCTGCTGGACACGTGGCATTCTCGGAGCCCACCTCCGAGGAGAGGGGAGGTCCGGCACTAACACGTGGCGCACGTGGAGCTCGCCTCTGAGGAGAGGGGAGGTCCCGCCTGCCAGACACGTGGCGCACGCGGAGCTTGCCTCTGAGGGAGAGGGAGGTCCCACCCGGAAGACACGTGGTGCACCGTGAGCTTGTCTTTGCAGAAAAGGGAGGCCAGGCCCCCGCTGGACACGTGGAGCCTCCGGAGCTCATCCCTGCAGAAGGATGAGATCCTTAAGCGGTTTTTCCCTGGGTGTGAGTACCCGGTACTGAGGATACCGACACGGTTTCTTCCACACTGCAACTGCAACCAAACATATTGAAGATAAGTCGTTAAAATCCAAAAACAAATCAAATAGGACTCTTATTTTGAAATCAAATCGGAGTAGGACTCTTCTTTTTCCGGTTATAAATAGAACCCGAAACACCCCTTGGTCGTAACACCTTCCCAAGCCAACAACTTAGAGGCCCTAGCTCCCAACTCGCCGAGTTAAACCCCTTCGCCAGAGTTCAGCCACCGTTGAGACCACCGACGAGCCCCGACACGCTCGCCGTCGCCGGAAGAGAGCCGATGATCTGTATTGCTAGGAGGAAGGCCCTGACACCAAGGAGAAGTGAGGTAGGTCTACGTTACCACCTTACGACATCATCGGGGTTTTCGTCACATCCGTTTCTTTGATCCCTTCGAACAGAAGCTTTTTCGTGTGGACAGATCACGTGTTCATTGGTTTGATCTAGATATTGAGACAAGATCATCACCACTTCCACATTTGATCCTTACACTCCTGTTCATCGTAAAACCCCATGCATACCCTTAAAACATGTAAGAACACGTACAAACTGACAGCACCATAGGATTAACATGCATATGCACAATTGCATCTTGAGTAAAGTTTGTGCATGATGTTTGATTGCTGTGAATCTTGTATATGCGTGATCATGAGTAGAAGGTCAAGCTCAGGGAGCTATCTACGAAGGACTACATCACCAAGACTTCGAGATACGTGAGCAACAAAAGCCACAGGAACAAGGCAAGTGCCCCTTGACCATATTGATCCCACGTTTTGGAACTGTTTTGTTTATGAAAACTGCGTATGCTTGAGACAACTTGATGGGAAATCCTTTTTATAGGAGTTTACTAGTTTTGTTAACCACCCTTGTCGCCGGGAAAGTTGATGAGTCGGGTATGGTCGTTTTTGCTTTTTGCTTCGCTAATCTATGGGATATCGGAAGCGAGACAGAACGTGTCTAGCTACTGCACTCATATGAATAACGATAATAAGAACTTGATAATGAGCATAGAATCGGGGGAGATCTAGGCAAGCTTGGTTTGTGGATGTGGTAGAACGAGATGGTGGTTTACTTGCTGTAGATCTAAGGACCGGTTCATGCGAGCACATGCCAGGAAAACAGTGCCACCACAAGGCCAAGTATGGGTGCGGCTTAGCTGACTAATTAGGTAAGTTGCTAGATTGTTATGGACCGTGGAAGGCGCGGCGAATGGGAGTTGAGAGAGGACTTCCCTGGGAACTGCATGAGGAGGCCTGTAGGTGGGAGAATGGTGATTCGAGCCTGCTGGTGAAACCTTAGTGAGTCCATACATCTAGTAGCCCCTTTGTAAAGGTTATTTTGTGATCTCTTGGCCATACACCGACGGTTGTGTACTGGTATAATGGAGGTTCTGCAGTCGCCGATGGGTGACAAAATCACAAACTTGTGGGTAAAGTGGTGCCACCTCTGCAGAGTGTAAAACTATCATGATAGCCGTGCTTATAGTGACAAGCGCCTGGCCAACTTCCATGATTATTGGGATGGTTATTTGGGATGGTCATTGGTTTGGTTATGGTATGGTCTTGGGGTTAATCTCGGGACTGTTGGGTCTTGGTAATGAGATTGGTTTTGGTACTGTTCAGACATGACGATGAGTTTTGGTTCAGTTATATGGCTATGAGATGGATATGACCTTGAGATGGTTATCTTGAGAATGAGATAAAGTTGAGAAGTATTAATGGTTGGTTGAGACATGAAAAGTGGTGAATCATGAAAGAGGAATGTTGCTGTTTTACTTAAATATACGTTGGGATTAAATTCACTTAAAGATAGTTGCTGTTTTTATCATGTTTGGGAAACAAACTTTGCTTTCTGCAATGAGCCTTTTCATTCCTACCTTGTTTTAAGCTACATGTTATACTTTTCCCGCACTTGCTGAGTATGACATGTACTCACCCTTGCATTATCATACAACATCAGCAACAGGAGAAGAGTACTTCGAAGAGCATGTGGAGTATTAGGTGTGCGATCTACCGTCAACTTGCCTGTGGAGCTGGAGATGGAGCCGCTGCCGTGCTTAGTTTGTTTCCGCTATCGTTAGAGACTTCCGCTGCTAGAATAAGTTAGAGACTTCCACTGCTAAGATGAGTTAGAGATTCATGAGACATTGTGATAAAGTACATAAACACTTGTTATTCGTGGTTATATTCTGAATTCAGTTTGTGGATTAAATGTGTATGTGTGATGAACATCCTGGGCACACATATGCATTAGCTGGGTTCTGTGTTTTACGGGACCGGGCATCACAAGTACGTTCACTACTTGTTCAGTGGGGCAGCACACGGATCGGTCCTCAATTGACACGGACAGGGCTGCGCCCACAAGACTTTCTCTTGTTGCGCCCTAGCCCCTGCCTAGTCTCATTTTCTTACTAAAGTGATCTCACATCACTAGAACCGGTCCCGTGTGTCCCGACACATATACTCGCAAGTAGATTCCAATTACTCGACTTGTACCGAAGTTCTATGAACATTAAGCATAGCCTGACTACTTAAGGACTTAGATACTACCCTCACTCTTGTAGGAAAAATCTGGTTATGCACTTGGGATTTCATCCACCCTACACCAAATGCACATACATACCTCATGCTAAGTATACATATGGCAAAACTTTGTAAAATTTGTTAATGCAAACTGGGGCTTGCCTTGTTGCTGCTGGTCAGTGGTTAGGGCTTCGTACGGAAGGAGATAGTCCAGCACTTCCGGGGTTTCCTCGCCCTCAGCGACTACACGTAAGCAATATACTATATGTCAATTTAAATACAATGCGTTAAATCGAATATGTAAAGACCATAACTCTAGCTAGCCCTCCCCTTTGGCTCTGAAATTTTTATGGTGGCTTGGTAGGGTCCTAACCAGATATTTCACCAAGTTTCATTTGAAACAAAGTTCATGTGAGCTCTGTACAAATAAAAACCTATTTGGTCCTTAGTAGAGCCTCTAAGGATTTCCAGGGATTTTCATGGATCCAACCATTACTTTAAGAAAACTAGAGTTTGAGATGATTCTAATGGTATTGGTTTCATGTCATCTGACAAATCCTAGAGGAAGTTATGGCCTAAACAAGATTTGAAAAAATCTGAAAAATGTTTCTGTACATTTTTCCATTTCTCAGGGCAGTTCACTTAATCACAGCATTAGGGGCACTAAATGAACTTGGATGGATCTGAAATTTTCCCTGTGACTCCAGGATTTTCAAATGAAAATCCCAGCCAAATTTCAGAATTTTCCATAAAAGAATTCTCCAGATAAAATTCCCAACAGTTTAAAGTTGAGGGAAATAATTCTGGAAAAAGAATAAGTTTCATGAGCTGAAACCTTTTTTCTGGATAATAATTGAAGAGATGAATCCAACAAAATTTGGTTCACTCAATTTGGAGTTTGCTATACCAAGTTATGAATTTCCTAAGTTGGAGCTAAAACTGGAATGGTTTTTCTATTGCAAATTCGAGCTGGGCCCACGGTTTAAGTTGCAGCCAATAGGATTTGAGGACACACGGGACCACAGGGTTTTAACTGTGTAGCCACACTCGATCACTGGCCACAACTGATCCCGGGTTTAAAAATCCCTCGCTGACAGGTGGGCCAGCCCCACCCTTCTTCTTTCTCGAGCATTCTCTTCCCGCGCGCGTACTCTCCTCGCCGGACAGAGGCAGCGCCTCGCCGGCCGCGCGCTCCCAGCCATCTCCCTGCCGGAGACTCGCCGTCCAGGGGTTTTCAGGGTCAGGGAGTTCGTTGGTGGGTTCAGTACGGGTGCTAGAGGACAGGAAACGTGCCGGCATCGTGCGGCAGCCTCGGGAGAGGTTCGGCGCCGTCGGCCGGTGGTCCTCGCCCGCCAAACACTTGGTTGATTGGCTCTAAAGCATCCTTGGCAGCTAGGGAAACTCGGCAAGGATGCAAGCAAGTGCGGGAACAACGGCTACTATGCTTTCACCGTGCGCCTGAGAGTTGTGGTGCCGTTTGAGCTCGGAACGACATGAAATACCTCGCACACCGTCGGTTTCAAGCTAGGGATGTGGAGGAAATTCGACCAATAGCAAGTCTAGTTCGCGTGTGCATGATTTGGTGGCCTAAGGACAAGAATTGTGGGTAAATTCGACGGATTCTTACCCGGAGGTCCGAGTGTGTGTGCCCGGAGAAAAACGTCAAATTGAAGCTCGATGATCCACAGCTTGAGCTGGGACTTGGCGAGGAGCAGCGTGACGATCCGGCGCATCTCAGGGTGACCTAGCTCGGCCGTGAATGTCTTCGGTCCGAGCTGTCCACGGTGAGCCGGTGTCGGCTGTTTTCTCGGTCGCCGCAAAGAACTGCCGAGCTAGGGTTAGGAGGGCCGAAACTCGAATGTCTTTGGTCCGAGGAGGTAGAGAATGAGCAACTGGTGTGGTTTTCCGCTAGGAGGGGTGCTGTACGCGATGGTTTTGCCGGGTTCTCGATCGAGTTCGAGCAACGGCGGTCTGAGCTCGGTTCAGCGTGAGGGAGACGGGAGCAGTGAAGGAATTCACGTGGGCTGCGCGTGCTATGACCGCTGCAGTCGGTGCCTCCACGGTGCAGCACGGCTGTGCGGTGTCCCCTTCACTCGGGCGCGGGAGCAGGAGGTGGCGCGTGGTTGATCGGCTGCCGAGTGAAACCAGCGAGTATTGACTTCAGTGTTAAGGCTACTGACTAGTGGGCCCCCTTCCCCTCTTCTTTTTCATTCCATTTACATTTGAGCTAGCAAACAAACTCCAAATTTAATCAAACTTGCAGGATAAGACAAAAAGGAATATGAGGAACACAATGGTGCTCTCAAATTTGAATACCGGTGAATTCAGAATTTGAAACTGAAGTTTGAATTCAAATTTGATTTGTCCCCCGTTTAAATTCCAACAAATAGGGAATCTTTTCCAAATGAGCTGAAACTTTGCCGGGCTACCCGTGGATGTGTGGAGAACTAAATGGTAGCTTTAGATCTCCGTGTTCAGGAATTTTTGGCAAGTTCAAGTTTAGACCTGGAGCTCACAACTTTAAATTCAAAAGTTTAAATTCCCTCGCCTTTTCTCAGTGTGAATTTCAGCTCCACTTGCTAGACTTTTTGGGATTTCACAGGTCGCTCCCCGACCAGAACAAGTATGCTGCTCCAGGTGCACCCGCCTAGAGACAGGGAATGGGTACCTCTACCTAGACCACCCGACATAAAACACCTCTGTAAGTCCTACCCTTATTAGGGCAGTGGTAGGGTATTTTTTCTTTTTCTCTTTCTTTGTAAAGGTGTCATAGCGTCCAGGAACAGCGATTAGAACAGCTAAGCCCCAGAGGGGTCCTGCTACTTTGTCAGCTGAGGCGTGTCGCTGCCTTCTTACACGGCCTGTTTCCTCCTATCACCCGAAGGAAGCCAGAAATAAGAAAAATTTATTCTACCCTGCATACCTTATTTACAGTTTGTGCCAGCTCATGCATATTGACTGTAAACGGCATGTCCGAATCCTGTCCTACACACTTGTCCTATGTCCCATGCCACTGGAAGGTCTCCTTGCTGAAAGGTTAACGCCCGCGGGAGGTCCAAGGTGTGTAGCCTGTTATGTCTGGTTCCGTACCCCTAGCGTGCACATCCTGCCTCCCCTGCGCTACAACTGAGTACTTGGGGGCCAAAAAGAACACGCGTACAGACAATAGAAGTAACTAGAACCCGGAATTGCCCCCATATCTTTCGTGCTTTCTTTCCATTCCGCTCCAGCCATGCGACCAGTCACTTTTCCTTGTTTCCAACTGTAGCAAGGGCCATGCTATCCATGTACAGGCGGGTCTGCTTGAAGTATCTGTGGTGTACCTGGGGTCCTGTGGTTGTCTCGTTGCTCGGGAGCCCTATGGCGCTGAATGGTCCCTCCCCCAAAAAGCATATGCTAGTGGGAGGTCCAAGGGCGTAGCCTGCATGCTTGGTTGCGTACCCTACCTCTCCAGCACTACAGCTCGGTACCGGGGAGCCGGACGGCTCATACCCCCGAGCAAAGTCTTGACCGTAACATAGGGATCTTTGGTTGTCTCCTCGCCTGGGGGCCCTATGGCGCCTAACGGCCCTCCCCCAAAAAGCTTACACCAGAGGGAGGTCCAGGGGCGTAACATGCTATGCCTGGTTCTGTACCCTTAGCGTGCGTACCCTACCTGTCCATCGCTACAGCTCAGTACCGGGAACCTGATGGCCCATACCCCCAGGCAAGGCTTTTACCATAGCCCGGATGACCCACATCTAATTACCCAAGCCCCGCAGCTTAACTATGGACCGTAAGCCATAGCGAATCTACCAAACAAGGTAGAGTGACCAGAGAGCACGACTACTCTTTCTTCTGCCATGACTCAAAACTTTCCATAAATGAACCATAACCGCCTCAGCAGCAGCTTGAGCGCAAAATCCAGCCAGTTGAATCTTTTCAACCATACCTTCACTTCCATATCTCTTCACCATACCTTGGAACAATGTAGACACGTCCATGCGCCCCATGCATACGTGCAAACACTTTCCAAAACGTTCACAACACCTTCATATGCATTGTTCTCGACCCAAACATGCTGTGTGACCTCCCAATCAGCTCAACTCATCTTCTCCATAAGACTAGTTCAAGGATCTCCATCATCAGCCATGTCTTGACCTCAAGCAACACCTGCACATGAACAAACATCCACTTTTTTCAAGCACAAGTCCGCGACTTGACTCACGTTAGTCCGAAAACCACAACACCTTACATGAGCACCTCACATAAGCATGTTGCAAACCATAAAAATGTATTAACCACCATAATCAGCCATAACACATCAAAAACTTAGTAAGAGAATACTACGCAAACATTCCATAAACCAAGAAGAAAGTTCAAAACATTGCAAGTTAAAAATAGAGTGGCTGAAAATTAAACACTATGAAAATAGCTTCTCTTCGGTGACAGTTACTCCTGAAATGCAATGAAAAAGTTCGGACAATCGAAGCGGATATTTTGGCAATATTCAAAACTGTGAATGAAAATCCACACTTTTGTTCTAGTTGTTGGCGCTGGAGTCAGAGTCGGAGTGGCCGTAGACGGCATTCAACGGCCGCTCGGCGTCTTGATACTCCATCTCTTGCTTAGCGCTGGCCTCAGGCTTGGCCTTTTGTTTGCCCTCCCGCTGGAGGGAGGGTACGCCGTCTTGGCGCAGCCGCTGTTGTTGCAGCTCACGGAAGCGCTCTGCAAGCTTCTTGATCTCATGGCAGTCGCTGGCACCGTGGTGGCTGGAGTTGTGCACCGGGCACCACTGGCCGTCAGCGCTGGTAGACGACACTCATGGGCGCTTGTCGATGCGCGGGACTCGGCCCCACCGGCCGCTGCAAGGGCGGTGGTGGGTGCCCCACCCAAAGGCTTACCCTTGCCTCCGGTCATCTTCTTCTTGCCACCACGCGGAGCAGCAGCTTCTTCGGAACTCCCCTCCACGGAGGCAGGTCGCGAGTGCCAGTCCCAGCCTTCTGCCGCCCTGGCGCATTTTTCGGCCAGGCTGAAGAGCTCAAAGACGTCTTGCATGTTATGTGTGGCTAACTTCTCAAGCATCTTCTTGTCGCGAATGCCCTGCCGTAAGGCGACAACAGCAGAGGCATTGGAGATGCGGGGGATGGTGTTCCTGACCTGGGAGAACCGCTGGATGAAGGATCACAGCGACTCCCCCTCGTGCTGACGCACGGCGTGGAGGTCGAGCTTGGTGCCGGGGCGCATATAGGAACTCGCAAAGTTGGTTGTGAATCTCGAGCACAACTCTTCCCAGGACGCGATGGAGCCTGGGGGATGGTTCATGAGCCAAGACCGGGCAGTGCCGATCAGGGCAACGGAAAAGTAGTTGTCCATCACGGCCTCATCTCCTTCTGCACCTAGGATGGAGGTGGAGTAGATCTGCAGGAACTCGGCGGGGTTGACTGTCCCATTGTACTTCTCCGGCAAGTGGGGCAAGAACTTGGGTGGCCAAACCACCATGAGAAGGTGCGGGGTGAGTGCCATGCAGCCCCTTACTGCTCCTGGAGAGGCAGGGGTCTGTGGGGCACATCCCGCTGGTACGACGCTTGGAGAGCCGTACTCTCCCTCGAGATTGTGACACCTCTCACCGCGCGGCTTGTTGGTGACGCGACCATCTTGAATTGTGTGGTGACTGTTTAGCTCAACCCTGAGGTCGGTCGTAGCCGTCACACGCGTGGCAGCTGTCCCGCGGGCCATAGTCGGTGTGCATGTTTGGGCCAGCGAGGGCTCAGACTGCTACCTTGTGTAGGCGGGCGTGTTAATGGCGGTGGCGATGAGGTGGTCGATGTCATGTCGCCATTACTTTACCGCCTCGGGGGTGGTCCCCTCGCTCGGAGGGTTGTGGACAAGGGAACGAGCTGCTGCCAGCATGCTCTCCGGGATTGGTTGTGGTGGTACCGTCGCCACCGTCAGGGTAGAGGGTTGTCAGGAGGTAGCGGCCGCTGGCTCCGTGGGTGTTGAGGGTGTGCCAACTTTCTGGTCGCCTGCCCGGCCAGACCTCGGTGCGCCGCAGGCATGCCTACCGTCTGTTCGCCGGCCCGGCCAGACCTACCTGCCCTGGAGCGGGAGGTGGCCTCGTCGTCTCCTGCCTGGAGACGGGGACGAGTAGGGAGAGATGTTTCGCCGAGAGAGGTGATGTTCACCCTGTTCGCCTAGAGAGCGTGAAAAACCCCCTTCCTGGCGCACCAAATGTCGGAGTGTTTGCTTCGACACTGCCCCCAGACCGCTACTGGAGCAGTCCATGGAGGCTCTTTGATTGGAGGGGCTTGACGTCTCTAAAGCGATCCAACTTGAGAGAGAGGGTGAACACCAGGATTTACGTGGTTCAGGCCGTCAGAGCGTAATACCCTACGTCCACGGGAGTGTTTGTTGTATTGCTTGCGCGTATGTTGCTAGGGTTCCTAATGTGTGGGAACCAACCCCTTCTCGGGTGGACACCATGGTACTTTTATAGCCCAAGGCTGGGTGGTTACAAAGAGGCTTGGGGCCCGACAGGTGGCCCCAAAGATATCTGAACCCTATACATGATATAAGGTTTAACATCTTGGGTAGTGTGGTTGGCGGGGCAGTTAAGACCCACCGCCTGGTGCCCTGAATGCCTCTGACCATGCTGCAGGTGATGATGATGATGCCGTCTTGACGTCGCGTCACCTCGCTCTGCATGACGGCACTGTGGTGTTGAGCAGCACTGTGCCATTGTCACACCTCACTGCCCTGTCTTGTCACCGTAATGACGAACGGGCGGAGGACGGAGGCGTGCGCTGTGCGCCATGCTTCTAGGGAAAGAGCAAGCCTTGAATGCACGGCCTGACAGCATACTCTCCTGTTATCCCACGGCCACGACGGATCATGGGACACATGGCGGCTCCGAAGCCGTCCTTAGCAGGGAGGAGGCCCAGAGCCTGGCTTCACGTGGCAGCTCCGGACCTCACCTCAGCGGGAAGGCTTGGTCCAGGGCCAATGGCACGTGTCGGCTCTGGAGCCCTCCTCAGCGTGGAGGAGGTTTGGAGCCCAGATACACGTGGCAGCTCCGAACCTCACCTCAGCGGTGAGGCTTTGTCCGGGGCCAAGGGTACGTGTAGTTTTCGGAGCCCTACTCAGCGGAGAGGAGGTTTGGAGGCCAGGTACATGTGGCAGCTCCGGACTCACCTCAGCAGGGAGGCTTGGTCCGAGGCCAAGGGCACATGTCGGGCCTGAAGCCCTTCTCGGCAGGGAGGAGGTTAAGAGCCCACATACACATGGCAGCTCTGAACCTCACCTCAGCAGGGATGTGTTGGCTCTAGAACCTAGACACACGTGGCAGCCCGGGGGCTGACCCCGGGGCCTAGGACACGTGGCCTTGCTAGCGCCCACCTCAGCAGGGAAGTGGGGCCTGGGCTATCTTTAACCCTCCACGCGGGGTACCCGGTTTGCAAAGTACCGACAACTCCTTTTCCCAGTTAGGGTTTTATCCTCATAGATGTTTTACCTAGAGGTTTTTAATAAGGCAGCCCATTTGTAATCAACTCTTGTTAAAGCTAGGCGGTCTATTGTCTTGTTAAAATCTTTTGAAATCTGTTTGTTTTTGTACTTCAATTTCTCATTACAAGTTTCATCCTTGCTCAGGCCGGGCCGGCACGTTGTACCAGCCTCGTGCCGGGCCAGCACGGCCCGACTATTCGGGCTCCGTGACCTTCTTGGGCCCAGAAAAATCACTGTTGGGCCAGCACGGCATGGCTCATTCTATAAACGGGCCGGGCCGTTGGCCACCTATAGTTTCATTTAGAAACACTAAATTATCAGCAAATCAAACAAAAAGGGATATGGTGTGCTGCAACCAAAAAAGCAAGCAACCTAGAAACAGCAGGCGTATGGTGTGCAATTGAGGGGTCGAGGTCCTGGAATGGTGGACGCTGAACTCCTGCATGAGTTAGGGGCTGCGATGCCGTGTCCTCCAGCAGCGATGTGTCCTGCATCCAAACAGGTACCACTGCACGTGCTCCCTGCACGCTTGCGGGTGCTGAGGTGTGAGTGGTATGCCCTGAGCTCCCAGTATCCCCAAACCTTCTTCCCTAGCTCCCCTTGTACTTGGCCCTCCACCCATCTCACCAACGTCAATTTGGGGGCAAACCAGCGAGGGGTGGATCTGGTGGCGGAGGTGGGGCCTGTGGTGCAGTGAGAGTGAAGGGAGCAGAGGCAGATGTAACCGTGTAAGAGGGAAGGAAGCAGAGGCAGAGGCAGCACGGAAGGACGAGGCCGAGGCTAGAGAGAGAGTGAGAGAGAAAGCTGTATGCGAGTGGAGGACATGACAAATCAAAACAGAACAAAATGGATTTGATAAAATATTTAGATCCGTTCACGCTCAAAGGCAACACACCTTCACCTACACAACGGTAGCTTTTACTCTGACCGGATAGTACGTGACGCGTCGCTCGTCGCCTTCATGGAGTTTACTGTTCATTTTAATTACACATCGTATATATGTTATTGATGACACTTTTATTTAGTCACGTCTCTTTTCGGTGTAATCTATTTAAGGTCTTTACGTAGTGTTTATAAAAAGCAACTGCTAACCGGATTAGTGTGCTAGCTCCTTCAGCATGGTCAGGATGTTCGCACATTCTTATGGAAAAAAGATGTAACCAGTGTCGATAGCTCCCACACATGTGGGGTTTGGGGGAGGTAATTTATAGACAGGGTTGCCTCTGCTTTTGTAGAGAGGCTGGTTCGAACCCAAAACCTCAGGACACAAGTGGAGACACACTACCACTTGTATGATAATGCAAGGGTGAGTACATGTCGTACTCAGCAAGTGCGGGAAAAGTATGACATGTAGCTTACAGCAAGGTAGCGAATAAAAAGGCTCATTGCAGAAAGCAAAGTTTATTTCACAACCATGATAAAATAGCAACTATCTTTAAGTGAATTTAATCCCAACTTTAAGTAAAACAGCAACATACCTCCTTCAGAATTCACCACTTTCCATATCTAAACGAACCATTAATCTTTCTCAACTTTATCTCATTCTCATGATAACCATCTCAAATTCATGTCCATCTCATAACCGAAGTCAAAACTCATTATCATGACTCAACAGTCCCGAAACCAATGACCACCTCAAATAACCATCCCATCTAATCATGAGTTGGCCAGGCACTTGTGACCGTAAGCATGGCTATCATCACCCGTCGGCGACTGCAGAACCTCCATTATACCAGTACACAACCGTAGGTGTATGGCCAAGAGATCACAAAATAGCCTTTACAAAGGGGGCTACTAGATGTATGGACTCACTAAGATTTCACCAGCAGGCTCGAATCACCATTCTCCCACCTACGGGCCCCCTCTTGTGCCATGCAGTTCCCAGGGCAGTCCTCTCTCGACTCCCATTCCCGCGCCTTCCACGCTCCATAACAATCTAGCAACTTACTAATTAGTCAACTAAGCCGCACCCATATTTGGCCTTGTGGTGGCACTATTTTCCTGGCATGTGCTGGCATGAACCGGTACTTAGATCTACGGCAAGTAAACCACCATCTCATTCTACCACATCCACGAACCAAGCTTGCCTAGATCTCCCCCGATTCTATGCTCATTATCATCATCAAGTTCTCATTATCATATTTCATATGAGTGCTGTAGCTAGACTCATTCTATCTCGCTTTCCATATCCCGTAGATTAGCGAAGCAAAAAGAAAAAGCGACCATACCTGAGTTATTAACTTTCCCGGCGACAAGAATGGTTAACAAAACTAGTAAACTCCTATAAAAGGATGTCCCACACTACAAGAAAACGACAAATTTTCGTGGGCCAAACGTAATTTCGTTGGCCCCCACGAAATAAAAATTATTGTCGTGAGCCAAGTACCAGCACACGAAATCAAAAGTTATTTTCGTGGGTTTCTTTGGAAGCCCACGAAATTAAACACTAATTTCGTGTCAGGGGTAAGAGCATATATTGATGAGGATGCAGCGGAGGAAGCCGAGGATGATGACGGTGATGACACCGATGTGGGGGACTTGCCACAATCATTTAGATACCGGTCTTCAAACACCCTACCGCTGGCTGTGCCTTTACAACAAAGATTACGGATCGCTCCTGTAGGCGACTGGTTAGTAAATATATTTAGTATTGAATTGAATAAACAAAATATATAACTTAGTATTCAATTCCGTTTCATTTATTTGAAGGCAATGGGATGACTTGGATTGGGATGGACGACAACACCGCAGACAACCTAATGCGGTTTTGGGTGCTATATGTCGTCACCATTATCCAGGTATTGTCATTGTGAAAGGTGTTGAGAAACCCGCAACAAGTTGGGAGCACTACAAAATTGCTCCTCATGCTGTGCATGAAAATGTTACAGGAGCTGTATGGCATGATTTTTGGGTATGTTTTACATATATTGCATTATATTTATCTTAATTAAATTTTTATTACTACATATAACAATTTAATTTGTAGGAACGATATCGCTTTCCGGACGACCATGACGCTGCTCTCGAGTCTAGAGCACACAAAGTCTTCCATAAAGCTGCGCGAAAAGTTGTCAATGATATGATGTCAAATGCTCGAATATCTGCCATTTGTTTATACTACAAGGAGAAGCTTGGACAAATGATGAACAAGAGAATGGGAGCTTCGAAAATTTACCTAGACGACGATCAATACCGTCAGGTAATGATTCCTTGGATGGTAAAGTGTTCTGATGCTTATTATGCTTTATGTTCTTATTGGTCATCAAGTGATATCGAGAGAGATCGAACTCCAAACGAATCAATCGTGAGTCTGGTGGTCAAGTTCTCCATCGGTATGGTGGAGATGGTCATATTCGTCTTTCTAAAAGAATGGTGAGTTTTAGTTCATTTACAATTTGTTATTATAATGTTAGATTTTATAGCAATATATTTATAATATATCTCTGTAGGCTGCTCAAAGTGGCGAGGAGCCTTCTTTCATCGATACTTATATAAGAGGACATAGAGGCTCAGATGACAGCCAGTTGTGCACACCGACAGCAACTCAGAACTTGGTATGGTATATTAATCAATTTTATTATGAAACAACACAAATATTTGGCTTACTTAATTTTTCTTATGTGTAGGAGAAATATGTTGAAGAGATGGCTAGACGTCATGGAGATGACTATGATTGGAGAAAAGAAGACGTCGATGTCGTGGCTTTGTACCAATCTGGTGGAGGAAAGCCTCATGGGAGGTGAACTTTTACTAACCTCATATTATTTTATTCACATACTAAACTTGCTTTGAGTGTTATCTTATAATCGTGTCATATTTGTTTATGTAGGTATTCAATGTTCAATGGTGTGATGAACACTGATGTGGTTCTTTCGATATCACGATAAACACAGAGCGGGGCAAGTTCCTCTCGACGTACGCATACTAGAGATGAGTCAAGGCTCAAACAAATGGAAGAGGAGCAAGCTGCATTGAGAGAACATATGAGACAACAGGAAGATCGCATGAGACGACAGGAAGAGTGTATAAAAGCTCAAAATGATTACTTTGCGAACTTGACAGCATGGCAACAATCGATGCAGGTAAATTGTTATAAGAGTTTAAGAATTTATGTTAATATTTAAAGAATAAGTATGCTAAATATTTCAAAATAAATTTAGGGATACTTTTCTCAACTTGGATTGCCTGCCGCTATGCCACCGCTACCAACACCCCCACAGCTACCGACATCTCCATCGATACCGGTGCTTCCACAACTTCCTGCTATTGGAACACAGGTAATAATATATACTCGTAATGTTATTTTCATTTTTATAAATGATTAATATATTTATAACATGTATCTTTATTTTTCATTAGGGATCATCCTCAAGAGCACAAAATTTTCAGAGTCCTGTTGCAAATTTGCCCACATCATCTACAAGAGAACGGTGTGGAGGAGAAGACTTCGTCGATCAGTTGTTCGCTCCGGTTGGTAGCAATTAGGTGAGTTGTTAAAACAATCTAATATGCATTTAGAGTCATTTAGTCATATACCTGTTTCCGCTTCCGTTTTTCAAAACGATATGTTACTTTTCATTTAAATCTTATCAAATTGGTTCTAATATATAAATCGGTGATACAGGAAAAACGGCGAGCGGGATGAGCTGATGAGTTGTCAGTTACGATTATTTTGAGCCGTGTAGTAAAGTTTCAATTTGAATTGAACTCGTTGTGACTTGTAATATGATTATGTAATGTGTGCAATAAACTTGTTTTGTTTATGTTATGTTCATGTTAATTGAAAATGGTTGTGACTTATGTGAAGTGTTGATATTTTGATCTGAGATATCATTTATGTGCTGTATAATTAGGGTATACAGCATTATTTTCGTGGGTTTTAAAGGCACTCGAAAATAATTAGGACTTATTTTCGTGGGTTTGCAGGTGGCCCACGAAAATAAATCCTCAATATTTTCGTGGCTTTTCTGTGGCCCACGAAAATAATGGGCCTTATTTTCGTGGGTTAATAGGTGGCCCATGGAAATAAGTCCCCAATATTTTCATGGGTTCCCAAATGGCCCACGAAATTAGTTCCTTATTATTTTCGTGGGTTTGCATTTACCCACGAAAATAATGGGAATTATTTTCATGAGTTTTGACCAGGCCCACGAAAATAGGTTGGTTTAATTTCATGGGTTCTCTGGCCCACGAAATTACATTTTTTTTCGTGAGCTTTGGTAGGCCGACGAAAATACATTTATTTTCGTGAGCCACCCACGAAAATATTGTTATTTTCATCGGCTTAGTTTCGTGGGCTGGATAACCACGAAAATAAGGTCCAAACCCACGAAAATACATATTTTCGTGGGTTTTGTTCTTATTTTCGTGGGTTCTTGGCCCACGAAAATATATCGTATTGTTGTAGTGCCATCAAGTCGACTCAAGCAAACATGTTTTCGTAAATAAAACAGTTTCCAAAACATGGGATCGATATGGTCAAGGGGCACTGGCCTTGGTCTTATGGCATTTGTTGCTCAGGCGTCTCGAAATCTTGGTGCTGTAGTCCTTCGTAGATAGCTTCCTGAGTTTGTCCTTCTACTCACGACCAGGCACATACAAGATTTACATCAATCAAACATCATGCACAAACTCTACTCAAAATGCAATGGTGCAAATCCTATGGTGTTGTTTTATTAAACTAGTTTGTACGTGTTCTTGCATGTTTTAATGGCTTGCATGGAGTTTTATGATGAACAAGGATGTAAGGATCAAGTGTGGACGTGGTGATGATCTTGACTCAAGATCTAGATCAATACCACCGTCAAAAACCGATCAACACGTGATCTGTCCACAGGAAAAAGCTTCTGTTCGAAGAAAAGCAGATGTGAAAAAAACCGCGATGATGTCGTAAGGTGGTAACGAAGACCTACCTCGGACTTTCTCCTAGCAATGGCAGCAGGACAGTTTGTCAGCTCTCTTCCGGCAACGGCGAGCGTGACGGGGCTCGTCGGTGGTCTCACTGGTGGCTGAACTCCGGCGAAGTGGTTAACTCGGCGAGTTGGTGAAAGTGCATCTAGGCATCCCTTGTGGCTTTTGGTTGATTTATGACAAACAAATAAGACCCTAACAAAATTGTTGAGATGAGCGCAGGTTCTTAAAAGAAATCAGGAAGAAAGCGCAAAAAGAAAGGAGAAGAAGGATCCAAATTTATAAGAGCTCAAGAATTGAAAATATTAAAATATTTAGTATAGAGTGTGTTGGAGAAACACACCCCAAGAGCTCAAGTGGAAGAAATCAAACTAACTGCACAATTTCAGCATGTGCGGACTAGTCCGATATCAACCGGACTAGTCTGATTTTCTTTCTGACCAGAAAACAGACTGGTCCGATATCAGCCAGACAAGTCCGATTTTGTCTCCGGATAGAAAACGGACTAGTCGGCACTACTATGGACTAGTCCGATATATCACAACACTTAGGGTTTTCTACACACCGCACACCGGACTAGTCCAAAGTCAACTACGGACTAGTCCGGACATCACAAATCCTAATGTAACCATTGAAAACCCCACTATAAAAAGAGGTGTACGGCCATACCAACATAACTCTTCAACCCCCTGCGCCGTCAAACCTCCCAAGAGCCCAAAATTCACATCTCTCCACACATTCTAACCCAAAAAGGATCAATTCTTTGGGGATTAGCAATTGATCAATGGAGAGACTTGTTCTACACATCTTGAGCTCTTGGGTTTGATCTCTCGCACACTCTTGTTTGTTAATTGTTTATCTGTTGAGTGTGCTTGGATGTGATAATTCATTGTAATTCTTGGGGAGCCCTCAACTTGTGAGAAGGCCCCTTGTTTGATTTATTCCCCCTTGTGATTAGTGGAAGAGAATCGGCCTTTGTGGCGATTCGACGAGGATAGGGTTGGTGAAGACCCGGTCCTTAGTGGACTCCTCAATGGGGACCTAGATTTCCTTTGTGGAATCAAACCTTGGGATAAACACTTGTCTCCTACTCTTGTTCATTAATTGTTCATCATTTTCTAGTGTATAATCAATCCCTTGAAATTCAGTTCAAACATTAGAATCAAGGTTGATTCCTGTCATTCACTGTATCACTGTTGCAATACACCTAAGTCATCAATTTATTTCCAATGTATAGAGTACTAGAAGTGAACATTGATCAATCTTGGTCTCTCTAGTCCACGTATACCGGACTAATCCGCATGGTACCGGACTAGTCCGATTTTTCTCTGTTTAGAAAACGGACTAGTCCGCACCCTAACAGACTAGTCTGATTTCCAGTATTTGATAAACCTACTAAGTGTTTCAGATTTCAATAAAGAGTCAAAAAGCCTATTCACCCCCCTCTAGGATACCTTCAGTTGGGAGCTAGGGCCTCCAAGTCATCGACTCGGGAGGTGGAAAATAGGTACGTGGTTGCGGCCAGGAGGTTTTGGGTTCTATTTATAAGGGGTGAAAGAAGAGTCCTACTCCGATTGGATTTCAAATAAGAGTCCTAATCAATTTGTTTTGGATCTTAACAACTTATCTCCAATTAATTTGGTGCGGTAGCAACATGGAAATCGTGTCTGTTTCCTCCGTACCGGGTATTCCAGCACGCACAGGAGAAAAACCGCTTAAGAATCTCGTCACCTCTGCAGGGTGAGCTCCGGAGACACCACGTGTCCAGCGGGGGCCGGGCCTCCCTTTTCTTCAGGGGCGAGCTCTGGTTGCGCCACGTGTCTAGCCGGCGGGACCTCCCTCTCCCTCAGAGGCAAGCTCCGCATGCGCCACGGGTCTAGCAGGCGGCACCTCCCCTCTCCTCAGAGGCGAGCTCCGCGTGCGCCATGTGTCTGCCGGGTCGGACCTCCCCTTTATATAGAGGCGAGCTCTGGGGGAACCACGTGTCAATGCCGGACCACCCCTCTCCTCAGAGGTGGGCTCCAAGAATGCCATGTGTCCAGCAGCGCCGGACTTCCTTTCTCCTCAGAGACGAGCTCCGAGGTCGACACGTGTCCATCTGTGTCGGACCTCCCTTCTCCTCGGAGCTGAGCTCTGAGGATGACACGTGCCCAGCAGGAAGGACCTCTTGGAGGCGAGCTCTGAGAGCGACACGTGTCCCGTGGGGCGGACCTCATCCCTTCCGAAGGGGTGAGTTCTGAAGTCGACACGTGTCCCACGGATTGAGCCTCACTTCTTCCGCTGGGAGTAGCTCTGTAGTCAACACGTGTCCAGCGGGGTCGGACCTTGCCCCTTCTCCTGAGGCGAGCTCTGAGCCTGCCACGTGTCCAGAAGTGCCGGACCTCACCCCCTTCGCAGAGAATGAGCTCCGAAGACGCCACGTGGCCAGCGGCCGCGGTAAGTGTCGGCATTGCTCCTTGGCGAATTGAAATTGGCTCTTTTCAGCTATCTTTCTCCCATTTTTATGATTCCTTCCCAATTCTATTTCTTTTATAATGTTTCTCTATATGCAATGCATGAATATGAAATTGAGGGTGTTACAAAACTGTTATGGTGAACAGACGGAGGACGGTGGAGTGCATCGTGCACCATGCTCCTGGGGAAAGCGCGAGCCTTGAATGCACGGTCTGATAACGCACTTCCTTCTTGACTTCTTCAACTCACTGCCCACGACGGATAGTGGACACGTGGCAGCTCCAGAGACTGTGTACACATGGCAGCTCAGGACCTCACCTTAGCGGGGAGGCTTGGTCCGGAGCCAAGGGCACGTGTTGGCTCCGGAGCCCTCCTCAGCAGGGAGGAGGTTTGGAGCCCGGATACACGTTGCAGCTCTGGACCTCACCTCAGTAGGGAGGCTTGGTTCGGGGCCAAGGGAACATGTTGGCTCCGTAGTCCTCCTCGGCAGGGAGGAGTTTCGGATCCCAGATACACATGGCAGCTCCGGACCTCAACTCAGCAGGGAGGCTTGGTCCGGGTCCAAGGGCACGTGTCTGCTCCAGAGCCCTCCTAAGCAGGGAGGAGGTTCGGAGCCCGGATACATGTGACAGCTCCGGACCTCACCTCAGTGGGGAGGCTTGGTCCGGGGTCATGGGCACGTGTCTGCTCCGGTGCCCTCCTCAGCGGGAAAGGGGTTCGGAGCCCAGATACACGTGGAATCTTCGGACCTCACCTCAGCGGAGAGGCCTGGTCTGGGGCCAAAGACACGTGTTGGGTCCGATGCCCTCCTCAGCGGGGAGGAGGTTCAAGGCGCACATACACGTGGAAGCTCCGGACCTCACCTCAGCGGGGAGGTTTGATCCTGAGCCAAGGGCACGTGTTGGCTCTAGAGCTTAGGCGCACGTGGTAGCTCTGGTGTTGACCTCGAGGCCGAGAACACGTGGCCACACTAACGCCCGCCACAGCAGGGAGGCGGAGTCTGGGCTGCCTTTAACCCTCCACGCGGGGGTATCCGGTCTGCAGGGTACCGACGATTACTCTCTTTGTTCTGCATTAAATAACATTTAGAACAGTTAATTTAATTCAAATTGAATTATATTTTTTATCCTAAACATTATTTATTTCCGAATGGAGGGAGTATTACAGTTTCGAAATTGAGTCCAGACTTGTGTGAAATGTTGCATGGCTCTGGTCTCTGGTAACATAGTATGATCGTTCACTCAGCTTATGCTCGTTCGTGTTTGCACTAGCTCTTACTACGGCCATGGTCCTTTGACCTCAATTACCTATTTGAATTTCTCCAAACTTCAGATGAATTTGCACTTCATCTTCAAAATGAGTACGTGAGATTGAGCTCAATAATCTTCAATCAGGTTGGTCGCCGAAGACTTTACCCAGATTCTCTGCTTTTATTTCTCCACTACTAGAAAAAAGCGTTTTCATAAGCGGCTCTAAACGTATTATCACAAAAGGTTTTAAAAACCGCCTCTGACAAAATGCCTGTGAAATTGGACGATTATCACAGCCGGCTGCAAAAACCGCCTGTGAAAATGTATTATCACAGGCAGTCCATTAAAAAACCACCTGTGAAAATGCCTTATCATAGGCTGTTCTTCACAACCGACTGCCAATGATAATGACTTATTACAAGAGGCTGGTTACCACTGACCGCCTGTGATAATTCCTTATCACAGGCAGTTATTCTTTACCACCCTCCTCACCTTATTTGAGTGGCTCTCCAGACTCAGGTACTCCTCAACATAGTTGGACCCAACATGCTCAGTCGTATGCGCGTATGACGCCGTGTGCCGATGAGCAGTTCCGCGTCATCTGCGTGTCCATTGAGCACGGTGAAGAACGACAGCCCATTAGGCCACTTGAGGTCCATGTCCGGCGCTTGTTTCCCACCGGACTCCATCTACTGCTGCTGCTGGTCCATCTTAAAGTGTTGCAAAGGGAAGCAATATCAAGTGATTTCGAAGGGAGAAGTGCGCCTCGCCATATAAGTTAGATACAACACCCACAACATTCCAATGTGGGACAAAAGTTCCCATGCTGGTGCAGGCCCACGGCGCGCTGCTTGCCGACTCATGGGTCGAGATTGCGCGCGGCCCATTGTAAATAACATCTTCACAGATGGTCCGTATTTAAAACCGCCTGTGAGAATATGTATTTTGACAAGCGGTCCGCATTAAAAACCGCTTGTGAAAATATATGAATTTTTACAGGCGGTCATTATTTAAAACCGCCTGTGATAATGGTAAAAATTCATATATTTTCAGAGGCAGTTTTTCTTTACCTGCCGCCTATGATAATATATTATCACATGCGGTTATTATCACCGGTGACTTGGATTGGACATCACAGGGGTCTTTTTTAACATACTGTCTATAAAAACGAGAGGCGTTGAGAAAATGCTTTCTGTAGTAGTGCTCTCATCAATCATGATATTGTACATACTACATCTTGCCGACACATATAAAAACGAGAGAGAGAGAGAGAGGGGTACAATCTTTTCTCTGCAGCACATGCAACTTTCAATTTCTTTTCGACTGCACTATTGGAGGAGAACATGCATCCACACACAAGCGATGAGGACCTAGCTCATATATAATATTCTGTCAGCCTTTAAATGCAATTTCACATGGCACCCTTAGACCAGAACGATGACCTCGCCGAACCAGCACCGTCGAGGAAGAGCGGCTAACGCCATGCAAGAACGGCCGCGGCGGCCAAGGCGCAGAGCATCGGGAGGCAGAGCCCAGAGGCCGTACACGTGCGTCCAGACCCAGACAGGATCGCTTACTCCAGCAGACTATAGTTGTGGACCGGCCCCGGCGGCGCTGGCATCATGCAGTTGCACGTCGGCATGGCATCTGGCAGTTGCACAGCGGTGGAGGTGCGGCTCCCGTCGATGGGTATCTGGCATGGCTCGTGCTGCTGGTGCCGGGGGGGGGGGGGGGGGGCGTGGACGGCGGAGGCGGGGAGTAGTAGTAGATCTGCTGCACGATGGGTCCGCTGCCGACGTCCGCCGCATGAGGGCGTGGCATTAGCGCGGCGAGGATCACAACAAGAAAACGTTCATCGGATACATCTATTTTCGTGGGCCCTCACGAAATTACATATATTTTTGTGAGCCAGCACCTAGCTCTCAAAAATATGGTGTAATTCCGTGGGCTAAATGTAAAGCATACGGAAATAGAATATAATTTCGTGGGCCTGGGAGGTAGCACACGAAAATGAATATAATTTCATGGGTTGGTGAAAATAGCACACGAAAATGGACTAGGGTTCGTCGGTTTTGGACAGACATAGGGATATTTTCGTGGGCCACTTAATAGGCTCACGA
This sequence comes from Neostapfia colusana, assembly GCA_030760725.1. Classification (NCBI taxonomy): domain Eukaryota; kingdom Viridiplantae; phylum Streptophyta; class Magnoliopsida; order Poales; family Poaceae; genus Neostapfia; species Neostapfia colusana. The sequence continues at coordinate 56,391,493 of JASWHV010000009.1, forward strand.
AAATACTTCCAACAATTTCGTGGGCTAACGGAAGCACACAAAAATATTGCACATAATTTCGTGGGTTGCAGGATGCACACGAAATTACAGTATTGTCGTCAGCCTGGAACTTGGCTCACGAAAATGAGTCTTATAATTTTGTCGGCTTCTGAGAGGTCACACGAAAATAACTCATAGTTTCGTCAGCTTCCGACCGGGCACAGGAAACTAGGCATGCATTTTTGTCGGCCGAGGCGCAGCATGCGGAAATAAACGCATATAGGTTTCCAGATCGAGCTTCCTTTTCTTTCTCTCGCGCGAGACCGAGCCGGCCGCCCGCCGTGCTGCCACCCTGGTACCCATTCGCCGTGCTGCAGACGCCGCCTCGGTCGGATCGAGCCGCCACCGCCTCGGCAACCTTCAGCCGCCGCCCTACTCCAGCGCAGCCCGGCGACCTGCCCAGTGCAGCCCAGCGACCGGCGCCGCAGTTCCCCATCGCCCGACACCCACCGGCCCAGCGCTGTACCTCCCGTTGCCTCTTCCCCGGGCTGACCCGGCCGCCACGCCATTGCACGGCGCCGCCCCTCCCCATCGCAGAAGCTCCCTGCCCCGAGATTCGCCTGTTTCCCATGCTGCCCCGGCCGCCACGCCATCGGACGGCGCCACTTGTTGGATTAATCGGGTCGTTGCATTTACCTTTTCTGTTTGCATTTAGCTGAATGTGTAGGATGGCTTGCACCATGCGTGTAGTGCGGCATGACGTGCTCGCATGGCCGCGCAGCATGGCGTGAAGTTTGTTGGTGAATGAGGCATGGAACGAACAGCTCGGATCATGGTGCTGAACTCGCTTGCCCATGGCCACATTATTTGTTTCGATTTCATCTACATAAGCAGTGTTCAATTGTGTGTAAATTAACGCATAACAAAAAATCCTCCAGTGTTCGATCTGCCCCCTCCCCGGCGGTGCTTCGTGTTGTGCCGACCGCAGCTCACTCGGTGCTCTTATCGGGCCAACTCCACCGAATTCATCCTACGTACAAAGTTAATTTTTAATTAATAACTAAAGTTTGTAGTGCAGTTTTCATACCATACCCGAATTGAACCAAGATTAGATGTTTGTGGCTGTTTGTTTTGTAGCCATGACTTCTTTTCTATTTTACAACAATTCACAACATTAAATCATGACTTCTTGCATTAGTGAATTACTCATAAGCTCAAGCTAGACAATGTTGTAGTCCTGTTTGTATAGTTTTTGCAGTGATCGTGCATGTACTATATCCATCTATGCAAGAACAGTGACTAGTAGCTCGCAAGTAATAGATAGCGCTCTTAGAAGCATGGAAAATGTTGCATGATTAATGTGTGTTGTAGAGAAAGTTTATTATAGTCCATGCAAATTTCTTATTTCATCATTTAATACTTTGTTTTTGCGATATTTCTTAGGTCTATGTTCTTGTATTGTATAGTCTAGAACATGGGTGATAATAGACGATAGATGTATGATGGTTGGCAGAAGAATGCTGCGCCTTCAGATAATGGGCCATCAATACTAAGGCATTTATCAGTTGAGCTTTCTCTTTATCGACCAACCATTATTTGAAAGATCAGTGCAACAAGTGTCGTAACTTTTTATGCAAGGAGAAGTTTGATATGGAAAAAGACCTTTGTCGATTTGGTTTTATGCCAAATTATGAAACATGGTATGAGCATGGCAAGTTATATCATAGTAATGTTGATGACAGAGACGATGTGTAACACCCTCAATTTTGATTTCTGCATGCATTCATATTTTATATAGAGGAAACATTTTAAAAGAAGTGGAAACAGAAAAAGAATCGAAAGGATAGCCGAAAAGAGCTAATTCCAGTTCACCGAGAATCGCCAAAGACATTTCCCACGGCCCGATGGCCACGTGGCGCTTTCGGAGCTCATCCCCACGACGGGGGAGAGGTCCGCCGCTAAACTGGCTATGTGGCAGGCTCGGGGCTCGTCTTTGCGGAAGGGGCGAGGTCCGACCCCGTGGAACACGTGTTGCCCCCGGAGCTAGCCTCTGCGGAGGAGCGAGGCCAGCCCCGCAGGACACGTGTCGCCTTCGGAGCTAGTCACTGCGGAAAAGAGAGGACTAGCCGCGTGGGACACGTGTCGCTCTTGGAGCTCACCTCCGAGAGATCCAGCACTACTGGACACGTGTCACCTCTGGAGCTCACCTCCGGGAGGTGCGGTCCTACCGGACACGTGTCACCTCCGGAGCTCACCTCCGGAAAGTCTGACGCTGATGGACACGTGTCGACCTCGGACCTCACCTCCGGGAGGTCCGTCACTGTTGGATACGTGTCGACCTCGGAGCTCGTCTCAGAGAAGAAAGGAAGTCTGGTGCTACTGGACACGTGGCATTCTCGGAGCCTACCTCCGAAGAGAGGGGAGGTCTGGCTCTGACACGTGGCATTCTCGGAGCCCACCTCCGAAAAGAGGGGAGGTCTGGCTCTAACACGTGGCACTCTCAGAGCTCACCTCCGAAGAGAGGGGTGGTCCGGCACTGACACGTGGCGTACACAGATTTCACCTCTAAGGGAGAGGAAGGTCCCGCCCACCAGGACACGTGGCGCACGCGGATCTCGCCTCTATGTAAGAGGGAGGTCTTGCCCGCCTCACACGCGGCACAACCGGAGCCCGCCTCTGCGGAACTGGGAAGCCCAGGCCCCCGCTGGACACGTGGAGCCTCCGGAGCTTATCCCTGCAGAAGGACGCAATTCCGAAGCAGTTTCCCTCTGTAAGTGAGTACCCGTTACTGAGGAAACCGACACAAACTCTTCTACATTGAATAGTGCAACCAATTTGATTGAAAGATGATTTGTTAAGATCCAAACATAAATCAAATAGGACTCTTATTTGAAATCCAATCGGAGAAGGACTCTTCTTTTTCTAGTTATAAATAGAACCCGAAACAACCCCTTGGTCATAACATCTTTTCTAAGCCGACAAGTTAGAAGCCCTAGCCCCAAACTCGCCGAGCTAAACCCCTTTGCCGGAGTTTGACCATCGGAGAGACCGCCGACGAGCCCAGACATGATCGCCATCGCCGGAGGAGAGCCGACGATCTGTTTTTGATAGGAGGAAGGACCTGAAGGAAGTAACATAGGTCTCCATTACCACCTTACGACATCATTGCGGTTTTCTTTGCATCTGTTCTTCGATCCTTTCGAATAGAAACTTTTCCGTGTGGACAGATCACGTGTTGATCGGTTTGATCTAGATCTTGTGATGAGATCATCGCCACGTCCACATTTGATCCTTACACCTCTGTTCATCATAAAACCCCATGCAAACCCATGCAAGCCATGCAAGAACACGTACAAACTGATCTAATAAAACAGCACCATAGGGTTAGCATGCATATGCACCATTGTATCTTGAATAAGGATTGTGTATGATGATTGATTGCTGTAAATCTTGTATATGCGTGATCATGAGTAGAAGGACAAGCTCAGGGAGCTATCTACGACGAGCTACAACAACAAGACTTCGAGACCCAAGAGCAACAGGAGCCACAGGAACAAGGCAAGTGCCCCTTGACTATATTGATCCCATGTTTCTGAAACTGTTTTGTTTGTGAAAAGGTGTATGTGCTTGAGTCAACTTGATGGGAAATCCTTTATAGGAGTTTACTAGTTTTGTTAACCACCCTTGTCGCCAGGAAAGTTGATGAGTCGGGTATGACAAACAAACCCATCGTCCTTGTCGAGCCAGGATAACGCTGAGGGGTGCTGCGTTGCACAGCATCGGATAACGCACGTTAAAGATACAAAGCGGAAGCAAAGTTTTATTACATAAACCAGTTTATGAACATTTTTACAATAAAATAAGTCCAGTCTACACTCGCGGGCGTAGAATATGCATCGAGTTCACGTTCAGCCCGTGAACGTATCCTCGCTAGCACGCACACACACTAACACGGCGGCGTGCACGACTCCCACTCGACAGGGTTCCCCTCCGGGGGTTCCCTCTCCTCCTCGGGAGTCCCTTCCTCATAAACTCCTGCAAAAGCTTCAAACACAAGCAGTGAGCATGATGCCTCTATAAGACTGACCCGTCTCTCCTATACATGAAACTTCTACATGATTGGTTTTAGGGTCCATGAGGTAAAATAAGTTGCAAAAGACTCGCCTAATTATTTGAACCATACATTCAAGTTTTAGCACCAGGTTGTGGAGAACCTTACGCTAAGGCACATGAGAGAGCCGCAATCAAACAAGAAACGCATTTCTCTCATGTACTTTGCCCAAAGTTGAAAAGAACTTTAATTAGCTCTAAACTACCACAAGATATTAACAAGGAAAATATGTCTTTCAAATCAGCAAACTTGTAACATGTATCTAGCCTGTTCTTTCTACGTCACGGTACAGTGAACAAGTGGTACTCACTGACCGTGAGGGACGGCGATGATAATCGATTTACACCTGCAGGGTTACCCGAATAACCCATCACGTACGCCCGTACTCGATGTTACCTACAGCAACCATCTCGGAGGTCGTACGCAACCACCTTTCACCCGTCAGCCAAATATTGAACCGGTCCTATCGTCCCAAGCAAGAGGTCTCTGCACGCGCATCCACAGTGCCGCCAGCCCATTTACACCTCGAGCTCTCAACCTACCCTCTGAACGACAGGCAATGCCTCAATACCCAGCTACCCGAGTTACATCGTTTTCCCGGTTCCCATATAGCTGGTAGGTCTTCGGTACTGTTCTAGCTTGTTCAGCAAGCACGCACACGGCTCGGTCCTCAATCGACATGAGCGGAGCTATAGCACCCAGGCCCCCAAAGTCCTGCTGCCCTTACTCTCCGCTCGGTCTCATTTTTCTTGCCATGTGTTTCATTTGCTATCTTTACCCGAGCGATGTGCCTCTAGCCTATTCTCGCGAGTAGTTCCAACTACTCGACTTGTACCGAATCATACATTATCTTAACATTGCAGTAGCTAAACGGGGTTTTCAATCCTAATACCAACCCATGGTTTTCTTGTCTATGCAATTGGGTTTCAAAGAAGACCTTAATGCAAGAAATAAGTGGGTGCTCAAAGTAAGTTCTCAAAACAGTAAAAAGTTGTAAAATGGGTTAATGCGAATCGGAGCTTGCCTTGCTGCTCTTGGTCGTAGGCTAGCTGCTCTTCCGGAGTGACAAAGTCTAAAACTTCAGGCTCCTCCTCAACCTTAGCGACTACATGAGATAACTTGGATATGTATCAATTTAAATGCATTTGAATTGAATTTAAACTTGTGAAGACTATAAGTCTTACTAGACAGACCTACTGACTATGAAATTTTTACTGTGGTTTAGTTACAACATAAACAGAGACTTGGCCAAGTTTCATTTGCAGCAAAGCTCATTTGAGCTATCCACAAAGAATTATGTACTTGACCTTAATTGGAACTCCTAGGGTGTTCTAGGGATTTTCATGGAGCAAGCCATGACTTTATGAAAACTAGATTTTCAGAGGGTTCTAATGGAGTTGGTTTCACTTAATTTGAATGTTCCTAGCTAAAGATATAAGCTAAACAATTTCAGAGAAATTCTGAAAATGTTTCTGCACATTTTCTATTTTCTCTGGAACAGTTTTATTAATCATACCATTAGGTGGATCAAATGAGATGAAATGGATCTGAAATTTCTATGGTAGCTCAGGGATATTTTGGTGAACATCCCAGCAAAATTTTAGAATTTTCCTCCAAAGGATTCTCTAGTTAAAATACTAAACAGTTTAAATTTTGCAGAATTAATTCTGGATAAATAAAGATTTTCATAGGGTGAAACTTGACCCACTAGAAAGTACTCAGAGAGCTGAATACAAAAAATTTTTGTTCACTCGATTTGGAGTTTCCTAGCCAAAGTTATGTGGGTTTGAAGTTTGAACTAAATCTGAAAATCGGGAAAAAGTTTAAACCGCTGCGCACGGGACCGGGGCTACGTGTCAACTTCTCAGCGGTCGATACCCAGGGCTACGGAATCCTTCGCGCGCAGCCGCACCCAATCCGGTGCCACAGAAGATCCCGGGGTTTAAAATATCGGCCGCTGACACGTGGGATCAGGGGCTTCGTCTACCTCTGGCCTTCCGCGCTCGGCCGCCACGACCCCTCGCCAGAGAGCTCGCTGGTGGCCTCTGTCGTGCGCCAAACTCCATGATATTGGCTGCCTCTGCCTAAATACATCGGGGGAACACGTTGCTGGGTTCAGCTCATCACGACAATCACCGGAACACGGCCGGCGACGAGCGGCGGCTTCGGAAGAACTTCGGTCCTGTCGGCCGGACTTCCTAGCACCCCAAACGATCGAGCAAAAGGCCATAGAGCATCAGTGGACCCTATGAAAGACCGACATAAGATCGAAGCAGCTCGGAGGAGGTCCTAGGTAGTCTCTCACCATGCGCCCGACGCTTCCCGAGCCATCCGCCTTTGGGAAGCTCGGAAATACGCCATGTACAGGGGTTCTCATGCTAGAGGTTGTGAAGGCAACTTGTGCGCCACTGAGTCTAGTTCGTGTAGGAATGGTTTGAGACTCTCTAAAAATTTCTGGACAGTGAATTTGGTGGATCCGCACCCGAGGGTCGGTCTGCGCCGAGTGAATGGGGAAACTGAAATTCATCTCCAGTGATCAAACACTCAGGCTGTTGTTCGGGGGTGAGCAGCACCAGCCTCTAACGCGTCCGAGGACGCCTTAGCTTGGGTGTGACATGCTCCTGTTCGGGCTGTCCACGGGAGCCCGAGGTGTGGCGAACTTAGGTCACCGAAAAGAACTCTGGTATGGTTGAGATCATCCGAGTTCAGCTAGTTTCCAACAACGGGGAAGGAGAAGGAGATCCTCTAGTACCGTTTTGCAGCTTGGAGGGAGTGGAGAGGCTGTGATCGCGGGCTTTTCTGATCAACCGAGCGAGCGGCGGCGAGGTGATGCTTTTCTTACGCGAGAGCGAAGAAACGATCGATAACGCCTCGGTTTAGCTCAGCTGCGGGGATAAGAGGGAGGGTGAGGCGGTTCAGTGGTCGGGAGCGGCAACCAGCTGCTGTCCCGACTGCTCCTCGCCGTGGCGGCAGCCCGAGCCGGTGCAAGAAACCGAGCTGAGTCCCTCAGTCAGTTGCTTTGGCTATTGAGGCTTACATGTGGGCCCCACCTGAGGTTTAACCTCTGAAATTAAATTTTCCCCACTGCTCTAAACAGTACAGACCCAAATACCCACCCATTTTTGAATTATCAACCAAAAGCCCATTTGAAGTTGATAGCTCAAATTGTGAAGTGTTTGAATTAATTTTCATCACATATGCAGATTGAAATTCAAATTGAGTTTGAATTTGCTAAACTTAGATCATGTGAAGATCAACTCGAAATGGAGTGAAAATTGGTGGGTGAGCTCACAAATATGTGCTGAGTAAGAATATGCCTCCCACTTTTGAATTCATGGGATGGAAGTAGTTTGAATTTGAGTTCAAACTACCCTCTTTCTATTATACTCAAAAAGATAGCAAAAGGGTTTGGATTTGGGCGAAATTTAGCATGGACACTCCTAGCAAGGTGTAGGAGTTTTTCATATGCCCAGCCCCTATATGATGCATGTGGGAAATGCCACTTTTGCATTTTGTAAGTCTATTCTCTAATGAGCATATTGATGGTGTTTACTTGCTCTTCAAATGTATTTATCAAGTTTCTTCAAATGAAGTGTGTGGGTGGTGATGAACACTTTGATTATGTGCCAAAAACTTAGGCCCTTACATTCCCCCCCCCCTTAAAATATTCTCGTCCCAAGATTATAAAGTGAAAATGAGAGAGAGGAAGGTGGAAAAATTACCGTATATGCGATGTGAAAAAGTTGGGGTAGTTCGCGCGAAGAAATCCTTCGCTCTCCCATGTCGCTTCGTCTAAGGAGTGATTACTCCATAGAACTTTGTAGAACCACAACGTACGGTTGTGTGTGGTTTGAGCCTTTTCATCAATAATCTGAACCGGTTCCTCCCGATACGTGAGATCCGGTTTCAGTTCTTCTATATCCTCCAGCTGAATGGTAGTTGATAGCTTGAGACACTTCCTAAGCTAGGAAATGTGAAAGACGTCGTGCACACCAGAGAGTGGTTCTGGTAAATTCAGCCGGTATGCTACTGATCCACATCTTTCGGTAATCTGAAATGGACCGATGAATCGGGGGTGCTGTCACACCCGGTTTTTCCGAAGAACAACCAAGTGAATATCACATGTATGCCAGGATCATTTTCTCATACATGTGATGACAAATAGTGAAGCATCATTTATTACAAGCCAGGTGTCGAATATAAGTAAGTCTTACATAGTAAATGTCTCGTTGGACAATAGTAAGTTCATCACAAGTAAATAAACTAGCAGCGGAATATTATTCTTTAGGGCTCCATCACAGGCGTTGCCCGGGGGTCTTCATGAACCTAAAAGCCTTCCTCGGGGCCAAAATCTTGGTCATTATACACCACCTCATTATCTTGACCTGAGCAGCAATATAAACCAACAAATATGCAAGGTTGAGTACCAATGGTACTCAGCAAGTGTGGGAAAATCATATCATGCATGGCTAGAACAAGGAGAGGTTGAACTCATGGTTAAAGCACTACGCAATTAATACCTATCACCTTAGCTCATTAAGCACCTACATTACTACACAGGTGAAATGGTCCCAATCTCCCATCCCATCATTATAATCCAATAACCATAACATCATTACCAATGTTAAGCTCCCCGCTTAACTTCCAAAACCATCAATCCTCTAATCATGAATAAGTCCAGGCCGCTCTTAACCGTGAGCACGGCTGTCAAGACAGTTTTGACTCTGCAGAGTTTGTACCACTGTACCCACAAGTAGTGATTTCATCCCCCGTTGCCGGGTGGACTAAAAGAACCTCCATTATGCCAGTGGCTACGTTCCACATTCACACTTCCCAGGTGTGTGGCCAAGAGATCACTACGAAGCCTTTACAAAGGGATTCCCGATGAGCGTGGGCCCACTGAGGTTTCACCCCTAACAGCATACAAGAGGCTCCAACCCCGCTGCAGTGGCCCCCTCTTGAGCCTTGCGGTTCATACGGTAGTCCAGCTGACACCTACTCCCCGCACCATCCAACACACCCATACTACGCCGGGGATACACCTAATTAATTGGCTAAGCTGCCCCATCTCAGCATGTGGTTGGCACTGTAAAGCCGGGTTACATGCTCCATGAACCGGTCCTTAGGATCCAGGCAAGTACTAAACACAAACCCAAGTCTCGTGCACCCAGCACACAACCAAAACATCCAACTTGCCTTGATCCCTACCTCTACATAACTCACAATGTCTCATTCAAGAGTATGGTATAATAAACTGATGATCTCATATCCCAAATATCCCATTCTAAGCATGGCTAAGCATATGCATGTGTATAAATGACATGACAAAATAAATCCCAACCCAAGCTTCAAGGAAACAAGGTAATGCAATTCTAGGGAAACTTCCTAGCATGGGTTTCATATTTAACTTGACAATGCAAATAATTCTATCTACACATCCTAGCATGGGATCAAAGTGGTCAAGGACACTTGCCTCCTTCTTGCTGCTCTTGAAATGGGTATTCCTGGTCTTGGAATTGAATAACTTGTTCTTGAACAGGTTCTACTTCATACCATCACACATAGCAAAAGAAAAACAACAATCCATAAGACATAATTCACACTTACACTTCATACAAACCACACATTCATATTTATAAAAATTCTTTACCATTATATGTGTTGTGGTTACTTTATGTGTGGTTAAGTTGTGACTTGCATGCACTTTTAACCATGTATATATGATTCCTACTTTTGTGTCCACATTTATACTTGCATACAATGTGCCTTCACAATTTCTATCAACCCTAAATTGAATTCTTTGTATTTTAGAAACTCCATTTATCATTTACTAGTTTCTATATTTTCAGATTTATATTCCTATGCATAATTGTGTATTTTATTATTAAATTAGTAATACACATCACCTAAACTGATTAGGTTCTGGTCCTAAATAATTTAAAATCATATTTTGACCATGGCCTCTGATGTAAACTATTTCATAATTAGTTTCCCTATTTTTCTTTAACTATTCTTTAGTTTAAAATGTGTCCCTATACTATTAAATGTGAATAATAGATGAAACAGATTTATTTCAGCCCAAAAATATATTTTTATCTCACTCCAAAGTTTTCTAAGTACTGAGAAAGTTTTTAATAAATTTTGACAATTATGTTTGTCCCCCTTTTTAATTTTTAAACACTAGTTACATAATCAATTTTCTAAATTAAATACTAAACAGGGCTAAAAAGTAAACTCACCCCATTACAGGGTCTATAATATTATTTTCATAATTTCTAGGGGTCTAGCTACACTTATCAGAGGTGTTTTTCTTAATTTCTATTAAGTCCAGGGGCTAAAACTGATTTTTAAATGAATTTACATGATTTTCTGGAGTTCCAGGGGCTAGATCTGAAGTTTCCGGGGCTAGCTCTCAATTCCAGAGAACCCCAGGGGGTAGCACGTAAGAACTCCAGTCTTTATAACGCGGGGTCGACGTGGACCGTCCGATTTTAAACCGACGGCTGAGATTATAAGATCGAACCGGTACGCAGGGTTTTAAAGTCTACCGTGCGATTTAAAATAAACGGCGCACATGTGGCCACGTCGCTCTGATCGAACGCGCGCGGCGCTGCCGGCGGCGCACGGCGGCGGGAAGCGGCGATCTCGCTGGAAAGTTTCGGATCCTCGAGAATTCTGCCTAGAACTGTGATCTTATGGCCTAGATCGGTAGAGGGGAGGTCAGGGATCTCACCTCGGGGGTTTTCTCGAGCTCGGGGGTCCTGGAAAGTGATCGGCGGCGAGGTCCGAGGCAAAACCACGGCGAAGCTCGTCGGCGCTGTGTTTGCACCGCAACTCTCCGAGTTTTCTGCACCTGCAAAGTTCCCCGGAGGCGGTGGATCAAAACCAGCGAGTTAGATCAGAGTTTCCGAGCTTAGATCGGCCAGAATTCACCGGCGAAGTCTCGGTGCTCACCGGAGTGAAAATCGGCGATCGCGTGGGAAAAACTGATCGGATCGGGGGTTTTTATAGCCGGGGAAGGGCGGTGGGTCTGTTGTGATCGAGTTGGAGTCCTCTGGGTCCAGAATTCGGCTGCGGGACGCGGTTTCCAGATCGGTTGCGATCGCGCGCGCGGGAGAGAGTCTGGGGTCGCGGGGTTAGGGATGACATGTGGGTCCCACCCGTCAGCGAGGGGCAGCGCGGCGCGCGCGGGGGCGGGCTGGCGCGGGGGTTTGCTGGGCCGGCTGGCGGTTTCGGCCCACTGGCCAGTTTTTTTCCTGATTTCCTTTTTCTTTTTCCATTTCTTTTCTGTTTTGGGTATAATTTGAATTCCAGTTTGAATTTGAATTTTTCCAAAACATGCAACACGTCCAAAAATTTCTAAATTCCCCTCTGAACATGGTTTAGGGTTTTAAATCAAAATTTGGGTTTTGACTAAAAATTTGGGGTGTTACAGCTCTACCCCCCTTAAAAGAAATCTCGTCCTCGAGATTGGTGTTTCTAAGAAAACAATTCCGGAAATTGTGCCTTGAGCTCATCTTCCCGTTCCCAGGTGGCTTCCTCTTCTGAGTGATGCTTCCACTGCACCTTGCACATCCGGATTCTTTTATTTCTGGTGAGGCGTTCCATCGTCTCCAAAATCTTGTATGGTTGCTCGGCATAAGACAAATCTTCAGCTACATCCACTTCATTCATGGGCAACACCTCCTCAAGCGTCCTCAGACATTTCTTGAGTTGTGACACATGGAATACATCGTGCACATCTGATAGATGAACCGGTAACTCTAGTTGGTACGCCACTTCGCCTTTTCTTTCCAAAACTTGAAAGGGTCCGATGTATCGAGGTGACAACTTCCCTTTCACCTTGAACCGACGAAGTCCTCTGATAGGGGACACCTTGAGATAAACATAGTCTCCCACGTTGAAAACGAGTTCTCTTCTTCGTACATCAGCATAACTCTTCTGGCGTGTTTGTGCTATCCTCAAGTTGTTGCGAATCTCCCTCACCTTCGCTTCGGCTTCTTGTAGCACTTCTGGACCAAACACTTTACTTTCTCCTGTTTGGTTCCAAAATAGGGGAGTTCTGCACTTCCTTCCATACAAAGCTTCAAACGGTGACATCTTCATACTAGCTTGATAGCTGTTGTTATAGGAAAACTCCGCATACGGTAAGTTCTTGTCCCAACTCCTATTGTTTTTAAGTGCACATGCTCTTAACATATTTTCAAGGATCTGATTGGTTCTCTCCGTCTGCCCGTCAGTTTGGTGATGATAGGCAGAGCTGAAATTCAGATGGGTTCCCATGGTTTCATGCAACGTTTGCCAAAACCTCGAGGTGAACTGTGTCCCTCGGTCCGACACTATCTTCTTTGGCACTCCATGGTAACACACAATCCTTGACATGTACAATTCTGCCAATTTGGATCCGCTGTAGCTTTCTTTCACAGGAATGAAATGAGCTACCTTGGTTAGCCTATCAATAATGACCCATATTGAATCATACCCGGATTGGGTCCTAGGCAATCCCACGACAAAATCCATGCTGATTTCTTCCCATTTCCATTCAGGTACTTTGAGTGGTTGCAATAATCCCGCGGGTCGTTGATGTTCTGCTTTCACCAACTGACATGTGTCACATAGGGCAACATGTTCCGCGACATCTCGCTTCATGCCATACCACCAATACCTGCTCTTGAGGTCCTGGTACATCTTCGTACTCCCAGGATGAATGGAATAGTCAGGATCGTGAGCCTCCTTCAAAATTAATTCACGGATCTCTTTTACTTCTGGCACACAGATCCTTTTCCCGTGCCACACCGTTCCTTGTTCATCCTCTCTAAAACCAGGAGCTTTATTTTCCTTAATGAGCTGTTTGATCTCTTGTATCTTCTCATCATTGTTTTGGCCCTCGAGTATGTCTTGCTCGAGTGTGGAGTCCACTTCCATGGCTATGGCTTCACCACTATTTACTAGACATAGATTGAGCCTTATAACCTCGTCCTTCAATTCTGCAGGCATGTCCTTCAAACACAACTTATTGACCTGCACTTTCCGACTCAAAGCATCGGCCACGACGTTTGCTTTTCCGGGATGATAGTTGATGCCCACATCAAAGTCATTGATTAGCTCTAACCATCTCCTTTGTCTGAGGTTGAGATCTGGTTGTGTGAATATGTACTTCAAACTCTTATGATCCGTATATATCTCTGTCCTCTTCCCCATCAAATAGTGCCGCCAAATTTTCAACGCGTGTACCACTGCAGCTAGTTCTAGGTCATGTGTAGGATAGTTCTTCTCGTGCTTCCGAAGCTGCCGGGATGCATATGCCACGACATGTCCTTCTTGCATGAGAACACATCCCAACCCATTTCCAGAGGCATCGCAGTACACTGTGAAATTCTTCTGCATATCTGGCATAACCAGCACTGGGGCCGTTGTCAATCTCTTCTTTAGCTCCTGAAAGCTCGTATCGCACTGTGGCGTCCAGGTGAATGTGATTCCCTTTTCCAAAAGTTTGGTGAGAGGTCTCGAGATCCTGGAGAATCCCTCAATAAACCGTCGATAGTATCCAGCCAATCCCAAAAAGCTTCGAACTTCCCCGACATTTTCAGGGGTTTTCCACTTCTGGATATCCTCGATTTTGGCGGGATCTACGGAGATTCCTCCCTCCGAGATTATATGTCCTAAAAAGGGAACTCTCTTCAGCTAAAACTCACACTTGCTCAACTTGGCATATAGTTGGTGTTCTCTCAGCCTCTGTAACACCAACCTTAGATGTTTCTCATGTTCTTCTTCATCTTTGGAGAAGACGAGAATATCATCTATGAAAACCACCACAAACTTGTCCAAATATTCCATGAATACCTTGTTCATGAGGTACATGAAATATGCCGGGGCATTGGTTAGCCCGAAAGGCATGACAGTGTATTCATACAGTCCGTACCGAGATACGAAAGCTGTCTTGGGAATATCTGATTGCCTTATCTTGAGTTGGTGGTACCCCGACCTGAGATCAATTTTCAAGAACACACAAGCTCCCCTCAACTGATCAAACAAGTCTTCAATGCGAGGCAATGGGTACTTGTATTTGATGGTTACCTCATTCAAGGCACGGTAATCCACGCATAACCTTTGGGTTCCGTCTTTCTTGGGCACAAATATCACCGGAGCTCCCCATGGTGAGGAACTAGGGCGAACATACCCCTTCTCCGTCAATTCTCTCAAATGATCCTTGAGCTCTTCTAGCTGCTTGGAGTCCATTCGATAAGGTCTCATGTATATCGGGGCTGTTCCCGGTACTAGCTCAATTGCGAATTCCACGTCGCGGTCGGGAGGCATACCTGGCAATTCCTCCGGAAAAACATCTGGATATTCCCTGATAGTCCTGATTTCCTCAACTTTCACTTCCACTTGATTTAATTTGATGTCCCTCTTAGGCTCGTGTATCGTTATGAACTTTACTCTTGTGCCATTGGGGTGAGTTAGTTCCACCGTTCTGGTCGAACAATGGATGATTCCTTTATGTTTGGTCAACCAATCCATACCCAAAATAATATCTATCCCTTGTGAATCTATCACTATGAGGTTAGCAGTAAATACTACCCCATTAATGTCTAGGCTCACTTTGGGACACACTTGTCTTGTCCTTATTTCTCCACCTGGAGAGTTTACCGCTAGCATATGGTTCATTTGTGTGGTTGCTAGGTCATGCTTCTTAACAAACCCTTGAGCAATGAACGAGTGGGTAGCACCAGAATCAAACAGCAGAGTTGCAAGGTGTAAATTGGCAGGAAACTTACCAACTACCACATCGGGCGCCTCTTGTGCTTCCTCCATAGTGACGTGGTTCACCCGTCCTCTCACTACATTCTGCTGTTGTGGCGGCGCAGGCTTCTTCTTCGGGCACTTATGGGCATAGTGCCCCACTTCACCACAGCTAAAACATTGCACCCCAACCTTAGGTGCTTGGCCTTTGTTGTCTTGGGGTTGGTTCGGGGGTCCTTGTACTGCTGGTCGAGGTGGATATGCGGGGCGAGGCTGCTGCACAAACTGACGTTGCGGCTGTGCTGGTGCTGCGGGAGGCCTGTAGTTTGGGTTGTACCCTCTTGGTGCTGAATAGGGTACCGCAGCACGGCTTGTCTGCCCCGTAGGTTGCTGCATCATACGTGGGCGGGTGTTGCTCCCTGAGGCTTGATGTGACCACCAAGCCTTCCTCTTATTCTCATTTTCCAGGGCCTTTAGCTTCCTTTCCACCACAAAGGCTCTGTCCACCATCTTTTGAAAACTTTCATACTCATTGGAGGACATTGCACACTGCATCTCTGCGGTAAGTCCTTCCACGAAACAATCTTGTTTCTGCTCATCCGTCTCTATGTCTCGTGGAGCATAACGGGACAGTTGAGTAAATTTAGTGAGGTATTCCCTCACAGTCATGTTTCCCTGCTGCAGTCCCAGAAATTCCTTCCTCTTGTTTTTGAGTTCACCTCTTGGGATGTAATGGTTGCGGAAGCTACGCTTGAACTCTTCCCAAGTGATGTTCTCAGGGTCATGATGGGCGGCCACGTAGGCGGTCCACCAATCAGCAGCAGGTCCCTGCAATTGATGAGAGGCAAACAGCACCCTCTCATACCCTTGGCATTGAATAATCCTCATCTTACTTTCAATGGTCTTCAGCCAATCATCTGCCTCCAGAGGTTCAGCAGCACTTGCAAACTTTGGAGGTTGAGTTCCTAGAAACTCACTCAACCTTGGTTGGCGTGGTGCAGCTTGTGGAGGTGGAACTTGATGCAAGTTGGCCACCACTTGAGTCAAGTTCTGGATAAGCTGATTTTGATTCTCCAGCATTTGGTGGAGAGGATCAACTTCTTCACGGCGACCACCCCTGTCCGGGCCTCCAGAAAGATGAGGGTTGCATGCCTCATCATTGTTGTTGGCGGGGTTGGCAGCACGTCCTTTTCCTCTTCCGGCCATCTGGCAGAATCAACCAATGTTAATTTTGAAAGCATTGAGTATCATCTTACTACTTTCACTTGTTTGTACTTTGAAGTGTTGAGGCTTGGTTATACTTTTCTGAGGGTTCATTTCTCACACAAAACAATTGCAATATTATTTCATGTGGGTTCACACACCAAAGCAAAACAATCTGAAGACGAGGCTGTGGACAATTGCTCATGGCTTCCACAACTCACGTCACACACCAAGCATTATCACACCATTTAACTACATAACGACTCGACTTCTCGACCTCTTGTTAGCTAGGGGAAAGACTCTACACTACTCGTCCTCTTGAGCTGGCTCCTCGGGATCTTCCTCCTCATTTCGGCTACCTTCTGACTCTGCTTTGGGTGGGGAGGCGGCTGGTGGAGAGGTGCGACGACGCCTGATTGCTCGGCGATCCGGGGAGTCAGGTGTCCATGGATCACTCACGGTGACACACAGTTCATTCCCATCTCCTCTTTCTCTCGCCTTTAAGCAAGCTCGCAGCAACGCCTCCGTTTCCTTCAGGGTGTCTCGAACATCCTGAAGCTCTTGTTGACACTCCTGCAGTCGAGTGCTGAGCATAGCAGCATCCTCCAAGCACAAGTCCATGTGCTCATGGGAAGTCCCTTGCTGCACCGGTGGGTACTTGTACTCCGTGGTACCACTCTCACGTTGGAGGACATACATGTACTCAGTTTTATCCAAGTGGCGACGATAGATGTGACTCTGGCAGGTGATGGCCTCCCAGGTGACATCTCTCTCCGTGTCAACTTGTGTTGCTCGACAAGATGGAGAGTGGTGAATCTTAAGGAGCTGATTCTCGTGTATAATCCTCATCTCCGAACTCCATTCTTCCCTCTTCTCATGGATGGTCCTGGTGGAGTTATAGTGGATGATGAGCTTGCCCGTGTTGCCTGCGGCTTCGAGCATACGTCGAAGACGGCGCAACAAATCTCCTACGGCCAATCCGTAGGAAAGGTACGTCACTGGACGACTCTCCTCTCTTTCGGCAAGGGCAACTACGGGAACTCTCCCTCCTGTGGACTTACGAGCGGTGCGAATCATGCGAACCATCTAAAACAAAAGAACTTAAAATTAGGTTAGATAATTTCTCAAACAAAACCCTGTTTTGAATGAAAGTTGGGGTAAGATGAAGAAAATGACTCCTTTAATAACACTTTTCCACCCACAACTTGGAAAATAGTTTTTAAGAAAATAGGGCCCTTAAATACGTCCATTTCTACCTAGGTCCACGTTCCTACGGGCAACCTTGGCTCTGATACCACCTCTGTCACACCCGGTTTTTCCGAAGAACAACCAAGTGAATATCACATGTATGCCAGGATCATTTTCTCATACATGTGATGACAAATAGTGAAGCATCATTTATTACAAGCTAGGTGTCGAATATAAGTAAGTCTTACATAGTAAATGTCTCGATGGACAATAGTAAGTTCATCACAAGTAAATAAACTAGCAGCGGAATATTATTCTTTAGGGCTCCATCACAGGCGTTGCCCGGGGGTCTTCATGAACCTAAAAGCCTTCCTCGGGGCCAAAATCTTGGTCATTATACACCACCTCATTATCTTGACCTGAGCAGCAATATAAACCAACAAATATGCAAGGTTGAGTACCAATGGTACTCAGCAAGTGTGGGAAAATCATATCATGCATGGCTAGAACAAGGAGAGGTTGAACTCATGGTTAAAGCACTACGCAATTAATACCTATCACCTTAGCTCATTAAGCACCTACATTACTACACAGGTGAAATGGTCCCAATCTCCCATCCCATCATTATAATCCAATAACCATAACATCATTACCAATGTTAAGCTCCCCGCTTAACTTCCAAAACCATCAATCCTCTAATCATGAATAAGTCCAGGCCGCTCTTAACCGTGAGCACGGCTGTCAAGATAGTTTTGACTCTGCAGAGTTTGTACCACTGTACCCACAAGTAGTGATTTCATCCCCCGTTGCCGGGTGGACTAAAAGAACCTCCATTATGCCAGTGGCTACGTTCCACATTCACACTTCCCAGGTGTGTGGCCAAGAGATCACTACGAAGCCTTTACAAAGGGATTCCCGACGAGCGTGGGCCCACTGAGGTTTCACCCCTAACAGCATACAAGAGGCTCCAACCCCGCTGCAGTGGCCCCCTCTTGAGCCTTGCGGTTCATACGGTAGTCCAGCTGACACCTACTCCCCGCACCATCCAACACACCCATACTACGCCGGGGATACACCTAATTAATTGGCTAAGCTGCCCCATCTCAGCATGTGGTTGGCACTGTAAAGCCGGGTTACATGCTCCATGAACCGGTCCTTAGGATCCAGGCAAGTACTAAACACAAACCCAAGTCTCGTGCACCCAGCACACAACCAAAACATCCAACTTGCCTTGATCCCTACCTATACATAACTCACAATGTCTCATTCAAGAGTATGGTATAATAAACTGATGATCTCATATCCCAAATATCCCATTCTAAGCATGGCTAAGCATATGCATGTGTATAAATGACATGACAAAATAAATCCCAACCCAAGCTTCAAGGAAACAAGGTAATGCAATTCTAGGGAAACTTCCTAGCATGAGTTTCATATTTAACTTGACAATGCAAATAATTCTATCTACACATCCTAGCATGGGATCAAAGTGGTCAAGGACACTTGCCTCCTTCTTGCTGCTCTTGAAATGGGTATTCCTGGTCTTGGAATTGAATAACTTGTTCTTGAACAGGTTCTACGTCATACCATCACACATAGCAAAAGAAAAACAACAATCCATAAGACATAATTCACACTTACACTTCATACAAACCACACATTCATATTTATAAAAATTCTTTACCATTATATGTGTTGTGGTTACTTTATGTGTGGTTAAGTTGTGACTTGCATGCACTTTAACCATGTATATATGATTCCTACTTTTGTGTCCACATTTATACTTGCATACAATGTGCCTTCACAATTTCTATCAACCCTAAATTGAATTCTTTGTATTTTAGAAACTCCATTTATCATTTACTAGTTTCTATATTTTCAGATTTATATTCCTATGCATAATTGTGTATTTTATTATTAAATTAGTAATACACATCACCTAAACAGATTAGGTTCTGGTCCTAAATAATTTAAAATCATATTTTGACCATGGCCTCTGATGTAAACTATTTCATAATTATTTTCCCTATTTTTCTTTAACTATTCTTTAGTTAAAAATGTGTCCCTATACTATTAAATGTGAATAATAGATGAAACAGATTTATTTCAGCCCAAAAATATATTTTTATCTCACTCCAAAGTTTTCTAAGTACTGAGAAAGTTTTTAATAAATTTTGACAATTATGTTTGTCCCCCTTTTTAATTTTTAAACACTAGTTACATAATCAATTTTCTAAATTAAATACTAAACAGGGCTAAAAAGTAAACTCACCCCATTACAGGGTCTATAATATTATTTTCATAATTTCCAGGGGTCTAGCTACACTTATCAGAGGTGTTTTTCTTAATTTCTATTAAGTCCAGGGGCTAAAACTGATTTTTAAATGAATTTACATGATTTTCTGGAGTTCCAGGGGCTAGATCTGAAGTTTCCGGGGCTAGCTCTCAATTCCAGAGAACCCCAGGGGGTAGCACGTAAGAACTCCAGTCTTTATAACGCGGGGTCGACGTGGACCGTCTGATTTTAAACCGACGGTTGAGATTATAAGATCGAACCGGTACGCAGGGTTTTAAAGTCTACCGTGCGATTTAAAATAAACGGCGCACATGTGGCCACGTCGCTCTGATCGAACGCGGGTGGCGCTGCCGGCGGCGCACGGCGGCGGGAAGCGGCGATCTCGCCGGAAAGTTTCGGATCCTCGAGAATTCTGCCTAGAACTGTGATCTTATGGCCTAGATCGGTAGAGGGGAGGTCAGGGATCTCACCTCGGGGGTTTTCTCGAGCTCGGGGGTCCTGGAAAGTGATCGGCGGCGAGGTCCGAGGCAAAACCACGGCGAAGCTCGTCGGCGCTGTGTTTGCACCGCAACTCTCCGAGTTTTCTGCACCTGCAAAGTTCCCCGGAGGCGGTGGATCAAAACCAGCGAGTTAGATCAGAGTTTCCGAGCTTAGATCGGCCAGAATTCACCGGCGAAGTCTCGGTGCTCACCGGAGTGAAAATCGGCGATCGCGTGGGAAAAACTGATCGGATCGGGGGTTTTTATAGCCGGGGAAGGGCGGTGGGTCTGTTGTGATCGAGTTGGAGTCCTCTGGGTCCAGAATTCGGCTGCGGGACGCGGTTTCCAGATCGGTTGCGATCGCGCGCGCGGGAGAGAGTCCGGGGTCGCGGGGTTAGGGATGACATGTGGGTCCCACCCGTCAGCGAGGGGCAGCGCGGCGCGCGCGGGGGCGGGCTGGCGCGGGGGTTTGCTGGGCCGGCTGGCGGTTTCGGCCTGCTGGCCAGTTTTTTCCCGATTTCCTTTTTCTTTTTCCATTTCTTTTCTGTTTTGGGTATAATTTGAATTCCAGTTTGAATTTGAATTTTTGCAAAACATGCAACACGTCCAAAAATTTCTAAATTCCCCTCTGAACATGGTTTAGGGTTTTAAATCAAAATTTGGGTTTTGACTAAAAATTTGGGGTGTTACAGGTGCCAACTTCCCCCTAACCCCGAATCTATTCACGCCCTTCATTGGAGACACACGTAGGTATACGTGATCCCCGACTTTAAACTGTAATGGGCGTCTTCTCCAGTCCGCATATTGTTTCTGTCAGGATTGAGCGGTTTTTAGGTTCGCTTGAATCAGCCGAACCTTTTCCTCCGCGTTGTTGACAATATCAATCCCGAAGGTAACCATTTCGCCAGACTCCCACCAATTCAGTGGTGTGCGGCATTTTCTCCTGTATAGCGCCTCGTAAGGCGCCATCTTGATGCTGGCTTGGTACCCATTGTTGTACGAGAACTCGGCCAATGGCAAGTGATCATCCCAATTCTTGCCGTGGTTGATAGCGCAAGCTCGTAGCATATCTTCAAAAATTTTATTTACCTGCTCAGTTTGCCCATCCGTCTGCGGGTGATATGCTGAACTACGGATCAGCTTCGTCCCCAATGCAGCATGTAGCTGCTCCGAAAAACGGGACACAAATAAAGTGCCCTGATCCGATATGATGGTGCGGGGTACGCCGTACAAGCATAGGATCCGTGAGATGTACAATTCAGCATACTTCTTGGCGTTGTAGTTTGTGTTGACCGGGATGAAATGGGCAACTTTGGTGAGCCGGTCGATGATCACCCACACAGAATCATGTTTCTGAAAAGTGGTGGATAAACCGATGATGAAGTCTATGCTCACATCCTCCCACTTCAAGGCAGGAACGCCCAGTGATTGTAGCAGTCCCGGTTTCCGCATATGATCTGCCTTCACCCTTCGACAAGTATCACACTCGGACACGTACTTTGCGATCTCCCGCTTCATCAGTGTCCACCAAAACTTGCTTCTGAGTTCTTGATACATTTTGTTGCTGCCGGGGTGAATAAAAAACTTTGACAAGTGAGTCTCATCAAAGATTTTCTTCCGTAACTCCGGGTTACGGGGTACGACGATCCGGTCCTTGAACCATAGGATGCCGTCTCCGTCTTTCCGGAAACATTTCAGCTCCCCACTGTCTACACGTCTCCGCAAATGCGACATGCCCTTGTCATTTTTTCTGAGCTGCCGCTATCTCTTCACGGATGGTGGGGATCAAAGCTAAGTTGTAGAGAGCTCCATGTGGAATCACATGCAATGGTGTCTCGCTCTCTTCCAACGGTGTGATGGTCAGATTGTTGACGTGTGACTTACGACTCAGCGCATCCGCCACTATGTTTGCCTTGTCGGGGTGATAATGGATCTCTATTTCGTAATCCTTTATCAATTCTAACCATCTTCGTTGCCTCATGTTCAGCTCCTTCTGAGTGAATATGTACTTGAGGCTTTTGTGGTCGGTATATAGATGTACGAGGTTACCGAGTAGGTAGTGCCTCCACATTTTAAGTGCGAGCACCACGGCAGCGAGCTCCAAGTCGCGAGTTGGATAATTCTGCTCATGGTTTCTGAGCTGCCATGATCCATACGCGACCACCCATCGGTCTTGCATCAGCACACATCCGAGCCCAATGCCGGATGCATCGCAGTACACATCGAACGGTTTTGTTGTGTCTGGCTGCGCCAAAACCGGTGCTGATGTTAGGTGCTTCACTAATGCCTTGAATGTTGCTTCACATGCCGGACTCCAAACATATTTGGTAGCCTTCTTCAGCAGCTCTGTCATAGGCTTGGCAATCTTCGAGAAGTTCGGAATGAACCTGCGATAATACCCCGCGAGTCGGAGGAAACTCCGTACCTCGTGAACAGTTCTCGGGGACTTCCAATTCAGAACTTGTGTGATCTTACTCAGGTCTACAGCAATGCCCTCCGCTGAGATGATATGCCTGAGAAAAGGCACTTGCGATATCCAGATTTCGCACTTGCTGAATTTCACGTATAGCTTGTGATCCTGCAGCCGTTGCAAGACTATACGCAGATGCTTCTTGTGCTCTTCCTCCGACTTGGAATATACCAATATGTCGTTCATGAAGACCACGACAAACTTGTCCAGCTCCAGCATGAATACCGAGTTCATTAAGTACATGAAATGAGATGGAGCGTTGGTGAGGCCGAAGGACATGACCAGATACTCATAAAGTCCGTACCACGTCGAGAAAGCCGTCTTCGGAATATCCTCAGCCCGTATCTTAATCTGGTGGTACCCGGATCTTAAGTCCATCTTGGAAAAGATCTTTGCTTCGACCAACTGATCAAACAACATGTCGATCTGTGGCAACAAGTACTTGTTCTTGATGGTTACAGCGTTTAGTGGACGATAGTCCACACAAAGCCGCAACGTCTCGTCTTTATTTTTCACAAATAATGCCGAACAGACCCATGGCGAGGAGCTCGGCCTAATAGAACCCTTCTTTAGCAGGTCCGTTAGCTGGGTCTTCAGTTTAGCAAACTCCTTGGGTGCCATCTTTTACGGCCTTCGGGATATTGGCATGGTTCCTGGCGCAAGTTCAATCTTGAATTTCACCTCTCGGTCAGGCGGTATCCCCGGTAAATCATCCGGGAACACGTCAGGGAACTTGCGGACTACTGGAATATCTTCCAATCTGATAGTTGTGGACTGATATACACTTGGAAGTTTTATTTCTGGACTGTCCAGAAATAAAGAGTGTGACTCGTGCATATCTCAGTGTAGATGCAAGACTCGGAGGACGGTGTCTAAAACAGCACCGTGGCGGGTTAACCACGACATCCCTAGGATGACATCGACTTTCTGTCCCTCTAAAATTATGAGAGACGTAGGGTACACTCTACCTGCTAAGCACAATGGTGCCTTTGGAATCATCATGCTTGCTGAAATCTTCCCACACGGTGAACAAATCAAATATGGACTATCGTTTGGTAGTATTTGCAAGCTGTATTTAGCAATGAAAGCTTGGCTAATAAAATTGTGTGTGGCGCCTGAATCAAATAATACTATGGCGGGATGCTGGTGAAGTTGGAACATAATCACAAGGATTTGTTTGACAGGGCCCGCCGTCCCGCTCACGGGGATGGGGCACCTCACCCGGGAATCGCATTGGTTGGTGCCGTGTTATGCGGCACCCAACAGAACACATATAAGGAAAACCATATTACATAAATCAAAGTGGAAGCTTACATATGTTCTTTGTAAATAATTTACATAAATTAGCTACAGCAGAAGACTACAAAGAACTCACGTCGAATAACTAATGGGCACTCAAGAGGAGGTCCAGCCCGTGGGCTCCTCTCGCTAGCAACACGAATACAGGGCAGCGGCTAGGTTCTCCATGTGATACATAACTCGGAAGCTCCCGAGTTCACTGGACAACCTTCTTTATAGCGTCAAAGTTTACCTGCAAAACCACTCATATAGCAAGAGTGAGCACAAAGGCTCAGCAAGACTTAACCGTCTCTCCTAAGACATGCAACTCTACATGAAAGGGACTTACGAACTAAACATATAAGTTGCAAAAAGAATCGCCTACGAGTTTGTCCTCAAATTTCAAATTTTAGCCATAATAGTAGTGACCTTGCGCCCAGCAACATTGGAACTCCACAATCAAAAAAGAAACGCTTCATTCCAATGTTACTTGTCCCAAGGCGGAAAATAACTTTAGTTTGCTCTATCTCTACTTCAAACAAGGTTTTCATGCAATTCCAATAATCATCACAGCAATTAAAACTCTGAAAACTGTTTCCACACAACTTGATTACTACGTCACAACAAAGTGAGCAAGCGGTACTCGATAACCGCGAGGGACGGTGATTCGAATCAAACACTACCCGGATAACTTGACACATACGCCCGCCTCTGATGACCCAATTCTGGCGTCCTTCATTATGTCGTATGTGGCAACTTTTCGCAGAACACTCGACTGTAGAACAGGTCGCGCCGTCTCGGGCTCATAGGTCTACTGAGACGATGTGGTATGCCTCTACAATCCAGTGAACCTGGTACATCGGTTTCCTGGTTCCCATATAGCAGTAAGCATCCGGTACACAACTCAATACTTGCTCATGGGTGCCGCACAGGCATCGGTCCTTAACCGACACAGGCAGAGCTACTCGATGAAGACCTCGTCTTGTCGCTGCCTAACAATCCTCCCCGGTCTCATCTTTAGAAATATAAACTTTAGTTTGCCTCTTTTCCAACTACACCCATGTAATCCTGACTATAACTCGCGAGTAGATTCTGTCTACTCGACTTCTACCGGATGTCCTAAGCTATTTAGCACAGCATTATTCTACAGCGGTGACCCTTTTCTACCCTTAACTCCAGGGTTCATTTGGTCATGCATTTGGAGTGTAAAACATCCTTGACCTAATGCACATACAAACTCTAAACCAAAATTGTGAACAAAGTATAAACTTTATAAATAACTTAAATGCAAACCGGAGCTTGCCTTGGTTTTGCAGGTGATTAAAGTCAAAAAATTGTGAAGTTAGTTGCTGATGACTTGAAGCTTAATCACTGCCCCTCTTGTTCCTTGATCCAAGCTTCACTCCTTCTCCACTTTTCCACGTTTAATCACTACACGTTATGAATATGCATAGATGTTTAATTGTAAAACTTTTGCTAACAAGTTCTAAAGACAAGTTTGAAACTGGAACTCTGTTTAAGAATTTAAGATTACACTGGTTCTGGTGGTTTGGGTTTGTGTTTAAGCACTATCATCAAGTGATAGGTGTTTTCACTCACTTGGATGTTGATCACCTAATAAGGATGAATAGACAGTATTGATCCAAGGCTCCAATGGAGCTGAAAATTTTCATTTGAGTTCCTTGTCACAATATAGTCCTCTGGACCAAAATTTGTAATTTTTTAATGAATAGATCACTCAGAACAATTCCCTAAGCATTTATGCAAAAAGGAATTAATTCTGCAAAAAATTGCACTTTCATGCAAATTTAAGTAAAATATAATTTCAAGCATAGATCATGGAGCATGCATGAATTTTCCTAGGATTTTTGGGAGCTAAGAACTGCCCAGAACTGAATTTCCAAGTTTTGAAAATTCTCTGAAATTGTTTCTGTATTCCTTTGAATACAGAAACTTGAAATCCAAATTATCGTAACTAAATCAACTTCGAATGAGCTGAAACGTTTACAGCAATCTTCTAACATCCTAAAGAATATTCTGGCAAAATTTGAGGATTTTTGGATGAACCAAACTTCACCTAAAATTCTTTTGTTGAAAAGCTTTAAATAATTTTCCATAATTTTTTATTGATTTTCATACAAATTAGGTTGCATATTTGGATAGAGTTTTTCACCCTGAATCCAACCCAATTTGAATCACTAATTTTGGATCTTCCTAGCAAATGTTATGAGGTTCTAAAGTTTGAACTGAATCTGGGAATTCAAATAAATCGGGAAAATGTTCAAACTCTGACCGTGGGTCCAGGCACACGTGTCAACCGCTAAAATCGAGCCACACGGGCCACATAATCTTTCCCGCGTTGCCACAGTTCGATCCGAGGCTACAGAAGATCCCTCACGTTTAAATCCAGCCACTGATGAGTGGGGCCGACACCCCTTCGTCTTCCTCCCGCTCCCACGCGACCCCTGCCACCGGAGCTTGCCGGAAAACTTCGGAACCCGTTCTTCCGTCCATCTCCCGTGCTTAAACTTGCCGCCAGCCCCTAATTCTGTGCACTGAACACGTGGGGAGGGTTTCCCCACACCGACGTCGGCCCTAACCGAGCTCGCGACGGTGCGGCGGCTTAACTGAGCTTCGGCGACGTAGCGCCGACGTTTTAGCTTGCCAATTACACGAAGGATTGGTGCTACAGCATCAGTGGTTCATGGGGGTGCTCGGCTTTGGTTCAAAATGGATCGGCAACAGATCGAGATGGGGTCTCACCGTGTGCCGGCGGTTCCCGCCATGATCGCCGCTAAGAAAACTTGAAATGGGCCGCTAACACGGGTTTTCAAGATAGGATTGGGAGGGGATCGGATCGCCATCGAGTCTAGATTATTTGTACATGATTTGGTGATCTAGGAACGAAGAAAAAATGAGAATTTTGGATTTTCATACCAGATCCTTGGTTTGTGGCCACCGGCATACTTTTTCCGAATTCCCACTCGGTAGTCCACGGCTTTGCTTGTGATTTGGAGGTGAGCAGCACGGTTCACCAGCACGTCCGCGGGTGTCCTTGCTCGGGCGTGAATGTCCCCGGTGGGGCCTGTCAACGCGCACCCCGGTTCACGGTTGCTTTAGGTCGCCGCCCGGAGAAGCTGTCACAGTGGGGAAAACGCCAGGGACTGTGGTCTGTCGCACTGAGGAGGTGTAAGACGACTAGTCGTTGCTGTCTTTCAGCTCGGGAAGGCGGTCTGTGCGAGCTTCTGCCGGCGTTTGATCGGAGCAGAGAGGCAGCGGCAGAAGGCTGTCGAGGGGCTCGGTGTGGCGGTTCTGTGACCGAACAGAGCGCTGCGTGAATGGATGAGGGCGCGTGTGGAACACCGAGCAGGTCTCCAGCGCGAGATTGGAAACAGGAGGTGTCCTCCCCGTGAGGTCTCGGTGGCGCCTGCAGCCACCTCGGTGCGTTCGTGTGCAAACCGATCAAATTCAACAGAAACTTTGGTTGCAAGTTTCCTCCTCTCAATGACTATTGGGTCCCACTGTTTTGCTCTCCCAAATATCTCCAATTTTTGGCACAGTGCAAACTTCACTCAAGAGGGCCTAAATTTGAACCCCATTTGGCAAATTGATCAAGTTTTACCTCAGTTTTAAATTTGAATTCAAATTTCAATGAAATCCGCATGCAAGTCTCTTGATATACCTATCAAAGTACCTCCAAATTTGCTCAAAATTTACATTTTCACTAATTCGAACCTGAAGAATTTGATTATGCCCTCTGATCTTTGAGTTGTCCATTGCAAATACAAATTTCTAAACAACAGTTTAAATTTTTTTGTTTGGAAATGAGGAGGCCCGACCTCCATCACGGGGTCGTGCCACCTCGCCCGGGGATCGCATTGGGTGATGCCGTGTTATGCGGCACCGAACAGGACACATATAAGGAACAATGTATTACATAAGTCAAAAGCGGAAGCTTACATATTGTTCTTTGTAAATAATTTACATAAAATAGCTAGAGCGGAAGTCTAATACAGCTCACGTCGAGTATCTACGAAGCACTCAAGAAGAGGTGCAGCCCGCGGACTCCTCTCGCTAGCAACACGAAGACATGGCAGCAGCTAGGTTCTCCAAGGGTGACAGGACTCGGAAGTTCCCGAATCTCACCGGACAACCTTCTTTATAGCGTCGATGTTTACCTGCAAAACCATTTATATAGCAAGAGTGAGCACAAAGGCTCATCAAGACTTAACCGTCTCTCCTAAAGCATGGAACTCTATATGAAAGTAACATAAGACTTAAGCCTGTCCTTTGCGAAAAGACTCGCCTACGAGTGCATCCTTAACTTTCAGATTTTAGCCATAATAGTAGTGACCTTGCGCCCAGCAACATTGGAACTCCACAATCAAACAAGAAACACTTCATTCCAATGTTACTTGCCCCAAGGTGAAAATTAAATTTAGTTTGCTCTATCTCTACTTCAAACATGGTTTTCATGCAATTTACAATTATCATAACAGCATTTAAAACCTTGCAAACTATTTCCACACAACTTGATTACTACGTCACAACACAGGGAGCAAGCGGTAATCAATAACCGCGATGGACGGTGATTCGAATCAAACACTACCCGGATAACTCGACACATACGCCCACCTCTGAAGACCCAACTCTGGCATGCTTCATTACGTCGTATGTGGCAACCTTTCTCAGGACACTAGACTGTAGAACCGGTCGTGCCGTCTCGGGCTCATAGGTCTAACGAGACGATGTGGAATGCCTCTACAACCCAGTGAATCTGGTACATCAGTTTCCGGATTCCCATATGTCAGTAAGCATCCGGTACACAACTCAATACCTGCTCCTTGGTGTCGCACACGCATCGGTCCTTAACCGACACAGGCAGAGCTACTCGACCAAGACCTCGTATTGTCGCTGCCAAACCATCCTGCCCGGTCTCATCTTTGGAAATGTAAACTTTAGTTTGTTCTCTTTTTCCATCTACACCCAGGTAATCCCATCTATACTCGCGAGTAGAATTCAATTACTCGACTTCTACCGGATGTCCTAAGCTATTTAGCACGGCATTCTTCTACAGCGGTGACCCTTTTCTACCCTCAACTCAAGGGTTCATTTGGTCATGCATTTGGAGTGTAAAACATCCTGGACCTAATGCACATACAAACTCTATACCATAAATGTGAAAAAAGTAAAAACTTTAGAAAACAACTTAAATGCAAATCGGGGCTTGCCTTGGTTTGCAGGTGACTAAAGTCAGATGTTTATGGAGTTAGTTTCTGCTGACTTGCAGCTCAATGTCTGCCCTTCTTGCTCCTTGATCCACTCTTCACGTGTCCACGTTTAATCACTACACGTTATGAATATGCATACATGTTTAATTATAAAACCTTTGCTAACAAGTGCTAACGACAAGTTTTAAAACTGCAGCTCTGTTTAAGAATTTAAAATGAAACTGGTGCTAGTGGTTTGGGTTTGTGTTTAAGCACTAGGATCAAGTGATGAGTGGGATTTCATCACTTGGGTGGGGATCAACTAATGAGGCTGAACAGGATATAATGATCCAGGGCTCCAATGGAGCTGGAAATTTTCTTGTGAGTTCCTTGTCACAAGAAAGTCCTTTGGACCAAAATTCAGAATTTTTTCACTAAGTGGATCACCCTGAACAATTCCCTAAGCTTTAGGAAAAAAGGAATTAATTCTGAATAAATTTGCACTTTCATGCAAATTTAAGTGAACTACAATTTCATACATAGCTTAGGGATCATGCATGATTTTTCGTAGGATTTTTAGAGCTAAGGAATGGCCAGAACTGAATTTCCAAGTTTTGGAAGTTCTCTGAAAATGTTTCTATATTCATTTGAATACAGAAAATTGAAATCCGAATTACCCTCACTAAATCAACTCCAAATGAGCTGAAACTTTTACAGGAGTCTCCTAATAACCAAAAGAATATCCTGGCCAAATGTGGGAATTTTGGATGAAGCAAGCTCCCTCAAAAATTCTTTTGCTGAAAAGTTTTAAAGAATTTTCCAGAATTTCCTATTGATTTTCATGCAAATAGGGTTGCAAATTTGGATAGAGTTTTTCATCCTGAATCCAACCCAATTTGAATCACTAAATTTGGAGCTTCCTAGCAAAAGTTATGAGGTTCTAAAGTTTGAACTAAAGCTGGAATTCAAATTAAATCGGAGAAATATTTAAACTCTGACAGTGGCCCCATCCCCACGTGTCAGCTGCTGAATTCAAGCCACACGGGGCCACAGACCCGTCCCCGCGTTGTCACAGACCGATCCGAGGCCACAGAAAATCCCACTCCCTCGCAACAGAGAATGACGCGTGGGCCAGCCCCGTCTTCGTCTTCCTCCGGCTCCCGCGCGACCCCGCCGGCCGGGCTCGCCGGAGACCTCGCCGGGAAGGGGTTCCGGTCCTCGGAACTCGTTGACTTTCGCCGCCACTGCATATTTTCGCGCGAGGAACAAGTTGCCGGGCTTATCTCAGATTGACAACGGCTGGAAACCTAGGTGCGACGGTGACAGTAGCTGCGGCAACTTCGGCGACGTTGCTAGGGCACTGTAATGCTCTAACCTTGCTCCGGTTAGCTCCTACAGCATCGCCACCACCTAGGGAGCAACTTCCAGGGCTCTGATCTCACGAGAAACGACGGCAACTAGGGGTTCACCGTGCGACCTAGGGCGATTTCGGGGAAAACTGGAAAAACTCGAAGAACCGAGGGTTTCCTCAACGGTTCTCCCTAGTTCTTGATCCCGCGTGCCCGCACGGATGTCTACGACTGGGTTTCTAGGTCTGGTGATGAGCGGTGCGCCGTTCTTCCTAATTTCTCGGTTTGCTGCCTACGGTTCATATCGCATGTCCGCGGGAAAAGTTAAATTCCGGCGAGCACGGGCTGTGACACGCTGCCGGCATTGCTGTGAAGCAAGAAGAGTTACAGGCGCACCTTTTTGCTTTTGCAACTCGACGGGAGGTGCTCTGTGGTGGCCGGGCGACGTGATCTTGTCGTGGTGGCTTCCTTCGGTGCTGTGGAGGAGAACCAAGCTCGACGCTGCGTTCCCGTGGGAGAAACGTCGGTCTCTGGTGCTGAACACTTCGACGGAGACCCGGCGACACCGTGGGGAAGCTTAGGTCGGCGGGGGAGCTACTGAGGCGGCCGGTCGCCGTTGCTCTAATGGGCGCGGCCACGGGAGTGGGAAAACGCGATCAGTTCTCCTACGTGCGGCAGCCGTCCGTGGTTAATATCGGGGCTGAGGCGGTTTCCTCGTGGAGACAGCCGGGAAGCCACGGGCGCGCGCGCTGTCGCCGCGGTGCTGCTGCTGTCGCGTGCTCGGCAGAGGAGAAACAAAGACCGGTCTCCCTCTCACAGACAGCTGGGCCCCAGTGACAGGCAGAGAGACATAGGGAGCAAGTTTATTTGACTCAATGGAAAGTGGGTCCACCCTTGCTCCTCCCAAAAGATCTTCCAAAATTTGGCACAAAGCCAATTTAATTTCTGAAGAGCTCAGATTCAAAAGTTGTTTGGAACTTTGACTTGGTGTCCTTCAGTTAAAATTTGAATTCAAATTTGAAGAAATTCATAAGCCCTTTGATACTAATATCAAAGCACCTCCAAATTTCCCCAAAATTTGCCTCCCTCATAATTTGGACCTGAAGAGTACAATTATGCCCTCCGATATTTGAGTTGGCCACTTCAAATATTACTTTTCTAACAACAGTTTGAATTTCCTTTTTGGAAAGGGGCTTCTTCTCTTTGAAGTAACTCCTTTAATTCAAACTGAATATTTAAGCCCTCTTTGATGATGACCCATCTGAATTTGGGTGAAACACTTTGGTTTGCTCCTAGCCCATGCTTGATCAATCTTGGTCCCAAGCTGAACCTCACAAGTTCAGTTTTGACCATGCCCCTCAAATTTGAATTTGAAGGTGATCTCAACCAAGGCTTTGAACAAATGGTGTATGAGCTCAAAATCTGTCTAATTTTGGAACTTAAGCTCTTTAACACCTGAGGACTGCAATGGTCATCTCACATATATGCTTTTGGACCATCTGAACATGAATGCTTTGCAAGGGTTCAAAAATGGGGTTTAAACTTCCCTTCCCTCTACCCATAGAGAATGTGCATATGAGTTAGCTTTTTGGGAGTGAAATCCTTTCCCGGGTTAACATGTGTTCAACAGGAGTTAAAGAAGATTTTAGCTCTTCCCACATGTCCATGTTTGAGTTTATCATTTTATGTGACATAACTCAAATCATTCCCTTTTCTAACAGGTTTGAATTCAGCATGAACTCAACATGATCATAGTCCATTCCCTTTTTGGCTCACCCTCAAATCAGAAAGTTGCCACCACATTCTCCTCAATTCAAAGGTATGAGGCTCCATGTGTATCCAAAAGTTTGGCAGCAATTTGAGTTGAGCCTTTGAGACTAAAGACCTTACTGTTGTTCTTTCTCATGTACATGTATGATTAAACATGAGTTTAACTCCACCCTGGTCCACACATTCAAAGGCATGCTTGAACCCATGTGGTTGCACCTCATGTACACCATTCTATGTAAGAAAGTTTTTGTAAGTCCCATTTTTCATGAACTAGAAACACAATGATGTTCAATCATCCGTTTCTTTGCATTCATGTTTTTGGGACTTTTACATTCCTCCCCCCTTAAAAAGAATCTCGTCCCGAGATTCCAATGGAGAACGAGACGGGAGAGGTAATGCCAAACGGTACGATGATAAAAATTCTGGATAGTTCATGCGGAGGTAATTTTTGCTTGCCACGTTGTTTCTTTCGTGGTAAGATTACTCCACACCACCTGGTACAACCTTAATATCCGATTCCAGGTGTTCCAGATCTTTCCCTCGCTAGTCTGAACCGGGCGCTTGGTGTAGACATGATCCGGCTCCAACTAGTCAAGTTATTCGGTGTGGACGGCAATGGTAGCTTTAAGCCACTTCCATAGCTGTGACATATAAAATATGTCGTGAACACCAGCAAGGCTTGCCGGTAGTTCCAGCCGGTAAGCTACGGGTCCACACATCTCCGTGATAACAAGTGGATCTAAGGCTCGGGGAGAAAAATCCCCCCTTTACATCGGACCGGTGAATTCCTTTCATCCGAGACACGCAAAGACAACGTGTTCTACGCCGTCGAAATGCAACGGTTGATGCCTTTGACCATCGGGATTTTGCTGTCGGGATTGAACAGCCTCCAAGTTCTCTTCTACTGTTCGAACTCGGCCATCGGCTTTGTTGACAAATCAACCCCGATCCATACTCTTCTGCCGTACTCACACCACTTCTGTGGTGTGCGACATTTCCAGCAGTATAGAGCTTCATATTACGAGGTATACTATATGGTCTTTAAACCATAGAGTACCCTCATTGACCTTTATAGTGACGGCATTAAGTGAACGAAAATCAACACTTAATCTTAGTGTCTCATCGTTCTTCTTAACGAACAGCGCAGAGCAACCCCATGGTGATGAGCTTGGTTGTGTAAAACCGTTGCTCATAAGTGCACTTAGTTGCCCCTTCAACTCCGCTAGTTCATTGGGTGCCATCTTACACGGCCTTCGTGAAATCGGTGTTGTTTCCAGCGTCAGTTCAATCTTGAACTTGACGTCCCGTTAGCCGGCATTGCCCGGTAACTCATCGGAAACACATTGGATATTCACGTCCCACCAGAAAATCCTCGAGTTTAATCACTCTCGTGGGATAGGCCTAGCCCGTTCTCTTTGCTGTACCGAACAGACTCTTCTGTCCTCATCCAGATTTTGATCCGTTTAATCAGCATTTTCATAACTCAAGTTGAATACAAAAGTTAGAGTTAACTTCAGTATCTTTTCAACGAGTATTCATATGTCTTCAGATCATCTCTGGATCCAAAGTAGTTATTGATCAAAGCTGACAGATCTCCTGGATAAAATTTGCCAGCCTCTCCTTTGTATGTGGCTACTTTATCGCAGTTGTACATGAAATTACAATAAGAATCTGAACCAACCTTGAACTACAACAATGTTGTACATTTCATAACCTTTCCAACGGTGTATTATAGGCTCCTTAAGGATCTTCTACAGGAAGTTACGGCTTAAAAACACAAAGGTACAGAGAGGTTTTTGCTACTGTCCTGGTTTTGAACAGTTTGCCTTCAACTGGACTTTTCACCAACTTAACGTGTGATTTTGCTCTGGAGGTCTACAAAGAAGTTGTAGAGCACTTAAAAATATTTTCAGAACTTTATCATACACCTTAATTGGGTCAAGCTACTCAGAGTTATGCTCTGTTTAAGTCCAGCAAGAATTTCTGCCAGAAACAGAGCACTCTGTTTTTGAAAACTTTGACACCTAGTTATACTCTCATTTGAGTCTTAGCTCAAAATAAGAGTTCAGTAACTAATATTTGTTTCAAACTTCCATTTTTAGTTGCAAGTTAGTTCATGAATCATTTCTTCATAGGGAAGAGGTTATTAAGTCTGGTACGATGTCGATGCACCATAAGAACATGTTGGTACTACGTTGCCTCACCAAAGAAAATTCTACGCCGGATCATACCGGCATGTACGTATTATCAGTGGCACTAAGACGGTCTCTCGCACACGTGTACTACACGGGATACGTACATGGTTAGTACCTGCAGAAAGACACTCAATAGTGGTGCACTCAAAGGTTGTTTCATTTCAGGCAGTTCCATGATTCAAAGTAAATACAAACGCCCGTATCATTGCCATACGGCCGTCCTTGAGTTAAGTCACGTCTCAAGGTACGTGATCGTGTTTCAACACCACACGACGGGAAACCCGAGTATGTCATGAACGGGTCATCACGGTTTGGAATGTTATCAACCCAACGGATACCACCTACTGCCCTGCAGGGCACGTTGATGGCAAGCGCTGCGTATGTCCTCCTGGGCTATTTCCAGAAGCACACACTATCGCGTTACTGACCACACGATGGGGTCTCCACTTACTTGCCTAATGCACGCTAGGGATCAGCGTTTCATATGAACTCAGGAACATGAAGAGTACAAGAGTTTCATATTGACGTCTCACACAAAGCTGTGAGATCTATCCCTGAACCACTTTCCTCGTCAGGGGAGCTAACCGAAATTGAACCTCTTTCGGTGGCGTTCCTTACCATTCTTGCCTGAGCGTAGGTGCGTCGTTACATAATGAAAACTCAGAATTAAAACACATATATTAGTCTTGCCACTATAAAGTAACTACACTACTATAGTCCTTATGTGGGCCTAATATCGTTTCCTCACTGTATCCTAAGTTTTTGTCGTAATACTATCCTTATTCCGTGCGCTATTACCAATGCGGCTCTGATACCACGCTGAGGGGGCCCGACCTCCATCATGGGGTCGTGCCGCCTCGCCCGGGGATCGCATTGGGTGGTGCCGTGTTATGCGGCACCCAACAGCACACATATAAGGAACAATGTATTGCATAAGTCAAAAGCAGAAGCTTACATATTGTTCTTTGTAAATAATTTACATAAAATAGCTACAGCGGAAGTCTAATACAGCTCACGTCGAGTATCTACAAAGCACTTGAGAAGAGGTCCAACCCGCGGACTCCTCTCGCTAGCAACACGAAGACATGGCAGCGGCTAGGTTCTCCAAGGGTGACAGGACTCGGAAGTTCCCGAGTCTCACCGGATAACCTTCTTTATAGCGTCGATGTTTACTGCAAAACCACTTACATAGCAAGAGTGAGCACAAAGGCTCAGCAAGACTTAACCGTCTCTCCTAAAGCATGGAACTCTATATGAAAGTAACCTAAGACTTAAGCCTGTCCTTTGCAAAAAGACTCGCCTACGAGTGCATCCTTAACTTTCAGATTTTAGCCATAATAGTAGTGACCTTGCGCCCAGCAACATTGGAACTCCACAATCAAACAAGAAACGCTTCATTCCAATGTTACTTGCCCCAAGGTGAAAAATAAATTTAGTTTGCTCTATCTCTACTTCAAACATGGTTTTCATGCAATTTACAATTATCATAACAGCATTTAAAACCTTGCAAACTATTTCCACACAACTTGATTACTACGTCACAACACAGGGAGCAAGCTGTAATCAATAACTGCGATGGACGGTGATTCGAATCAAACACTACCCGGATAACTCGACACATACGCCCGCCTCTGAAGACCCAACTCTGGCGTCCTTCATTACGTCGTATGTGGCAACCTTTCTCAGGACACTAGACTGTAGAACCAGTCGCGCCGTCTCGGGCTCATAGGTCTAACGAGACGATGTAGTATGCCTCTACAACCAAGTGAACCTGGTACATCGGTTTCCTGATTCCCATATGTCAGTAAGCATCTGGTACACAACTCAATACCTGCTCCTGGGTGCCGCACACGCATCGGTCCTTAACCGACACAGTCAGAGCTACTCGATCAAGACCTCATCTTGTCGCTGCCTAACCATCCTGCCCGGTCTCATCTTTGGAAATGTAAACTTTAGTTTGCTCTCTTTTTCCATCTACACCCAGGTAATCCCGTCTACACTCGCGAGTAGATTCCAACTACTCGACTTCTACCGGATGTCCTAAGCTAATTAGCACGGCATTCTTCTACAGCGGTGACCCTTTTCTACCCTCAACTCCAGGGTTCATTTGGTCATGCATTTGGAGTGTAAAACATCCTGGACCTAATGCACATACAAACTCTATACCATAAATGTGAACAAAGTAAAAACTTTAGAAAACAACTTAAATGCAAACCAGGGCTTGCCTTGGTTTTGCAGAAGACTAAAGTCAGATGTTTATGGAGTTAGTTTCTGCTGACTTGCAGCTCAATGTCTGCCCTTCTTGCTCCTTGATCCACTCATCACGTGTCCACGTTTAATCACTACACATTATGAATATGCACACATGTTTAATTATAAAACCTTTGCTAACAAGTGGTAAAGACAAGTTTTAAAACTGGAACTCTGTTTAAGAATTAAAATGAAACTGGTGCTAGTGGTTTGGGTTTGTGTTTAAGCACTAGGATCAAGTGATGAGTGGGATTTCATCACTTGGGTGGGGATCAACTAATGAGGTTGAACAGGACATAATGATCCAGGGCTCCAATGGAGCTGGAAATTTTCTTGTGAGTTCCTTGTCACAAGAAAGTCCTTTGGACCAAAATTCAGAATTTTTTCACTAAGTGGATCACCCAGAACAATTCCCTAAGCATTTAGGAAAAAAGGAATTAATTCTGAATAAATTTGCACTTTCATGCAAATTCAAGTAAACTACAATTTCATATATACCTTAGGGATCATGCATGAATTTTCCTAGGATTTTTGGAGCTAAGGAATGGCCAGAACTGAATTTCCAAGTTTTGGAAATTCTCTGAAAATGTTTATGTATTCATTTGAATACATAAACTTGAAATCAGAATTACCCTTACTAAATCAACTCCAAATGAGCTGAAACTTTTACAGAAGCCTCCTAATAACCAAAAGAATATCCTGGCCAAATTTGGAAATTTTTGGATGAAGCAAACTCCCTCAAAAATTCTTTTGCTGAAAAGCTTTAAAGCATTTTCCAGAAGTTTCTATTGATTTTCATGCAAATTGGGTTGCCTATTTGGATAGAGTTTTTCATCCTGAATCAAACCCAATTTGAATCACTGAATTTGGAGCTTCCTAGCTAAAGTTATGAGGTTCTAAAGTTTGAACTAAAGCTGGAATTCAAATTAAATCGGAGAAATGTTTAAACTCTGACAGTGGCCCATCCCCACGTGTCAGCTGCTGAATTCAAGCCACACGGGGCCACAGACCCGTCCCCGCGTTGTCACAGACCGATCCGAGGCCACAGAAAATCCCACTCCCTCGCAACAGAGACTGACGCGTGGGCCAGCTCCCGTCTTCGTCTTCCTCTGGCCCCGCGCGACCGCGCCGCCGGGCTCGCCAGAGACCTCGCCAGGAAGGGGTTCCGGTCCTCGGAACTCGTTGACTTTCGCCGCCACTGCATATTTTCACGCGAGGAACAAGTTGCCGGGCTTATCTCAGATTGACAACGGCC
This sequence comes from Neostapfia colusana, assembly GCA_030760725.1. NCBI lineage: Eukaryota > Viridiplantae > Streptophyta > Magnoliopsida > Poales > Poaceae > Neostapfia > Neostapfia colusana. The sequence goes on from JASWHV010000009.1 coordinate 56,429,269, forward strand.
GGAAACCTAGGTGCGACAGCGACAGTAGCTGCGGCAACTTCGGCGACGTTGCTAGGGAACTGTAATGCTCTAACCTTGCTTCAGTTAGCTCCTACAGCATCGCCACCACCTAGGGAGCAACGTCCAGGGCTCTGATCTTGCGAGAAACGACGGAAACTAGAGGCTCACCGTGCGACCTAGGGCGATTTCGGGGAAAACTGGAAAAACTCGAAGAACCGAGGGTTTCCTCAATGGTTCTCCCTAGTTCTTGATCCCACGTGCCCGCACGGATGTCTACGACTGGGTTTCTAGGTCTGGTGATGAGTGGTGCACCGTGCTTCCCTAATTTCTCAGTTTGCTGCCTATGGATCATATCGCATGTCCACGGGAAAGGTTAAATTCCAGCGAGCACGGGCTGTGACACGCTGCCGGCGTTTCTGTGAAGCAAGAAGAGTTACAGGCGCATCTTTTCGCTTTTGCAACTCGACGGGAGGTGCTCTGCGGTGGCCGGGCGACGTGATCTTGTCGTGGTGGCTTCATTCGGTGCTGTGGACGAGAACCGAGCTCGACGCTGAGTTCCCGTGGGAGAAACGTCGGTCTCGGGTGCTGAACACCTCGAGGGAGACCCGGCGACACCTTGGGGAAGCTTAGATCGGCATGGGAGCTACTGAGGCGGCCGGTCGCCATTGCTCTGATGGGCGCAGTAGCGGAGGGAGGGGCTGTACACACGGGAGCGGCCACGGGAGTGGGAAAACGTGATCAGTTCTCCTACGTGCGGCAGCCGTCCATGGTTAATATCGGGGCTGAGGTGGTTTCCTCGTGGAGACAGCCGGGAAGCCACGGGCGTGCGCGCTGTCGCCACGGTGCTGCTCCTGTCGCGCGCTCGGCAGAGGAGAAACAAAGGCCGGTCTCCCTCTCACAGACAGCTGGGCCCCAGTGACAGGCAGAGAGACTTAGGGAGCAAATTTATTTGACTCAATGGCAAGTGGGTCCACCCTTGCTCCTCCCAAAAGATCTTCCAAAATTTGGCGCAAAGCAAATTTAATTTCTGAAGAGCTCAGATTCAAAAGTTGTTTGGAACTTTGACTTGGTGTCCTTCAGTTCAAATTTGAATTCAAATTTGAAGGAAATTCATAAGCCCTTTGATACTAATATCAAAGCACCTCCAAATTTGCACAAAATTTGCATCCCTCATAATTTGGACCTGAAGAATTCAATTATGCCCTCTGATCTTTGAGTTGGCCACTGCAAATATTACTTTTCTAACAACAGTTTGAATTTCCTTTTTGGAAAGGGGCTTCTTCTCTTTGAAGTAACTCCTTTAATTCAAATTGAATATTTAAGTCCTCTTCGGTGATGACCCATCTGAATTTGGGTGAAACACATTGGTTTGCTCCAAGCCCATGCTTTATCAATCTTGGTCCCAGGCTGAACCTCACAAGTTCAGTTTTGACCATGCCCCTCAAATTTGAATTTGAAGGTGATCTCAACCAAGGCTTTGAACAAATGGTGTATGAGCTCAAAATCTCTCTAATTTTGGAACTTAAGCTCTTTAACACCTGAGGACTGCAATGGTCATCTCACATATAGGCTTTTGGACCATCTGAACATGAATGCTTTGCAAGGGTTCAAAAATGGGGTTTAAACTTCCCTCCCCTCTACTCATAGAGAATGTGCATATGAGTTAGCTTTTTGGGAGTGAAATCCTTTCCCGGGTTAACATGTGTTCAACAGGAGTTAAATAAGATTTTAGCTCTTCCCACATGTCCATGTTTGAGTTTATCATTTTATGTGACATAAATCATTCCCTTGTCTAACAGGTTTCAATTCAGCATGAACTCAACATGATCATAGTCCATTCCCTTTCTGGCTCACCCTCAAATCATAAAGTTGCCACCACATTCTCCTCAATTCAAAGGTATGAGGCTCCATGTGTATCCAAAAATTTGGCAGCAATTTGAGTTGAGCCTTTGAGACTAAAGACCTTACTGTTGTTCTTTCTCATGTACATGTATGATTAAAAATGAGTTTAACTCCACCCTGGTCCACATATTCAAAGGCATGCTTGAACCCATGTGGTTGCACCTCATGTACACCATTCTATGCAAGAAAGTTTTTGTAAGTCCCCATTTTCATGAACTAGAAACACAATGATGTTCAATCATCCGTTTCTTTGCATTCACGTTTTTGGGACTTTTACAGGAAATGGCCTTCTTTTCCTTGAAGTGAACCCTTCAGTTCAAACTGAATTTAGAGTCCTCTTGCACATGCCAACAAATACATGATTAAACAAAAGTTTTTGCAACTCCCAATTCTTGGATTTAAACTCAGCTTTATTCATAGCACAAGTTTTCCATTTACAAGTTTTAGGGACTTTTACATTCCTCCCCCTCTTAAAAAGAATCTCGTCCCGAGATTCACAATTAAGAATCACGTGGGGAGGACAACTAACGCACATAAGCCTCTAATAACTCCAGATGATTGCGTTGTAAATACTTCTATTTTTCCCACGTAGCTTCCTCGGATGTGTGATTTTCCCATAGCACTTTGAAAAATCGCAGCGTCTGGTTTCTTGTTTTGCGAGTCTTCTCATCAATTATCCGGGTTGGACGCTCAACATATGTGAGGTCCGGCTTCAAATCTGTTATGTCTTCCGTGAGAACCTCGTTGGAACTTTCAAACACTTCCGCAACTGAGATATGTGGAAGACATTATGAACTCCGGCTAAGGCTGCCGGTAACTCCTCACGGTATGCAACGGGTCCACACCTTTCAATGATGACAAAGGGACCGATAAAACGTGGAGCTAATTTTCCTTTCACTCCGAATCGGTGAATGCCCTTCATAGGAGATACGCGGAGGTATACGAGGTCTCCAACTTGAAAGTTCATAGGACGACGTCTCTTATCGGCGTAGCTCTTTTGTATGGACTGAGAGGCTTTAAGATTTGCTTGAATATGCCTTACCCGCTCTTGTGCTTCATTTACGAGATCAATCCCGTAAATAACTCTCTCGCCGGATTCACACCAGTTCAATGGTGTGCGGAACTTCCGGACGTAGAGAGCTTCATAAGGTGCCATTTTTATGCTCGTTTGATAACCGTTGTTATACGAGAACTCCGCCAACGGTAAGTGATCATCCCAGCTCTTACCATGGTGAATGGCACACACCCTTAGCATATCTTCAAGTATTTGATTCACCCTCTCTGTCTGCCTATCGCTTTGAGGGTGATACGCGAAGCTTCGAATCAATTTGGTTCCCAAGATGCGTGTAGCTGCTCCCAGAAACGAGCAACGAACAACTCGCCTCGATCGGAGATGATCGTACGGGGAACTCCATGTAGGCACAAGATCCGTGCTATGTATAACTCCGCATACTGCTTGGCGGTGTATCTAGTATGCACGGGGATGAAGCGTGCTGATTTGGTCAACCGATCTACGACTACCCAAATCGAATCATGGGGGTGGGAGGTCATCGACAACCCGACGATGAAATCCATACTCAAGTCTTCCCACTTCCATGCAGGTATTTGTAGTGGTTGCAGCAGGCCCGACTTCTTCACATGCTCGGCCTTAAATCTCCGACACGTATCACATTCTGAAATGTATTTTGCAACTTCACGTTTGATACATGTCCACCAAAACTTCTTCCGGAGGTCTTGGTACTTTTTATTGCTTCTCGGATGAATAGGAAATTTTGATAAGTGAGCCTCATCCAAAATTTTCTTCCGCAGCCTTATATCATGGGGTACGACTATCCGGTCCTTGAACCATAAGGTATCTTCATCATCTAACCGGAAACATTTCATCTCCCTGTTCTTCAACCTCCTTTTGATATGAGCCATTCCCTTGTCTTGCTTTTGAGCTTTCATAACCTCCTCTCTTATTGTGGGTATGAGAGCTAGATTATGTAGAGCTCCATATGAAACCAAGTACAGACTTGGTTCTTCCTCTTCTAACGGCTTAATGGTCAGGTTATGAACATGAGACTTCCAGCTGAGTGCATCGGCAACCACATTTGCCTTGCCCGGATGATAATGAATTTCGATCTCATAGTCTTTGATCAGCTCCAACCATCGCCGTTGTCACATATTAAACTCTTTTTGAGTGAATATGTACTTTAATCTTTTATGGTCGGTGTAGAGATGAACCAGATTTCCCAATAGGTACTGTCTCCACATCTTCAAAGCTAATACCACAGCAGCAAGCTCGAGATCATGAGTTGGATAATGTTTCTCATGATTCCGTAATTGCCGTGATCCATATGCGACCACGTGTCCTCCTTGCATGAGTACACAACCAAGTCCGATGCCGGATGCATCACAATAAACATCAAAGGGCTTGGTTGTATCCGGTTGAGCTAAAACCGGGGCTGTTGTGAGGTGTTTCATCAACGCTTGAAAAAGCTTCCTCACATGGCTTGATCCAATCATATTTGATGCTCTTTTTCAGTAGTTCCGTCATAGGTTTAGAGATTTTTGAGAAGCCCGGGATGAACCTTCGATAATATCCCGCCAAACCCAAGAAGCTACGAACTTTATGGACTTATGTTGGAGACTTCCATTGCAGAAATTGTTCAATCTTGCTTGGATCAACAGCAATGCCTTCCGCTGAAATAATATGTCCAAGAAATGACACTTGGTTGATCGAGAATTCACTTTTACTAAACTTTGTATAGATCTTGTGATCTCTCGGTCGTTGGAGCACAATATGCAAATGTTTAGCGTGTTCCTCTTCTGATTTGGAATAGACCAAGATGTCGTCGATGAATACCACGATGAACTGATCCAGCTCCGGCATGAACACCGAGTTCAAAAGGTACATAAAGTGAGCCGGAGCATTGGTCAACCCAAATGACATGACAAGATACTCATAGAGTCTATATCTTGTCGAGAATGTTGTTTTCGGGATATCTTCCGCCCGAATCTTAATTTGATGATATCCCGACCTTAAGTCCATCTTGGAGAAGACTTTAGCACCAACTAGCTGATCGAAGAGAATATCAATTCTTGGTAGTGGATACTTGTTCTTTATTGTCACAACATTTAAAGGACGATAATCAACGAATAGCCTCAGCGTCTCATCCTTCTTCTTCACAAATAAAGCCGAGCAACCCCATGGTGATGAACTTGGACAAATAAACCCCTTGTCTATCAGATCTTTTAGTTGCCCCTTCAGTTCAGCTAATTCATTCAGAGCCATTTTGTATGGTCTCCGAGAGATCACTGTGGTTCCCGGTATTAACACTATTTTGAATTCCCCTCGCGCTCAGGTGGTAAGCCTGGAAGACTTTCGGGAAACACGTCTGGATATTTACGGACTACCGGAATGTCTTCTAACTTGCAAGCCTCGACATTACATACTTCCGGGTCTTTGGAGACCGCTTTGCCGAGATACAATGTTTAATGCCCGTGAAGTGGAGAGTCCAAGTGAACACTCCTGTTCTCGATGTCCAGAACAACCTTATAGAAGGTCAACCATGATATTTCCAATATGGCATTGATTCCTTGGTCTTCGAGAATAATGAGGGTGGTAGGATAAATTTTTCCACCCAAACAAAGTGGTGCTTGAGAAACAACTTCATTAGTCGATATGTCTCCACCTGGCGAATGAATAAGGTAAGAACCTTTTGTGATAGTTGTGGAGATCTGATCCCGGATCACCGTCTCCCTGCTAATGAAATTATGTGTTGCACCAGAGTCTAATAAAATGACAACTGGCTTGTCATTTAAGGTGAACCTGCCGGCAAGAACAGGTCCTCCCTTTGGCAGATCATCGACTGACACATAATTAACTGTTCCCACTTTGGACATGGATTTTCTTTGCTGTCCAAGATCACCCTTTGGAACTGGACCGGCAGACATAATGTTGCTGCTCGGTTCAGTTGCTTCATTGACATTGAGTTCATTGTCAATATGAAGTGGGACACTACTCGGTTCAGCTGAGAAATCATCGTGATCATTTTCAGCATCTTGAGGGAAATAGCATTCTGGTGCACCTTGTTGATACTGAGGTGCATGAGAAATAAGTTGCTGCTGCGGTGGAGGTGAATAAAACATCTGGGGAGTAGAAGAGTCATCATACTCCCAGAATGACTGCACCTCTTTTGGAACCTCTCGACAGGAAGGTGAACGGATTACCAACCGATACTTCTGAGGTAGATGATTGCATTCATCCCGTGATGAGTCCCTCTCCCTCTTTATTTAAGGTAGGTATTGGAATAATATTCCTGAGTGATAGCACAGCTAACAAACTCATCAAAATTTTCTTGGCTAACTTGAGCCAACTCACATCGCAGCCTAGCAGTCAGCTGTAACACCCCAAAATTTTGTTAAGACCCTAAATCATGTTAAGAGGGGAATTTAAAAATTTCTGGACGTGTTGCATGTTTTGCAAAAATTCAAATTCAAACTGGAATTCAAATTAAACTCAAATCAGAAAAGAGATAGAAAAAGAAAAACAGAAAACAGAAAAAAACCGGCCAGTGGGCCACAACCCACCAGCCGGCCCAACCAGCGCCCGCGCCAGCCCGCAGCCGCGCGCGCCGCTTTCCCCCACTGACAGGCGGGGCCCGCCAGTTCATCGTCTACCTCGCGCCAGCGCCGGACTCTCTCACCCGAATCGAAACCGATCGGGAATTCTCGTGTATTCCAGCCGAATTCCGTTTGGGGGCGACACAAACTCGATCTAAACCACCCCGCCGCCCTCCCCCGTCTATAAAAACCCCGGCCTCGTTCTGTTTTTCCCACGCGATCCGCCGATTTTCCTCCGGTGAGAACCGAGACTTCTCCGTCGAATTCTGGCCGATCTAAGCTCGGAAATTCCGATCTAACTCGCTGGTCTTGATCCACCGCCTCCGGGGAACCTTGCAGGTGCAGAAAACTCAGTGACTTGCAGTGTAAACACAGCGCCGACGAGCCTCGCCATGAATTCACCTCGGACCTCGTCGCCGATCACCTTCCAGGACCTCCGAGCTCAAGAAAACCCCCGAGGTGAGATCCCCGACCTCCCCTCCACCGATCTATGCCATAAAATCATAGCTCTAGGAAGAATTCTCGAAGATCCGAAAGTCTCCGGCGAGATCGCCGCTTCCCGTCGCCGTGCGCCGCCGGCAGCGCCGCCCTCGCTCGATCAGAGCGACGTGGCCGCTTGTGCGCCGTCTATTTTAAATCGCACGGTAGGGTTTAAATCCCCGCGTACCGGTTCGGCGTTATAATCTCAGCCGTCAGTTTAAAATCGGACGGTCCACGTCAGCCCCGTGTTATAAAGACTGGAAATCTTACGTGCTACCCCCTGGGGTTCTCGGGAAATAAGAGCTAGCCCAGGAAACTTCTGATCTAGCCCCTGGAACTTCAGAAAATCATGTAAATTCATTTAAAAATCAGTTTTAGCCCCTGGACTTAATAAAAATTAGGAAAAACTCCTCTGATAAGTGTAGCTAGACCCCTGGAAATTCTGAAAATAATATTATAGACCCTGTAGTGGGGTGAGTTTACCTTTTTAGCCCTGTTTAGTATTTAATTTAGGAAATTGAATATGTGGCTAGTGTTTAAAAATTAAAAAGTGGGACAAACATATTGTCAAAATTTAATTAAAGACTTTCTCAGTATTTAGGAAACTTTGGAGTGAGATAAAAACATATTTTGGGCTGAATTGAATCTGTTTAATTTATTATTCACATTTAGAGACACATTTTTAAGTAAAGAATAGTTCTAGGAAATAGGGAAAATAATTGTGAAATAGTTTACATCAGAGGCAAAGGTCAAAATATGTTATTAAATTATTTAGGACCAGAACTGATTGTTTAGATGATGTGTCTTGTTATTTTCATAATAAAGTACACATTTATGCATAGGAAAATAAATTTGAAAATATAGCAACTAGTAAATGATAAATGGAGTTTCTATAATCCAAAAGAATTCAGTTTAGGGTTGGTAGAAATTCTGAAGACACATATGGAGAAGGAAAATACCTTTTATGCATATTTGATAGCTAAAAGGTGTAGTAATTGAATATAAGGAATTTATTTAAATTGGAAACTCATATATATAGTATGTAAGTATAAATGTGAACACAAAAGTAGGAATCATATACACTTGATTAAAAGTGCATGCAAGCCACAAATCAACACACATGGAGTGACCACAACACATATAATGGAGAATGACTTTCATAAATATGAATGTGTGGTTTGTATGAAGAGGAAGTGTGAACTATGTCTTATGGATTGTTGTTTTTCTTTTGTTATGTGTGATGGTATGATGTAGAACCTGCTCAAGAGCAAGTTATTCCTTTCCAAGATCAGGACTACCCATTTCAAGAGCAGCAGGAAGGAGGCAAGTGTCCTTGACCACTTTGATCCTATGCTAGGATGTGTAGATAGAATTATTTGCATTGTCAATAGAAATATGAAACCCATGCTAGGAAGTTTCCCTAGAATTGCATTACCTTGTTTTCCTTGTAGCTTGGGTTGGGATTTATTTTATCATGTCATTTATTATTATGCATATGCTTAGCCATGCTTAGAATGGGATATTTGGGACATGAGATCATCAGTTTATTTTACCATACTCTTGAATGAGATATTGTGAGTTATGTAGAGGTAGGGATCAAGGCAAGTTGGATGTTTTGGTTGTGTGCTGGGTGCACGAGACTCGGGTTTGTGTTTAGTACTTGCCTGGATCCTAAGGACCGGTTCATGGAGCATGTAACCTGGCTTTACAGTGCCAACCACATGCTGAGATGGGGCAGCTTGGCCAATTAATTAGGTGTATCCTCGGCGTAGTATGGGTGTGTTGGATGGTGCGGGGAATAAGTGTCAGCTGGACTACCATATGAACCGCAAGGCTCAAGAGGGGGCCACTGCAGCGGGGTTGGAGCCTCTTGTATGCTGTTAGGGGTGAAATCTCAGAGGGCCCACACTCGTCAGGAATCCCTTTGTAAAGGCTTCGTAGTGATCTCCTGGCTACACACCTGGGAAGTGTGAATGTGGTTCGTAGCCACTTTCATAATGGAGGTTCTTTTAGTCCACCCGGCAACGGGGGATGAAATCACTACATGTGGGTACAGTGGTACAAACTCTGCAGAGTCAAAACTGTCATGACAGCCGTGCTCACGGTCAAGAGCGGCTTGGACTTATTCATGATTAGAGGATGGATGGTTTTGGAAGTCGTGGATGTTAAGCGGGGAGCTTAACATTGGGAATGAGGTTATGGTTATTTGATTATGATGATGGGATGGGAGTTTGGGACCATTTCACCTGTGTAGTAATGTAGGTGCTTAATAAGCTAAGGTGATAGATATTACTTGCATAGTGCTTTCACCATGAGTTCAACCTTCTCTTGTTCTAGCCATGCATGACATAACTTTCCCACACTTGCTGAGTACCATTGGTACTCAACCTTGCATATTTGTTGGTTTATATTGCTGCTCAGGTCAAGATAATGAGGTGGTGTATAATGACCAAGACTTTGGACCCGAAGAAGGTTTCTAGGTTCATGGAGACCCCCGGGCAACGCCTGTGACGGAGCCCTCAAGAATAATATTCCGCTGCTAGTTTATTTACTTGTGATGAACTTATTATTGTCCATTGAGACATTTGCTATGTAAGACTTATTTATATTCGACACCTGGCTTGTAATAAATGATGCTTCACTATTTGTCATCACATGTATGAGAAAATGATCCTGGCATACATGTGATATTCACTTGGTTGTTCTTCGGAAAAACCGGGTGTGACATCAGCCCTCGATAAAAATGATAACCCCTCATGGATTGTGATTTCACATAATCAGGGACATATTGAGCTAAGCGATTGAATTCCTTCACATACTCAATAACACTCATTTCCCCTTGCTTTAGATTCCAGAATTCATCCAGACTTGTTTGCATTACGCCCGCAGGAACGAAACGAGAACGAAACGCATCCTGGAACTCCGCCCATGTGACACGATGCCCTGCTGGTTGGATAGCAAGGTATTCTGCCCACCATGCTCCAGCAAAGCCGTGAAGATGCTGAGCGGCAAATAAAGTCTTCTGGAATTCATCACATTGAATCAACCCAAACTTGGACTCAATGACACTTAACCAGTGATTTGATTCACAATGGTCAGCCGTTTCGGAGAATACCGGCGGTTGTGTCGCCAAGAAATCCAGATAAGTGTTTGGGGTTGGCATGTGATGTTGATATTCTCTATTTATTCCTTGCTGAACTAGAGTTTGAAGAGTTTCATTCATCTTTGCCATAATTTCCGCCAATCCGGTTGGCGATGGCTCTTGTGATAAAGTCGAGTCATTCCCACCTCGACTCGAACCTCCAAGCTCCATTTGATAGTGTGCGCGTACCATACTGCACGAAACAAAATTTTGGGTTAATCAAAATTCTATCTCAGTAGTGAGTAAAGATAAGTAAAACATGAACATGTCATGAACTTTAGGAAAGCATAACCACATTAATGTTTAAACAAATCTTAAGTACACTAGACTAATCAGCTGGACTACCATGACCAGTTCACACAGACTCCAAAATTTACTCAAGTTGTCTAAAGATTCTTGACTTGAGTTCAATACTAAAGTTTTTGTAAACTTCAGTATCTTTCCAACGAGTACTTATATGTCTCCAGATCATCTCTGGATCAAAAGTTATGTTTGCTCAAAGTTGACGGAATTCCTGGATAAAATTTGCCAGCATCACATTTGTATGTGGCTCCTTTTATCACAGTTGTATATGAAAATACAATAAGAATCTGTGCAAACTCTGAACTACAACAATGTTGCACCTTTCATAACCTTTCCAACGGTGTATAATAGGCTCTTTAAGGATTTTTCTACAGGAAGTTATGGCTTAAAAACAGAAAGGTCCAGAAAGGTTTTTGGTACTGTCCTTATTTTGAACAGTTTGCCTTCAACTGGACTTTTCACCAACTTAACGTGTGATTGGTCTCTGGAGGTCTACAAAGAAGTTGTAGAGCACTTGAAAATTTTTCCAGAACTGTATCATACACCTTAATTGGTTAAATCTACTCAGAGTTATGCTCTGTCAAAGTCCAGCAATAATTCCTGCCAGAAAACAGAGCACTCTGTTTTTGAAATCTTTGAAACCTAGACCTTCTCTCATTTGAATCTTAGCTCAAAATAAGAGTTCAGTAACTAATATTTGTTTCAAACTTCCATTTTTAGTTGGAAGTTAGTTCATGAATCATTTCTTCATAGGGAAGAGGTTATTAAGTGTAGTACGGTGTCGATGCACCGTAAGAAACATGTCGGTACTACGTAGCCTCACCAAAGAAAATCCTAAACCAGATTATACCGGCATATCCGTATTATCAGTGGCACTAAGAAAGTCTCTCGCACACGTGTACTACACGGGATACGTACGTGGTTAGTACCTGCAGAAGAACACTCAATAGTGGTGCACTCAAAGGTTGTTTTCATTTCAGGCAGTTCCATATTTGAAAGTAAATACAAACGCCCGTATCATTGCCATACGGCCGTCCTTGAGTTAAGCCACGTCTCAAGGTACGTGATCGTGTTTCAACTCCACACGACGGGGAACCCGAGTATATCATGAACGGGTCGTCACGGTTGGGAATGTTATCAACCCAATGGATACCACCTACTACCCTGCAGGGCACGCTGATGGCAAGCACTGCGTATGTCCTCCTGGGCCATTTCCAGACGAACACACTATCGTGTTACTGACCACACGATGGGGTTTCCATTTACTTGCCTAATGAACGCTAGGGATCAGCGTTCCATATGAACTCAGGAACATGAAGAGTCCAAGAGTTTCATATTGACGTCTCACACCAAGCTGTGAGACCTATCCCTGAACCACTTTCCTCGTCAGGGGAGCTAACCGCTTTCGGTAGCGTTCCTTACCATAGTTACCTGAACATAGGTGCGTCGTTACATAATAAAAATTTAAGAATTATAACATGTCTGCTAGTCATGCCACTTAAGTAACTATACTACTATAGTCCTTATGTGGGCCTATTAACGTTTGCTCACCGTATCCTATGTTTTTGTCGTAATACGATCCTTATTCCATGCGCTATTACCAATGCGGCTCTGATACCATGCTGACAGGGCCCCCCGTCCCGCTCACGGGGATGGGCCACCTTGCCCGGGAATCGCATTGGGTGGTGCCGTGTTATGCGGCACCCAACAGCACACATATAAGGAAAACCGTATTACATAAATCAAAGCGGAAGCTTACATATGTTCTTTGTAAATAATTTACATAAATTAGCTACAGCGGAAGACTACAAACAACTCACGTCGAATAACTAATGAGCACTCAAGAGGAGGTCCAGCCCGCGGACTCCTTTCGCTAGCAACACGAAGACAGGGCAGCGGCTAGGTTCTACATGTGATACATAACTCGGAAGTTCCCGAGTCTCATCGGACAACCTTCTTTATAGCGTCGAAGTTTACCTGCAAAACCACTCATATAGCAAGAGTGAGCACAAAGGCTCAGTAAGACTGAACCATCTCTCCTACGACATGCAACTCTACATGAAAAAGACTTACGACCTAAACATATAAGTTGCAAAAAGACTCGCCTACGAGTTCGTCCTTAACTTTCAAATTTTAGCCATAATAGTAGTGACCTTGCACCCAGCAACATTGGAACTCCACAATCAAACAAGAAACGCTTCATTCCAATGTTACTTGTCCCAAGGCGGAAAATAACTTTAGTTTGCTCTATCTCTACATCAAACAAAGTTTTCATGCAATTCCAATAATCATCACAGCAATGAAAACTCTGCAAACAGTTTCCACACAACTTGAATACTATGTCACAACACAGTGAGCAAGCGGTACTCAATAACCGCGAGGGACGATGATTCGAATCACTACCCGGATAACTCGACACATACGCCCGCCTCTGAAGACCCAATTCTAGCGTCCTTCATTACGTCGTATGTGGAAATCTTTCGCAGGACACTCGACTGTAGAACCGGTCACGCCGTCTCGGGCTCATAGGTCTAACGAGACGATGTGGTGATAGGAGGATGAGTCCCGATCTTCCAAGAGGTAGGGTAAACTTGATTGGTTGGAGATCTCGACGTTGATGATCCAAGTCTCCGAACGAACGAAACCCCGCAATCACTACACCACTGCTCCGTTGGTTATCACCCGTGTCACACGAATGACCTCGCCACGAAGGCTTATTCCTGCAAGCGCAATCAAGAACACAAGCAAGAACAGAGAAGTTGCAATCAAAACTGAATTGATCACGAATTTGGGGTCTCACAACCGATGATCGGCGACACTGTTCAATGACAGATTGTAACTAAGCAAAACCCAGCTGTTTGTGACGGAAGCTAGGGGGTATAAAGGAGGTTGAGGACGACCAGGGGGTGCTGGGGTCGTTACCTAACCCTAAGACACGTACATAATGGACTTGGACTCGATACAAGGCCCAATGGCCCAACTAGGTGATGCAACACCCTGACAGACTCTAAACTTTATATTGTTTCGAAATTTCCCGTGGACTACGATGGAATTTTGACATGGGGCCAGTTCCATTGGAAAGTTTATCCTCTCAGCTTTCCATGCATATGTAGAACGTCAAAAACGGAGTCCGTATGCCTCCTGTGCATCCATTTTAAGGTGGACTGCTCCTGGTCCCGAGTTGGACTCGAGTTTGAGTTGGACTCGGTCTCTAACTTCTTGTTGGCGTATTTTCTAGTCCTCCACTCCTCCAAACCCCTCTCCATGTATCTCCATGTCCTCTCCATGGTTCCTAATCATAATTAATCCATTAGGTAGCAACATACTCTCAAAATTCACATATAAAGAATTGTTCAGGAACGAGCTCACCTCTAAATTCAATTTTCGTGCTCGAGCTCTAGTAATTGGACCTTGCATGTCTACCCTGTGAGTGTTGTGTATATCTGCAGGAGTGATGTACACATCATCCTCCCCCTCTTGCATTGGAGTCGTCCTCGACTCAAGCTCATCTTCTTCTCCCAAGTATGGCTTCAAATCTGAAATGTTAAATGTGGGACTAACCCCAAACTCGGGAGGCAACTCAAGTTTATATGCATTGTCATTTATCATCTCAAGAACGTTAAAAGGTCCAGCAGAACGTGGCATGAGTTTGGACTTTCTCAAATCCGGGAACCTATCTTTTCTCAAATGAACCCACACCAAATCACCGGGTTCCAATTTTACCTCCTTCCTACCTTTACTAGCAGCAATGCGATACTTTTCATTCATTTTTTCAATTTGTAATTTAGTAGTTTCATGCAACTTAAGAATAAATTCAGAACGTTGTATAGCATCTAAGTTCACAATTTCAGTATGTGGTAAAGGTAGCAAATCAATTGGAGCACGAGGATTGATACCATAGACTACCACAAACGGACTTAACTTGGTTGTGGAGTGAATAGACCTGTTATAAGCAAACTCAATATGTGGCAAACACTCCTCCCACAACCTCAAATTGTCTTTCAAAACAGCCCGCAACATAGTAGATAAGGTACGATTAACTACCTCCGTTTGTCCATCAGTTTGTGGATGACAAGTAGTAGAAAACAGCAACTTTGTTCCCAATTTATACCATAAATTTCTCCAAAAGTGACTCAAAAACTTAGCATCTCTATCAGAAACAATAGTATTGGGAACACCATGCAAACGCACAACCTCATTAAAGAACAAATCAGCAACATGTGAAGCATTATCGGTCTTGTGGCAGGGTATAAAATGAGCCATTTTAGAGAAACAATCAACAACCACAAAGACACTATCCCTCCCCCTCTTTGTTCTAGGCAATCCTAAAACAATGTCAATAGAAATATCCTCCCAAGGTGCACTAGGAACTGGAAAGGCATATAAAGACCATGTGGGTTAAGTTGAGACTTAGCTTTGTTACATGTCGTGCAACGTGAAACGTATCGCTCCACATCACGCCTCATTCGTGGCCAAAAGAAGTGAGCGGCCAGCACATCCTCTGTCTTTTTAACACCAAAATGTCCCATCAAACCACCTCCATGCGCTTCCTGCAACAACAAAAGACGAACGGAGCTAGCTGGAACACACAGCTTGTTAGCACGGTAGAGAAGGCCTTCACGCAGCAGGAATTTTTGCCACGTTCTTCCCTCTCTACAATTTTCAAAGGCATCTTTGAAGTCCAAATCAGTAGCATATAACCTCTTTATGGTTTCCAAATCAAAGAATTTATGAGAAAGTTGGGATAGTATGGTATAACGTCTAGATAAAGCATCGGCCATCACATTGTCTTTCCCTTTCTTATGTTTAATGATGTAAGAAAATGATTCTATGAACTCAATCCATTTAGCATGAAGTTTGTTCAGATTAGCTTGTCCTTTAAGATACTTCAAAGACTCATGATCTGAATGTATGACAAATTCTTTAGACCATAGGTAATGTTGCCAATTTTGCAAGACACGCACTAAAGCATAAAGTTCTTTTTCATATGTAGAATAATTCAGCGAAGGCCCATGCAATTTTTCACTAAAGAAGGCAACAGGTTTACCTCCTTGAATTAGCACTCCTCCAATGCCAATGCCGCTCGCGTCACATTCAAGCTCGAAGGTCTTCTCAAAATCAGGAAGTTGCAGCAATGGTGCTTGTGTGAGCTTCGACTTGAGAACATCAAAAGCTTGTTGTTGTGCTGGTCCCCATCGAAACGGCACTCCATGCTTTGTCAACTCGTGGAGAGGTGCCGCAATGGTGCTGAAATCCCGCACGAAACGCCGGTAGAAACCTGTGAGACCAAGAAAACTCCGAACCTGTGTGACCGTAGTCAGAAGTGGCCAGCTCGTGATGGCAACAATCTTTGCCTTGTCCACCTCAATGCCCTGCGAAGTAACAACACACCCAAGAAAAGACACACGATCGGTGCAAAAGGTGCACTTCTCAAGGTTACCATATAAACATGCATCGCGCAAGACATTAAAAACAGCACGCAAATGTTCAAAATGCTCATCATATGACTTGCTGTAAATAAGGATATCATCAAAGTAAACCACCACAAATTTACCAATGAAAGCACGAAAACCTCATTCATCAACCTCATGAAAGTGCTGGGCGCATTAGTTAAACTAAATGGCATGACTAACTATTTATAAAGTCCGAATTTAGTTTTAAAAGCAGTTTTCCATTCATCACCTAAAGGCATACGAATCTGATGATACCAACTACGCAAATCAATCTTGGAGAAAATAACAGAACCACTCAACTCATCAAGCATGTCATCCATCTAGGAATAGGATAGCGATAACGAATGGTAATGTTATTGATGGCTCTACAATCAACACACATGCGCCAAGTGCCATATTTTTTTGGAACCAAAAGAACAGGAACAGAACAAGGACTAAGACTCTCACGAATGTACCCGCGGTCCAGAAGATCTTGAACTTGTCGCTGAATTTCCTTAGTCTAGTCGGGGTTGGTCCTGTAGGCAGCACGGTTTGGCAAGCTCGCCCCTGGAACCAAATCAATCTTGTGCTCAATGCCTCGCACAGGTGGTAATCCAGGGGGTATCTCAGATGGAAAAGCATCCATATATTCCTGCAAAAGGTTAGCAACATCAGGTGGCAAGACAATGGATGTATCCTCAATAAAATATAAAGCATGTTTGCACACTAAAGCATAGCAAGTTCCATTAGAGGCATATAAATCATCAAGATCATATTTAGTTGCAAGAAAAATAGGATTTTTCAACTTAATAGGTTGCTGAATTTTAGAATTGAAAACACCCTTTTGCTTAACATTATTCTTTTTCTCCTGCTCAAATTGTACAATTTCAGTGGGACTCATAGGAAGCAACACAATTTTCTTGCCCTTATGCATGAGAGTATACTTATTAGATGGACCATGGTGAATAGCATCAGTATCAAACTCCCAAGGACGTCCCAACAAAAGAGGACAAGCATCCATAGGTACCACATCAAAATCAGCAAAATCATGATAAGAACCAATGGAAAAATGTATCCTTGCTGTTTGTGTTTCCTTAACCTTACCATTGTTGTTAAACCATTGAATGTGATAAGGGTGGGGATGCTCCCGTGTGGTCAAGCCAAGCTTCTTGACCACCTCAACATTCACCAAATTGTTGCAGCTACCACCATCAATGATGGTATGTACACGGCAGTCCTTGATGAAGAGAAACATGTTGAAAAGGTTGTGACGTTGGCGGTTGTCATCCTCTCAAACCGTGGCACTCAAAGCTCGCTGCACAATCAAAGTCCTATAGTTGTTTGTCGCAGATGTACCAAGAACCTCCTCAGCACCATGATCCGAACCTGAAATGTTAGTTGCAATAATATTTTCATCTTCAATATCAGAAGCACTAACATACCCACCATCAGCAGTGGCAATGATCGCCCGTTTGCTGGGGCAATCTCGTTGCATATGGCCAAGTTCCTGGCAGCGGTGGCACTTGATGTCGGAGCTGCGACTTGTCGAAGTGTTGGGTGCAGCCGCCTTTGCTGCAACACCTGGAGGCATCTGGGACTTGCTGTTATCTTGTCCCCGTGATGTCGAAGGTGCGATGCTGCTGCGTACAACACCCGTGGAGGGTGGTGTAGAAGCACGTACGCTCGAGGAGGGCGCTGCTTTGGATGGCACCGGAAATTGTCGTGGCGTGAAGGTGTTGTTCCGCCGCTGCTGTTGGCGACCCTGCACTTCTTTTTCTGCTAACATAGCAAGTTGAAATAAACGTTGAATAGAATGATATTCCTTGTAGTCAACTATGTCCTAGATATCACGCTGCAAGCCCCCATAAAACCTAACAATTTGGTCTTCCTGATCCTCAAGTACCCCACAATGAAGCATACCTTTCTGTAACTCTTGGTAGTACTCCTGGACAGTCATGTCACCCTGATTAAAGCGTTGCAATTTCTTAAGAAGATCACGTCTATATGAAGGAGGAACAAACCTAGCGCACATCTCTTCTTTTAACGCAGCCCATGTCTGTGGTGCATTATGTGTATTGACAAGTTCATTCCACCAAATTATAGCAAAATCTTTAAACTCACTAGTGGCTTATCTAACTCTATGTCGCTCAGGAACAAGATGAGAGCTAAATTTTTGTTCTACCGTCATCTCCCAATCCAAGTAAGTCTCAGCATCATAAGATCCATAAAATGTTGGAATAGAAAACTTAATATTAGCATAAGGATCATTATCTTGTTCAGGAGCATGAGGATGAGGTCTACCTCCCATACCTTGACGATTTCATCGAGGGCGACGGCTCTGCTGTGCATCAACCTCATCGTTATTGAAGTCATTCTATGTGTCGTAGTGAGCATTTGCATCACCATCAAGGATGATAGAGGGTGGGGAAGACGAGTCTCCATCTCGTCCAACCGTGTGGTCAGACCAGCAACACTTGTATGGAGCCTCTGAAAGGTGGCTGTTGTAGTGGTCTGGTAATTGTTGAAAGCTTCGGTCATTGCCCGAGTCATGTCCTTTAGTTCCATATGGGACATGCACTCATCATCATCCCGAGGTGTAGAACCAGAGGTCTTATCCATGGGCTTCTTTCTTGTCATTGTTAGTACAAAACAGAAACGAAGACAAAAAGATCGTGAAGAACCCTATTACTACGCTCTCCGAAGTGGGTGGAAAATCGATCAGTAAGATGCGTCTTACCCCGCTCTTACAAGTTTCTTACCAGCACTACAGGTGGCCAACGGTGACCGGTGTGAAGCAAGCAGAGAGTGGGTGTGATTGCAAAGGTTACCTGTTCTGCTCGAGAGAAGGTGGAGCTTGGAAGGCTCAAATGCAGTATATGTATGTGGCACACAAGTTAGTAACAGATAGCAATGTTGAATAAGTGTCCAAAGAATTTCACCTAGTTGCTGGCCTAAGAATGTATTAGAACAGTTGTGGCAACAAGCAAGGACAAGTATGAATGATGATGAACAAAAGGATAATATCAGCAAGTATCCAGCACTCGCACAGAAATAGCAAACCTCTTAGCCTCCTGTTTTTTTTTGAAGCACTAGTAGTAATCAAAATCTTTTTTTTTCTCTTTTTTTGATACTTTTCTTCTCAACCAGGGGCACAAGAATAGAAACAGCACCAAGTATTAGCTCAAACCGATGAAAGATGAGATCGGCACAAATTCAGGAACGATTGGAAAAACTGGTGCTGGAACTTCGGAGTTCGAAACAAGGGCCTTATTAATTTTTTATTTTTTTTGAAAACGCCGTATGTGGACTTTTTCGAGACCTTTCTGGGAAAAAATGCGCCTCAATAAGAGTTACGAGCGAAAAGTTATGCCCGTTTTAAGGAGGATACCCCGAATCAGGTTTTGGTGGTGGTGGAAACTGCAACAGAAACGAATCGGTGGATGGAATTTTTTTTAGATTGTTTTTTATAGATGGCAGTGGATGGAAGAAACAAAACTGAACCAAAACAAATCTAAAACAGCAACCAGACTCAACCTAGGACACGAACTCAGGACTACGGACTCCGAAACTAAATTGTGCAAAAGGTTGAGCGGGGGTTGTAGGTCAGGGAAACTAAATTTTTTTTGTGGCTTTTTGTGGACGATAGGACTGAAACAAAATAAATCTAAAGGGCACACAAGTATACCTCATGGTGAACCTGGAAATCTAATACCAATTGATAGGAGGATGAGTCCCGATCTTCCCAGAGGTAGGGTAAACTTGACTGGGTGAATATCTCGACGTTGATGATCCAAGGCTCCGAACGAACGAATCCACGCAATCACTACACCACTGCTCCATTGGTTATCACCCGTGTCACACGAATGACCTCACCACGAAGGCTTATACCTGCAAGCACAATCAAGAACACAAGCAAGAACAGAGAAGTTGCAATCAAAACTGAATTGATCACGAATTTGGGGTCTCACAACCGATGATCGGCGACACTGTTCAATGACAGATTGTAACTAAGCAAAACCCAGCTGTTTGTGACAGCAGCTAGGGGGTATAAAGGAGGTGGAGGACGACCAGGAGGTTCTGGGGTCGTGACCTAATCCTAAGACACGTACATAATGGACTTGGACTCGATACAAGGCCCAATGGCCCAACTAGGTGATGCAACACCCTGACAGACTCTAAACTTTATATTTTTTCAACATTTACCGTCGACTCCAATGGAATTTTCACGTGGGGCCAGTTCCATTGGAAAGTTTATCCTCTCATATTTCCGTGCATATGTAGAACGTCAAAAACGGAGTCCGTATGCCTCCTGTGCATCCATTTTAAGGTTGACTGCTCCTGGGCCTGAGTTGGACTCGAGTTTGAGTTGGGCTTGGTCTCTAACTTCTTGTTGGCGTATTTTCCGGTCCTCCATGCCTCCAAACCCCTCTCCATGTATCTCCATGTCCTCTCCATGGTTCCTAATCATAATTAATCCATTAGGTTGCAACATACTCTCAAAATTCACATATAAAGAATTGTTCAGGATTGAGCTCACCTCTAAATTCAATTTTCGTGCTCGAGCTCTAGTAATTGGACCTTGCATGTCTACCATGTGAGTGTTGTGTATATCTGCAGGAGTGATGTCCACATCATGTGGTATGCCTCTACAATCCAGTGAACCTGGTACATCGGTTTCCTGGTTCCCATATAGCAGTAAGCATCCGGTACACAACTCAATACTTGCTCATGGGTGCCGCACAGGTATCGGTCCTTAACCGACACAGGCAAAGCTACTCGACCAAGACCTCTTCTTGTCGCTGCCTAACCATCCTGCCCGGTCTCATCTTTAGAAATATAAACTTTAGTTTGCCTCTTTTCTAACTACACCCATGTAATCCCGACTATAACTCGCGAGTAGATTCCGTCTACTCGACTTCTACCGGATGTCCTAAGCTACTTAGCACGGCATTATTCTGCAGCGGTGACCCTTTTCTACCCTTAACTCCAGGGTTCATTTGGTCATGCATTTGGAGTGTAAAACATCCTTGACCTAATGCACATACAAACTCTAAACCATAATTGTGAACAAAGTAAAAACTTTATAAATAACTTAAATGCAAACCGGAGCTTGCCTTGGTTTTGCAGGTGATTAAAGTGAGAAAATTGTGAAGTTAGTTGCTGATGACTTGAAGCTTAATCACTGCCCTTCTTGTTCCTTGATCCAAGCTTCACTCCTTCTCCACTTTTCCACGTTTAATCACTACACGTTATGAATATGCATATATGTTAAATTGTAAAACTTTTGCTAACAAGTTCTAAAGATAAGTTTGAAACTGGAACTCTGTTTAAGAATTTAAGATGACACTGGTGCTGGTGGTTTGGGTTTGTGTTTAAGCACTATCATCAAGTGATAGGTGTTTTCCATCACTTGGATGTTGATCACCTAATAAGGTTGAATAGACAGTATTGATCCAAGGCTCTAATGGATCTGAAATTTTTCATGTGAGTTCCTTGTCACAGGAAAGTCCTCGGGACCAAAATTTGGAGTTTTTCAATGAATAGATCACTCAGAACAATTCCATAAGCATTTATGCAAAAAGGAATTAATTCTGAATAAATTTGCACTTCCATGCAAATTTAAGTGAACTATAATTTCAAGCATAGCTCAGGGAGCATGCATGAATTTTCCTAGGATTTTTGGGAGCTAAGAACTGCCCAGAACTGAATTTCCAAGTTTATGAAATTCTCTGAAATTGTTTCTGTATTCCTTTGCATACAGAAACTTGAAATCAGAATTATCCTAACTAAATAAACTCCAAATAAGCTGAAACTTTTACAGGAATGTACTAACATCCTAAAGAATAGTCTGGCAAAATTTGAGGATTTTTGGATAAACCAAACTTCCCCTAAAATTCTTTTGCTGAAAGATTTAAATAATTTTCCGGAATTTTCTATTGATTTTCATACAAATTGGGTTGCATATTTGGATATAGTTTTTCGCCCTGAATCCAACCCAATTTGAATCACTAAATTTGGAGCTTCCTATCAAAAGTTATGAGATTCTAAAGTTTGAACTGAATCTGGGAATTCAAATAAATCGGGAAAATGTTCAAACTCTGACCGTGGGTCCAGGCACACGTGTCAACTGCTGAAACCGAGCCACACGGGCCACAGAATCTTTCCCGTGTTGCCACAGTTTGATCCAAGGCTACAGAAGATCCCGCACATTTAAATCCAGCCGCTGACGAGTGGGGCCGACCCCCCCGTTCGTCTTCCTCCCCCTCCCGCGCGACCCCCGCCGACGGAGCTCGCCGGAAAACTTTGGAACCCAGTCGTCCGTCCATCTCCCGTGCATAAACTTGCCGCCAGCCCTTAATTTCGTGCGCTGAACACGTGGGGAGGGTTTCCCCACACTGACGTCGGCCCTAACCGAGCTCGCGACAGTGCGGTGGCTTAACTGAGCTTCGGCGATGTAGCGCTGACATTCTAGCTTGCCAATTACATGAAGGATTGGTGCTACATCATCAGTGGTTCATGGGGGTGCTCGGCTTTGGTTCAATCTGGATCGGCAACAGCTCGAGATGGGGTCTCACGGTGTGCCGGCGGTTCCCGCCATGATCGCCGCTCGGAAAACTTGAAATGGGCCGCTAACACGGGTTTTCAAGCTAGGGTTGGGAAGGGGATTATTTGTGCACGATTTGGTAATCTAGGAACAAAGAACAAATGAGAATTTTGGATTTTAATACCGGATCCTTGGTTTGTGGCCGCTGGCATACTTTTCCCGAATTCCCACACGGTAGTCTGTGGCTTTGCTTGTGATTTGGAGGTGAGCAGCACGGTTCACCAGCGCGTCAGGGGGTGTCCTTGCTCGGGCGTGAAAGTCCCCGGTGGGGTCTGTCCACGCACACCCCGGTTCGCGTTTGCTTTAGCTCACCGCCCAGAGAAGCTGTTCCCTTGCTGCGATGCTGGAAGTAGTAGGCGCCCAACTGGTTTTTCGATCTGCGCCCGGTCGTCCGCAGCACGAAGAAGTGGCAGAAGAGCGTCACTGAAGCGCGTACTCCCATGAACATCTCGCAGAACTGGACGAGGACGGCGGCCATTGCGAAGGAGGTGGGGGAAAGGTGATGAAGCTGGAGACCGTACGACTCCAGCAGCGTCACGAAGAAGGAAGAGATTGGCGGGACGAACCCCGCCAAGCTGTAGGCCGCGAAGAAGACGATCTCCCCCGCCTCCAGATGCAGGGGGAGAGATCCTCGCCGGAGACAGCGCCGCCGCTCCTCCGAATGCCACCCCAGCAAGCTTGCGCATCGGCCCAAGGTCTTTCGTCCGGGCGATGCGCGGCGGAGGCAGGCAAGAAGCCATCGGCGATGAAGGCGCAAGAGCTCGGAGGAAGAAGGAGGCTTGGGCGCTCAGAGGATTCTGGGGGGCTCAAGCGCAGGGAAGTTTGCAAAGGGAAGCCTGCGATGCAGACGGGATCCTCTTATAAACTTCCCAGAAGTGATTCAAAACGCTTCGTATGCGCCGCTAGGGGAAGACGCCCCGGGTCCAAGCCCCAGAGTCCATGACAAGCAGGCCCAAGCCGTCCTGCAGAAGCGGTGGACCGGGCAGTCAGACCCCCAGATGGAGAACCCGGCGGTTCCTGACAAGGCGCTGCAACGTGCGCTACGACGTGCAGTAGTGGCAGCCTTGGGAACCACCGCAGTAAAAGCAGCCATCAAGGAGGGCTCACGCCCCCACGATTCCACAACCGTTCGTGCTCCAGCAATGGTCAAAGGGAGTCGCCGAGAAGGTATGCGGGGTAGAAGAGATGGAGGCCCCACCTCGGGCTCGTTATCTCCCCCGAGATGGGCCCGGGGGCTACTGTCGGTACCCTCAATACGGGGTACCCCCGCGCACAGGGGAAAATCGTCTAAGGACTTTGCCCCCTCTGCAGGGGCGAACTCCGAGGGCATCCAGGCCGGACCTCCCCTCTCCGCGGGGAGAGCTCCGAAGGCTCCATGTGTCCAGCGTGGCCGGATCTCCCTCTCCTCAGAGGAGAGCTCCGGGCCTGCCATGTGGCCAGCAGAGCCGGACCTCCCCCCTCCGCGGGCAGAGCTCCGAAGGCTCCACGTGTCCAGCGGGGCCGTACCTCCCTCTCCTTAGAGGAAAGCTCCAGGCCCACCACGTGGCAGCAAAGCAGCGCTGCCTACCCAACGCGGTGGGCAGCAGGAGTAAAGCCACACCATGCCTTGTTCGTACAAGGTATTCAAGACCCGCGCCTTCCCAAGACGCGGAGACGCGGAGCACGCCCCTGCCAGGAGGCGTTGTGCCCAGTCGCATCACAGTGAAGACAGGCACGCAATGTCAGGTGCTGCACACCAATAAACGCAGCGACAAGACATCCCCTTCCACCCCTGCCATCATCAACCACTACGCCTAGCTTTCGGCGTGGGCAGGGTGGCAGGCCGGAGGCTCAGAAGTCCTCGCCAGAGACAACTACCGGCGTTATTGCAGATACGGTAGATGACAGAGATCTCCCCGAGACCACCTGTCAGGTCCCGGACCCCCCTTTGTAAGCCGCCCGAGCCTTGGACTATAAAAGGCTCGGCTATGCAACGTTGCAAAGGGTTCCGCATCATGCCACTTTGCAAGACATTCTAGCACTTAGTTCATCCTCAAGCTTAGAACTCCGGTTCTGAGCACCAAGCAATACAACGAGCACCTCTGCTCACCGTGGACGTAGGGTATTACACTCCGGCAGCCCGAACCATGTAAAAAACCCTTTTGTTAATCTGTTTCTTTCGTCCAGTCCAACGAGACTCACGCAGGGGGACTAGCCCCTCCGAAAAAGAACCTCCGCGGGCTGCCCTGTGCAGGCCTGGGGGAAGTGTCGACCGCAGACGCTTCGACAGACACCATTTGACACGTGGCGGCTCTGGAGTCATCCCCGTCCGGTAGTGAGGCTCAGAGCCTGAAGACACGTGGCAGCCTCGGAGCTCTGCTTAGTAGGTGGTCTGACCCGAGGCCTAGGGCACGTCTCCTCTGATGAGTGCTCCCTGGCAGGTCAGTTGGGCCCAGCCTGCAGGCTGGGTCTCTGTCTTCTGCATACGTGCTGACGTACGCCTTCTTTTGCTCCTACACGCGGGGGTACCCGGTCATGAGTGTACCGACAGGCCGCACACCAAGTGGGGGAAACCCTAGCCGGTCCCCCTCCCCCTTGGCCGCACAACCTAAAGGGGAGAACCCTAGCCGCCCCCTTCTATTTTCTGGTGGGATTTTATTTTCCCCCAAATAATCTCAGCACTTGGTGGAAAATAAATAATAAAATCACAGCCCCTAGCTCCCACCTCTTTTAAAATTAAATCTCAGCCCTTGGATAAAATGAGTTGCTAAAATCCTAGCCTCCCTACCTATTCCCAATAAACCCCCCAGCCACCACCCCCAGCCCATATTTTCTGGCCACCGCCCCTCTCCCCTGCTGCCAGGTCGCTGCCCCTGCTGGAGTTTGGCTGCCATCGAAGCTCCGCCACGCCTCGCCGTCCCCGAAGAAGAAGCCCCCGACAGTCTGTCCTAGCCGCAGCCACACCAATCTCCATAGAAAATCTTCAACTGCTGCCATTGCAAGGAAGAAGGCCCTGCCGCAAGGAGGAAGGGAGGAAGAAGTGAGAAGGACACGCTGAAGAGGCCGTCTATGAGGAACTACAGCACCAAGACTTCGAGACGCTTGAGCAACACGAACCACGGGAGCAAGGCAAGTTCCCCTTGACCATATTGATCCCATGTTTTTGAAACTGTTTTGCCTGCGAAAACTCTTATGCTTGTGTCAACTTGATGGGAAACCCTTTTATAGGAGTTTACTAGTTTTGTTAGCCATCCTTGTCACTGGGAAAGTTGATGAGTCGGGCATGGTCGTTTTTCCCTTTTGCTTCGCTTAATTTACGTGATACGGGAAGCTGAAATAAAGCATGTTTAGCTACTGCACTCATGAGATTAAAGATAATGAGAACTTGATGATGTTAGTGAGCATGGGATCAGGGAGATCTAGGCGAGCTTGGTTCGTGGATGTTGCTGAATGATATGGTGGTTTGCTTGCCGTAGATCTAAGGACCGGTTCATGCGAGCACATGCCAGTAAAACAGTGCCACCACAAGGTTAAATATGGGTGCGGCTTAGCTGAATAATTAGGTGTGTTGCTAGCTTGTTATGGACCATTGGATGGCGCGGGGAATGGGAATTGAGGAGGACTGCCCTGGGAACTGCATGGCACACGAGGGGGCCCGTGGGTGGGAGAATGGAGATTCGAGACTGCCGGTGAAACCTCAGTGGGTCATTACATTATAGTAGCCCATTTGTAAAGGCTATTTTGTGATCTCTTGGCCATACACCGACGGTTGTGTAGTGGCATCATGGAGGTTTTCTCTAGTCGCCGACGGGTGACGAAATCACAAACTTGTGGGTAAAATGGTGCCACCTCTGCAGAGTGTAAAACTATCATGATAGCTGTGCTTCCGGTTACAAGCACATGGCCAACTTCCATGATTAGAGGCAAAACTTGGGATGGTAATTCGGGTATGGTCATTGGGATTTGTTTTGGGACTGGTTTGGGACTGTTTTTGGTCATGACAATGAGTTTGGTTTTGGTTCTATGAAAATGGGATTGTTATGAGTATTTATGAGTATGAGATGAACTTGAGAAAGAGTATTGGCTGGTTGAGGCTTGATAAATTGTGAATTGTGATGAAAGAATGTTGAAGAATTACTTGGTTATTGTGACGCCCCTGTTCTGAGAGGAAACCTCTCTGAACCGAGACTGATGCGTATGTGTACCCAGGATGTTCATCACACATACACATATCATCCACAAACTGAATTCAGAATATATATAACCACGAATAACAGGGTTTATGTGACGCCCTCAATTCTGTGGAAAACCACAGAACCGAGAACTGATGCATATGTGTGCCCAGGATGTTCATCACGCATATACATATGTTCCACAAACTGAATTCAGGATATATATAACCACGGATAACAGAGTTTATTACAATGTTTCATGAGTCTTGGACTCATGCTCACAGCAGAAGTCTTAATCTAACAGCGGAAGTCTTATTTCTATGCAGCGGAAGTCTTCTAACTAGTGCGGAAGCAATCTAAGCAGTAGCGGCTCCATCTCTACTCCATCCCCACAGGCAAGGTTGAGAACAGATTACACGCCTAATGCTCCACTTGGTCTTCATAGTAATCTTCTCCTGTTGTTGATGATGAAATAATAATGCAAGTTTGAGTACAATGATGTACTCAGCAAGTGCGAGAAAATATGATATGTAGCTCATAACAAGGTAGGTATAAAAAGGCTCATTGCAGAAAGCAAAGTTATTTATCAAAAAACCATGATAAAACAGCAACTAATTTTTAAGTGAATGTAATCCCAACATGTATTAAAATACCAATCATACCTCCATTATGTTCATTACCTTCCATGTCACAATCAGACATCAATCAACCTCATTCTTGTTCACGAATACCTCCTCGTATTCGCTACCATCTTAGGAATACCATCTCGTATTCGCTACCATTTCATCATAAACAACTTCGTCTCCCACCGAGACCAACCTTGTTGCCATGACTCAACAGTCATGCAACCCATCTTATCACCCGGACTCAACAGTCCCGAAAACTAAACCATCCAATACTATAACCAATAACCATATCCAATAACCATCCCAACTAATCATGGAAGTTTGCCAGGCGCTCGTGACCGTAAGATCGGCTATCAGGATAGTTTTAGACTCTGCAGAGTTTGCACCTCTTTACCTACAAGTTTGTGATTTCGTCATCCGTCGGTGACTGCAGAACCTCCATTATACCAGTACACAACCATCGGTGTATGGCCAAGAGATCACAAAATAGCCTTTATACTAGATGTATGGACTCACTAAGGTTTCACCGGCAGGCTAGAATCACCAATTCTCCCACACACGGGCCCCCTCTTGTGCCATGCAGTTCCCAGGCCAGTCCTCACTCGACTCCCATTCCCCGCGCCTTCCACGGTCCATAACAATAAAGCAACTTACCTAATTAGTCAGCTAAGCCGCACCCATACTTGGCCTTGTGGTGGCACTTTTATCCTAGCATGTGCTCGCATGAACTGGTCCTTAGATCTATGGCAAGTAACCACCATCTCAGGCTACCTCATTCAGAAACCCGGCTTGCCTAGATCTCCCTCCAATCCATGTTCATTAACAACATCAGTTTCTCATTATAATTATGAGTGCAGTTAGCTAGACACATCTACCTCGCTTCCCAATCCCATGGACTTAGCGAAGCATAAAAGTAAAAACCATACCCGACTCATAAACTTCATTGGCGACAAGGGTGGTTTAACCAAAGCTAGTAAACTCCTATAAAAGGGTTTATCATCATGTTTGACTCAGCACACACACCTTTTCGCAAAACAAAACAGTTTCCTAAAACAAAGGATCAATATGGTCAAGGGGCACTTGGCTTGTTCTTGCGGTTCCGGTTGCTCTTGGATCTCGAAACCTTGTAGTTGCAGCTCATCATAGACAGCTCACTGAGCTTGTCCTTTTATATACGATCACGCATATACAAGATTCACTGCAATCAATATCATGCAGAAACTGTAACTAGATGCGATGATGCATATGCATGCTATCCTATAATCAGTTTTATTAGATCAGTTTGTATGTATTCTTGCATGGCTTGCATGGTTTTATGATGAACAGAGGTGTTCGGATCAAATGTGGACGTGGCGATGACCTTGTCTTTTAGATCAACCCTATCAACAAGTGATCTATCCACGAGAAAGCTTCTGTTCGAAAGGAATCGAAGAACAGATGCAAAGAAAACATGACGATGTCGTAATGTGGTATTGGAGACCTACCTTACGTTCTTCTTGGTCTCGGGGTTCTTCTTTTATCAGACAGATCGTTGGGCTCCCTTCCGGCGATTCTTCTCGACTAAACTCCGGCGATGGGCTTACTCGGCGAGTTTGGGCTAGGCTCTAAGTCGTCGGCTCAGGAGTTGGAAAGGAAGTTTGTGGTTTCGGCCAAAGGTTCTGGGTTCTATTTATAATCGAGAGAAGAAGAGTCCTAATCTGATTGTATTTCGAATAAGAGTCCTATTCAGGTTGTCGTTGAATCTTAACAACTTATCTTTAGTTGATTTGGTGCGGTAACATTGTGGAATTCAGGTCGGTTTCCTCTCCATACCGGTATTTCCGTGTGTACAGAATCCAAAACCGCTCCAGAACTCATTACCTCCGCGTTGATGAGCTCCGGAAGTTCCACGTGTCCACCGCGGTCTGGTCTCTCCCTTGTCCACAGAGACGAGCTCCCGTTGTGCCGCGTGTCAAGCGAGCGAGACCTCCCTTCTCCTTCGGAGGTTAGCTCCGCGTGCGCCATGTATTCTTGCGGTCGGGACCTCCTCTCTATTCGGAGGTGGCTCCACGCACGCCACGTGTCAATGCCGGACCTTCCCTCTCCCGGAGGTAGCTCCGGGTGTGCCATGTATTCATTTTGGACCTCCCTCTCTTCGGAGGCGAGCTCCGTGAATGCCACGCGTCAAGTAGCGCCGGACTCCCTTTGTAAAAGCCCAAGAAAAGGGACTAGCAAAAACTTTTCATCACCTCACAACACCACAGTTTTGGTTGTGGAGATCTTGTGAAAAATTGTAAAGAGCAAGTAACCTCCATCAAAAGAGTGATTAGAGGAGAAATCTCTAACCTTCACAAAGTAGGATTTCTACACATGAACATGAGAGATTGAGCTCACCCTAGGACTTGAAAAGTCTTGGGAAGTTTCAAGCCAAATTTCATGCAAATCCAACACTTTTTGAGGCAATTTTGGAGGCATTTGAAAAAGAGGCCAATTTGAATGTAAACTCAAATTGCAGCAACTTTCATCTCTCAAATTCAAAAGTTAGCTTCATATTTAAACTCAGCACATTTTACTGAGTTAGCCCACCAATTTTCATCCCCATTGGAGTTCATCTTGTCGGGAGCTAAATTTGCAAGATTTCAAAACTGAATTTGAATTTCAGTTCAAATGTGAAGCAAATTTAGCCAAACAAAGTTCAAATTTGAGAACACAAATTCAAACCAACACTTGGGGGCTAAGTCTCACATTCAATTGTGAGTAGCTGGGAATATTTGAGTACCAACAGAAATGAAAAGAATTGGAAAAAGAATTAGGGGGGAGGGAGGCCCACATGTCAGCAGACTTCAGTCTGAAGTTTCCCTCGGGTGATATTTCCTTCGGCCGAACCCTCGCGCGCGCGCCAGCGCGATTGCACCGGCGCCCCGACCACCAGCAGCGATCAAAAGTCCACCTCACGGTGCAAAAATCGCGGCTCAAAGGCCAGCACACACGGTACTCCACCCTTCGTTCCGTTTCCCGAGCGAGAACGACCACACCCCGAGCTCCTTTCTCGGTTCCGCGCAAGAACAGAACGCTGAACTCCCCTGATCCCCGGCGTCTGAGGGCTAGGACCCGTTTCCTGCCCGGTGAGCTATACAAGAAAGGTCCCCTCCAAGGTGCGTGACATGCTCGTGCCGACCGTTCCTCCTCTAGTGCTTCGTCGGGGTAGTATTTGCCCGTTTAGTCATTCGGTGTTCAAAGTACCGACTGGTGCAAAACACGGAAATTCGGAGAGGGTAGTTCACCACCGGGGATTCCAAGCTACACACACGTTCTGCACTGGCACACGACCACCTGGGATAAAAAACCAGCGAGAACCATGGGCTAGGGTTACGGTTCTTCGAAATTTTCTGGGCACAGCCGATATCGGGCCTAGGTCGACGGTGAGCACGTAGCTCCGGCCATTTCCATGGCCAACCGAGCTCATATTTGTGCTCAGCATGCCACAGCGGTGCTGTAGGGCCCTCTCACCGAGGTTTTGGCGGGCTAGAGTGGCCGGGCGACATCGTCGAACTCGTACCGAGCCGCTGCACCGTCGCCGGCTAGGTTAGAGCCACCGCCGGTCGGGGGAGAGGGTTCCAGCGTGTTCAGCATGTGGAACTAGGCCCTGGCGGCGAGGGAGAGCACGGGAGCTGGACGGATGGCAAGGATCAGCGCGGCTCCGGCGGCGCGCGGGCGTGGGAGCGCGAGGAAGAAGACGAGTTGGCCGGGCCCTCTCGTCAGTCGCTCAGGAAACAGTGTGGGGATTTTCTGTTGCACCGGATCATCTGTGACAATGCGGAGAACAGTCCTGTGGCCCCGTGTGGTGTAGCCGAGGTGGTGACACGTGTGGGCCGGACCCGCTGTCAGGGATTTGAACTTTTCCCGGTTCATTCAAATTCCAGAATTTCCCCAAACTTTAGAACCTCATAACTTTTGCTTGGAAGCTCCAAATTTATTGATACAAACTGGGTTGGATTCATCTTGCATAGCTCTATCCGAATATGCAACCCAATTTGTATGAAACCCATTATTTAATTCTGGAAAGTTCTTTAAAGATTTTCAGCAAAAGAATTTTAGAGGGAGTTTGGTTAATCCAAAAATCCTCAAATTTTGCCAGAATATTCTTTAGGATGTTAGCGAACCGCTGTAAAAGTTTCAGACCGTTTGGAGTTGATTTGATCTGGGCAATTCAGATTTGAAGGTGCTGTGTTCAATTGAATACAGAAACATTTTCAGAGAATTTCCAAAACTTGGAAATTCAGTTCTGGAGAAATCTTAGCTCCACAAATGCTAGGAAAATTCATGCAAACTCTATGAGCTATAATAGAAATTTTAGTTCACTAATTTTTGCATGAACATGGGTGTCATCTCAGAATTAATTCTTCTTTGCTTAATTGCTTAGAAAATTATTCTGAACAAACCACTCAATGAAAAGTGCTAATCTTTGGTCCAGAGGGTTTTCTTGTGACAAGGAACTCACATGAAAATTCTCAGCTCCATTGGAGCTCTGGATCACCCCCGTTCTGTTTAACCACTTGAGGTGATCAATATGGAAGAGGGGGAAAACCCCTTAGCACTTATTCATGTGCTTAGGTCCAAACCCAAACCACTAGCCCCGGTTTCATTTTAAATTATTAAACAGAGTTCCAGTTTTTGAAAACTTGTTAAGTAGAACTTGTAGCAAAATCCTTACAATTGAAACTTATGTGCATATTCATTAACGTGTAGTCACTGAAGGCGAGGAGACTCCGGAAGTGCTCGACTTCCTCCTTCCGGAAGAAGACCTGACCACTGACCAGCAGCAACAAGGCAAGCCCTGGTTTGCATTAAGTGCTTTATAAAGTTTTACTTTATTTACATACGTAGTGTGAAGTGTGTATGTGCATTAGGTGTAGGATGGATGAATACCCAACTGCATAATCAGATTTTTTCCCCAAGAGTGAGAGTAGTGTCTAGGGCCTCGAATAGAGAGGCTATGCTTAATTATTCATAGGACTTCGGTACAAGTCAAGTAGTTGGAATCTACTCGCGAGTTAGGCTTGGGACACACGGGATTGGTTCGAGTGATGTGAGATCACCTTAGTAATAAAAATGAGACTTGGCAGGGGCTAGGGCGCAGCAAGAGGGAGTCTTGTGTGCGCCACCCTTTCCGTGTCGATTGAGGACCAATCCGTGTGCGGCCCACGCTGATCAAATTTGAACGTACCGAAGGCATATCGGATATATGGGCCCCGATAAACCGATGTAACCTAAACCTCCGGGCGTCGAGGCATAACGCACTGATTTATAGGTGTAGGCTGAGGGCAGCAAGGTGGAAATCTGCTAACGGGCATAGAGAGATGCTCTGTGTAGGGAACCTCCTGCTCGTTTCGGTGCGACCGGTTTGACGTTTGGGCTGTTGGGTGAAAGGTTGTCCCATACGGCATCGTGTGAGTGTGCTGTGCAGCTTCACGGGTGGGCGTACGTGACATGCTCTTTGGGTGTCCCTGCAGGTGTATATCGAGTCGATTCACCGTCCCTCGCGGTGAAGAGTACCACTTGGTCACTAAGTCGTGACATAGGCTAATGTATGAAATGTGATGATTCAATATGGCTGTTATGATATAATTGTATTGCTACATGTGTGCCACCAAATATTACTTACTAAATTTCAGATTCCCGAACTGTTAACTTGTTGCTAAAAGATGAATTAAGGACGAACTTATAGGCGTGTCCATTTGCTGCAATGTTACTATCCTATGTGCATTGTACACCTCATGTAGAGTTTCATGCCTAGGTAAGTCGGTTAAGTCTTGTTAAGCCCTCGTGCTCACGGTTGCGGCTTAAGTGTTTTTCACCCTTTTTCCTCAGAGACGAGCTCCGAGGTTGACACGTGCCCAACAGTGTCGGACCTCCCGGAGATAAGCTCCAGTGGCGACACGTGTCCAATAGAACCGGACCTCTCAAAAGTGAGCTCCGAGATCGACACGTATCCCGCGCAACTGGTCCTCTGATATCCGCGGTGACTAGCCCCGAAGGTGACATGTGTCCAGCGGAACTGCCTTCGCTTCTCCGCAGAGGCTAGCTCCAGGGGCAACACGTGTCCCACAGGGTCGGACCTCTCCCCCTTAGCGGAGATGAGCCCCGAGCATGCCTTATAGCCATTTTAGCGGGGGACCTCTCCCCACTTCGCAGGGATGAGCTCCGAACACGCCACGTGTCCAGCGGGCCGCAGGAGTTGTCTTCGGCGCTCTCTGTGAACTGGATTCTTGTTCTTTTTTACTATCCTTTTAATTCTTTTTCAGTTCCCACTTCCTTTAAAATGTTTTATCTTCATGAATACATGCAGAAACCAAAAATAAGGGTGTCACGAAACTACCCCCCTTAAATTGAATCTCGCCCTCGATATTCGTTGGTAGAGAATAGATGAGGAAATTCTGCCTTGATGTCTTCTTCACGCTCCCATGTTGCTTCAGCTTCGGTGTGATGGCTCCATTGTATATTGCACCATCGGATCACTTTGTTCCTTGTGACCCTTTCCTTTACGTCCAAAATTCAGACAGGGTGCTGTGCATAGGTCAGATCCTCTTGAAGTTCAAGCTCTTCCATCAGTACTTTCTCCTCTGGTACTCTCAAGCACTTATTGAGCTGGGAGACATGAAACACGTCATGTACGTCGGAGAGATATGTTGGGAGCTCTAGTTGATAAGCTACTTCTCCTCGCTTGTCCAAAATCTTAAATGGTCCGATGTAGCGAGGTGCTAGCTTGCCTTTTGACGTTGAAACGTTGTTGGCCACAGATAGGTGATACCTTAAGGTATACGAAGTCTCCTACTTCAAAGGTCAACTTCCTTCGCCTATTGTCCGCATAGCCTTTCTGTCGTGACTGAGCAGCCTTTAAGTTCTCCCATATCGTTTGGACTTGTTTTTAAGCTTCTTGTAGCACTTCAGGCCCAAACACCTGGTTCTCTCCGGTCTCATTCCAGAACAGCGATGTTCTACACCGTCTACCATACAATGCTTCGAAAGGCGACATCTTCAAGCTAGCTTGATAGCTGTGGTTATAGAAGAATTCAGCGTACAGTAAACTCCTATCCCAACTACGCCCACGTTTCAAGGCGCAAACTCTCAACATGTCCTCCAAAATTCGGTTTGTCCTTTCGGTTTGTCCATCGGTTTGTGGGTGATAGGCGGAGCTAAAATCCAGTTGGGTACCTGTAGCTTTCTACAGCTTCTTCCAGAATCTAGAGGTAAACTGAGAACCTCGATCTGAGACTATCCTCCTCGGGACACCATGGCGGCACATGATCTGCTCCATATACAACTCGGCTAATTGTGCAACGTTGTACTTGACCCTTACAGGAAGAAAATGGGTGGTTTTCGTCAATCGGTCCATGATAACCCAGATGGAGTCATAACCCGACTGAGTACGTGGCAATCCGACGATGAAATCCATACTGATGTCCTCCCACTTCCACTCGGGTACCTTCAAGGGTTGCAACAATCCAGCGGGTCTTTGATGTTCGGCCTTCACCCGTTGGCATGTGTCGCATAGGGTAACGTATTCGGCTATGTCCCTTTTCATACCATCCCACCAATAAAAAGTCTTCAAGTCCTTGTACATTTTGGTACTTCCAGGATGTATGGAATAGGGTGAATCATGTGCCTCTTTTAATATCATGTCGCGGATGTGCTTCACGTTAGGCACACAAATCTTTTTCCTAGCCAAAGTGTACCCTTCTTATCTTCTTTGAAATCCTTCTCTATTCCTTGTCGGATCCTTTCCTTGACCTCCTTGATCTCCACATCCGTTACTTGGCCATCTCTTATCTCTTGCTGCAATGAAGAGTGGATCTCCATCATTTCCATGTTGTTCAAGAATCCGAGGTGTAACCATTCGAACTCTTTACATAGTTCGGGTGATAGCTCTCGAACCGTGAGTTGGTGACATGCTCCCTTCCGGCTCAATGCATCAGCTACTACATTGGCCTTCCCAGGGTGGTAGTTGATTCCAACATCGTAATCCTTGATGAGTTCCAACCATCGACGTTGCCTCAAATTCAGGTCCGTTTGTGTAAATATGTACTTGAGGCTTTTATGATCCGTATAGATCTCACATCGATGACCAAGGATATAATGTCTCCAAATCTTCAATGCATGCACTACTGCTGCTAGCTCCAAGTCATGTGTAGGATAATTAAGCTCGTGCTTCTTTAATTGTCGTGAGGCATAGGCTACCACTTGTCCTTCTTGCATGAGCACACATCCGAGCCCTTGTCTCGATGCGTCACAATATATGTCAAAGCTCTTGCTTAAGTCCGGTAATACCAAAACCGGCGCCGTGGTTAGCCTTTTCTTGAGTTCCTCAAAACTTTCTTGGCATGCTGGTGTCCATTGAAAGGCTTTTCCCTTCATTAGCAACTCCGTCATAGGCTTTGCTATCTTAGAGAAGTCCTTAATGAAGCGTCGGTAGTATCTAGCCATACCAAGAAAACTCCGAATATCCTTCACGTTTTGCGGTTGGTCCCACTTCAGAACATGTCTCACTTTTCCGGGATCAACCGATACCCCTTCCTCGGAGATAATGTGGCCTAGGAACGATATTTCCTTTAGCCAAAATTGACACTTGTTAAGCTTGGCATACAATTGATGCTCACGCATTTTCTGCAAGGTCAATTTCAAATGTTCTTCATGCTCCTCCTCACTTTTTGAATACACCATAATGTCGTCGATGAAAACCACGATGAAATTATCCAAGTACTCCATGAAAACCTTGTTCATGATGTACATGAAGTATGCGGGTGCATTTGTTAACCCAAAAGACATGACGGTATATTCATACGAACCATACCGTGTTCGAAAGGCAGTCTTCGGTATATCGGAGGGCTTAATCTTCAGCTGGAAGTATCCCGACCGAAGATCAATCTTGGAGAACACTTGGGCTCCTTTCATTTGGTCGAATACTATCGAATGTGATATATGGAATATATGACAAAGGTGGAGTCTTGGAGTATTTCGAATAGGTCCTCTATACGGGGCAGAGGGTATTTGTTTTTGATTGTCACCTCGTTGAGAGACCTATAGTCCATGCACATCCTTTGGGTTCCATCCTTCTTGTCTACGAAGAGCACGGGGGCTCCCCACTGTGACGAGCTTGGACGTATAAAACCCTTCTCCAACTGCTCCTGAATTTGCTTCTTGAGTTCTACTAGTTCATTGACGGGCATCCTATAGGGTACCAAATCAATAGCAAACTCAATGTCCCGATCAGGGGGCAGACCTGGAAGCTCCTCTGGAAACACGTACGATAATTCTTGAACCACTGGAATGCTGTCCAATGTTGCTCCTTTGACGTGGTTCAAAATTGCCTTTTCAGTTTTTTGTTGGGCTGACTCAAACTCGACACGAATACCGTGCTCATTTGTCAACTGCACGCTTCTTTCAGCACTTTGGATTACCCCGTTGTGCTTGCTTGAACAATCCATCCTGAGTATTATGTCAATCCCATGGGAATCCAAGACAATGTGGTTGGCAAGGAAGTCTACCCCCCTTATTTTAAGGCTTACTTTCAGACATACTATATTAGTCCTCATCTCTCCACCGGGAGAATTAACTAACATAGAACATTTTAAGTGTGGTATGGGTAGATTATGCTTGGCAACAAACTTGGATGATATGAAGGAATGTGATGCTCCAGAATCAAATAAGATGGTGGCTGGGTTGGAGTTGGCAAGGAACATACCAATTACGACGTCCTCAGCCTGTTGTGCTTCCTCAGCAGAGACATGGTTCACGTTGCCGCGAGCATAGTTCTGCTGTCCACGGTTTCCTTGATTGTTCCCTCCGTTCGGTCGTGGGTTCTGTTTGGGCACGTTGCCTTGCTGTCCAGGGCCTCTCCTTGGGCACTGGTTCGCGAAGTGTCCTGTTTCCCCGCATGCAAAGCATGTCCTGTTGCCTACGGCAGCAGGAGCAGGTACGTTGGGGCGGGGGTTTTGAACAGGAGAGCCCATGTTAGGTCGGGGCACAGGAGGCATGGGCACACGAACTGCTGCTGCAACGGGTTGTTGCTGTGGTGGCTGACTAGGGCGGCATGCAGGAGCGGTCGATCCATACTGCGGTGCGGCCGGGGGAATGTACCGAGGTCATACGTTGCTCCCTTGGGGCTGGTATGGCATCTTCCTCTTGCACTCTCCCTCGATCTCTCGGATCTTGCTTTCAACCTCTATAGCCTTGTCAACCTGCTTCTGAAAGCTTGTGTAGTCATTGTTGAGGAGCTGGACTTGAATCTCATTGTTCAACCCTCTCATGAACAGGTATTGCTTCCTCTGGTCTGAGTTGATATCTTCGGGGGCATACCAGGACAGTTGTGTGAACTTGTTGAGATACTCATTCACGCTTCTCTATCCTTGGCGGAGACGTTCAAACTCCTGTCTCTTGAGCATCATTACACTGGCACGGATGTAATGAGAGCGGAAACTCTCCTTGAACTCAGTCCAAGTGATCGTCTCAGGGTTGACATGAGCATTACATAGGGCATCTCACCAGTCAGCGGCAGCTCCCATAAGTTGGTGTGACACAAAAAGAACCTTCTCTCGGTCATTGCACTGTACTATGGCAAGCTTCTTCTCCATGGATTTCAACCAGTCGTCGGCCTCCATGGGGTCGTTAGCTTGAGCAAAGGTGGGTGGTCGAGTCCTCATGAACTCACCCATTCTGTTATGAGCCGGCGGTGGTGGTGGCGGTGGTGCCGGAACGGGGTTGTTGTTGTTGGCCTGCAACTGACCCAAAGTTTGGATCATGGTTTGCATAAGTTGGTTTTGCATGGCCATCAACCATTCCAGGTTGTTCTCACCAACTCCGGGGTTAACAGGAATTTCATCGTGGCCATCCTCTTGGTTGTCACGGACGTTCCTTCGGCCGGTGTTTCCTCTCACCATCTACGAGAGAGATCGAAATAGAATAGAAGGTTAGAAGGTTAGGTAGATCCCCTCAACTATATGCATCAAGGTGGGTTGAACTATATATATATTAGCCCATATGAGGATGTGAACAAGTGCCGAAGCATCTCACACCTCTTTCTACTTTTGTGTGGATATGGACAACGCTTTGAGACGTCCCACAACTCACACTAAGAACATAATCACAAACAATCATCACAAGGGCTCACGCAACTCCTATTCAAGGCTTTGTTCAATGGGGGGTTCTATATGTCTTAGGGTGTTGCCAATCTGTGATCCAACTATGGCCTTTCCTAGGCTTGCATACTATGGTCAGCGTGGCTTAGCTACCAATCTGTGATCTATCTAGGTTGTGTGATCTATCCGTGGCAGGTTGATACAAGTCTGTGTCTGATACCAATCTGTGATCTATCTAAGCGTGTAACCTACCGTCAACTTGTGATTGTATCTAGGTGTGTAATCTACCCTCAACCGTGGCTCTGATACCAATCTGTGTTTCCTATTTAGGCATGAAACCCACCGTCAACCGTAAGTCTGATACCAATCTGTGATTGTATCTAGGCATGTAATCTACTCTCAACCGTGACTCTGATACCAATCTATGATGCCCTCAATTCTGTGGAAAATCACGGAACCGAGAATTGATGCATATGTGTGCCCAAGATGTTCATCACACATACACATATGTTCCACAAACTGAATTCAAAATATATATAACCACGAATAACAGAGTTTATTACAATGTTTCATGATTCTTGGACTCATGCTCACAGCGGAAGTCTTAATCTAACAGCGGAAGTCTTATTTCTATGCAGCGGAAGTCTTCTAACTAGTGCGGAAGCAATCTAAGCAGTAGCGGCTCCATCTCTACTCCATCCCCACAGGCAAGGTTGAGAACAGATTACACGCCTAATGCTCCACTTGATCTTCATAGTAATCTTCTCCTGTTGCTGATGATGAAGTAATAATGCAAGTGTTAGTACAATGATGTACTCAGCAAGTGCGGGAAAATATGATATGTAGCTCATAACAAGGTAGGTATAAAAAGGCTCATTGCAGAAAGCAAAGTTATTTATCAAAAAACCATGATAAAACAGAAACTCATCTTTAAGTGAATGTAATCCCAACATGTATTAAAATACCAATCATACCTCCATTATGTTCATTACCTTCCATGTCACAACCAGACATCAATCAACCTCATTCTTGCTCACGAATACCTCCTCGTATTCGCTAACATCTCACGAATACCATCTCGTATTCGCTACCATTTCATCATAAACAACTTCGTCTCCCACCGAGACAAACCTTGTTGCCATGACTCAACAGTCATGCAACCCATATTATCACCCGGACTCAACAGTCCCGAAAACCAAACCATCTTATACCATAACCAATAACCATATCCAATAACCATCCCAACTAATCATGGAAGTTGGCCAGGTGCTCGTGACCGTAAGCTCGGCTATCATGATAGTTTTAGACTCTGCAGAGTTTGCACCTCTTTACCCACAAGTTTGTGATTTTGTCACCCGTCGGTTACTGCAGAACCTCCATTATACCAGTACACAACCGTCGGTGTATGGCCAAGATATCACAAAATAGCCTTTACAAATGGGCTACTAGATGTATGGACTCACTAAGGTTTAACCGACAGGCTAGAATCTCCAATTCTCCCACCCACGGGCCCCCTCCTGTGCTATGCAGTTCCCAGGGCAGTCCTCACTCAACTCCCATTCCCCGTGCCTTCCACGGTCCATAACAATCTAGCAACTTACCTAATTAGTCAGCTAAGCCGCATCCATACTTGGCCTTGTGGTGGCACTGTTATCCTGGCATGTGCTCGCATGAACAGGTCCTTAGATCTATGGAAAGTAACCACCATCTCAGGCTACCACATTCACAAACCCGGCTTGCCTAGATCTCCCTCCGATCCATGTTCATTAACAACATCAGTTTCTCATTATAATTACGAGTGCAGTTAGCTAGACACATCTATCTCGCTTCCCAATCCCATGGACTCAGCGAAGCATAAAAGTAAAAACCATACCCGACTCATAAACTTCCCTGGCGACAAGGTTGGTTTAGCCAAAGCTAGTAAACTCCTATAAAAGGGTTTCCCATCATGTTTGACTCAGCACACACACCTTTTCGCAAAACAAAACAGTTTCCCAAAACGTAGGATCAATATGGTCAAGGGGCACTTGCCTTGTTCTTGCGGTTCCGGTTGCTCTTGGATCTCGAAACCTTGTTGTTGCAGCTCGTCGTAGACAGCTCCCTGAGCTTGTCCTTCTATATATGATCACACATATACAAGATTCACAGCAATCAATATCATGCATAAACTTTAACTAGATGTGATGATGCATATGCATGCTGTCCTATAATCAGTTTTATTAGATCAGTTTGTACGTATTCTTGCATGGCTTGCATGGTTTCATGATGAAGAGAGGTATCCGGATCAAATGTGGACGTGGCGATGACCTTGTCTTTTAGATCAACCCGATCAACAAGTGATCTGTCCACGAGAAAGCTTCTGTTCGAAAGGAATTGAAGAACAGATGCAAAGAAAACACGACGATGTCGTATGGTGGTATTGTAGACCTACCTTACGTTCTTCTTGGTCTCGGGGTTCTTCTCTGATCAGACAGATCGTTGGGCTCCCTTCCGGCGATCCTTCTCCACTGAACTCCGGCGATGGGCTTACTCGGCGAGTTGGGGCTAGGCTCTAAGTCGTTGGCTCAGGAGTTGGAAAGGATGTTTGTGGTTTCGGCCAAAGGTTCTGAGTTCTATATATAATCGAGAGAAGAAGAGTCCTAATCTGATTGTATTTCGAGTAAGACTCCTATTCAGGTTGTCGTTGAATCTTAACAACTTATCTTTAGTTGATTTGGTGCGGTAACATTGTGGAATTCAGGTTGGTTTCCTCTCCGTACCAGTATTTCTGCGCGTACAGAATCCAAAACAGCTCCAGAACTCGTTACCTCCACGGTGATGAGCTCTGGAAGTTCCATGTGTCCACCGGGGCCTGGTCTTTCCCTTTTCCGCAGAGACGAGCTCCCGTCGTGCCGCGTGTCAAGCGAGCGAGACCTCCCTTCTCCTTCAGAGGTGAGCTCCGCGTGCGCCACGTATTCTGGCTGTCGGGACCTCCTCTCTATTCGGAGGTGGCTCTGCGCACGCCACATGTCAGTGCCGGACCTTCCCTCTCTCCGGAGGTAGCTCTGGGTGTGCCACGTATTCATTTCGGACCTCCCTCTCTTCGTAGGCGAGCTCCGTGAATGCCACGTGTCAAGTAGCGCCTGACTCCCTTTTTCCTCAGAGACGAGCTCCGAGGTTGACAAGTGCCCAACAGTGTCGGACCTCCCGGAGATAAGCTCCGGTGGCGACACGTGTCCAATAGAACCGGACCTCTCGGAAGTGAGCTCCGAGATCGACACGTATCCCACGTGACTGGTCCTCTGATTTCCGCGGTGACTAGCCCCGAAGGTGACATGTGTCCTGCGGAACTACCTTCGCTTCTCCGCAGAGGCTAGCTCTGGGGGCAACACGTGTCCCACAGGGTCTGACCTCTCCCCCTTTGCGGAGATGAGTTCCGAGCTTGCCACGTAGCCATTTTAGCGGCGGACCTCTCCCCACTTTGCAGGGATGAGCTCCGAAAAGGCCACGTGGCCAGCAGGCCGCGGGAGTTGTCTTTGGCGCTCTCTGTGAACTGGATTCTTGTTCTTTTTTACTATCCTTTTAATTATTTTTCTGTTCCCACTTCCTTTAAAATGTTTTCTCTTCATGAATACATGCAGAAACCAAAAATAAGGGTGTCACAGTTTATTACAAAGTCTCATGAGTCTTGGACTCATTCTAGCAGCAGAAGTACTATCTTAGCAGCGGAAGTCTAATCTTAGCAGCGGAAGTCTTTATTATAGCAGCAGAAGTCTTCTAAACTAATGCGGAAGCAACTAAGCAGCAGCAGCGGCTCCATCTCCTACTCCACAGGCAAGGCTGAGGACAGACGACATGCCTAATACTCCACGTGGTCTTCATAGTACTCCTATCCTGTTGCTGATGATGAAGTAATAATGCAAGTTTGAGTACATGACGTACTCAGCAAGTGCGGGAAAATATGATATGTAGCTTACAACAAGGCAGGTACAAAAAGGCTCATTGCAGAAAGTAAAGTTTATTTCTCAAAAACACGCTAAAAACAGCAACTCAGCTTTAAGTGAATGTAGTCCCAACATGTATTTAAACATTAACATAACTCCATTATGATTCATCCCTTTCCATGTCTCAACCAGACATTAATCTTTCTCAACTTTGCTAATGAATACCATCTTTTATTCACTACCATCTCATGAATACCATCTCGTATTCACTACCATTTCATCTCACATTCGATTCCGTCTCATTTCGAGACCAAATCTCGTTACCCGGACTTAAAGGTCCTGCAACCAATCTCATTACCCGGACTCAAAAGTCCCGAGAACCAAATCCAGAAACCAAACCATAACCAAAACAAAACCATCCAAAACCATCCCAACTAATCATGTAAGTTGTCCAGACGCTCATGACCGTAAGCACGGCTATCATGATAGTTTTACACTCTGCAGAGTTTGTACCACTTTACCCACAAGTTTGTGATTTCATAACCTGTTGGTGACTGCAGAAACTCCATTATACCATTACACAACCGTCGATGTATGGCCAAGAGATCACAAAATAGCCTTTACAAAGGGGCTACTAGATGTATGGACTCACTAAGGTTTCACCGGCAGGCTAGAATCTCCGATTCTCCCACCCACGGGCCCCCTCTTGTGCCATGCAGTTCCCAAGGCAGTCCTCACTCGACTGCCATTCCCCGCGCCTTCCACGATCCATAACAATCTAGTAACTTACCTAATTACTCAGCTAAGCCGCACCCATACTTGGCCTTGTGGTGGCACTGTTATCCTGGCATGGCTGGCATGA
This sequence comes from Neostapfia colusana, assembly GCA_030760725.1. NCBI lineage: Eukaryota > Viridiplantae > Streptophyta > Magnoliopsida > Poales > Poaceae > Neostapfia > Neostapfia colusana. The sequence goes on from JASWHV010000009.1 coordinate 56,472,416, forward strand.
ACCGTTCCTTAGATCTACGGCAAGTAACCACCATCTCATTCTACCTCATCCACAAACCAAGCTTGCCTAGATCTCCCTCCAATTCATGTTCATTAAGAATATCTGTTTCTCAATATTCATACGAGTGCAGTTAGCTAGACACATCTATCTCGCTTCCCGTATCCCATGGACTCAGCGAAGCATAAAAGCAAAAACCATACCTGACTCATTAACTTTCCTGGTGACAAGGGTGGTTAACAAAACTAGTAAGCTCCTATGAAAGGGTTTCCCATCATGTTGACTCATGCACACACACCTTTTCACAAACAAAACTGTTTTCCAAAAACATGGGATCAATATGGTCAAGGGGCACTTGCCTTGTTCTTGCGGTTCCTGTTGCTCAAATTCCTTCTGTTGTAGTTCGTCATAGGTAGCTCCCTGAGCTTGTCCTTCTATACGTGATCACGCACATACAAGATTCATAGCAATCAATCATCATGCACAAACTCTACTTTAAGATGCAATGATGCATATGCATGTTAATCCTATGATGCAGTTTAGTTTGTACGTGTTCTTGCATGGCTTGAATGGGTTTTATGATGAACAAAGGTGTAAAGATCAATTGTGGACATGGCGATGATCTTGACTTTAGATCAAACCGATCAAAACGTGATCTATCCACGAAAAAGCTTCTGTTCGAAAAGGATCGAAGAACAGATGCAAAGAAAACGTGATGATTTCGTAAGGTGGTATTGGAAACTTACCTTACTTCCTTCGGGTCTTTCCTCCTAGCAAAAATAGATCGTCGGGGCTCTCTTCTAGCGGCGATCGTGTCTGGGCTCGTCGGCGGTCTCTCCGGTGGTCAAACTCTGGCGAAGGGGTTTAGCTCGGTGAGTTTGGGGTTAGGGCTTCTAAGTTGTTGGCTTAGAAAAGATGTTACGACCAAGGGTTGTTTCGGGTTTTATTTATAATCGGGAAGAGAAGACTCCTAATCTGATTGGATTTTGAATAAGAGTCCTATTCAAATTATTTTTGAATATTAACAACTTATATTCAATTGATTTGGTTGCAGTATTCAATGTAGAAGAGTTCGTGTTGGTTTCCTCCGTGTCGGGCACTCATGCATGGGAGAAAAACTGCTTCAGAATCGCGTCCTTACGCAGGGATAAGCTCCGGATGCTCCACGTGTCCTGCGGGACCTGGGCTCCCTTTTCCGCAGAGACAAGCTCCGGTTGTGCCGCGTGTCAGGCGGGTGTGACCTCCCTCTTCCTCAGAGGTGAGCTCTGCGTGCGCCACGCGTCCTGGCGGGCGCGACCTCCCTCTCTCCAGAGGCGAGCAACGCGTGCGCCACGTGTCTGGTGGGTCAGGACCTCCCCTCTCAACAGAGGCGAGCTCCGTGAATGCCACGTGTCAGTTCCGGACCTCCCCCTCTTTGGAGGTGAGCCCCGATAGTGCCACGTGTTAGAGCCAGACCTCCCCTCTCATCAGAGTGGAGCTCCGATAGTGCCACGTGTCCTAACAGCGCCAGACATCCTTTTCTCCTCAGAGACAAGCTCCAAGGTCGACACGTGTCCATCAGCGTCGTACCTGCCGGAGGTGACACGTGTCCAGTAGTGTCGGACCTCCCGGAGGTGAGCTCCGAGAGCGGCACATGTCTAGCGGGGTCAGACCTCTCGGAGGTGAGCTCCGAGAGCGACACGTGTCCCGCGCGGCTGGTCCTCTCTTTTCCGCAGTGGCAAGCTCCGGTGATGACACGTGTCCTGCGGGATTGGCCTCGCTCCTCCGCAGAGTCTAGCTCCGGGGGCAACACGTGTCCCACGGGGTCGGACCTTGCCCCTTCCGCAGAGACGAGCCCCGAGCCTGCCACGTAGCCAGTTAGTGGTGGACCTCTCCCCCTTTTGCGGGGATGAGCTCCGAAGGCGCCACGTGGCCAGCGGCCGCGGAATTTTTTTTACAGCACTCCTCGGCGAACTGGAATCGGCTCTTTTTGGCTATATTTTTTATTCCTTTTCTGTTTCTATTTATTTAAAAAAATGTTTTTCTACATAAACTATGAATACATGCAAAAGTCAAAAATGAGGGTGTCACAGTTATGATGGGATTTAACTCATCTAGAGATAGTTGCCTTTTTTAACATGTTTGTGAAATAAAAGTTACTTGCTGCAATGAATCTTTTTATTCCCTACCTTGTTTTAAGCTACATGTCATACTTTTCCCGCACTTGCTGAGTATGACACGTACTCACCCTTGCATTCCCACATATAAGTCAGCCACAGGAGAAGAATACTTCAAGGAACAAATGGAGTACTAGGTGTGCTGTGACACCCTCAATTTCATAATCATGTATGAATACATAATTTATGTAGAGGAAAACCTTTTAAAATAAGTAGAAGCAGAGAAAGAAACGAAAAGATAGCCAAAAAGAGCAAATTCCAGTCCACCGAGAAGCGCCGAAGACAACTCCCGCGGCCCGCTGGCCACGTGGCACCTTCGGAGTTCATCCCCGCAAAAGGCGGAGAGGTCCGCCGCTAACTGGCTATGTGGTATACTTGGGGCTCGTCTCTGCGGAAGGGGCGAGGTCCGACCCCGTGGGACACGTGTTGCCCCAGGAGCTAGCCTTTGCGGAAGGAGCGAGGACAGTCCCACAGGACACGTGTCATCACCGGAGCTAGACACGTGTCATCACCGGAGCTAGACACATGTCGCTCTCGGAGCTCACCTCCGAGAGGTCCGGTCCTATTAGACACGTGTCACCTCCGGAGCTTGCCTCCGGGAGGTCCGACACTACCGGACACGTGTCACCTCCGGAGCTTACCTCCGGGAGGTCCGACGCTGATGGACATGTGTCGACCTCGGAGCTCACCTCCGGGAGGTCCATCACTATTGGACACGTGTCGACCTTGGAGCTCATATCTGAGAAGAAAGGAAGTCTGGCGCTACTGGACAGGTGACATTCTCGGAGCCCACCTCCGAAGAGAGGGGAGGTCTGGCTCTGACACGCGGCACAACCGAAGCTTGTCTCTATGGAAAAGGGAGCCCAGGTTCCCGCAGGATACGTGGAGCCTCCGGAGATCATCACCGCGGAGGTAACGAGATCTGAAGTGGTTTTTGCTTCTGTACGCGCGGGAATACCGACACGGAAGGAAACCGACATGATTTCGACATTGCAAACGCACCAAATCGATTAAAGATAAGTTGTTAAGATCCAAAAACAGTTTGAATAGGACTCTTATTCGAATTCCGATCAGAGTAGGACTCTTAGTTTTCCTCTTATAAATAGAACCAAAAACCTTTGGCCGCAACCACGAACTTATTTTCCACCTCCCGAAGTCGTCGACTTGGAGCCCTAGCCCCCAACTCGCCGAGCTAATCACCTTCGTCGGAGTTTAGTCACCGGAGAGCCGCCGACAAGTCTCGACATGATCGCTGGAGGAGACCCGACGATCTGTTTTGCCTCCATTGCTAGGAGGAAGGACTCGAATAGAGTAAGGTAGGTCTCCATTACCACCTTACAACATGATCGCTGTTTTCTTTGCATCTGTTCTTCGATTCCTTCAAACAGAAGCTTTTCATGGATAGATCACGTGTTGATCGTGTTGATCTAGATCTTGAGATGAGATCATCGCCACGTCCATATTTGATATATACACCTCTGTTCATCGTAAAACCCCATGCAAGCCATGCAAGAACACGTACAAACTAAACTGCATCATAGGATTAACATGCATATCCATCATTGCATCTTGAATAAAGTTTGTGCATGATATTTGATTACTGTGAACCTTGTACGTGCGTGATCATAAATAGAGGAACATGCTCAGGGAGCTGTCTACGTGGGATTTCAGCACCAGGAATTCGAGATCCCAGAGCAACAGAAGCCGCAAGAACAAGGCAAGTGCCCCTTGACCATATTGATTCCAAGTTTTTGAAAGACTGTTTTGTTTGGGAAAAGGTGTGCGTGATTGAGTCAACATGATGGGAAACCCTTTCATAGGAGTTTACTAGTTTTGTTAACCACCCTTATCACCGGGAAAGTTAATGAGTCGGATATGGTTTTTGCTTTTATGCTTCGTTGAGTCCATGGGATACGGAAAGTGAGATAGATGTGTCTAGCTAACTGCACTCGTATGAATAATGAGAAACCGATATTGTTAATGAACATGAATCGGAGGGAGATCTAGGCAAGCTTGGTTTGTGAATGAGGTAGAATGAGATGGTGATTACTTGCCGTAGATCTAAGGACCGGTTCATGCGAGCACATGCCAGGATTACAGTGCCACCACAAGGTCAAATATGAGTGCGGCTTAGCTGACTAATTAGGTAAGTTGCTAGATTGTTATGGACCTTTGAAGGCGCGGGAAATGGGAGTCGAGTGAGGACTGCCCTGGGAACTGCATGGCACAAGAGGGGCCCGTGGGTGGGGGAATTGGATATTCTAGCCCGCGGGTGAAACCTTAGTGAGTCCATACATCTAGTAGCCCATTTGTAAAGACTATTTTGTGATCTCTTGACCATATACCGACGGTTGTGTACTGGTATAATGGAGGTTCTACAGTCGCTGACGGGTGACGAAATCACAAACTTATGGGTAAAGTGGTACAACCTCTGCAGAGTATAAAACTATCATGATAGCCGTGCTTACGGTCACAAGCGCCTGGACAACTTCCATGATTAGATGGGATGGTAATTGGTTTGGTATTTGGATTTTGTTTTCGGGTGTTGAGTCCTGGTATTGAAAATGGTTTCGGGACTGTTGAGTCCGGGTAATGAGATTGGTTGCACGACTGTTGAGTCATGGCAATGAGCATTGGTCTCGGTATGAGACGGAATTGAATATGAGATGAGATGGTAGTGAATACAAGATGGTATTCATGAGCATGTTGAGAAAGATAAATGTTCGGATGAGATATGAAAAGAGGAGCCTTTTTATACCTTCCATGTTGTAAGCTACATATCATATTTTCCCACACTTGCTGAATACATCATGTACTCAAACTTGCATTATTACTTCATCATCAGCAACAGGAGAGGAGTACTATGAAGACCACGTGGAGTATTAGGCATGTATTATGCCCTCAACCTTGCTTGTGGAGTAGAGATGGAGCTGCTGCTGCTGCTTAGTTGCTTCCGCAATAGTTTAGAAGACTTCCGCTGCTAGAATAAAGACTTCCGCTGCTAAGATAGACTCACCTTATTAAAGGAGGCACATGACTCACCTTATTCCATACATCCCGGAAGTACCAAGATGTACAAGGACCTGAAGACTTGTTATTGGTGGGATGGTATGAAGAGGGACATAGCAGAGTATGTTGCCTTATGCGACACATGTCAACGGGTGAAGGCTGAACATCAAAGACCCGCTGGACTGTTGCAACCCTTAAAGGTACCCGAGTGGAAGTGGGAAGACATCAGTATGGAATTCATCATCGGATTGCCACGTACTCAGGCGGGTTACGATTCCATCTGAATTATTGTGGACCGATTGATGAAAACCGCCCATTTCCTTCCGATTAAGACCAAGTACAACGTTGCACAACTAGCCCAGCTGTACATGGAGCAAATCGTGTGCCGCCATGGAGTCCCGAAGAGGATAGTCTCAGATCGGGGTTCTCAGTTTACCTCTAGGTTCTGGAGGAAGCTGCATGAGGCTATGGGTACACGACTGGATTTTAGCTCCGCCTACCACCCGCAGACTGATGGACAAACCGAAAGGACAAACCAAATTTTGGAAGACATGTTGAGAGCTTGCGCCTTGAAACATGGGCGTAGTTGGGATAGGAGCTTGCCGTATGCCAAATTCTCCTATAACAACAACTATTAAGCTAGCTTGAAGATGTCGCCTTTCGAAGCATTATATGGTAGACGGTGTAGAACACCACTGTTTTGGAAAGAGAACAGAGAGAACCAAGTGACTGGACCCGAAGTGCTACAAGAGGCTGAGAAGCAAGTCCAAACAATACGGGAGAACTTGAAGGCCGATCAGTCACGGCAGAAAGGCTATGCGGACAAAAGGAGAAGGAAGTTGACTTTTGAAGTAGGAGACTTCGTATACCTTAAGGTATCGCCTATCCGTGGCCAATGACGTTTTAACGTCAAAGGCAAGTTAGCACCTCGCTACATCGGACCCTTCAAGATTTTGGGCAAGCGAGGAGAAGTAGCCTATCAATTAAGAGCCCTCAATGCACCTCTCCGACGTGCATGATGTGTTTCACGTATCCCAGCTCAAGAAGTGCTTAAGAGTACCAGAAGAGCAAGTACCGATGGATGAGCTTGAGCTTCAAGAGGATCTGACCTATGTAGAGAACACTGTCCGAATTTTGGACGTAAGGGAAAGGGTCACGAGGAACAAAGTGATCCGTTGGTGCAAGGTACAATGGAGCCATCACACGGAAGCTGAAGCTACATGGGAGCGTGAAGAAGACATCAAGACAGAATTCCCTCATCTATTCTCCACTAGCGAATCTCGACGGCGAGATTCAATTTAAGGGGGGTTAGATTTGTGACACCCTCAATTTCATAATCATGTATGAATACATATTTTATGTAGAGGAAAACCTTTTAAAATAAATAGATGCAGAGAAAGAATTGAAAAGATAGCCAAAAAGAGCAAATTCTAGTCCACCGAGAAGCGCAGAAGACAACTCCCGCGGCCCGCTGGCAACGTGGCGCCTTTGGAGCTCATCCCCGCAAGGGGGAGAGGTCCGCCGCTAACTGGCTACGTGAAAGGCTCGGGGCTCGTCTCTGCGGAAGGGGCGAGGTCCAACCCCGTGGGACACGTGTTGCCCCAAAAGCTAGCCTCTGTGAAAGGAGCGAGGCGAGTCCCACAGGACATGTGTCGTCACCGGATCTAGTCACCGCGGAAAAGAAAGGTCCAGCTGCGCGGGACACGTGTCGCTCTTGGAGCTCACCTCTGAGAGGTCCGGTCCTATTGGACATGTGTCACCTCCGGAGCTCGCCTCCGGGAGGTCCGACACTACCGGACACATGTCACCTCCGGAGCTTACCTCCGGGAGGTTCGACGCTGATGGACATGTGTTAACCACGGAGCTCACCTCCGGGAGGTCCATCACTTTTGGACACGTGTCGACCTCAGAGCTCATCTCTGAGGAGAAAGGAAGTCTGGCGCTACTGGACACGTGGCATTCTCGAAGACCACCTCTGAAGAGAGGGGAGGTCTGGCTCTGACACGCGGCACAACCAGAGCTTGCCTCTGCGGAAAAGGGAGCCCAGGTTCCCGCAGGACACGTGGAGCCTCCGGAGCTCATCACCGTGAAGGTAACGAGATCTGAAGCGGTATTTGCTTCTGTACGCGCGTGAATACCGGCACGGAAGGAAACCGACATGATTTCCACATTGTTACTGCACCAAATCGATTGAAGATAAGTTATTAAGATCCAAAAACAGTTTGAATAGGACTCTTATTTGAATTCCGATCAGAGAATGACTCTTCGTTTTCCTCTTATAAATAGAACCGAAAACCTTTGGCCGCAACCATGAACTTCTTTTCCACCTCCCGAAGTCGTCGACTTGGAGCCCTAGCCCCCAACTCGCCGAGCTAACCACCTTCATCGGAGTTTAGTCGCTAGAGAGCCGCCGACAAGCCTCGACACGATCGCTGGAGACCCGACGATCTGTTTTGCCACCATTTCTAGGAGGAAGGATCCAAAGAGAGTAAGGTAGGTCTCCACTACCACCTTACAACATGATCGCGGTTTTCTTTCCATCTGTTATTCGATTCCTTCGAACAGAAGCTTTTCGTGGACAGATCACATGTTGATCGGGTTGATCTAGATCTTGAGATGAGATCATCGCCACGTCCATATTTGATATATACACCTCTATTCATCGTAAAACCCCATGCAAGCCATGCAAGAACACGTACAAACTAAACTGCATCATAGAATTAACATGCATATGCATCATTGCATCTTAAATAAAGTTTGTGCATGATAATTGATGGCTGTGAACCTTGTATGTGCGTGATCATAACTAGAGGAACAAGCTCAGGGAGCTGTCTACGAGGGATTTCAGCACCAGGAATTCGAGATCCCAGAGCAACATAAGCCGCAAGAACAAGGCAAGTGCCCCTTGACCATATTGATTCCATATTTTTGAAAGACTGTTTTGTTTGCGAAAAGGTGTGTGTGCTTGAGTCAACATGATGGGAAACCCTTTCATAGGAGTTTACTAGTTTTGTTAACCACCCTTGTCACCGGGAAAGTTAATGAGTCGGGTATGGTTTTTGCTTTTATGCTTCGCTGAGTCCATGGGATATGGGAAGCGAGATAGATGTGTCTAGCTATCTGCACTCGTATGAATAATGAGAAACGGATATTGTTAATGAACATGAATCGGAGGGAGATCTAGGCAAGCTTGGTTTGTAATTGAGGTAGAATGAGATGGGGGTTACTTGACGTAGATCTAAGGACCGTTTCGTGCGAGCACATGCCAGGAATACAGTGCCACCACAAGGCCAAATATGGGTGCGGTTTAGCTGACTAATTAGGTAAGTTGCGAGATTTTTATGGACCGTGGAAGGCGCGGGGAATGGGAGTCGAGTGAGGACTGCCTTGGGAACTGCATGGCACAAGAGGGGCCCCGTTGGTGGGAGAATCGGAGATCCTAGCCTACTGGTGAAACCTTACTGAGTCCGTACATCTTGTAGCCCCTTTGTAAAGGCTATTTTGTGATCTCTTGACCATACACCGACGGCTGTGTACTGGTATAATGGAGGTTCTGCAGTCGCCGACGGGTGACGAAATCACAAACTTGTGGGTAAAGTGGTACAACCTCTGCAGAGTATAAAACTATCATGATAGCCATGCTTACGGTCACAAGCGCCTAGACAACTTCCATGATTAGATGGGATGGTTATTGGGATGGTAATTGGTTTGGTTTTGGTTTGGTCTTGGGATTTGGTTTTCGGGACTGTTGAGTCCTGGTAATGAAAATGGTTTCGGGACTGTTGAGTCCGGGTAATGAGATTGGTTGCATGACTGTTGAGTCATGGCAATGAGCATTGGTCTCGGTACGAGACGGAATTGAATATGAGATGAGATGGTAGTGAATACAAGATGGTATTCATGAGCATGGTGAGAAAGATAAATGTTCAGATGAGATATTAAAAGAGGAGGTATGTACATGTTGGGATTACATTCATTTAAAGCTAGTTGATGTTTTTATCCAGTTTTGTGAAATAAACTTTGCTTTCTGCAATGAACCTTTTTATAACTACCTTGCTGTGAGCTACATATTATATTTTCCCCCACTTGCTGAGTACATCATGTACTCAAACTTGCATTATTACTTTATCATCAGCAACAGGAGAGGAGTACTATGAAGACCACGTGGAGTATTAGGCGTGTAATCTGCCCTCAACCTTGCTTGTGGAGTAGAGATGGAGCCGCTGCTGCTGCTTAGTTGCCTCCGCAATAGTTTAGAAGACTTCCGCTGCTACAATAAGACTTCCGCTGCTAAGATAGACTTCCGCTGCTAGATTGAGTCCAAGACTCATGCGACATTGTAATAAACCCTGTTATTCGTGGTTATATATATTCTGAATTCAGTTTGTGGATATATATGTATGTGTGATGAACATCCTGGGCACACATACGCATCAGTCCAGGTTCCGAGAGGTTTCCTCTCAGAACAAGGGCATCACAATATATCAATTCCACCGTCAAATATTGATCAAAACATGGTCTGTCCACACGCAGAAATTTCTGCTCACAGGGGATGGAGAAAACGGGTGTGTAGAAACAGCGGCGACGTGGTAAGAGGGGTAACGAAAACCTACCTCACTTCTTCCTCCTCTCTTCCTTGCGGCAGGGCCTTCTCCTTGCAATGGCAGCAGCTGGAGATTTTCTTGGAGAATTATGCAGCTGCGGCTAGGGCAGAACGTCGGGGACTTCTTCTCCGGCGATGGCGAAGCGTGGCGGAGATTCGATAGTTGCTAAACTTCAGCAAGGGGCGGCGACCTGAGCTTGGCAGCAGGGGAGGGCCGCGGCCAGGGGTTTTGGGGGGTTGGGTGGCGGCTAGGGGGGAGGGTTTTATTTATAAGAGGCGAAAATAGCTAGGGAGGCTAGGATTTTAGCAATTCATTTATCCAATGGCTGAGATTTAATTTTAAAAGATGTGAGAGCTAGGGGCTGTGATTTTATTATTTATTTTCCAGCCAAGGGCTGAGATTAATTCGGAGAAAATAAAATCCCACCAAAAAAACAAGGGGGCGGCTAGGGTTTCCCCGCTTATGGGCTGCGGCCAAGGGGGAGAGGGCGTGCTAAGGTCCCGCCCCACCAAGTGGCGTGGCCAAATTGGGGGAAATCCCCCCCCCCCCAAATTAGGGGAAAATTTCCCTAGGTGAATTTTGGGGAATTTGGGAAAATCAGGAAAATTAGGGAAGAGGGGAATTAAGGGAATTTTGGGGAAAAATTGGGGGCGGCCGGATGTGGCTATTTTATTTATATTTTTCTTGTTCATTTTTCTTTTTATTCCTTTTCTTTTATATTTATTTTCATTATTTTCTATTTTTATTTCCTTTTATTATTTTATTTACTTCTATATTCCTCTCTTTATTTTCCTCTTCATTTTAAATGCTTCTCTACATGAAAAATGTATGCAATGCATGGTAGTAATTTTGAGGGTTTTATAAACCTATCCCCTTAAAATGAATCTCACCCTCGAGATTCAATAGAGTGGAGAAAATATGAGGGAATTCTGTCTTGTGGTCTTCCTCATGCTCCCATGTAGCTTCGGCTTCCGTGGGATGGCTATATTGTACCTTGCACCAACGGATTACTTTGTTCCTTGTGACCCTTTCCTTTACGTCCAAGATTTTGATGGGGTGTTCCGCGTAGGTCAGATCCTCTTGAAGTTCTAGCTCATCTATCGGTACTTGTTCTTCTGGCACTCTTAGGCACTTCATGAGCTGAGATACGTGAAATATGTCGTGCACGTCGGAGAGGTGCGTTGGCAGCTCTAGTTGATAGGCTACCTATCCTCGCTTGCCCAAAATCCTGAATGGCCCGATGTAGCGAGGTGCTAACTTGCCTTTGAAGTTAAACCATCGTTGGCCTCGGATAGGCGACATCTTACGATACACGAAGTCTCCAACATCGAAGGTCAAACTCTTTCGCCTATTGTCTGCACTGCCTTTTTGTCATGACTGAGCGGCCTTCAAGTTTTCACGTATTGTTTGGACTTGCTTTTCTGTGTCTTTCAGCACTTCGGATCCAAATACTTGGCTTTCTCCGGTCTCGTTCCAGAACAGGGGTGTTCTACACTGTCTACCATACAATGCTTCAAAAGGTGACATCTTCAAGCTGGCTTGGTAACTGTTGTTGTATGAGAATTCACCATAAGGCAAGCTCCTGTCCCAACTACGCCAATGTTTCAAGGCGCAAGCTCTCATCATGTCTTCCAAAATCTGATTTGTCCTCTCAGTTTGCCCGTCGGTTTGTGGGTGATATGCGGAGCTGAAATTCAACAGTGTACCTATGGCTTCATGCAACTTCTTCCACAACCTAGAGGTAAATTGAGAACCTCGATCTGGAACTATCCTCTTCGAAACTCCATGACGACACACGATTTGATCCATATACATCTCGGCTAATTGTGCCATGGTGTACTTAGTCCTAACAGGAATAAAGTGGGCTGATTTCATCAATTGGTCCACGATAACCCAAATAGAGTCGTAGCCGGACTGAGTACGTGGCAATTCGACTATGAAATCCATATTGATGTCTTCCCACTTCCACTCGGGTACTTTCAATGGCCGCAATAATCCAGCGGGTCTTTGATGTTTGGCCTTCACCTGTTGGCACGTGTCGCATAAGCCAACATATTCAGCGATATCCCTTTTCATGCCATCCCACCAAAAGCAAGTTTTCAGGTCCTTGTACATCTTTGTACAGCCGGGGTGTATGGAATAAGGCGAGTCATGTGCCTCTTTTAGTATCGTGTCGCAAATGTGCTTAACATTAGGCGCACAAAAATCCTTTTCCCTAACCAAAGCGTGCCATTCTCGTCTTCCTTAAAATCCTTCTCTATCCCTTGTCGAATCTTTTCTTTATTTCCTCATCCGTTGGTTGACCATCTCGTATCTCTTGTTCCAACATTGAGTTCAGTTCTATCACCTCCATCTCGTTCAAGAACCCGAGATGTAACCGCTCAAACTCCTTACGCAGCTCGGGTGGCAGCTCCTTTTCGGCTCAATGCATCCGCTACTACATTGGCTGTGACGCCCCTGTTCTGAGAGGAAACCTCTCTGAACCGAGACTGATGCGTATGTGTGCCCAGGATGTTCATCACACATACACATATATCCAGAAACTGAATTCAGAATATATATAACCATGAATAACAGGGTTTATTACAATGTCTCATGAGTCTTAGACTCATGCTAGCAGCGGAAGTCTTATCTTAGCAGCGGAAGACTAAATATAGCAGCGGAAGTCTTCTAAACTATTGCGGAAGCAACTAAGCAGCAGCAGCGGCTCCATCTCTACTCCAAAGGCAAGGTTGAGGACAGATTACACGCCTAATGCTCCACTTGGTCTCCATAGTACTCCTCTCCTGTTGCTGCTAATGAAGTAATAATGCAAGTTTGAGTACACGATGTACTCTGCAAGTGCGGGAAAATATGATATGTAGCTGACAACAAGGTAGGTATAAAAAGGCCTATTGCATAAAAGCAAAGTTTATTTCACAAATCACGATAAAAACAGCAACTTAGCTTTAAGTGAATATAATCCCAACATGTATTGAAACACTAACATACCTCCATCATGTTCCATCACTTTCATGTCTCTTCCAGACACTTATCTTTCTCAATTATTCTCAAGCTCGCGAATACCATCTCGTATTCACTACCATCTCATGAATATCATCTCGTATTCACTACCATTTCATCTCATATTCAATTCCGTCTCATACCGAGACCAAATCTCATTGTCATGACTCAACAGTCATGCAACCAATCTCATTACCCGGACTCAACAGTCCCGAAAACCAAATCCAAAGACCAAACCATGACCAAACCAATAACCATCCCAATAACCATCCATCTAATCATGGAAGTTGTCCAGGCGCTCGTGACCGTAAGCTCGGCTATCATGATAGTTTAAGACTCTGCAGAGTTTGTACCACTTTACTCACAAGTTTGTGATTTCGTCACCCGTCGACGACTGCAGAACCTCCATTATACCAGTACACAACCGTCGGTGTATGGCCAAGAGATCACAAAATAGCCTTTACAAAGGGGTTACTAGATGTATGGACTCACTAAGGTTTCGCCAGCAGGCTAGAATCTCCAATTCACCCACCTACGGGTCCCCTCTTGTGCCTTGCAGTTCCAGGGCAGTCCTCACTCGCCTCCCATTCCCCGCGCCTTCGACGGTCCATAACAATCTAGCAACTTACCTAATTAGTCAGCTAAGCCGCATCCATATTTGGCCTTGTGGTGGCACTGTTATCCTGGCATGGCTGGAATGAACCGGTCCTTAGATCTATGGCAAGTAACCACCATTTCATTCTACCTCATTCACAAACAAAGCTTGCCTAGATCTCCCTACGATTCATGTTCATTAACAATATCCGTTTCTCATGATTCATACGAATGCAGTTAGTTACACACATCTATCTCGCTTCCCGTATCCCACGGACTCAGCGAAGCATAAAAGCAAAAAACCATACCCGACTCATTAACTTTCCGGGTGACAAGGGTGGTTAACAAAACTAGTAAACTCCTATGAAATGGTTTCCCATCAAGTTGACTCAAGCACTCACGCCTTTTCGCAAAGAAAACAGTTTTCCAAAAACATGGGATCAATATGGTCAAGGGGCACTTGCCTTGTTCTTGCGGCTTCTGTTGCTCTGGGATTTCGAGTTCCTGGTGCTGAAATCCCTCGTAGACAGCTCCCTGAGCTTGTTCCTATATTTATGATCACACACATACAAGGTTCACAACAATCAATTATCATGCACAAACTTTATTCAAGGTGCAATGATGCATATGCATGCTAATCCTATGATGCAGTTTTTATTAGATCGGTTTGTACGTTTTCTTGCATGGCTTGCAGGGGTTTTACGATGAACAGAGGTGTAAAGATCAATTGTGGACGTGGCGATGATCTTGATTTAGATCAAACCGATCAACACGTGATCTGTCCACGAAAACGCTTCAGGTCGAAGGGATCGAAGAACAGAAGCAAAGAAAATGCGATGATATCGTAAGGTGGTAATGGAGACCTACCTTACTTCCTTCGGGTCCTTCCTCTAGCAAAAACAGATCGTTGGGGCTCTCTTCCGGCGATGGCGATTGTGTCTGGGCTCGTCGGTGGTCTCTCCGGTGGCCAAACTCCGGCGAAGGGGTCTACACGGCGAGCTGGGGGGTTAGGGCTCTAAGTTTTCGGCTCAGGAGGTGGAAAAGAAGTGCGTGGTTGCGGCCAAAGGTTCTGGGTTCTATTTATAAGAGGGAAACGAAGAGTCCTAATCTGATCGGAATTCCAATAAGAGTCCTATTCCAATTGTTTCTGAATCTTGACAACTTATCTTCAATTGATTTTGTTCGGTAGCAACGTGGAATTCCTGTCGGTTTCCTTCCGTGTCGGTATTCCCGTGCCTACCGAAGCAAAAACCGCATCAGATCTCGTCACCTTCGCTGTGATGAGCTCCGGAGCCTCCACGTGTCCTACGGGAACCTGGCTCCCCTTTCTATCAGAGACAAGCTCCGGTTGTGCCGCGTGTCAGGCGGGCGAGACCTCCCTCTTCCTCAGATGTGAGCTCCGCGTGCGCCACGCGTCCTGGCGGGTCGGACCTCCCTCTCCCAAAGATGCGAGCTCCGCGTACACCACGTGTCAGTTCCAGACCTCCCCTCTCTTCGGGGGTGGCTCCGAATGTGCCACGTGTCAGAGCCGGACCTCCCCTCTCTTTGAAAGTGGCTCCGAGATTGCCACGTGTTCAGTAGCGCCAGACTTCCTTTCTCCTCAGAGACGAGCTCCGAGGTCGACACGTGTCCAACAGTGATGCACCTCCCGGAGGTGAGCTCCGGAGGTGACATGTGTCCAGTAGTGTCAGTCCTCCCAGAGGTAAGCTCCGGAGGTGACACGTGTCTGACGGGGCCGGACCTCTCGGAGGTTATCTCCGAGAGCGACACGTGTCCCGTGGGTCGGACCTCTCGGAAGTGAGTTCCGAGAGTGACACATGTCCCACGCGGCTGGTCCTCTCTTTTCCGCGGTGACTTGCTCCGGTGACGACACGTGTCCTGCGGAACTGGCCTCGCTCCTTCCGCAGATGCTAGCTCCTGGGGAAACACGTGTCCCACGGGGTCAGACCTCGCCCCTTCCACAGAGACGAGCCCCGAGCCTGCCACGTAGCCAGTTAGCGGCGGACCTCTCCCCCTTTTGCATGGATGAGCTGTGAAGGCGCCACGTGGCCAGCGGGCCACAGGAGTTGTCTTCGGCGCTCTCGATAAACTGGAATTTGCTCTTTTTGGCTATCTTTTTCATTCTTTATTTGTTTCAACTTATTTTAAAATGTTTTCTCTATATAAAATATGAATGCATGTAGAAATCGAAATTGAGGGTGTCACATTGTCCTTTCCAGGGTGATAGTTGATTCAATCATCATAATCCTTGATGAGTTCCAACCATCGACGCTGCCTCAAATTCAGATACGTTTGCGTGAATATATACTTGAGGCTTTTATGATTCGTATAGATTTCACATCAGTGACCGGGGATGTAATGCCTCCAAATCTTCAGGGCATGTACCACTGCTGCAAGTTCTAGGTCGTGTGTAGGGTAGTTCAGCTCACCTTTCTTTAATTTCCTCGATGCCTAGGCAACCACTTGGCCATCTTGCATAAACATACATCCGAGTCCTTGTCTTGAGGCGTCACAATATATATATCAAAGCTCTTGCTCACGTCCAGCAATACCAATACCGGTGCTGTTGTCAATCTCTTCTTTAACTCATGAAAGCTGTATTTACACGCTTGTGTCCACTTAAATCTTTCCCTTTCATTAGCAGTTTCATAGGTTTCGCTATTTTGGAGAAATCCTTGATGAACTGGCAGTAGTATCCAGCCATCCCAAGGAAACTCTGAATGTCCCTCACATTCTGCTGTTGGTTCCACTTCAAAACATCTCTTACTTTTCCAGGATCAACTAATACTACTCCTTCGGAGATGATGTGGCCTAAGAATGGTATCTCCTTTAGCCAAAATTGACACATGCTGAACTTAGCATATAATTGATGCTCCCGCAGTTTCTGCAATGTCAATCTCGAGTGTTCTTCATGTTCTTCCACGCTTTTTGAATACACCATGATGTCGTCGATGAAAACCACGACGAACTTGTCCAAGTACTCCATGAAGACCTTATTCATGAGGTACATAAAATATGCAGTGTGACACCCTCATTTTTGGTTTCTGCATGTATTCATGTAGAGAAAACATTTTAAAAGGAGTGGGAACAAAGAAAGAATCAAAAGGACAGCCAAAAAGAGCAAAATCCAGTTCACCAAGAACGCCAAAGACAACTCCCGCGACCCGTTGGCCACGTGGCGCCTTTGGAGCTCCTCCCCGCAAAGGGGGAGAGGTCCGACCCTGTGGGACACGTGTTTCCCCCGGAGCTAGCCTCTGCGGAGAAGCGAGGCCAGTCCCGCAGGACACGTGTCACCTTCGGAGCTAGTCACAGCAGAAATCAGATGGCCAGTCGCGCGGGATACGTGTCGATCTCGGAACTTACCTCCGAGAGGTCCGGTTCTATTGGACACATGTCTCCATCGGAGCTTATCTCCGGGAGGTCCGTCACTGTTGGACACGTGTTAACCTCGGAGCTCGCCTCTGAGAAGAATGGAAGTCTGGTGCTGTTAGGATACGTGGCACAACCGGAGCCACCTCCGGAGAGAGGGAAGGTCCGGCACTGACACGTAGCGCACGCGGAGCTCACCTCCAAAGGTGAGGGAGGTCTCGCTCGCTTGACACGCGGCACAACCAGAGCTCGTCTCTGCGGAAAGGAGGAGACCAGGCCCGGTGGACACGTGGAGCTTCCGGAGCTCATCACCGTGGAGGTAATGAGTTCTGAAACGGTTTTTGGATTCTGTACGCGTGAAAATATCGGTACGGAGAAGAAACCGACCTGAATTCCGCAATGTTACCGCACCAAATCAACTAAAGATAAGTTGTTAAAATTCAACGACGATCTGAATAGGACTCTTATTCGAGATACAATCAGATTAGGACTCTTCTTCTCCCGATTATAAATAGAACCCAGAACCTTTGGCCGAAACCACAAGCTTCTCCTGAGCCGACGACTTAGAGCCCTAGCCCCAACTCGCCGAGTAAGCCCATCGCCGGAGTTCGGTCGAGAGAAAGATCGCTGGAAGAGAGCCCCAACGATCTGTCTGATCAGAGAAGGACCCCGAGAACAAGAAGAACGTAAGGTAGGTCTCCAATATCACCTTGCGACATAATCGTGTTTTCTTTGCGTCTGTTCTTCGATTCCTTTCGAACAGAAGCTTTCTCGTGGACAGATCAATTGTTGATCGGGTTGATCTAAAGACAAGATCATCGCCACGTCCATGCAAGCCATGCAAGAGCACGTACAAACCGATCTAATAAAACTGGTTATAGGATAGCATGCATATGCATCATCGCATCTAGTTAAAGTTTATGCATGATATTGATTGTTGTGAATCTTGTATGTGTGTGATCATGTATAGAAGGACAAGCTCAGGGAGCTGTCTACGTCGAGCTGCAACAACAAGGTTTCGAGATCCAAGAGCAACTGGAACCGCAAGAACAAGGCAAGTGCCCCTTGACCATATTGATCCTATGTTTTGGGAAAAACTGTTTTGTTTTGTGAAAAGGTGTGTCTGCTGAGTCAAACATGATGGGAAACCCTTTTATAGGAGTTTACTAGTTTTGGTTAAACCACCCTCTTCACCAGGGAAGTTTATGAGTCGGGTATGGTTTTTGCTTTAATCTTCGCTGAGTCCATGGGATTGGGAAGCGAGATAGATGTGTCTAGCTAACTGCACTCGTAACGATAATGAGAAACTGATGTTGTTAATGAACATGAATCGGAGGGAGATCTAGGCAAGCTTGGTTTGTGAATGAGGTAGAATGAGATGGTGATTACTTGCCGTAGATCTAAGGACCGGTTCATGCGAGCACATGCCAGGATGATAGTGCCACCACAAGGACAAGTATGGGTGCGGCTTAGCTGACTAATTAGGTAAGTTGCTAGATTGTTATGGACCGTGGAAGGCGCGGGGAATGGGAGTCGAGTGAGGACTGCCCTGGGAACTGCATGGCACAAGAGGGGGCCCGTGGGTGGGAGAATTGGAGATTCTAGCCTCCCGGTGAAACCTTAGTGAGTCCATACATCTAGTAACCCCTTTGTAAAAGCTATTTTGTGATCTCTTGGCCATACACCGACGGTTGTGTACTTGTATAATGGAGGTTCTACAGTCGCCGACGGGTGACGAAATCACAAACTTGTGGGTAAAGAGGTGCAAACTCTGCAGAGTCTAAAACTATCATGATATCCGAGCTTATGGTCAAGGGTGCCTGGCCAACTTCCATGATTAGTTGGGATGGTTATTGGCTATGGTTATTGGTTATGGTTTTGGATGGTTTGGTTTTGGTTTTTGTTTTCAGGACTGTTGAGTTTGGGAGATAAGATGGGTTGCATGACTGTTGAGTCATGACAACAAGGCTGGACGGTTTGAGACGGAAATTGTTTATGAGATGAAATGGTAGCGAATACGAGACGGTATTCGTGAGACGGTAGCGAATACGAGGAGGTATTCGTGAGCAAGAATGAGGTTGATTAATGTCTGGTTGGGATATGGAACGTAATGAACATAATGGAGGTATGATTGTTATTTGAGTACATGTTGGGATTACATTTGCTTAAAGATAAGTTGCTGTTTTATCATGGTTTTTATAAATAACTTTGCTTTCTGCAATGAGCCTTTCTATAACTACCTTGTTGAAAGCTACATATCATATTTTCCCGCACTTGCTGAGTACACCATTGTACTCAAACTTGCATTATTATTTCATCATCAGCAACAGGAGAAGATTACTATGAAGATCAAGTGGAGCATTAGGCGTGTAATCTGTCCTAAACCTTGCCTGTGGGGATGGAGTAGAGATGGAGCCACTGCTGCTTAGAATTGCTTCCGCATTAGTTAGAAGACTTTCGCTGCTAGAATAAAGACTTCCGCTGTTAGATTAAGACCTCCGCTGTGGGTATGATTCAATTGTAATAAACTCTGTGATTCGTGGTCATATATATTCTGAAATTCAGTTTGTGGATGATGTGTATATGTGTCACGAACATCCTGGGCACACATATGCATCAGTTCTCGGTTCCGTGGTTTTCCACAGAATTGAGGGCGTCACAGACTGGTATCAGAGCCACAGGTTGACGGTAGGTTACACGCTTAGATAGAGGTCACAGATTGGTATCAGACACAGATTGGTAGCTAAGCCACGCTGACCATAGGATGCAAGCCTAGGGTGCTTAGATTGGCCTTGAAACTGCCTTGACATAGGATACAAGCCTAGGAAATGCCATAGTTGGATCACAGATTGGCAACACCCAAAGCCATATAGGACCCCCATTGAACAAGCCTTGAAGACGTCTCAAAACGTTGTCCATATCCACACATTAGTAGAAAGAGGTGTGAGATGCCTCGGCACTTGTTCACATCCTCATATGTGCTAATATATATAGTACAATCCACGTTGATGCATATAGTTGAGGGGATCTACCTAACCTTCTATTCTATTTCGTTCTCTCTCTCACACATGGTGAGAGGAAACGCCGGCCGAAGGAATGTCCGTGACAACCAAGAGGATGGCCACGATGAAGTACCTGTTAACCCCGGAGCTGGTCAGAACAACCTGGAACGGTTGATGGCCATGCAGAATCAACTTATGCAAACCATGATCCAAACATTGGGTCAGTTGCAGGCCAACAACAACAACCCCGTTCCGGCACCCCCGCCACCACCACCGCCGGCTCATAACAGACTGGGAGAGTTCATGAGGACTCGACCATCCACCTTTGCTCAAGATAACGACCCCATGGAGGCCGACGACTGCTTGAAATCCATGGAGAACAAGCTTGCCATAGTGCAGTGCAATGACCGAGAGAAGGTTCTTTTTGCGTCGCACCAACTCATGGGAGCTGCCGCTGACTGGTGGGATGCCCTATGCAACGCTCATGTTGACCCGGAAGCGGTCACTTGGACTGAGTTCAAGGAGAGTTTTCGCTCTCATTACATCCCTGCTGGTGTAATGATGCTCAAGAGACAGTAGTTTGAAGGTCTCTGCCAAGGACAGAGAAGCGTGAATGAGTATCTCAACAAGTTCACACAACTGTCTTGGTATGCCCCCAAAGATGTCAACTCAGACCAGAGGAAGCAATACCTGTTCATGAGAGGGTTGAACAATGAGATCCAGGTTCAGCTCCTCAACAATGACTACGCGAGCTTCCAGAAGCTGGTTGACAAGGCTATAGTGGTTGAAAGCAAGATCCGAGAGATCGAGCGAGAGTGCAAGAGGAAAATACCATACCAGCCCCAAGGGAGCAACGTACGACCTCGGTACATGCCCCCGGCCGCACCGCAGTATGGATCGACCACTCCTGCATACCGCCCTAGTCAGCCACCACAGCAACGACCCGTTGCACAAGCTCCTCGTTTGCATTTGCCTCCTGTGCCCCGACCCAACATGGGCGCTCCTGTTCAAAACCCCCGCCCCAACGTACCTGCTGTCGTAGGCAACAGGGCATGCTTTGCATGCGGGGAAACAGGACACTTCGCAAGCCAGTGCCCGAGGAGAGGCCTTGGACAGCAAGGCAATGTGCCCAAGCAGAACCCGCGACCGAACGGAGGGGACAATCAAGGAAACCGTGGAAAGCAGAACTATGCTCGCAGCAACATGAACCATGTCTCAGCTGAGGAAGCACAACAGGCTGAGGACGTCATAATTGGTATGTTCATTGCCAACTCCAACCCAGCCACCATCTTATTTGATTCTGGAGCATCACATTCCTTCATATCATCCAAGTATGTTGCCAAGCATAATCTACCCATATCACACTTAAAATGCGCTATGTTAGTTAATTCTCCCGGTGGAGAGATGAGGACTAATATAGTATGTCCGAAATTAATCCTTAAAATAAGGGGAGTAGACTTCCTTGCCGACCTCATTGTCTTGGATTCTCAACGGATTAACATAATACTCGGGATGGATTGGTTAGGCAAGCACAATGGGGTAATCCAATGTGCTGAAAGAAGCGTGCAGTTGACAAATGAGCACGGTATTCGTGTTGAGTTTGTGTCAACCCAACAAACAACCGAAAAGGCAATCTTGAACCACGTCGAAGGAGCAACATTGGACAGCATTCCAGTGGTTCAAGAAATCTCGGACGTGTTTCCAGAGGAGCTTCCAGGTATGCCACCTGATCGGGACATTGAGTTTGCCATTGATTTGGTACCCGGAACTGCAACCGTAGCAAAGAGACCCTATAGGATGCCTGTCAATGAACTAGTAGAACTCAAGAAGCAAATTCAGGAGCAGTTGGAGAAGGGTTTTATACGTCCAAGCTCGTCACCATGGGGAGCTCCTGTGCTCTTCGTGGACAAGAAGGATGGGACCCAAAGGATGTGCGTGGACTATAGGTCTCTCAATGAGGTGACAATCAAGAACAAATACCCTCTGCCCCGTATAGAGGACCTATTCGACCAAATGAAAGGAGCCCGAGTGTTCTCCAAGATTGATCTTCGGTCGCGATACTTCCAACTGAAGATAAATCCCTCTATATACCCAAGACTGCCTTTCAAACACGGTATGGTTCGTATGAATATACCGTCATGTCTTTTGGGTTAACAAATGCACCCGCATACTTCATGTACCTCATGAACAAGGTTTTCATGGAGTACTTGGATAAGTTTGTCGTGGTTTTCATCGACGATATTATGGTGTATTCAAAATGTGAGGAGGAGCATTAGGCGTGTAATCTGTCCTCAACCTTGCCTGTGAGGATGGAGTAGAGATGGAGCCACTGCTGCTTAGAATTGCTTCCGCATTAGTTAGAAGACTTCCGCTGCTAGAATAAAGACTTCCGCTGTTAGATTAAGACTTCCGCTGTGAGCATGGGTCCAAGACTCATGAGACATTGTAATAAACTCTGTTATTCGTGGTCATATATATATTCTGAAATTCAGTTTGTGGATGATGTGTATATGTGTGACGCATCCTGGGCAACATATGCATCAGTTCTTGGTTCTGTGGTTTTCCATGAAATTGAGGGCGTCACATGCAGGTGCATTCGTCAACCCAAATGACATAACGGCATATTCATATGAACCATACCATGTCTGAAATGCAGTCTTGGGTATGTCGGAGGGCTTAATCTTTAGCATGAAGTATCCCAACCGAAGATCAATTTTGGAGAAAATTCGGGCACCTTTCATTTGATCAAATAAGTCCTCTATGTGGGGCAGCGGGTACATATTCTTGATCGTCACTTCGTTAAGAGACCTATAGTACACACACATCCTTTGGGTTCCATCATTCTTGTCCACGAAGAGGGGGGGGGCTCCCCAAGGTGACGAGCTTGGGCGATAAAACCCTTATCTAGTTGCTCCTGAATTTGCTTCTTGAGCTCCACTAATTCATTAGCAGGCATCATATATGGCCTCTTCGCTATAGGTGCAGTTCCGGGTATTAAATCAATGGAAAATTCAATGTCCTGGTCAGGTGGCATACCTGGAAGTTCTTATGGGAACATATATGAATATTCTCGAACCACTGAAATGCTTTCCAATGTTGCTTCTTCGATGTGGTTCAGCACTTCCTTCTCGGTTGCAGGTTGGGCTGCCCCAAACTCAATACGAGTACCGTGCTCACTCGTCAACTGCACTATCCTTTGAGCGGATTGAATTACTCCATTGTACTTGCTTAACAAGTCCATTCCAAGTATTATGTCAATTACGTGGGAATCCAAGACGATAAGGTTGGCAAGAAAGTCTACCACCCTTATTTTAAGGCCTACTTTCAGACATACTATATTAGTCCTCACCTCTCCACCGAGAGAATTAACCAACATAGTTTGTTTCATGTGGGATATGGGCAGGTTATACTTGGCAACATACTTGGATGAGATGAATGAATGCGATGCTCTAGAATCAAATAAAACAGTAACTGGGTTGGAGTTGGCGAGAAACATACCAATCACGATGTCCTCAGCCTGTTGCGCTTCTTCAGCAGAGACATGGTTCACGTTGCCCCGAGCGTAGTTCTGCTGTCCACGGTTTCTTTGATTGGCTCCTCTGTTCAGCCGCGGGTTCTGCTTGGGCGCATTGCTTGGCCGTCCAGGACCTTTCCTCGGGCACTGGCTCGCAAAGTGTCCTGTTTCTCCGCATGCAAAGCATGCCTTGTTGCCCATGACAGCAGGTACGTTAGGGCGGGGGTTTTGAACAGGGTTGGCCATATTGGGTCGGGGCGCAGGAGGCAAAGGCACACGAGGTGATTGCACGACAGGACGTTGCTGCGGTGGCTGATTAGGGCGAAAAGTAGGAGCGGACGATCCATACTGTGGTGCAGCTGGGGGCATGTACCGGGGGCGTATATTGCTCCCTTGTGGCCGGTATGGCATCTTCCTTTTGCCCTCTTGCTCAATCTCCCGGATCTTGCTCTCAACCACTATAGCTTTGTCAACTAGCTTCTGGAAGCTCGCATAGTCATTGTTGAGGAGCTGAACCTGGATCTCATTGTTCAACCCTCTCATGAACAAGTACTGCTGTGACACCCTCATTTCTGGTTTCTGCATGTATTCATGTTTCATGTAGAGAAAACATTTTAAAAAGAAGTGGGGACAGAGAAAGAATTAAAAAGATAGCCAAAAAGCGCAAAATCCAGTTCACCAAGAGTGCCGAAGACAACTCTAGTGGCCTGCTGGCCACTTGGCGCCTTCGGAGCTCATCCCCGCAAAGGAGGAGACGTCTGACCCTGTGAGACACGTGTTTCCCCCGGAGCTAGCCTCTGCGGAGGAGCAAAGACAGTTCCGCAGGACATGTGTCACCTTCGGAGCTAGTCACCGCGGAAATCAGAGGACCAGTCGCGCGGGATACATGTCGATCTCGGAGCTCACCTTCGAGAGGACCGGTTCTATTGGACACATGTCACCACCGGAGCTTATCTCCGGGAGGTCCGACACTGATGGACACGTGTCGACCTCGGAACTCGTCTCTGAGGAAAAAGGGTGTTCGGCGCTACTTGACGCGTGGCATTCATGGAGCTCACCTCCGAAGAGAGTGAGGTCCAAAAAGGATACGTGGCGCACGCGGAGCTCACCTCCAAAGGAGAGGGAGGTCTCGCTCGCTTGACACGCGGCACAACCGGAGCTCATCTCTGCGGAAAGGGGGAGATCAGGCCCCGGTGGACACGTGGAGCTTCCCGAGCTCATCACCGTGGAGGTAACGAGTTCCGGAGCGGTTTTTGGATTATGTACGCATAGAAATATCGGTACGGAGAAGAAACGACCTGAATTCCATAATGTTACCGCACTAAATCAACTAAAGATAAGTTGCTAAGATTCAACGACAATCTGAATAGGACTTTTATTCGAAATACAATCAGATTAGCCCTCTTCTTCTCCTGATTATAAATAGAACCCAGAACCTTTGGCCGAAACCACGAACTTCTTTTCCACCTCCTGAGCCGACGACTTAGAGCCCTAGCCTCAACTTGCCGAGTAAACCCATCGCCGGAGTTTGGTCGAGAGAGCTCGCCGGAAGAGAGCCCCAACGATCTGTCTGATAGGAGAAGGACACCGAGACCAAGAAGAACATAAGGTAGGTCTCCAATACCACCTTACGACATCATCGCGTTTTCTTTTCATCTGTTTTTCGATTCGTTTTGAACAGAAGTTTTTCGTGAACAGATTACGTGTTGATCGGTCTGATCTAGAGTCAAGATCATCGCCACGTCCACATTTGATCCGAACACCCCTGTTCATCATAAAATCCATGCAAACCATGCAAGAACACGTACCAACCAAACTGCATCATAGGATTAACATGCATAAGCATCATCACATCTAGTTAAAGTTTGTGCATGATATTGATTGCTGTGAATCTTGTATGTGCGTGATCGTGTATAGAGGGACAAGCTCAAGGAGCTACTTACGACGGACTACAACAACAAGATTTTGAGCAACAGGAACCGCAAGAACAAGGCAAGTGCCCCTTGACCATATTGATCCTATGTTTTGGGAAACTATTTTCTGTTGCAAAAAGGTGTGTGTGCTGAGTCAAACATGATGGGAAACCCTTTTATAGGAGTTTACTAGTTTTGGTTAAACCACCCTTGTCGCCAGGGATGTTTATGAGTCGGGTATGGTTTTTGTTTGCTTTAAGCTTTGCTGAGTCCATGGGATTGGGAAGCGATAAAGATATGTCTAGCTAACAGCACTCGTAATGATAATGAGAAACTGATGTTATTAATGAACATGGATCGGAGGGAGATCTAGGCAAGACTGGGTTTGTGAATGAGGTAGCATGAGATGGTAGTTTACTTGCCATAGATCTAAGGACATGTTCATGCAAGCACATGCCATGATGACAGTGCCACAACAAGGCCATGTATGGGTGCGGCTTAGCTGACTAATTAGGTAAGTTGCTAGATTTTTATGGACCGTGGTAGGCGCGGGGAATGGGAGTCGAGTGAGGACTGCCCTGGGAACTGCATGGCACAAGAGGGGCCCGTGGGTGGGAGAATTGGAGATTCTAGCCTGCCAGTGAAACCTTAGTTAGTCCATACATCTAGTAGCCCCTTTGTAAAGGCTATTTTGTGATCTCTTGGCCATACACCGACGGTTGTGTACTGGTATAATGGAGGTCCTGCAGTCGCTGACGGGTGACGAAATCACAAACTTGTGGGTAAAGAGGTGCAAACTCTGCAGAGTCTAAAACTATCATGATAGCCGAGCTTATGGTCACGAGCGCCTGGCCAACTTCCATGATTAGTTGGATGGTTATTTTGGGATTGTTTTGGATGGTTTTGGTTATGGTTTGGTTTTGGTTTTGTTTTTGGGACTGTTGAGTCCGGGTGATGAGATGGGTTGCATGACTGTGAGTCATGGCAACGAGGATGGACGGTTTGAGACGGAAATTGTTTATGAGATGAAATGGTAGCGAATACGACATGGTATTTGTGAGATGGTAGCGAATACGAGGAGGTATTCGTGAGCAAGAATGAGGTTGATTTGATGTCTGGTTGGGACATGGATGGTAATGAATATAATGGAGGTACGATTGGTATTTTAATATATGTTGGGATTACATTCGCTTAATGGTAAGTTGCTGCTTTATCATGGTTTTGATAAATCACTTTGCTTTCTGCAATGAGCCTTTTTATACCTGCCATGTTGTAAGCTACATATCATATTTTCCCGCACTTGCTGAGTACATCATTGTACTCTAACTTGCATTATTATTTCATTATCAGCAGCAGGAGAAGATTACTATGAAGACCAAGTGGAGCATTAGGCGTGTAATCTGTCCTCAACCTTGTCTGTGGGGATGGAGTGGAGATGGAGCCACTGCTGCTTAGAATTGCTTCCGCATAAGTTAGAAGACTTCCGCTGCTAGAATAAGGACTTCCGCTGTTAGATTAAGATTTCCTCTGTGAGCCTGAGTCCAGGACTCATGAGACATTTTAATAAACTCTGTTATTCGTGGTCGTATATATTATGAAATTCAGTTTGTGGATGATGTGTATATGTGTGATGAACATTCTGGGCACACATATGCATGAGTTCTCAATTCCGTGGTTTTAAACAGAATTGAGGGCGTCCCAGATTGGTATCAGAGCCATGGGTTGACGGTAGGTTACACGCTTAGATAGATCATAGATTGATATCCGACATAGATTGGTAGCTAAGCCACGCTGACCATAGGATGCAAGCCTAGGATGCATAGATTGGCCTTGAAACTGCCTTGACATAGGATAAAAGTCTAGGAAAGGCCATAGTTGGAACACAGATTGGCAACACCCTAAGCCATATAGGACCCCCATTGAACAAGTCTTGAATAGGAGTTGTGTGAGCCCTTGTGATGATTGTTTGTGATTGTGTGCTTAGTGTGAGTTGTGGGACGTCTCAAGACGTTGTCCATATCCACACATAAGTATAAAGAGTAGTGAGATGCTTCGGCACCTGTTCACATCCTCATATGGGCTAATATATATAGTCCAACCCACCTTGATGCATATAGCTGAGGGGATCTACCTAACCTTCTAACCTTCTATTCTATTTCGTTCTCTCTCACAGATGGTGAGAGGAAACGCCGGCCGAAGGAACGTCCGTGATAACCAAGACGATGGCCACGATGAAGTTCCTGTTAACCCCGGACCTGGTGAGAACAACCTGGAACGGTTGATGGCCATGCAGAATCAACTTATGCAAATCATGATCCAAACTTTGGGTCAGTTGCAGGCCAACAACAACTACCCCGTTCCGGCACCACCGCCATCACCACCGCCGGCTCATAACAGACTGGGTGAGTCCATGACGACTCGACCACCCACCTTTGCTCAAGCTAACGACCCCATGGAGGCCGATGACTGGTTGAAATCCATGGAGAAGAAGCTTGCCATAGTACAGTGCAATGACTGAGAGAAGGTTCTTTTTGCGTCGCACCAACTCATGGGAGTTGCCACTGACTGGTGGTATGCCCTATGCAACGCTCATGTTGACCCGGAGGCGATCACTTGGACTGAGTTCAAGGAGAGTTTCCACTCTCATTACATCCCTGCCGGTGTAATGATGCTCAAGAGACAGGAGTTTAAAGGTCTCCGCCAAGGATAGAGAAGCGTGAATGAGTATCTCAACAAGTTCACACAACTGTCCCTGTATGCCCCGGAAGATGTCAACTCAGACCAAAGGAAGCAATATCTGTTCATGAGAGGGTTGAACAATGAGATCCAGGTTCAGCTCCTCAACAATGACTACGCGAGCTTCCAAAAGCAGGTTGACAAGGCTATAGTGATCGAAAGCAAGATCAGAGAGATCGAGCGAGAGTGCAAGAGGAAAATGCCATACCAGCCCCAAGGGAGCAACATACGACCTCGGTACATGCCCCTGGCCGCACCGCAGTATGGATCGACCGCTCCTGCATACTGTCCTAGTCCGCCACCACAGCAACGACCCATTGCACAAGCACCTCGTGTGCCCTTCCCTCCTGTGTCCCGACCCAACATGGGCGCTCCTGTTCAAAACACCCGCTCCAACGTACCTGCTGCCATAGGAAACAGGGCATGCTTTGCATGCGGGGAAACAGGACACTTCGCGAGCCAGTGCCCGAGGAGAGGCCCTGGACAACAAGGCAACATGCCCAAGCAGAAATCGCGACCAAACGGAGGGGACAATCCATGACACCGTGGACAGCAGAACTATGCTCACGGCAACGTGAACCATGTCTCTACTGAGGAAGCACAACAGGCTGAGGACGTCGTAATTGGTATGTTCTTTGCCAACTCCATGCCAGCCACCATCTTATTTGATTCTGGAGCATCACATTCCTTCATATCATCCAAGTATGTTGCCAAGTATAATCTACCCATATCATACTTAGAATGTGCTATGTTAGTTAATTCTCTCAGTGGAGAGATGAGGACTAATATACTATGTCCGAAAGTAAGCCTTAAAATAAGGGGGTAGACTTCCTTGCCAACCTCATTGTCTTGAATTCCCAAGGGCTTGAGATAATACTCGGGATGGATTGGTTAAGCACAACGGGGTAATCCAATGTGCTGAAAGAAGCGTGCAGTTGACAAATGAGCACGGTATTCGTGTTGAGTTTGAGTCAGCCCAACAAACAACAGAAATAGCAATTTTGAACCACGTCGAAGAAGCAACATTGGATAGCATTCCAAAGGTTCAGGAATTCACGGACGTGTTTCCAGAAGAGCTTCCAGGTATGCCACCTGATCGGGACATTGAGTTTGCCATTGATTTGGTACCCGAAACTGCACCCATAGCAAAGTGACCCTATAGGATGCTTGTCAATGAACTAGTGGAACTCAAGAAGAAAATTCAGGAGCAGTTGGAGAAGGGTTTTATACGTCCAAGCTCGTCACCATGGGGAGCTCCTGTGCTCTTCGTGGACAAGAAGGATGGAACCCAAAGGATGTGTGTGGACTATAGGTCTCTCAACGAGGTGACAATCAAGAACAAATACCCGCTGCCCCGTATAGAGGACCTATTCGACCAAATGAAAGGAGCCCGAGTGTTCTCCAAGATTGACCTTCGGTCGGGATACTTCCAGCTGAAGATTAAGCCCTCCGATATATCCAAGACTGCCTTCCGAACACGGTATGGTTCATATGAATATACCGTCATGTCTTTTGGATTAACAAATGCACCCGCATACTTCATATACCTTATGAACAAGGTTTTCATGGAGTACTTGGATAAGTTTGTCGTGGTTTTCATCGACGACATTATGGTGTATTCTGAAAGTGAGGAGGAGCATGAAGAACATTTGAAATTGTCCTTGCAGAAAATGCGTGAGCATCAATTGTATGCCAAGCTTAACAAGTGTCAATTTTGGCTAAAGGAGATATCGTTCCTAGGACACATTATCTCCGAGGAGCGAATATCGGTTGATCCCGGAAAAGTGGGAGATGTTCTGAAATGGCACCAGCCGCAAAACGTGAGGGATATTCGGAGTTTTCTTGGGATGGCTGGATACTACCGACGCTTCATCAAGGACTTCTCTAAGATAGCAAAGCCTATAACGGAGTTGCTAACGAAGGGAAAAGCCTTCCAATGGACACCAGCATGCCAAGAAAGTTTTGAGGAACTCAAGAAAAGGCTAACCACAGCACCGGTTTTGGTATTGCCGGACGTGAGCAAGACCTTTGACATATATTGTGACGCATCCAGACAAGGGCTCGGATGTGTGCTCATGCAAGAAGGACAAGTGGTAGCCTATGCCTCACGACAATTAAGGAAGCACGAGCTTAATTATCCTACACATGACTTGGAACTAGCAGTAGTAGTGCATGCATTGAAGATTTGGAGACATTATATCCTTGGTCATCGATGTGAGAACTATACGGATCATAAAAGCCTCAAGTACATATTTACACAAACGGACCTGAATTTGAGGCAACGTCGATGGTTGGAACTCATCAAGGATTACGATGTTGGAATCAACTACCACCCTGGGAGGGCCAATGTAGTAGCTGATGCATTGAGACGGAAGGGAGCATGTCACCAACTCACGGTTCGGGAGCTACCACCCGAACTACGTAAGGAGTTCGAACGGTTACATCTCGGATTCTTAAACAACATTCAAGTGATGGAGATCCACTCTTCATTGGAGCAATAGATAAGAGATGGCCAAGAAACGGATGAGGAGATCAAGTAGATCAAGGAAGGGTTCCGACAAGGAATAGAGAAGGATTTCAAAGAAGATGAGAAGGGTACGCTTTGGCTAGGAAAAAGATTTGTGTGCCTAATGTAAAGCACATCCGCGACATGATATTAAAAGAGGCACATGATTCACCCTATTCCATACATCCCGGAAGTACCAAAATGTACAAGGACTTGAAGACTTGTTATTGGTGGGATGGTATGAAAAGGGACATGGCCGAATACGTTGCCCTATGCGACACATGTCAACGGGTGAAGGCCGAACATCAAAGACCCGCTGGATTGTTGCAACCCTTGAAGGTACCTGAGTGGAAGTGGGAGGACATCAGTATGGATTTCATCGACGGATTGCCACGTACTCAGTCGGGTTATGACTCCATCTGGGTTATCGTGGACCGATTGACGAAAACAGCCCATTTTCTCCCTGTAAGGGCCAAGTACAACATTGCACAATTAGCCGAGTTGTACATGGAGCAGATCGTGTGCCATCATGGAGTTCCAAGGAGGATAGTCTCAGATCGAGGTTCTCAGTTTACCTCTAGATTCTGGAGGAAGCTGCAGAAAGCTATGGGTACACGACTGGATTTTAGCTCCGCCTATCACCCACAAACTGATGGACAAACCGAAAGGACAAACCAAATTTTGGAGGACATGTTGAGAGCTTGCGCCTTGAAACATGGGCGTAGTTGGGATAGGAGTTTACCATACACTGAATTCTCCTATAACAACAGCTATCAAGCTAGCTTTAAGATGTCGCCTTTCGAAGCATTGTATGGTAGGTGGTGTGGAACGCCGCTGTTCTGGAACGAGACCGGAGAGAACCAGGTGTTTGGACCGGAAGTGCTACAAGAAGCTGAAAAGCAAGCCCAAACGACACGGGAGAACTTAAAGGCTGCTCAGTCACGACAAAAAGGCTGTGCGGACAATAGGTGAAGGAAGTTGACCTTCAAAGTAGGAGACGTTTCAACGTCAAAGGCAAGCTAGCACCTCGCTACATCGGACCATTTAAGATTTTGGACAAGCGAGGAGAAGTAGCCTATCAACTAGAGCTCCCAACATATCTCTCCGACAGACATGACGTGTTTCATGTATCCCAGCTCAAGAAGTGCTTGAGAGTACCAGAGGAGCAAGTACCAATGGAAGAGCTTGAATTTCAAGAGCACCCTGTCCGAATTTTGGACGTAAGGGAAAGGGTCACAAGGAACAAAGTGATCTGATGGTGCAAGGTACAATAGAGTCATCACACCGAAGCTGAAGCCACATGGGAGCGTGAAGAAGACATCAAGGCAGAATTTCCTCATCTATTCTCTATTAACGAATCTCGAGGGCGAGATTCAATTTAAGGGGGGTAGATTTGTGACACCCTCGTTTCTGGTTTCTGCATGTATTCATGTTTCATATAGAGAAAACATTTTAAAAAGAAGTGGGGACAGAGAAAGAATTAAAAAGATAGCCAAAAAGCGCAAAATACAGTTCACCAAGAGTGCCGAAGACAACTCTCGTGGCCTGCTGGCCACGTGGCGCCTTCGGAGCTCATCCCCGCAAAGGGGGAGAGGTCCGACCCTGTGAGACACGTGTTGCCCCCGGAGCTAGCCTCTGCGGAGGAGCAAAGACAGTTCTGCAGGACATGTGTCACCTTCGGAGCTAGTCACCGCGGAAATCAGAGGACCAGTCGCGCGGGATACGTGTCGATCTCGGAGCTTACCTCCGAGAGGACCGGTTCTATTGGACACATGTCGCCACTGGAGCTCATCTCCGGAGGTCTGACACTGATGGACATGTGTCGACCTCGGAGCTCGTCTCTGAGGAAAAAGGGGGTCCGGCGCTACTTGACGTGTGGCGTTCACGGAGCTCACCTCCGAAGAGAGGGAGGTCCGAAAAGGTTATGTGGCGCATGCGGAGCTCACCTCTGAAGGAGAGGGAGGTCTCGCTCGCTTGACACGCGGCACACCCAGAGCTCGTCTCTGCGGAAAGGGGGAGACCAGGCCCCGGTGGACACGTGGAGCTTCCGGAGCTCATCACCGCGGAGGTAATGTGTTCTGGAGCGGTTTTTGGATTCTATACGTGTAGAAATATCAGTACGGAGAAGAAACCGACCTGAATTCCACAATGTTACCGCACCAAATCAACTAAAGATAAGTTGTTAAGATTCAATGACAATCTGAATAGGATGTTTATTCGAAATACAATCAGATTAGGACTCTTCTTCTCCCTACTATAAATAGAACCCAGAACCTTTGGCCGAAACCACGAACTTCTTTTCCACCTCCTGAGCCGACGACTTAGAGCCCTAGCCTCAACTCCCCGAGTAAACCCATCGCCGGAGTTTGGTTGAGAGAGATCGCCGGAAGAGAGCCCCAACGATATGTCTGATAGGAGAAGGACCCCGAGACCAAGAAGAACATAAGGTAGGTCTCCAATACCACCTTACGACATCATCGCGTTTTCTCTACATATGTTTTTCGATTCCTTTCGAAGAGAAGCTTTTTCGTGAACAGATCACGTGTTGATTGGTCTGATATAGAGTCAAGATCATCGCCACGTCCACATTTGTTCCGAACACCCCTGTTCATCATAAAATCCATGCAAGAACACGTACCAACTAAACTGCATCATAGGATTTACATGCATAAGCATCATCGCATCTAGTTAAAGTTTGTGCATGATATTGATTACTGTGAATCTTGTATGTGCGTGATCGTGTATAGAAGGACAAGCTCAGGGAGCTACCTACGACGGACTACAAAAACAAGATTTTGAGCAACAGGAACCGCAAGAACAAGGCAAGTGCCCCTTGACCATATTGATCCTATGTATTGGTAAACTATTTTGTTTTGCAAAAAGGTGTGTGTGCTGAGTCAAACATGATGGGAAACCCTTTTATAACGGTTTACTAGTTTTGGTTAAACCACCCTTGTCGCCAGGGAAGTTTATGAGTCGGGTATGGTTTTTTTTGCTTTAAGCTTCGCTAAGTCCATGGGATTGGGAAGCGAGATAGATGTGTCTAGCTAACAGCACTCGTAAGGATAATGATAAACTGATGTTGTTAATGAACATGGATCGGAGGGAGATCTAGGCATGACTGGGTTTGTGAATGAGGTAGCATGAGATGGTGGTTTACTTGCCATAGATCTAAGGACCGGTTCATGCGAGCACATGCCAGGATGACAGTGCCACCACAAGGCCAAGTATGGGTGCGGCTTAGCTGACTAATTAGGTAAGTTGCTAGATTGTTATGGACCGTGGATGACGCGGGGAATGGGAGTCGAGTGAGGACTGCCCTGGGAACTGCATGGCATAAGAGGGGGCCCGTGGGTGGGAGAATTGGAGATTCTAGCCTGCCGGTGAAAACTTAGTGAGTCCATACATCTAGTAGCCCCTTTGTAAAGGCTATTTTGTGATCTCTTGGCCATACACTGACGGTTGTGCACTGGTATAATGGAGGTTCTGCAGTCGCCGATGGGTGACGAAATCACAAACTTGTGGGTAAAGAGGTGCAAACTCTGCAGAGTCTAAAACTATCATCATAGCCGAGCTTACGGTCACGAGCGCCTGGCCAACTTCCATGATTAGTTAGATGGTTATTTTTGGGATGGTTTTGGTTATGGTTTGGTTTTGGTTTTGTTTTCGGGACTGTTGAGTCCGGGTGATGAGATGGGTTGCATGACTGTGAGTCATGGCAACGAGGTTGGACGGTTTGAGATGGAAATATATTATGAGATGAAATGGTAGCGAATACGAGATGGTATTCGTGAGATGGTAGCGAATACGAGGAGGTATTCGTGAGCAAGAATGAGGTTGATTGATGTCTGGTTGGGACATGGAAGGTAATGGATATAATTGAGGTATGATTGGTATTTTTGTAAGGGCCTCAGTTTTTGACACATATTTGAAGTGTTCATCACCACACACACACCTCATTTGAGGAAAGATGATGAACACAAATGAAGAGCAAGTAACCACCATCAACATGCTCATTAGAGAACAAACTCACACATTGCAAAAGTGGTATTTTCCACATGTGATATAGGTGGGCTGGACATATGAAAACTCCTACACATTTCTAAGGATGTCCATGCCAAGTTTCACCCAAATTCAAAACCTTTTTGAGGTCATTTTGGGTATAGTTAGAAAG
The DNA here is from genome assembly GCA_030760725.1 of Neostapfia colusana. Lineage (NCBI taxonomy): Eukaryota > Viridiplantae > Streptophyta > Magnoliopsida > Poales > Poaceae > Neostapfia > Neostapfia colusana. The sequence continues at coordinate 56,506,993 of JASWHV010000009.1, forward strand.
AGGGCAGTTTGAAACCATATTCAAATTCAAACTGTTTTTATCCCATGATTCAAAAGTGGGAGGCATATTCTTATTCAGCACATTTTTGTGAGCTCACACACCAATTTTCACTCCATTTGGAGTTCATCTTGACATGAGCTAAGTGGGGAAAATTCAAACTTTATTTGAATTTCAAAATGAACTTGTGCTGAAATTCATTCAAACCAAACCCCATTTGAATTCTAACTAATTCAAATGGCTCATGGGTGAATAATTTGAATCACCATGGGTATTTTGGGACTCACTGTTTACAACAGTGATTAGGAGTAAATTTCAGAGGTTAAAATTGGAAGTGGGACCCACATGTCAGCCACTGAAGGAGATCAACCGAGTGGACTTTCAGTACTCGGGTCCCCGAGCTTCTCCCGAGAGCGCCACCGAGGGGAGGCCGCCGCGCCACCACCTGCTTGCCGCCCACGGTCTCTGAACCGACTCCCGGGGCCCTTATCTAGGCGTCCGAACAGCCGCCGGTGCTCCCCATCCCTACCCCGACGCGCTCTCGCCCAAAAGACTGAAACTCCTCGCCGCCTGAGTGAATTTTCGGTCCCTCATCGCCCGGCCAAACCAGTGACCCTCCCGGCGATCTGAGGCCAGCACCGGGTGCGCCAAGCCACCTTCAACACCTTCGCATTGGTTCCAGACCCTGCGCAGCCTTCCCCGAGCTCCACCGCGGCGATCTTTGCCCTGCCGGTTCAGCTCGAGCTGCCGCTGCGGGAACCGCCCTTCCGGCCACCACAGCCCACCGTTCACGGAGCTGTAAACAGCAAAGAGGTTCGCCTTCAACCCCTCTTTCTTTTCCGTAAGCTCCGGCGGCGTGACAAGCGCTGCTCAAGCCGGAATTTCATATTTTCGCGACGGTGTGCAAAAGTGAGGTTTGCACCGATCCGAGAAATTCGTAAGCCACACTGCATCATTCGTCCTCTCTAGGAGAGGATCACTTCTAGTAGCCCGTGCGGGTCCATAGGAGCAGGAACCACGAAGAACCGTGGAGAGAAACCGCTGTTCTTCGAGTTTTAGTAGAAATCCCGATTTCCGGCCTAGGTCGCACGGTGACAGCCCAACACAGCCCTTCCCGAGCTCCGTGGAGCTCACGTCGACCTTTCCTATGGTCCACTGATGCTCGACGACCCTTAGCTCAATCGGGATAGGTGCTAGGGAGGACGGGCAGCACGGCCGAAGTTCTCCCGAGTCTGCGGCTCGTCGCCGACCATGTGGCGGCCATTTTCATGGCGAGCTGGCCCGAGAGTCCTGTTCCCCGAGAGAAAATAGGCAGAGGCGGCCAAAATCGTGAAGTTTGGAGCTTTACAGAAGCCGACGGCGAGCTCTCCGGCGAAGTTCCCCGGCGGCAGAGCGCGGGCGTCGCGAGGTTGAAGAAGGGGGTGGACCCCAGCTGTCAGCGACCGATATTTTAAATCGGGATCGGGCTGCGGCCGGGATCTGGTGTGCTGGCTTGCAAATACCCAGTGAGCCCCGGTGTGCCGGACACCTCCGCGCTCGACACGTGTCGCCTCGGGCCCCCTGCGAGTTTAAACTTTTCCCCGATTTTCAGAATTCTTCCAAACTTCAAATCCTCATAACTTTGGCTAGATAGCTCCAAATCAAGTGAACCAAATTTTGTTGGATTCAGCTTTCCGAGCTATTTCCGGCAAATCAAGTTTCACTTCATGAAAAATCCTTATTCCTCCAGAATTAATTCCTCAAAGTTTAAACTGTTAGGAATTTTTACTGGAGAATCCCTTGGAGGAAAATCCTGAAATTTTGCTGGGATGTTCACCAAAATATCCCTGAACTACCATAAAAAGTTCAGACCCATTTGAGCTCATTTGATCCACCTAATGGTGTGATTAGTGAAACTGTTCCAGAGAAAATAGAAAATGTTCAGAAACATTTTCAGAATTTTCTCTGAAATTGTTTAGCTCAAATCTTTAGCTAGGAACCTTCAAATTAAGTGAGACCAACTCCATTAGAACCCTCTGAAAATCTAGTTTCCAGAAAGTCATAGTTTGTTTCATGAAAATCATTAGAACACTCTAAAAGCCTTCAATTAAGGTCAAGGACATAATTAATTGTGGAGGGCTGAAATGAGCTTTGCTGCAACTAAAACTTGACCAAACTCTGTTTAGGTTGTAACCAAGCCCCAGTAAAAGTTTCACAGTCATTAATTCTGTCTAGAGGGACTTATAAGCTTCACAAGTTTAAAAGTGAATGCAAATGCATTTAAATTAATACATGTACTGCTTCTATCATGTAGTCGCTAAGGTCGAGGAGGAACCCGAAGTCCTAGACTTCATTACTCCGGAGGAACAGCTAGCCTACGACCAAGAGCAGCAAGTCAAGCTCCGGTTTGCATTAACCTTTTTCCAAATGTTTATTGTTTTGAGCACATCTTGGAATACTGTTGTGATTCTTTGCATTAGAGTCTTGATTGGAAACCCAACTGCATAGCCAAGAAAACCATGAGTTGGGTTTAGGATTGCAAAACCCTGTTAGATACTGCAATGCTAAGATAGAGTAGGATTCGGTACAAGTCGAGTAGTTGGAACTACTCCCGAGCATAGGCTAGAGGTACTCAACTCGGGTAGTGATAGCACATGAAACACATGGCAAGAAAATGAGACCAAGCGGAGGGTAAGGGCAGCAGGACTTTGGGGCCTGTGTGCTGTAGCTCCGCTTGTGTCGATTGAGGACCGAGCCGTGTGCGGGCCTGTTGAACAAGCCAGAACAGTACCGAAGACCTACCGGCTATATGGGAACCGGGAAACTGATGTAACTCGGGTAGCTGGGTATTGAGGCGTTGCCCGTCGTTCATAGGGTAGGTTGATTGCTTGAGGTGTAAATCGGCTAGCGGCATGGAGATGCGCGTGCAGAGACCTCTTGCTCGGGACGATGGGACCGGTTCAATATTTGTCTGACGGGTGGTTGCGTACGGCGTCTGTGATGGTTGTTGTAGGCAACATCGAGTACGGGCGTACGTGACGGGTTGTTCGGGTAACCCTGCAGGTGTAAATCGATTATAATCGCCGTCCCTCGCGGTCAGTGAGTACCACTTGTTCACTGTACCATGACGTAGAAAGAATAGGCTAGTTACATGTTAAAATGTTGCTGATTGAAAGATGGACTTGATTGCTAATGAATTGCTGTAGTTTAGAGCTAAATAAAGTTCTTTTCAACTATGGGCAAAGTACATGAGAGAAATGCGTTTCTTGTTTGATCGCGGCTCTCTCATGTGCCTTAGCGTAAGGTTCTCCACAACCTGCTGCTAAAACTTGAAAGTAAGGTTCTACTAATTAGGCGAGTCCTTGCAAATGATTTTTACCTCATGTAAGCCATCACCCCTCATGTAGAAGTTCCATGTTTAGGTGAGATGGGTCAGACTTGCTGAGCCTTCGTGCTCACTGCTTGTGTTTGAAGCTTTTGCAGGGTTCTATGAGGAAGGGACTCCCGGAGAGGAGACGGAACCCCAGGAGGGGAACCCCGTCGAGTGGGAGTCATGCACGCCGCAGAGTTAGTGTGCGTGTGTGCTAGCAAGGACACGTTCAAGGGCTGAACGTGACCTTGATGCGTAGTCTACGCCCGTGAGTGTAGACTGGACTTATTTTGATGTAAACATGTTCATAAACCAGTTTATATAATAAAATTTTACTTCCGCTTTTTACCTTTGATGTGTGTTATCCGGTGCTGTGCAACGCAGCACCCCTCAGCGTGATCCTGGCTCGACAAGACCGTGGGGTCGTGTCAGCGTTGGTATCAGAGCTCGCTTGAGATTTAACGCACTACAAAGGTCATCTTTTTCAAAAATCCAGTAAGGAACGAGTTAGTAGCCCGTATAAGGATGTTATTAGTGTATAGAAAGTGGCATATTAACCTATTTGTCTATGTCGGAAAATCGTGTATCTCGGGACGTTTATGGCTTGGGGGGTGCACGTAAGCGCTGTCCACCAGTGCGCACAAGCTGAAGGGTGGAGCCCCACGGGTGGCAGGTAACCCAACCCGCCTTGGTATTCTCTACGACTCTTCATGTCGTTTGGGGTATTCGAGCAACGTCTGTCCCCGGCGTTCATGGTGCAACTTGGGAGACCCTGTCACGTGGTCTGAAACGTGAACACGTAACTCAAGGCGTGTTTGGCTTGAGAACATCCGGGCGAGTGATGACGGCCGGTTGTATGAACTGTATGGATTCCGGGCTCGGTGTGCAGCTGAGTCTGATGATTGCTTGAGTTTCCTGCAGGTAGCCTGACCACGAAACGGTAGACGTGTAGCATCTGTGGGCGAGTGACGTTTAGTGCCACTGAATTAACGAGGCCGGCTAAGTCCGGTATAGGTTTTTCTTTGTGAGGACGTAGTACCGACATAATCTGGTGACGCATCGATGTCACACCCCATTAAATGAACAACTTCATTTGAAACTTGGAGGTTTTCATCCAGAGCACTAAAACCTTGATGTAACTCCTTCCCTTAATCAGGATATTCAAAGTTAACAAGTTTTCAACTTATAGGTTGTTAAGGACACAGTACTCTGGTTTCAGCTGAATTAGGGCTGAAGTTGATCAGAGGTTAGAGGTTGAGTTCTTTCGAGGGTGGGGTCATATGATACATTTCTGGAAAGCTTTGGAAGAGCTTTACAACTTTTCTGTTGAGGTCCAGAGGTGTTTCATCCCTTAACCAATCGAAAAATGCAGTAGAGTTGAAACTGTCCAGAAAACAGGACAGAGCAAACACTCTCTGTAAACTCTCTGTAAATTAAGCATAAATTCCTGCATAAAAATCCAAAAATAGAAAATGAGGTAGTTCTGGAAATATTATGAGATGGGTTACAACTTTGTAACATAAAGTTTTGTCAGATTAGGAACAGAATTAACTGGAATTCTTGGATCAAATCAGTACCTAAAGCATGGAGGTGCTGTCCAATTTTCTCCGGAAATTCTGTTAACTTTGACATCTCATAACTTTTGAACCAGGACAGATCTTAGGCCAAGCAAATACTTACTGGAAATCTATTGATGTTAGCTTTAACTTTGATGTTGAGATCCAGAATTGATTTTGCCTTTAGCATGGCCTAAATCAGGTTGATATGGATACTGGTCAGGGCTGTCATGGGAACAGCAGATCAGCAGTCAAATTTGTTTAAAATTTGAACTGTGTTTCCATGTTTTATGGGTTCAATGACATGACTTATGTTATAACTCAGTGGTTTACTGTTTAAATAAATATTTGACATTTCTCAAATATATTTTTACAGATGACAGCAGATAAGCAATTGGAGAACGGGTGGGTGGTGCCCCGGCTACCCGGAAGCATTGTGGCAAATGCTCCAATATTTCGGGTACGACCAGATGCCGCAGTACTTCGCCAAGGAAGAAGGCGAAGAGGGGAACAATACATGGATGATCCATGTCGAAGTCCCTGTAGGACCTACGCCACCCGGTTGGGTGCCGTTCACCGTCACGGTGAGAGGAAGACAACCGGAAGGGATGTGGCAAGTGGCAGCCCGTGACACCATGTCACGTTTCTGCCAACTACACGTGCAGGCTATGGAGGGCACTCCATACGCGCTCATTCCGGTGGAGGGACGGGCTCAGCATGTGTGGGAAGAGAGGTACCTGAAGGCAACGGACCCGAGTTGCCCAAGGTACAACCCCGCGGAGGCAAATCTCAGCCTCCAGATGAGGGCGGGAAACGCCGTGATGGACAGCCAAGCTGTTCATACGGAGCATCTTGCCACAAAGCTCAAGGAGAGCACGAGCCATGGAGACCATTTTGAGAGTGCTCACAGCGCACTCCGCAATGTGCTCCTTCCATCGATCAAGCGACTGAATGAACAACACAATCAGTTGCATCATCTGAAGAGGGCGAAGAGGAAAAGCCGTGTTGACATCGCGGCATTGCAAGAACTGGTACAGAATCTGACCCAGCAGAACGAGGAACTAACTCAAGAGCGGGACGACGCTATTGAGGAAGGGCAAGGCTGGGAAGAAGATTACAACCAGGGTATGGACGAGGTGCACGCCTTGCAGGACCTCGTACCTCCGGTATTAGGCATACCGGTAGTCTTGGGCCTTCCAGCAATGGGAGAACCCGAGATGGGAGAAGAGGTGGTAGATCCAGAGCCACCAGCAGAGGTACTGGAGGAGGACGACCCACAGGAGGTCGAGTTCTACTCCGAGTAAGGGGTTGCAGTTGCCAAGTAGGGCAGCTAGGGTAGTGTAACCCAACTTTTGTAATCGGTGACATGTCGTGTAGACAGTAGCGTATGTATAGGTAGTGACGACATGAGCACGACTTCTCGGAGACCCGAGAATGATGTATCTTGTATAAAGTTTATGCTTTATCAATATATGTGAATGTTGTGCAAATTAATCATGTGTCACTTCAATACCTACTGTTACATATGGAATTTTAAGTAAGACATGTGCTAATCGCTGCTGTTTTGAATTTCAGAATGACGCGTACTCGTGCCAACCCTGATGTTGGGGGTACTAGCCAAGGGGGAGAGACCTCCCAACAGCCTCCCGAGGACTCCTCGGGACAGCAGCAGCAACAGCAGCAACAGCAACAGCAAACACCGCCACCGCCACTGCCAACGGTTACATTGGCCGACATCGTCGCGGCAATGGCGGGTTCACATCAGCAGCACACGGAGTTGCTGCAAACGCTTATAGCCAATACGTCTCGCCCAGAGAGACGTCAAGGCCGTGAGGAGCATCAACAGAGCTCCTACTCCGACTTCCTGGCGACTCATCCCCCAGTATTCTCAAGGGCGGATGAACCTCTTGACGCGGACAACTGGCTCCGCGCAATAGAGATGAAGTTCGGGCTGCTCCAGATAAGTGAGCAGCACAAGACTCAGTTCGCGGTCCAGCAGCTCCAAGGATCCGCGAGCGCGTGGTGGGCCAACTACTGTGCTTCACAGCCCACCGACCGAGTGATGACCTGGGCGGAGTTCTGGACGTCCTTCAGGGCCTATCATATACCGCCAGGTTTAATGAAGAGGAAGACGCAGGAGTTCCTGCACCTGCAACAAGGGAGCCAAAACGCGCTGGAATACTCCAGGGCGTTCAACGATCTCGTGCTCTACGCGTCGTATCACGCAGATACTGACGAGAAGCGGCAGGACCACTTCTACAAGGGGCTTAACCCGCTCCTGAAGGACAAGTTGGCGATGTTCAATCGTGGCAGCCTCAACGACATTATTGATGCTGCGATTGTTCAGGAGGACTCTGGCAAGGAGTTAGCGGCGGCGGAGTGAAAGCGAAGCGCGCCGCAAAGCAGCGGAGAAGGAGGTGGTCCTTCTCAGAAGTTTCGGATGGTGAATCGCCCACCATCAGGTCCACGCTGGCGGCCAGCACAGTGGTCGATGCCGTTCCGCAGTCGGCCGTACTCTTCACCGGCATTCAGGCCGGCACTGCCAGTACCACCTCCGCAACAACAGCAGCAGCGGGCGATGCCGCATGCGTTTGCACCTCAGCAGCGCATCCCGGGCTTTCGTCCCCCGAGCACTACACCAACAGCGGCCACATGTTACAAGTGTGATCGTCCAGCACACTTCGCGAGCAGTTGCCCGGAGAGGCAAGGCGGCGGAGTGGCACCGCAGTTTCCAGGGAGGAATCAACCCCGGAACCCTACTAATGCGCGGCGGGCAAACCCTAGGCCCGGCACCGCCACCAGCTTGCCATAGAGGACGTGCCGGAGGGCGAGCCAATCCTTGCGGGTATGTTCCAACTCCACCAGCATCCCGCTATAGTACTGTTTGATTCAGGCGCCACGCATAATTTTATTAGCCAAGCTTTCATTGCTAAACACATCTTGCCAATACTACCCACCGATAGTTCATATTTAATTTGTTCACCGGGTGGGAAGATTTTAGCAAGCATAATGGTTTCCAAAGCACCATTATGCTTAGCGGGTAGAGTGTACCCCACGTCTCTCATTATCTTAGAGGGACAAAAGGTCGATGTCATCCTAAGATGTCGTGGTTAACCCGCCACGGCGCTGTTTTAGACACCGTCCTTCGAGTCGTGCACTTAACTCAGAAGTGCACGGGTCTCACTCTTTATTTCTGGACTGTCCAGAAATAAAACTTCCAAGTGTCTATCAGTCCACAACTATCAGATTGGAAGATATTCCAGTGGTCCAAGAGTTCCCTGACGTATTCCCGGATGATTTACCGGGAATGCCGCCCGATAGAGAGGTGGAGTTCAAGATTGAACTTGCACCGGGAACCATGCCGATATCCCGAAGGCCGTACAAGATGGCACCCAAGGAGTTGGCTGAACTGAAGACTCAGCTCACGGACCTCCTGGAGAAGGGTTTTATTAGGCCGAGCTCCTCGCCATGGGGTTGTTCGGCATTATTTGTCAAGAAGAAGGGTGAGACGTTGTGGCTTTGCGTGGACTATCGTCCATTAAACGCCGTAACCATCAAGAACAAGTACCCGTTGCCACGGATTGACATGTTGTTTGATCAGTTGGTCGAAGCAAAGATCTTTTCCAAGATGGACTTAAGATCCGGGTACCATCAGATTAAGATAAGGGCTGAGGACATTCCCAAGACAGCTTTCTTGACAAGGTACGGACTTTATGAGTACCTGGTCATGTCCTTCGGCCTCACCAATGCTCCAGCTCACTTCATGTACTTGATGAACTCAGTATTCATGCCGGAGCTGGACAAGTTTGTCGTGTTCTTCATCGATGACATCCTGGTATATTCCAAGTCGGAAGAATATCACAAGAAACACCTGCGTATAGTGTTGCAACGGCTGCGGGATCACACGTTATACGCGAAATTCAGCAAATGCGAGTTTCGGATATCACAAGTGCCTTTCCTCGGGCATATCATCTCAGCGGAGGGTATGGATGTAGACCCGAGCAAGATCCCTCAAGTGCTGAATTGGAAATCCCCGAGAACTGTTCACGAGGTACGGAGTTTCCTCGGACTCGCGGGATACTATCGGAGGTTCATTCCAAACTTCTCGAAGATTGCCAAGCCGATGACAGAGCTGCTGAAGAAGGCTACCAAATATGTTTGGAGCCCAACATGTGAAGCAGCATTCAAGGCTTTAGTCAAGTACCTGACATCAGCACCGGTTTTGGCGCAGCCAGACACAACAAAACCGTTCGACGTGTACTGCGATGCATCCGGCATTGGGCTCGGATGTGTGCTGATGCAAGACCGAAGGGTGGTCGCGTATGGGTCATGGCAGCTTAGAAACCATGAGCAAAATCATCCAACTCACGATTTGGAGCTCGCTGCCGTGGTACTTGCACTGAAAAGGTGGAGGCACTACCTACTCGGTAACCTCGTATATTTATATACCGACCACAAAAGCCTCAAGTACATATTCACTCAGAAGGAGCTGAACATGAGGCAGCGAAGATGGTTAGAACTGATAAAGGATTACGAAATAGAGATCCATTATCATCCGGGCAAGGCAAACGTAGTGGCAGATGCGCTGAGCCGCAAGTCACACGTCAACAATCTGACCACCACACCGTTGGATGAGAGCAAACCGTTACTACATGTAATTCAACATGGAGCTCTCTACAACCTAGCTTTGATCCCCACCATCCGTGAAGAGATAGCGGCAGCCCAGACGAATGACAAGGGCATGTCACATTTGCGGAGACGTGTAGACAGTGGGGAGTTGAAATGTTTCCGGAAGGACGGAGACGGCATCCTATGGTTCAAGGACCGGATCGTCGTACCCCGAAACCCGGAGTTACGGAAGAAAATTTTTGATGAGGCCCACTTATCAAAATTTTCTATTCACCCCGGCAGCAAAAAGATGTATCAAGAACTCAGAAGCAAGTTTTGGTGGACACGGATGAAGCGTGAGACTGCAAAATACGTGTCCGAGTGTGATACATGTCGAAGGGTGAAGGCAGATCATATGCGGAAACCGGGACCGCTGCAACCACTGGGCATCCCCGCCTGTAAATGGGATGATATGAGCATGGACTTCATCGTCGGTTTGCCCACCACCTTGCTAAAACATGATTCTGTGTGGGTGATCGTCGATCGGCTCACCAAAGTTGCCCATTTCATCCCGGTTAACACAAACTACAACGCCAAGAAGTACGCTGAACTGTACATCTCACGGATCCTATGCTTGTACGGCGTACCCCGTACCATCATATCGGATCGGGGCACTTTATTTGTGTCCCGTTTTTGGGAGCAGCTACATGCTGCCTTGGGGACGAAGTTGATCCGTAGTTCAGCATACCACCCGCAGACGGATGGGCAAACCGAGCGGGTAAATCAGATCTTAGAAGACATGCTACAAGCTTGCGCTATCAACCATGGCAAGAATTGGGATGATCACTTGCCGTTAGCCGTGTTCTCGTACAACAATGGATACCAAGCCAGCATCAAGATGACGCCCTACGAGGCGCTATATGGGAGGAAATGCCGCACACCATTGAATTGGTGTGAGTATGGCAAAAGGGTTACCTTCGGGATTGACCTTGTCAAATACACGGAAGAAAAGGTTCGACTGATTGAAGCGAACCTAAAAGCCGCTCAATCCCGACAGAAACAGTATGCGGACCGGAGAAGGCGCCCATTACAATTCGAAGTTGGAGATCACATATATCTACGCGTGTCTCCAATTAAGGGCGTAAACAGATTTGGGGTGAGAGGAAAGTTGGCACCCCGATTCATCGGTCCATTCCAGATTACCGAAAGATGTGGATCGGTGGCATACCGGCTGAAATTACCAGAAGCACTTTCTGGTGTGTACGACGTCTTTCACATTTCCCAGCTGAGGAAGTGTCTTAAGCTATCAACTACCGTTCAGCTGAAGGATATTGAAGAACTGCAACCGGATCTCACCTATCGGGACGAACCGGTGCAGATTATCGATGAAAAGGCCCGAACCACACGCAACCGTACGTTGTGGTTCTACATGGTTCTATGGAGTAATCACTCCATGGACGAAGCGACATGGGAGAGCGAAGAATTTCTTCGCGCTAACTACCCCGACTTTTTCACGTCGCATATCCGGTAATTTTCCACCGTCCTCTCTCTCATTTTTACCTTATATTCTCGGGACAAGATTCTTTTAAGGGGGGAGGAATGTAAGGGCCTCAGTTTTTGACACAT